>CP093831.1:16755607-17955607 GCA_033063855.1 Smittia aterrima | reverse complement strand
TCTCATTGCTCCAAAAGGTTTCACTTTCTTGCCTCAAGGCTTGACATTCCTTGAACTCACCTAGGTTAAGCTTTAAACGATAATATGGGTCACCACAAAAATCCAATTTGTATGATAAAATAGCTGAAGAATGTTTTTTTAAAAAGAATGATTTTTTTCTTGAAAAAGCGCTGAACATTAGACGAAATTTGCTGAACACCAATGGTTCTATTAAAAATAACAACTTCCAGCGGGCATTCGTCGCTTGCTGCTCACTCCCCATGTGGCAAATACAGAAGATTCGCCACATAATTTCCAAAGCAAGAAGAGTGAGAAGAAAAAATTCGGAATGACAAATCACAAAACAGCGATGAAAACAAAATATTTTTATTCAAAAGATTAGGGCCACCAGACGAGAGCGAGATAATGTTGAGGGTGGCATTTCACGAGCTCGACAAATAAAAATGCTTTGAAGGAATTCCTGTGGCGAGAAGGAAATATTCGTTCTCCGGGCAGCAGCAACTGACGATATTACCGAATAGTACCACGTTCGATTCTCCAACGGTAATAGAATATTTATACGGATTCGGAGCATGTAGATAGAAATTGCTGGCGGAAGCGTTCCGTTCAGTGGCAGGATGGAGAGTGCTAATGATTTCCTCTTGGGTGCTGCTCGTGTGGAATCCAAGATGTGAGTCGAAAAAAGGGCCGTTGCGATAATGATCCATGAAGTGAGTCCAAGCTTAAAATTTAAATTAGATTTTTTCTCTTCGTTTCTCAAAGCTCTACGTCATTGTCTCGCCTCGTTGTGTGTGCTTAAGTTTTCATGCCAAAAGAAAGAAAAACATAAAAAGCTGTTCCCCTTCTTGGAAATTTCGTGTTTGCGAAGTGCTCTTGCAAATGTGGAATTTGTATTAAAAATTTAGAATATTTTGCTGTGAAATTGAGAATTGGGAAGAGGATTTGTCGAATACACAACGAGCAAGCATCACAGTCGAACGCTTCTACGTGTTCTCTTCATTCTGCAAAGTTTTGATTCAATAAGATGATGCCAGGAAAGAAGGAAAGTTTGACGGGAGATTTTCTCTTACATCATGATGTCTCCTTGCAAGAAGCACATGCTGTCTTCAAATTTCTTCAATGCTCACTTTTCTCTCTCCCTCCTTCTCATCCTTCCAATGTCACGAAAGCTTGAATTCATTGTTATTGTCACCATAATTAATCTTCTTCGTCATCCTTAAAACTTCAAATGAAAACCATAAATTTTGTTCGTAAAATTCTTTCTTGTTTCTCCTTTACTCTTCTTTTTATTTCCAATTGTTTCAGGTTGAATGAGAATGATTTATTTTTATTTCATCATCAATCTGAGTTTTTCTTTCGCGCGTGAAAAAAAAAGTTGAAGCGAAAGAATGTCGCGAAAATTCAAATCCAATATATTTCTTCTTTATGGCTCACCAGAACTGATTGTTTGCTTTTTTTTTGTTCTGCTGTTTCGTCGGCTGTTGTGGCAGCGATGCTTGGCTTGAGCTGTAATTCATCTGAAACGAGCGCCATGAGGGAAATTCTCTTTATCTTTTGCTGTAAGAAAGAGAGTGAGAGGAGTGACAATTTTCTTTATTCGAACGTTTGTGTAACGTGTCAACATGGATAAAGGAACGAACCATTAATATGATTCTTACTTTATTTCTTCTCGCTGCCGTCACATTTAATACATCAGCATTGAGAGGGAAGAACATGGATATGGAAGTGAATTTAATTTTTCAACGAAGAGTTCAGAAAGAGGAAAACTTGGCTTCTTTCCTCAACGACGAACTTCTTTTCCATCTGAAGAATTCAATTTATGGCGCAAGAAACTTGTCATGAACTCTCTGTCTGATTTATTTGTGATGTGTGTGTCTATTGTTGTCGAGTCGACAGAGGAAGAAATATTTTTAATGTTAAAAATGTCGAGGATGAGAGGGAAATTCTTTTCTCGCTTAAAGCAATCTGCTTCTTGAATCACAGCCAATACAAGCAAAGAGGGAGGACGAACTTTCTTCTACTGTCTATATTTGAGTTTCTCTGATAAAACTCGTAATCGTACGATTCAATAAAAATATTTTGATTCAAGAAAAACTTGAAACTCGGACACGAAAACAAGATTCAGAGAAATCTGTACGAAAATTATGTCACAGCGATGGCAACTTAAATCTATTGATCTTGCTTCGTAATGTCTGGCTCACTTCCGAATTTCAACCTCTTCCGATAACATTCCACTAAGAAAGAGCATTAAAAAATGTCGATGTTTGTATATTTTTTCTTGTCTTCTTCTTCATTCTCCTCTTTTATATGGATCCGTAAAGTCAGATATGAAAAAAATAATTTTATCTCTCGTCGAACAGTAGCAGCAAAAAAAAAAGAAAGAAGGAATTAAATGGCGATTCTAAGTCGATACAATAACAGCAAACTGGCGAGAAGACCAAACAAGAAGAGGAAAAGAGGAGACAAGAAGGAATTTATGGAACTGATTATGTTTCCTCTTCATTCAACAAAGCAGCTCAAGGAAAACTTTTTTGACAATTCAACATGATTAAATTTTTAAACTTTCGAGCTCGAGTTCGTGCTGCTTAAAGCGAATGGAAAAGTTTATGTTTCTCGAGTGCCTCTGGAGAGAAGCAAGCGCAAAAAAGCAGGAAAATTATCGTTTCCATGTTGAAGTGTTTACTTGAATTTCAATGTTGCTTTCACAACGACCGAGGCCCGAGTGGCTTTCAGCATCAACCAGACGACCAACTTTTTCCCAACCGCCTCCTCCTATCTGACTCCTTTTTTTGTAAATTAATTTACTATTATTGTAATCGAAAGATTAATGGCGCCGCTTAATAGCAATCGAATTAATTAAAGTCAATCCTTTAAGTTCGAAGCAGGTGTGCAACTGAAAACACGGCGACAAAAAAGTGTTTGATTGGAATTTTAAAATTGAATTAAAAAGCCACTCTATGATTTAATTGAATCGTCGTTGTCGCTCTCTCGAAAGAAAAACTTTCCAAATCAAATTCATTTCTCGTGACAGAGTTTACCAAGTGCTTCAGGGAGTTGCATTGAAGGAGTTTTTTAATTATTCTCGTCATCAGAGAGGGAATAAATGAGCGGAAGAAAGGATGTGATAAAAATATAATCGTCAGTTTGTGAGTTGACAACCAATAAAAGCCATTCAGGCGGCATCAAAACGCCACCATGGCTTGAATATCCTAGATACATATGTGCATTCATTCATAGATCTAATAACTCGATTTCGTTTCAAATGTGGAAAAAAACTTAATTGGATTTGCATGAATAAGTTATCTGAGACTGGGAACTCTCAGCGACTCGATGCTAGTTGATGTTCATCGAACTGCAGCCACCAAAACGAATAAACTTTAACAGATTGTAACATTTTTTCCATCAAAATAAATTGAAATCGCTGTGAGCTTTTCTCTCGCTCTATCCCGTTCTGATCCATTTTAAATAACGATGGAAATTTCACCCTACGAATTTTTTTAATCTTCATCGTCGTGATTCCGCAGAGTCCCAACAGGCCTTGTACGTGAGTTGCGTCGGAGATTAAGATTTTCTTTTCTTGTGGCTCATGGGTTAAAGAAGATTCCAATATCCGTTGATCAGAATCTGTTTGATCCACTCAATGCTCTCGACGGTTGAGATGGAACTCACGTACATCACCGAACGACCAGAGAAAATATTTCACAAAACCGTTGTCTGGAATATTCATTAAATTCTCGTTTTTTCTTTGTCTCTGTTGGGCGATCTAAATGGTCCTGTCTCATCTCAAGCTACCGAACCATCCACAGTCTCTACCCTTAATCATAATTGGGAAATTTTATCAAACGTACGCTTGAAGTGTCATTAGCACTTTGATATCAAAAATGTTGTTATAGATTTTTTTTCGTATTAGGATCTATCGAATTTCGATTACCACTGGCTGACTCAAAAATAGAGACATCGAAACAGTGTCGCATAACAGAGACAGAGTCGTTAAATAGAATTTCACGTCCAGTGAAATCAGCTTTAAATAATCTTTAAAGGCCAATTTCCCCATTAAAAACATTCCAATTTCACTTCAGATTCCAGCATTCGGCTCAGACTATTATAGAGAATAATTTCCATTATCTGCTTACAGCCAAGCAACCCCTACCACCGCCCCTCCGATAAACCAGAAGAACATCATGTATCAATTTTCCCATGAAGACTCTCTCGGTCGATCCCCTTATCCTTTTTCCGTTGAGCTATCGCATAATCCCCACAAATTAACAATGCCAAATGTCATGTGTAATTAAGGGAGAGGACGAACAAAAACAATCAATTAAGTTGAATATCAATTATACACAATGGATGGATTTAAAATCCGACAATCGGAGTATAAGTTGAGCTTGAGCTTGAACAGCGAGAAGATACAAAAACTAATTTTATCAGGAAACATTTCCTCTTGGAATGTATCTCCGGTCTCAATGCTCGCTTGCTTGCCCTCATCTCTCGAATAATCGAGCCATGGAATTAATTAAAAAAGGTTTCCTCAACTAAAGCACTCGACGATTATGAAATGAAGGCAAGCAGCCTTTTACGTATGGAAAATCACTTTCACATCAAACCAGATAAGATTTAATTACGTCAGAGCTTTTTACCTCGTTCGCACAGCCATCAACCTAAAATCAATTAAAATTTGTGCTCTATAAAGGTTTCCTGGTTTAATAAGATTCCTTTGAGCTCCCTCAAAATATTTTTTCTGGCTTCGGTCACGATCATTAATCACACGAAAGGAGATGAAAGGAGAAAGTTTTCTTCGTAAAGCTTTTGACGACTTTCTTCTTGCTCACAGAAATTTTAAATTTGCAAATATCGAAATCATGTTTGAGAACGTGAAAGGTTACGCCATAAAAGCTTTACTCGACGACGCTCTCATTAGAAAATATTCGAAAAGGACTTCCGCCCTTTTGCTTAAACTTCCTAGAAATGCGGTTTAACCCTTTTTTGTATACAATGCCTTTCCCTCCCTCAAACACCGGACGTTCTCTCTCAAACATATCCTTATATGGAGCCTGGTAACCTCAGGCGATATTGAAAATAACATTCAAGTATGTCTAAGCAGAGAACTCTTTGATGTTTTCTTTTTGCTTTGCGAGCGGACGAGATTGGAAACCTCAACTCATCGACACGTTTGCAAACACCTCGTGACGCAATCAACAGATAAACTCAGAATTGTACAGACTGATCTCTCGAGACGAGAAATGAACTCGTAAAAAGCAAACGCGTTCTTCCGTCACATTTAAATTTTTCTTTATCAAAGCGTGATAGAGTGAGAGGGGACGAAAGATACTTAAGTGCGTAGGCCTCAATTTGTTTTATGAGTTAGTTGAACTTGAGTGAATTTATAAAAACGAAAGGAATTGCGAAAAAGTTTTCAGTCGGGTCGAGAGCGTTTAAAGTGAATCACATCAAAAAGTTTGCATTAGGCGTTAAAAGTTGTGAATCATGTTAAGATTCTTCTTATTTACGACGACCCTAGTCATTGCCATCTCCGGTCTTCCTCCTGTTTTGATTCAGCAACCTGTTGGCTTGGAGATTCTTTTCAAAACTTCTGCTCTCGGTGACAGGCACAAAACTTCTTCAAAACCTTTTGAGATTCCATGTGATGCTAAAGGCGATCCATTACCCAAGTTAAAGTCAAACTTCTTCATGTAAGATAGAATTATTAATGAAGTTTCCTCGACAGATTCCGTTGGGTCAAGGATGGGAAAAACTTTGACGTGTCTGGTCGGGTCGGAGAAATCAGTCAAAAGTCAGACTCCGGAAGTTTAACGTTCATCAATCCAAAGATTGAAGACGAAGGCGAGTATACTTGCTTTGCGGAGAACGTGGACGGAACCGTCAGATCAAATTCTATTCTTTTACGAAGAGCTTTCTTTGATAATTTTGTTAATATTACGGTAGAGACTGTTAAAGCAGAGGAAGGTGAAGCTTTGAAGCTTGAGTGCAAAGCTCCGGCTGGGTATCCGAGGCCAAGCAACTTTTGGATTGTTCAAACCACTCACGGAGAGCTGAAAAGCTTAGACAGTTCTCGTGTGGTTCCTGATCCAGCCGGAAATTTGTGGTTTCCCTCTCTAAGCCAACGCGATGTGTTGAGAGACTCTTATTATGTGTGCTCTGCGGCTTCATCCGTTTTCAATGAATATAAATTTGGCAATCGGATTAAGTTAGAGGTGATTCCGAGAAGTGTTAATTCTCTCAACGGTTCACCGCCAAAGCTGAAATACATCTCGTCGCCTGAGATTTTCGTCTTGCGCGGAAAGAAAGCTGAAATATTTTGCATTTACAGCGGAATCCCAATACCAAACATTGCTTGGAGCAAAGATGGAAAGCCACTTTCGTACAACGAACGGATTTTTCTTGAAAACAACGGCAAGTCATTGAAACTTAAAAACGCTCAACTAGAAGACGAGGGAAATTATGAATGCGAGATCTCAAGTGAAATTGGAGAAAATCAGTCATCAACATTCAGATTAAAAGTTGAATCACCACCGAGCTTTACAATTGAACCGCAATCTCTCAATGTCACAGCTTCAGAAACTGTTGAAATCAAATGCGAAGCTAGCGGAATTCCCGAGCCCATTGCGAAATGGTATTTCAATGGAGAGGAAATCAAATTAAATAACAACCCACGACGTGTCATAAACAAAGTAGGAATCGTAATCAAAGACATTCAGAAAAGCGACATGGGGAACTACGCTTGCAATATAACGAACAAACACGGATTTCTTTCTCGAGACGTCTACATCTACGTAAAACCTTAATTAAGGGCACTGCAACTTGATTATCTTCGCTTCAAATTGGCACGAGAAATTTCCGACATTATTTAATTTATTCTAGGGCGAGAGAGAGTTTCTCGTTTCAACGCTAGTGCCAACGAATGAAATAAACTCCCACGCTTCGGTAGACAATCAAGCTTAGCAACGGTGGGTGAAAAGCTTTAAGGGAAAATCACCGGGAAAACTTTTAAACTAAATGCAAAAGTTTATATTTCTAGTTTGTTTTAATTTCATTTATAATTTAAAACGGAAATAAATTTTTAACGTTTCAAACAACTTTATGAATAAGCATCAAAACTCTCTCTGAACATTCGATTACCTTACAGCGCATGATTCATTTTGTTGCCAGCCCTTTAAAACACAAAATGATGACGACACGAAGAAAAACTTTTTTTCTCTCGAAGTTTTTCAACCCCTCAAGTTGAAACAGAAGGAAAATTTCATAAAGAAGAAATATTTTATTAAATTTCTTCACGAAATCTTGTAAAAATGTCGATATAAGTATTTTAAAGTCAATTCAAAGCTGTTTCATTAGTTGAATCAATCATGGAAACGGCGGAAAATCATTTGGAAAATGGACAAACCAAAGAAAACTTTCACCCGATGGAACAACAAATCGAGCCAGAGAAGTCGAATGTGATCTTCGATTACGACGAAGTGAACGAAAAGAAGTTTGACTTTGATGCACACTTTGATGGTAATGGAGGAGGCTCTGAAATTGAGTACGATGACGAAAAAGATTTCGAGAACAGGTGATAAAATAGAAATAAAAACTTGAGCGATTAAAAAAATCAATAACGAAATGTTTTTCTGTAATTTATAGCGAATTTGGTCGGATCCAAGCTTTGGAAGAAGAACAAGAGTCACTTCTGTCTTCCTTGATGGCATTAACAACGCATTTCGCTCAAGTTCAATTCAGATTGCATCAAATCAGTGAAGCGCCTGAAAAAGATCGTGATATCCTTCTGAAAAAGCTTGAAGACTTTGCTGATCGTGGAATTCCAAACTGGAGTCAACAATCGAATGAGATTGAAGCGAAGAATATTTTGACACGAATGGATAGTCAGAAGAGTCATCAACATGAGTTGATTGAACAATTAAAGACGCAGCTTGATGATTTGGAGAAATATGCTTACGAGACTGGAGAACCCGTTTTACCACAAGCCATTATGGTAGAAAAGCAAAAGATTATCATTGACGAATTGAAACAGAAGATGAACTTGAACTTCAATGAACTCGATTTACCTCAACTCTCGCCAGATGAGCTTCGAAATCAGGTTGACGTCGCTTTCGGCGAGTTTGTGAGTCCATTGAAAATGAAAGAGCAACTCGTCGCTCAATTGAAAACGCAAGTCAACGATCTCGAAAGATTCATAAAATTTCTTCAATTGGAAAAGAACGATAAAAAGAAACTACTGAAGCTTCAGTTATTGAAGAAACATAATTGCACTGATATTGATCTTCATAACAAGTCTTGCAATTGTAATTTCAAGGACACTTCGTCATCGTCATCAACAATTTCGACTAATCGGAGAATCAATCAAAGGTAAGAAAGTCTCAATTTAAAGGAAATTTCTTAAATAGATTTTTTCTCCAGTCAATCGACTTCTGAATCTATGCAGGGCACTTCAACGAGCATACCAACACAAATTTCATTCAGTGGAAAACTTTATGAAATGTTTAGCAAAGCTTCAACAATATTTCAAATCTTTGCACTTTCTCAAATGAGCTGTGCAAGTCAAAACGCAAAGAACTTTAAGAAAAACTCTTTGAAGAAAACGACGAGAGGAAATCATTGGGGCGACATTCGAGCAAAACTTGAAGTTGATATTCAGGAGATTCTCTCGCTGGTGATTCAAATAAACAAAACAGCGGCTAATGAAGAACAACTGAAGCAGATTCGAGATAAAGATGTTGAAACAGAAGATGACGATGTGTTTGTTGAAGCTAAGACGAAAGTTCAAGCTAGAAAGCAAAGTCGTTATCGGTCGTCGTCATCGTCATCTTCGATAATTCCGCCTATCAACAGCCTGACATCTTCCAAATCCGACGAGCTCAAATCGCTTAACATAGAGTTGATAACGTTAGTTAGAAAAAGATTTGCGGTGACGCTTCAAAAGCTGATGCAACATGGACTGAGAAGTGTTAACGAGACAAGGCATCTTGTTCCATTTATCGGATGTTTTTCGAGTTTTCAACACAATGGAGAACGTAATGAATATCCGGACGAGGACTATACTGAGATGCACGCATGGGAACTGATTTTAGAGTATTATAATCTTAAGAATGGCGACTTCTACACTGAAACCCCAGCTCAGAAGCTTTCACAGAGCTTCAACTTGGAAATTGCGGGCGAAGGTTTGACTTCTAATAAGCAGGTCTGTGTTTAGAATTGGCATGAACGTGACTGGAATCTATTTGTTTCTCATAATCTTTCAGACGCTTCTTCTTGCAATCCGAAATATCACAAATCTCCACAGTCCCTACAAGAGAAGCTACAATTCGCATTTCAAAGCCTTTGTTTGTGCCGGACTAAAGTAAGATTGATAGACGATCTTCTTTGTAATCATCAGCACTTAACTTTTATTACTTCACAGCTCTCACAAGTTGGTTCAATGGCTCAACTTACTTTTCCAATGCCACGAACTTGTATCAAACTACTACACAAGCTGGAGCTATGTGGCTCAAACAGGCTTCCGCGACACTCTTAAATCTATCGACCAACTCTCGAAGTTTGAGTTCTTTGATCTACCAGTCGATTTAGCCATTCGCAACCTCGCAAACATTAAGGATGTGTTCTCATAAAGCTTTTCATAATTTCTCAAGGAACGAGCAAAGGCAATCATTGCAGAGAGGATCGAAGTGGCTGGAAAATATCATAACAATGCAATTATTTATTTCTTAATCACAACAGAATTGTCTATAAACCGTTAACCAAAATGAGAGTTTGTAAATTAATGATGCCGCCCTCACCTTTTTATCATAGTCATTCTAGTCTTGAAAGATAAGTGAGCTTTCTACGTGAGCAGAAGTTTCTAGGCTCGCTTGGAAGGTTCAAGGACGAAGCATCTGTACAAAAAGGAAAATCTGTAAAAAGACGAAGTTGAGCTGAAAATAAAAATCGTTATGAAGTGAAACGCTTTTGATTAATTTCTGAAATTCTTTATTCATTCCAGTTTTGTTTTATGAAATGCATAATTTAGTTTAATTAAGATTTTACAAGTTAAGAGCGATTTTTACATTTTCTTCCTTTTTACCAAATACAAATTTTCTAATTTATTCAAAAAATGATTTTCCTTTTATATCAATCCCAGTTACAAAGAAATAATCAAGTCGAAAGTGCTTTGATGGTCAGCACTTTCTCAGCATCAACAGCAGTGCCACGATCTCAGATATCCACCACAAATATCTTTCGATCTCATCGTACTAATTATCAGTTTATAATTATATTTAAACAAAGAAAGAACTTTTTTTGTTTTGTTTTCTTATCACAGCTCCCAAAAATAAATTACTTTAAAATCGACGACACAAATTTAAGTTAAGATGTTCACCCTACATCAATTTTCACCAACCAGAATCTGTGAATGGTTTTCACGACTGACGCGATTGTCGTCGTCAGCGTTCAAGCGTATTTATTTGAAATAATTGTATTTTCATCTTTAAATTTCCTAATTCCTTCATCTTTCCTCTTGCCAACTCTCCTACCGTGCCATCCCTAACAGTATTGGGCCTAAAACTTAATTTCCTTTCGAATGGAAAGTAAACTTTTGTCCATCATAAAAAAATCTTCATTCCCCCACGAATTCCGCTAAAACCGAGTCCAAACCTCTAGAAAGTTCTTGTTATCAGTCTCTATCGTGCGACACAATAATTCGTTTTTGTTTCATTTTGATAAGATTTAGTTTGAATGTGCTTTTGGGGTGATCGTGAGTTCGTTTTATCGAAAGTCTTGAGGCGACTTCGATAACACTTAACATTGATTTCTTCTTGTTGATATAATTTAATATCGTCCTGACAACATTTTCATCTTCTTCCTCGTCTTTGTACAAAATCTGTTATCATTCCATTCGTAAAATTATTTTCCTTCGTCATCACCATCCTAAGACAAATAATGAATGGAACTTGCCTAAAATTAATTGTTTCTTAGTCAAAATCTTAGAAATCTAAGTATTTTTTGTTTTAAAAAAAATTGATTAAATCTACGTTAGTGTGTGTGGCTCAGACGTGCGTCCTTCAATGAAGCTAATTTACAAGCAGCTTCATAACGGGAACAGCTTGTCTCGGTTATATTCCTAATTCCAGAAATTGTGAGTTTAATCTTTACTCGCTAGTTTCGAATAAAACTAATTTAATATCCAATGACATAAAGTTGTCTACATATATTTACAATCACTTTCAAGCTGTTCACATCCAGGTTTGGTCTTCAATCGCGTCTCAGCCCTAAGAGCAAATCAAAGATCTAATCTGTCGGTGAACTTCTTGAAAAGAAGTTTCAAACATCTTGAGAATCTTATGAAATTGTTTTCCTTCAATTAATGGAATCGTCATCTGTTTTGCTTTGGTCATTCGGAAGTTCCACCGTCCTTTCCTTCGGAGCTGTTCGATAAGTTAAGAGAACTTTCTTGAGCCGCTGCTTGCTGAGCTGCTTTAGCTTCGGCAGCCATGCGAGCTGCTGCAGCAGCTGCAAGACGACCTGCGCTTGATCTCAACTCACGTTTTCGTTCTGGAACTGCAGCATCCATGTCATCACCGCTTCTCGGACGTTTGCCTCTCGTACGACGACCTCCACTTCTTCCACGCTCGCCTTCGTCTCCAGTGTTCTCGTCTTGTTGTTGTTCTGATAGATCTTGGCTGCTTTCATCGGATTTACGTTGACTCAAGTCCAAATGTTGATCTTCGGATTGAAGCTCTCCACCTTTTGAGACTTTCGATTGTGCAATTAGGTCTTCAATGTCCATATTTGGATCATGTTGTTGCTGTTGACTTTCCGAAGATTGTTTCTTTAAATTTTCGCCCACTTCTCGTTCTCTTGAGGACGAAGAGAGATTGGCCACTTGCTGATGAGCAGATTGTGGCGAATGATGGGACGATGCTCGCTCAGAATGATCTCTAGGAGTTGATTCTCTTTCTCTCGAACCAGAGGAGGTTCCTGAACTGCCAGCAGTCGTCAATGAAATCGTCGTTTGCGATGGTAACGATGCACCAATGCTTGCAGCTGATACTGGTGTCAATGTAACTTTATCTTGCTGTTCTTGGTGTCGTGACGGTTCAGATCTTGAAGATCTAGGCGATTTCATTTCGTCGTTGCTGTGATGATGTGATTTCATTTCCCTTTCGCCTGATTTAGATGATGTTGGAGTCAGTGAAATGGCAGCGGCTGATGAAGATGAATCATGGCGCATTCTTTTTGAATCATGAATGCTTGATGCAGACGATGTTGGAATCAATGAAATTCCTGGACCCACGCCAAGACTGCGAGCCAACATCTCAACAGGATTCTTACTGAGTTGCTCGAGCGCGTCTTTCATGTCTTGATCTCGTGCTCGTTTATTCGACGATGATGACGATGAAGAGCCACCAGCTGCAACTCCCATTGTCTGTGCCATCATTTCAGCAAAAAGTGCTTGACTGAAGTCGGCGGTCAATGGAAGTGGAATGTCTTTTGAAGACGATCCCTTCATTGACGATGAAGATGACGACGAACCACCGAGACCCGATGGCATCTTCGCAAGAGCTTGCATTGTGGCAAAATCAGTTGGGAATCCATTTCTTGTCAGTTGTTCCAACAATTTCCTTCTGTCTCGTTCTAACTTTTCCATTGCGTCTTTGTTTGCTTGTTGTGCAGCATTGCTTCGTTTTTCTTGAGAGCTTGATCCACTCGAGCGTGAGCTGCTTTGAGTAATATCCAGCCCAGTGGCTCTTGAAAGTGATTCTAATAAGTGAGTGTCATGAGGCAATAAGAGAGATTGCAGTTGAGCATCACGAGCTGCAGCGGCAGCCAATGAATTCATATTGCTTGAAGAAGAACTTCTAGAGTTCTTGTTACTAGGCGATGATGTAGATTGATGCGAACTTCCCATGTTTCCACTTCGAGATGATGTGGTAGTTGAAGTCGAGTTTTTATTCGACGACGACTGACGTGACGACGATGAAGTCGATGTAGTTCCGGTTTGAGCTCCACTGAGACCACCATTCAACAAATTACATTGCTGTGCCAGTTGATCATAAGCTGACATACCACCCGGCAATGAGTAAGGATTTAATCCGCTCAAACCCAGTGGAGTGTAGAGTAGGCTTGGGTTCGGGAAGAAGAATGGAAAAGCTGAGCTATTTGCTAAATTGGCAGCAGCTTGAGCGGCAGCTGATTGAGATGATGAAGATTGCTTCGATGAAGAGCTTGACGATTGTTGTTGGCTAGTTGAGGGCGATGAAGCATCACTTGATTTTCGTGATTTGTTTGAACTTCCTTGTCCACCACTCGAACTTTGACCACCACTTGTCGATGATCCGACACCTTTAGCAAGAGCGGCAGCTGTTGATGGATCCATGCTTGCTGCTGCCATAACTGCAGCCAAGCTTTGAGCATCCATACCAGCTAAACCACCGAGAGCGGCCAAGTTTCCAAACAAATTCATGTTATTCATATTTCCCATAGAACCAAGTCCAGGCATTCCAGCAAATGGCATCATTGATGCAAGCGGATTCTTCGGATCAAAAGCACCAAGTCCAGGCAAGCTTGACAACAAATTTGCATTCAAACCAGCAAGGCCTGAGAAGTTTGCCATATTTGCTGCTGCAGCTGATGCGCTTGCACTTGATGACGATTGTTTCTTATTTGACGATGATGTTGATGTCGATGCTCCTGAGTGATTAGAACTGTATTGATTTCCAGAGCTTGATCCTGAAGATCTTGCCATTGACGAAGATGACTTTGAATAATTCGATTCATTAGCCATTGATGATTTCTGATTCATCGAAGACGACGAAGATTGTGGAACTGATGGGCTAGGCATAGTTAAGCTTTCTGTCCACTTCGGATCAATTTCGTACATTGGATTTTCTTTCAACCATTGTGAGAGCCTCTTTAGTTGCGGAGCATTTCGACCAGTCAATCGTTTTCCAGTTGATTTGTGAATCACACTGACATTTTCTTCGCCTGTCAAACTATTCCAGTTAATACTTGCCATAGCATTAGCGTCTGCTTGTGCTTGAGCTTGTGCTTGCTGGGAGCTTGATTGACTCGACTGACGTTGTCGCATGTTAGACGAAGATGAATTAGACGATTGTTGCTGCTGTTGTTGTTGTTGTGAAGATGTTGAGCGCGATCTTGAAGATTGCGACTGTGATGAAGAACTTCCACCCATCGCAGCTTGAGCTGATCTTGACAAATATTCCATGCTCAATGCTTGTTCGGTCAAAGCAGCTGTTTGTTCAGCAAGCCACTTGTTAACCTTGGCATCATGCGCGCCTCCTGAACCGTAGCTTCCCAATTTCGAGCTAAGTTCCAATGCTTGTTTCATTTCAGCAAACATGGCTTCGTATGCTTTACGTTGCGGTGAGTTTGCAGGAATCGATTGAATGATTTTCTGCTGTTGTTTCAAGAACGCTTGCTGTTCAGCTTGTGCAGCTTGCAAAATCATCGCGTTCATGCTTTCTTTGGATGACATATTGCTCATGCTTTGAAGCGCCGCCATTCCCGATGAACCCGAGGCCGATTGGGACTGCTGTCCTTTAGATGAGCCTGGAATGGGAACATAGGCGTTAGTTTTTGAACGCTTCCCTGATGATGATGAGTCTTTACTTTTACCTGGCACACTAGTCACGGTGATGGTAAATGGTTTTTGATTTTGACTTGAGTGTGACTGTGATTGAGACTGTGCGTTTGCTGGCGTAACCGAGACGCTTGGAGTGATTTGCGGTTTCTTCGATGATGACATAGACAAGCCAGGATCACCAAAAATAGATTTTTGTTCCGGTTGTTTGGCAGCTGAAAGTCCCAAAACAATTTCGTCGAGCTTTCTGCGCTTCTTTTCTTTGCTCAATGGCGGTTGTGGTTCATCCATTGGAACGTTGTTCTTCTTCATCAATTTTGACAACATATCATTGAGTTTTCCTTTCCCGGCAGCCGAGGAAGATTGAGACAACGACATTCCGCCGCGTGATTTTCCCATCGAGAAATCTTGAACTTCGCTCATGTCAGCAGTTGGCTTGCGCAAGATGTCGGCAATTCTCATTTTCGGCAAGCTTTAATAGAAATAATTTAATTAGTCTCAGTTGAACAAATAACGATTAGTAAATCTTACCTTGATGACAAATCAATTGGAGTGAGAGTGCTCGAAGTTCCAGGAATTGTCACTGTTGGTTTGTATTGCGACATAGAAGATCTGCTCGATGGTTGGTGTGCAGGCGGTGGCTGTAATCCTGATCCGCCCGAACGTCTACCAACTTCTTGGTCATCTTCATTCCAATTCGACTTCTGTCCCAATGGATTTGTGTTGTTAAGCAAAGCGTGCAACTTTGCACGTTCGGTTTCAACATCAATTGCGATGTGACGCTTTTGACCCTTCTTGCCCTTTGAAGTCATAGCACTCATGCTCTGATGCAATTGCGACTGCAAAGCTGACAAGCTTGATTTACCCAACTGATGATGATCAGTTGTGATGGTGATGATGTCAGGTGTGCTTGAACTGGAGCGTTTATCATCAAAAGTGTGTAAACGTTTGACGGTCTCATACAATGGCAAATCTAGGTCGATGCCCAAGCAGCCACTGTAAGCTGAATAGGATTTTCCAACTGGCCAAACACCCTTTTCAACACAATAAATGATGTGGCTTATGCGCTTCTCCAATGCGAAATCACGGAACCACTTTACAACCATCGACGTGTCAAAGACTCGTGACAAAGACTTCAAGTTATCTTTGACGTCGCCTTTCATCATCGCATCGAGATGCTTCAACTTCATGAGAGGTTGGAAAACTTCCAAGTCAGGGAAACGTGCACGAAGCTCATCTGCTTGATCTGATGTGCCAGCGCCTTCTGCTGCTTTCTCCGGTGAAGTGTCTTCATCTTCAATAACGACAGTGTCAACAACTTTTGGTTCTCCTTCTGGTCTTTCAAAGACAGGTTCTTCCTTGATTGTGACGGGTTCGTCAGTTGATTTATCGGCCTTAACTTCTTCTGAAATCTTTTCTGGAGATTTTGGCTCTTCAAGAACAACGTCTTTTGTTTCAGGTTCATCGATTTTTGGTTCTGATTTTTCTTCTTCGGAGATTTCTTCTTTCTCTTCTGCTGGAACTTCAGCTTCAGGTTCGATCTTCTCCTCAGAAAGTTCCATTTTATCGTTAGCTTCTTTTGGTTCGTCTACTTTTTCATCAGTTTCGAGTTTTTCTTCAGCTTCTTCTGGGATAACAGCCTTAGGCGACGCTGGCTTGTCTAAATCAACTTCCATAGCAGTTTCTGTCGATAAATCATCTGCCTTCGGTGATGCTGGCTTATCGTCAGTTTCCATCTTTTCTGCTTCTGGAGTTTCTTCAGATTTCTCTTCAGGTTTGATCTCTTCATCTTCAGGTTGATCTTCTTTGTTTTCGGGTTTTTCAGATTCTTTTTCTGAAGTCTCAGCAACTGGCGATTTAACTGATGATTCTCCAGATTTTTCTTCTTCATGAACTTCAGATGTTTTCTCTGTTTCCTCGATTTTCAATTCAGTTTCCTCAACCTTTTCACTTTCCTTTTCAGCTGCTGCTTCAACTTCCTTGACTGGCGAAACAGATTCTGGTTTTGTTTCAGCCTTTGGCGTCTTAGGCATTTCACCTCCCATCGCCATCTTGAACAAGTCAGCAGGATTATCAAACTTGAAGGACTTGAGAATTTCCAAGCTTCTGACGTAGTGCTTTTCAGCATCAGCGAAAGGGAATTCATGATCGTTAAGAATGTATTGATCAGATCTGTACAATCCATACTTCAAAACAGCTCGAACGAGTTCACGATCGTGCTTCCCGGGTTCCCACCAGTCAGGCGTGTCCAAGTTCTTTTCGCAAAGTTTCAAACGTTCTTCAAGTTTTGGATGTTTAGCAATTTCTCGAAGCTTTGAAAGCAATTCAAGACGGTCTAAGATCAGCTTAGCATGATCTTCTCCAATTTCATCGATAAGTCCTTCTAGACCTCTTTCTTCTTCAAGCAATTTCTCGCCGGCTTGACGTTTGCACATTGCAATGAAAACTTTGTAGTAATCACTCAAATTTTCATCAGACTTCTTGTCGAGCTTGGCGAATGTCTTAAATCTATTGAGGAAATTTTAATTAAATATTTAACAATCAGAAAAAAGATTTAAATATTCTTACCTTGACCAATCTGGCATTGGAACAGATGTATGTGCTTGCAAATCAATTCCGTAACCAGTGAGGACTCTGAGGAATTCATTCTCGTCACGCCTTGTCCATTTCTTAGGAATTTGTTCGAAGCGAAGTCTTTCTCGTTCACGAACAACTTGCTCAATCTTTTCACGCCGCTCCATTTTCTGTTGAAGATTATTTAAATATTAAGTCTCGAGAATCAGAAAAGTCGAAAGATAAAAGCTTTGTTAATGTCTAAGTCTCGCAAACTAAAAGGATTCTAATTTATTTAAAGCTCGGCAAATTCTAAACCATAAAATTCACTCAAAATCATAAACTACTCTGTTAGAACAATGAGATGGATCTCAAGATCCCTTTCAATCTACTTTACATTTCAAATGTTAAAGAAAAGTTTTAAGTATCGCCAAATAGTTTGAAGTTTATTAATTTGGTGCCAATTTTTGTTTGCGCGATTAAAATTTTGTTTGCAATTCAAGAAGCGAGTTTTAAGTGAATTTTGAAAAAGGAGAAAATTTTGCTGCTGTTGCTGTATTTCAAAGATTGATTTGAATACTAACCAAATACATTGCAAGTTTCTGCAAATCGAGATTTGCCAGTTGACTGGCATCAAGCCCGCCCATCCCGAGACTCAACAACAAGCTGATATCAGCTGCTGATGGCATTTGCACTTGCGATTGTTGGCCATGTTTCTGAGATTGTTGTTGTTGCTGGGCCAATGCTGATGAGTAAGAAGTGCTGGCAGTTGGATTCGAAGTACTTCCGCCATTCGAGCCGCCCTGTCCCGGTGGAATAATTGATTGCAACTACAGTTTCGGAATATGAACGACAAGTATGTTGATGTTTAAATTTATGAATTTTCAAAAAGTTAGCAAAAAATTTATTGCGAAAGTTTTTTTTTTTTTGGAGAAGTTTGAAACGTAGCCCTGACTGTAAAGTCTAATCATGCCGACACACAATCACACGACGAAGATTTTTTTCGTTTCGTTCAGCATGCACATCATCCGTACTACGATCTAATGTGAACTCTTCTAAATGATTCTTGAGGGAGAGGATGAAAGGTGCTGGCGACAGCTTAGAGGACTCTAAAATCAACTTAAAGTTTCCCACAAGGCCCTTAAGATGATTATAACTTTTTACTAAACGATGATGATGACGATGAATCTTACCTTAGCCTTCTGTTGCTGTTTCAATTCCTCTTTCTTGTAGTTTCGTTGATACGATGTGATTACACGACGAAGACGTGTGTTAAGATCTTGCATCGATGGCCAAATAAGGTTTGGATCACTCTCAGATGGATGAGTTGTTGATTCTTCATCATCAAGTCCTAATGAAATAATTCAATTGAGTTCTAATAAACTTCTCAAAATTGCTTTTAATTAACAAACCTGATGAGCTTGGTCGATCTTCATCTTTTGTTGATCGAATATCTTCATCGTCATCGCCATGTTTAGAGTTTGTCTCATCATCGTGTCTGTAATGAAAGGTTATTGTGTTGATTAGAAAGAATTGAGTCATTGACATCAAACTTCTACGAAAGTTCTGTCTGTTGTAACTCTAAGTGTGAAACCTTAATCTATTATCTTTATTATTAAATGAAATGATGAGGTTCAGGATGATTCGCTAATAAATGTTTCCTCTTTTATTAGCTTGTTTGTTTAGAAGCGTTAAATTGCATGCACAATGAAAATGTTAGTAACTGAATGTCGTTTTCATGCGAGGTGGAACAAAAACCGTTTGCTGAGATGATTGCGTGATGCTTTACTTGTTTTTTTTTTGCCGCTGTTCGTGTTTACTTACTTTTGATCCAATCAATCAACATGTCTACAAGACTAATCAACATTGAACACATAAAATAAGAATAAGAGACTACTTGGGTGGAAGGTGAAAGTTAAACTAGCTAAGCTCGGTCGGAAAAACTTTCCAGACTCTGCGTGGAACTAATCGGGGGAAATATGAATTGTTTGTGGAAGTAAATCATAAAACAGAAAGGAAAAACAGAAAATAATGAACAAAACTTACTCTTTACTAATCGATATATCGTCCGCAACTTCACCGGGACCACAATGACTTATATAACACAACGATGGATCGGCCCGCATTTGACGATAGCTTTCGCATCCATGTTTATACGTTCCGACTAATAAACTCTTGTCGCAACATTTCGGATTCCACCAAGAGCACGGCATCTGGTCGGTTGTTGGTGGTGGGCGAATGGGGAGATCGCTACGTGATCACGAAGAGAATACGAGAAAGAAAACGAATTGTGGTTGAAATTTTGAATCATTTTTCGTGCGAACTTTTCTCTCAGTTCTCTACAAACTAGTCTAACTAAGAAAATCATGAAGATAAACTTTTTTTTTGTTCCGTAAACAAATCATTTTCCAAAACCGCGCTTGAAAGAATAAGAGACTTTTATATCTTCTTCTGCCAATGGAAACGAAAGGAAGAATGGGAAAATTGTTGTAGCTTTGAACGCCCGATTCGCCTTTGATCCAATTTTATGTCGAATCATTTTGTCTTGTCGATACTCGAAAACACATTCAATAAGTTTTTGTTTTGAAACTCGTCACACAATCTCAAATAAATCATAAGCCGCTGACAGTTGTGCCGATCAGATGAGGAGAAAAAGAGTTCAAAAACACATTCCAATGAAACAGAGAAAGAGAGATGGAAAGTGAATGCAGCAAAAATGTAAAATGAGACGACGTTTTGGTCCGCGACACATTCAGCAATTCAAAATAAAACATGAAGATTTGAATTCAAAAACAAATCTAACATTTACCATCGGAAATATGTATATCAAAAATAATGTTCCGTCGATTGAAGACTCTTCAAGCAAATTATCCAAAAATAAATGTTAAGAATCAGAAAAAATATTCTGGTTCCCATCCCCGGATGTGTTCACCATCAAATGGTTAAAATGAAGTTCTATCCAATCTCATAACGTTTTCATGTTAATTTAATGATTTGTGTGTGAATGTATGAATTAAAAAAAATGTGTGTGATAAAAAATCTTTGCAGCATCTTCAATGTTAAAGCAAAATTTTGTAGCATGGGCAAGGATAAACTCAAAGCGCTTAAATGAGAAATTGCCAATCGAAAATCTTGAAGAAGCTGCACTTGACTTGATGGTTCACTTGACTCGATACTTGACTCCATCGAGCTTTTCACTTGCTTGAGAGTTTTGTGGCTAAATTTTTTAAATTTGAAGCAAAAATAAGCGAATTTGTAAAATATGTGAAAAATTCAGTAGGGGGCTTTGAAAATGATTTGCGTTCGACGTTCAGTGCACACAAAGTACTTTAGAGTTCAATCAGCCAAAAGATAAAACTCGTGTGCAGTGGACGTGAAGTGGTTTGTTAATTTATCGAATAATTTGAAATGGATTCAAAAAAACGGGAGATATCTTAATGATCTGATGAAACAATTAAAAATAAGAGAGAATAATCCCATGAGGACAAAGATTTGATACCTGATTGGGATTCCGTCCTGAATTTGCTGGACATAGTCGCCAATGATTTCGTGCTTGATGTAGTAAAGCATGCGAACTCGCAGTAAAACCCTAAAATTGAACAAGAGATTTAGACACTAGAAATCAATTTGTAAATATGAGAATTCTCTTACTTGTTTGCGTGTCGAGTCAAATGTTTCTTATAATTGATGTCTAAGTAAGAGTCTGCGTCATATTTATCGTCTTTACTCCAGTGATTGTCATCCAATACACTGACGGTACTTGAAGCAGAAGAAGACGCGCGTGGAGATGATGGCCCGGCACTGCTCGGTTCTTTGATGTTTGAAGATTGACCAGCTTTGCCTTTACGACCTTAAGGTGTTAAGAATCAATTAATTTAAAAAGATGGGAATCTCAAACAGGATTTACCTTTAGCATTGCGTCCTCGTGGAACTAGATTGTGCAATCCGCTGTGATTACGAGCAATTGTACTCTCTTCGCCTGAACTGCGAGGTTTAATTAAGTCCCAAATGAATGTTTTAATCTTCTCGTCTCCTTGGTAGCGTTGCAAACAGAACAAGAGCTGAAAGAAAGTAAATCTTTAGTCATAAATTCGAAAAGGTTTTTTTTCCATTTGAAGTTTTCCGTCAGAATTATGAAATGAGAAGAAAAAATCAGTTTACTCATCGAAAACCTAAAGTTCGCTCAGTATTAGCATAGCTTTGGTCATCATATGGAAAATTAAGAAGATCGAGAGAAAATCTTGAAAACTTACAATAACTCGAGAGCAATCCTCGACATCGCTTTCCTTCCATCCTCGTTTGAAGGCTCCTTGCTCCAAGATCTCAGACCAGCGACCCCATCTGTAAATTCAAAACAAGTTTTTAATGAAATTGTTGTTGAAAATATCATCAAATTCATTGTAGCGGAAATAAAGTCGAAGAAGTTTTACGAATTTTTATTATCAAAGAGTTGAGTTCGGTATTTTTGCTTCAAGTTACTAAGACGGATTTCTAAGTTTCTCGTTTTGCGCTTGGCGACGTTCAGTTGATTTCTTAAAGCGTCTCTTTCTTGAGTTTTGCGAATGTAATCAAAAATGCTGGGAGCTGAGTAAATCTTTGACATTTCCCGTAAATCCTCGACAGACTTAGCCAACTTTCCAATATCAGTTTCCGTTTTCGTCTTTTCCAAATTCATCTTTTTAATTGAATTTTTGCATGTTTCGGTTTTGTTTTTCAACTCTTTTAAATACAAAGTCGCCTTGTGGAGTTCTTCCTGCTCAACATTCGTTTTAAGAATATCCGAGCGAGTTTTGACTTGATGATTATTGAATCGAACTTGATTTTCTTCAAAAATCTTTTGAAATTTCGCTTTCCTAATCATCGCCAATTCGAAATCGATGGGACTGAGAAAACTCATTTCTTCGCATTTTATTAACAATCGCTTTTGTTTTCGGGACTCGTTCTTAATCGTTTCGGTTTTCATTCGAATTGTCTCAGCAACGATTTCACATTTCTTTGAAAGGTTTTCGAGAAATTTAATGAAATTTTCACCATAAATTTTGTTTGAAGTGGAATCGTCACTTAAGTTCTTTAATTGTCCTACAATATTCGTTAGCTCCTTTATTGAAATTTCTGTGTCTTGCTTCTCGGCTTTCAATGTTTTCATATCTTCGATGAATCGAATTTCCGTTTTATTCATTTCATTTTCCAATCGAATCAATTCTTGTTGGCACAATTCAAACTTCATCGTTGGATCAACAAGCTTTACCGAGAAAGGAATTGATAAACATAATTTCCCTTTCTCAGAAATTGAGACTCGCTCCTGCTTCGAAGGTTTTATTGAATCTTGCAATGAAGCCGGTGAACTGATACGAAGATAATTTTCCATCCAAATATTTTCCATTCGCGTTCGCTCAAGCTGAAGTTTCATCTCTTTCACAGTATCATAAAGCTCCATTATATTGAGTTCATTTAGAGCATTTTGATCAACGCAGGAACTCACAATTTCGGTCTTTTCCATTTTGAGAATTCGTAAAACTTTCCGCGACAATTAACAAATTTCCCAAAGGTAACAAGATCAAAGAGAAAATTTCACTCACCCAAATGATAAAAGTCCTTTCTCGACTTTGAAACATTCAGAACGTGCCCACGAGCCGTAGGAGACATCTTCGAATCCAAGTTGAGCCAGAGTTTCGCGATCACGTGGAATGTATTCGTCCATGAGTTTGCCTCTTCGCATTTTCTCCTTCCTGCGCTTGCTCCTCAAGCTCGCCCCAATTCCACCTTCTTCGTCGGTTTCAATGCCAGTCGACTCTTCAGACATGTCAACGAGCCCATCGTCATGGCCGTAACGTTTAATTTGTGTCCGACGACGTGGCTCTGACAAAACCAAATCTTCAGTTTCATCTTTCTCTCCGATAGTCGTGTCGATGTCAGCTCGTTTCGCCCACTTATTCCAAAAATCTGGGTCGTCAATGTTGATATCGGAACGATTGCCTGATGAGGCGAATGAAGCCTTCGAGAAAGTTGAACCCTTCTCACTTTCCATTGTAATGATTTGAGTTCGTCTTTGCAAAATTGAATCGATGTCTTCTTCACAGAACTTGTCTCCGGCGTTGTCATCGTCCATCACAGCACCATACGCGCCTTTCTTAAGCAAATCCTCGATTTCTTTCTTCGTCATTGTCTTTCCATTGCCTTCCTTTGTCTGAGTGGTATTCATACTTTGTAAAATAGCTTTGTCAAGACCCAACTTAAGCGATGCCTTGTCAAACATTTCACGCTCGTACGTGTTGCGACACAGCAATCGATAGATTTTCACCATTTTCTGTTGACCGATACGATGACAACGAGCTTGAGCTTGTAAATCGTTCTGAGGGTTCCAATCCGAATCGTAGATAATGACAGTGTCAGCTGCTGTTAAGTTAATACCCAAACCACCAGCCTTCGTACACAGCAAGAACACAAATCGATCAGAATCAGGTTTACTGTAACGATCGATGGCAGCTTGACGCAAATTTCCACGAATTCTCCCATCAATTCTCTCGAAAGGATATTTCTTGAACACAAGGTAATCTTCGAGAATGTCGAGGCATCGAACCATTTGACTAAAAATCAAGACTCGATGTCCATTCGCTTTCAATTTCGGCAGAAGCTTGTCAATCAAAACCATTTTACCGGAAGCATTGACGATGTTTTTGTAATAGCTGTCTCGGTCTTCGCCATGAGTCAAACGCCATTCGTACTGAATCTGATCTTCAGCTCCGTTGAGCAAATAAGGATGAATACAACATTTTCGCAATTCCATCATTGTATTCATTAAGTTCGGGATGTTGGCAGCGGTTGTTCCTTTTTGCAAGAAAGAAAAGTTCTGTTCAAGGATACCACGATAATATTTCTTCTGAATGTTAGTTAATTCAACTTCAACGATTGTTTCTTCCTTCGGCGCCAACGATTTTTCAACATCGTCCTTGAGACGACGAAGCATCATCGGTTTCAACAACGCCTGCAGCTTTTGAACCTCTCCTTCAGTTCGCAGAGAGCCAAAGTCACGCAAAAAGTCTTCGTTGCTGGAGAATTGGCTTGGTTCCAAGAAGTTGAGTAATGAGAAAAGCTCGTTCACGTTGTTTTGCAATGGAGTTCCTGACAAAAGAACACGATGCTCGAGGTTCAGCTGTCGTAAGCCTTCGAGAAGTTTGCAATTACGATTCTTGAGACGATGAGCTTCGTCAATTACGCAAACTCGGAAGTTGTAGTTTTTCAAATCCTGGTGGTCGGTAACAATCATTTCGAATGTGGTGATAAGAACATTGAATTTCGTGATGTCTTTAAGTTGTTTACCATTTTCGAGTTTGTAGAAAATTTCGTAGTCGGAGAGCATTTGTCGAGAGGTCGAAGAGCCGTGATAAACAATAACGTTCATGTCCGTCCAGCTTTCAAACTCACGTTGCCAATTAGGAATTGTCGAGAGTGGAGCGATGACTAAGAAAGGTCCTCGAACTCCCCATTCATAAACTGAATGAACGAATGTGAGACTCTGAATTGTCTTTCCAAGACCCATTTCGTCAGCTAAGATGCAGTTGTTGCCCTTGAACCATGAATATTTTAACCAGTTCAATCCTTCTAGCTGATAAGGACGAAGAGTATTTCCTCCTTTGTAAACTGGTGTTTTATCGAGTTGCTTCCATTGCTCTGGATGAGGTTTTCGCTTGAGTTTCCATTCGCTTTTCGGTGGAACTTTGTTGAATCTTTCAAATTGTTCAATTTTGATTTCTTCTATATCTTCCTCAAGCTCCCACGTTGAATCTTCATATGGAAGACTCTTCCATTTCACCAAGTAATGTTTTACTTTGTTTCCGTCATCATCAGTGTGCTCAGAGCAATCGAGGATTCTGTCAACTTCAACAAAGTCAGGATTGAATGGATCTTCTTCGATATTTTCAAAAATGTTGAATTGCTGACTTTGCTTTTGCTGGAAGCGACGAATTTTGTTGCTAACCCGCTTGTCTCCTTTTAATAATTCATCTTCCGTTCTCCATTCGCAATGAAGATAAGAAAAGTTTCGATATTTAACCAGATACTCTTCAACCTCAACAAATACTGGCTCTGGTTTGTCTTCACCAGCTTTTTCACCTTCAGTTTTAACAACTTTGTCCTTAGCTTCAGATTTTACGTCTTCAGTTTCAGTTTCTGGTTTGGCTGACTCACTTTTATCGTCTAAATTTTCTTTTTCAGAAGTCTCTTCTGTTGGTTTTTCAGATTCAACCGAATCTTCATCCATTTTTTCAATTTCTTTCTCAACAGTTTCCGGTTCCTTTTCAAGAGTAGCGTCTTTAACTGGGGCTTCAATCTCGGACTCTTTCTCTTCTTGATCAACCTCCATCTTGGTCTCATCTGTTGTAGTTTCTTCTTTCTTTTCAGCATCATCAACTTTTGCTGAATTTTCTTCACCTTCAACTGTCTCAGATTTCACTTCACCATTTTCCTCCTTGAGCGGTTCTTCCTTTTTAATCACCGGTGGTGGATCTGGTTTCAGTTCTCTCTTTCCCATTCGTTGAGCAAGAACAAATTGAACAATCATCGTGTCTTCATCGGTTGTGTTAATATAAACGTAATTGGGCTTGTTGCTAATATCTTCTGGCGGAGGAAGCTTAACATCGTGATGATCTAATGTGCCGTCAAGCTCAGATGTTGACACATTGAGACTCTCATCTCCTTCGATTCTTTCTTTCTTTGAGTCGTCACCTTTAGCTGACGATTCTCGTTTTACTGGTGAAATCAATGTGGTTTCCTCGTCAGAGAATCTCAACATGATGTCGTCGGAGTACTTTTTGCGTTGCGTGTTTCTTGCTGAACGTCTTTTTGAGCTGTCAATATCAGCATCGTCGCCTGTTGGAGAAGCTGGTGGAGTTGTGATGAGGTCGTCTCCTCCTTCATCTCCAGAGTCTTGTACAATTTTTGCTCTGCCAGATCTTCGGCTCGTTTTACCGCCGCCTCTTGATCCACGACCCTTAGTTTTACTAAAACCAGCACTTCGTCGACTTTTGCCTTTCTTCTTTTTCGAGGGAGATTCGTCTTCGTTCATCGAGTAAGGATCTTCACTTCCAGCATTGCCTTCATCAGAGTCCCTCACACTCTTATCTTCCATCAGCGACTTTATCGCAATCTTAGAAACTGGAATATCATCAAAGTCTGTAACTTCATCAATATCAGCCTTCGATTCGTCAGTCTTAGCTGTTTCACCTTCGGGAGCATCATTTTCACCTGAGTTGGCATCTGTGGAATTTTGATTGTGCATTAGAGACGCAAGAGTTTGATTCTCTTCGCCCTCACTTGTGTGCTTCGACATTTCTGTGCTGTTATTGTCATGAGAAACGGAATTCTCTCCTACGTCAGACAAGCTGCCTTTCTTCGTTTTCTTTTTTTTCGACTTCTCTGAATCTTTTTCCTTCTTCTTACGAGATGATGGCTCCTTCGGGCTCTTTGGTTCTTTTGGTGGTTTCGGTGCGCGGGGCTTGCGAGGTTTCTTAATCTTTTTGCCGCTGGCATCAGTCGAAGTGTCCAAGTCGCCAATAGAAGTGGCGTCTTGAGAAATGTCAGCCATCTCATTGTCTTCGGAGTAAATTTGTGAGAGATCGCTTAATCCAGTACCGGCAGTGACTGAATCTTCCGAAACGGGAAGATTTGATTGAACGACAGCGTTTGAATCGTCATCAGTAGCTTGGGCTTGTGATAGTTTTTCAGATTTTTTAGTACGAGGCTTACGAGGTTTCGATGAACTTCCTCGAGCACGTCCACGTCCAGTTGTACTTGTCACTTGTGGTGAATCAATCATCGAGAACATTGGATTCTGGAGGACACACGAAGGTGTTCCGCCTAAGCATTGATCCGTTGTTTCGTGCTGTTGTAAAATATTGATTCTCTCTTGAGCTCGATGAATTTTTTCTTGATGCTCAGGTGAGGGTGGTAAAAGGTACAGTTCTTGAAGTTGCTGTTGCAACATTGACCTCTCTTGATGATGAGGCATTGTTGCGTAAGGAGGTTGTTGCATGCTATAACCCATATTGTAATTGGGAACTTGATGTGGACCAGGAGGGTAAACAGGCATCTGTTGATTCATTTGCATCATGACCGGCTCCATTTTTGATTGAGTTGGAATGTGTTCAACCTGCGAATAACGCGAACAATAAGCAACTGAATTTAATGGCGTTTTTCTAAAGATACTCACATTATTTGCAATGTCTGGAACAACATTTGTTATTTCGTTGGATAATTCCTTCTCCGTTTCGTTGATCATTGTTGAATCAGCAGACTTTGGCTTTAGACCTTGATCGTTGCCAAATCCAAACTGGAGATCATCGGCCTTATCGATTCCAGCTTCTTGTTGTTGCGAATCCTGAGACACTTGCTCACTCTCGACATCAGTCGTTTTGGGATACTCATCGTTAGCATCATTTGCATCTAAACAGGGCAAGTCTTGTTCCATCGATTGCTGATTAGCGTTGTCATCCTGATTTATCTCATTTGCATAGGAATTCGCTTGCATTAAGTTTCCACCACCGTTTTCACTAATCTGACTGCTTTGACTATTGTCGTTTGTGTTTTGAGAGAGCAGAGAGTCTTCGATACTTGATTTCTGAGCTGTCGATGACATATTTGAGGTGTTGACGGTGGCACTATTTGAGTAGCTGTCTAAGAGATTCAAATCGGATGATTGATCAGTAGACTCTAGCGTTGACAGGGATGATTGATTTGTCTGAAGGCTTCCGTATTGATCTTGCTGTTGCTCCATCGGTTGAGCTTGCTGACTCTGCAATGGCGACATCATCTGTTGACTGATGAGATTATTACTCATCTGTTGAGTTGGTATCGATGGCGTTAGGTTTTCGTAGGGCTTGTGAATTGAATCGAGTGTTGACTTTTGTTGGGGCTGAGTCGATTGAGTAAGTTCTTCATAACTGTTGTACGATGGTTGCTGATGTTGGTTTGATGGTGGAATAACTTGCATGGGCTGTGATGCTGACATCATATCAGGCATTTGCGCCATCATTTGTCCAGCTGATTGCTGCATTTGTTGTTGCATTTGCATTTGAGCTTGTGGCATCATGCCGAGGTGACTATTGCCGTTCATTTGTGATCGATGTGAAGGCCATTGTTGGTGCTGTTGATGCTGTGGGGACATGGTGACACGTCCAAGTGGTGACAGCGGATTGTTTGGCATCGAAGGAAGGGTTTGTTGGCGATAGCCAGCTTGATTATAATCCATTCCAGGTGTTGGGTTAGATACTGGCATTACCATCTGTTCGAGAGCTTGAAGAGTATTTGAGACACCTCCACTTGTTGGTTTCGATTGAATCGGTGGCAATGTGGGTTGGGCACGAGCATTTGGACTCGAGATACCCGGCAGATGTGACGAATTACTCGAAGATTGTTGAGTCTGTTGCGATGGAGTCTGTTTAGCAGGAGACATTACCGGTCTTGGACTCATCTGAGATGGATGAGGTGACATTTGTCTCGGACTCATTTGTGGTGATAGTTGAGGAAACGGCGCTCGATATTGAGGACTGCTCCCATGTTGCTGTGTGGCAGGTGTTTGTTTTGAGTTAGGTAAGTATGTTGGAACTTGAGGTGGAGCGGCCGCTGGTGCTGCTGCCATTTGACTTCCATAGCTTGGCAACATTCCATGTCCCATTTGATGAGGATTGTGACCTTGCGGAATTTGATGGCTCGCTTGATTCGTTTGCTGCGCTGCCATTGATGATTGATGTTGACTCGCACTCGACGAATGATGCATCGCCGAAGGAGCATGTTGGCTCTGCTGCGCTGCCAAATGAGATTGTTGCTGGGATTGTGTTTGTTGAGATCCATGCGATGAACCTAAGACGGGAGGTTGTGCCGCTGGATTCATTGAAGGATGTTGGAGCTGATGTAACTGTTGTTGCTGTTGATGACTTTGAGGTGTTTGTGTCAAGTGAGATTGTTGGGTTTGTTGAATACCAAGCGGAGGCAGACCAACTGAACCTTGATTCGGTAAATGTCCGCCATAACTCGATTGTTCTAATCCCGAGTGACTATATCCAGGATGTTGAGCCGACGAAGATCTTGAGCTCTGATGTTGCACTCCATAGCCGCTATAAGGCTGAGGAGCGGGAGCTTGTTGTGGTGGCGTCGGGTACATCTGATGTCCAGTTTGAGGATAATGTTGAGATATTCTCTGTTGGGCTTGCTGTTGATGCTGAGACTGAGGAATAGATCCATAGCCTTGCTGCGGTATCATGCCACTCATCATATTTTGTTGAGATGAGTAAGCCGCTTGCATTTGTTTTGGATCTTGCGGGTATCCAGCCATGTGTTGACGATAACTAAAAAATAGAAGCATTTCAGATTACGACTTCACGTTTAATAATAATTTAATTAAATTTACCTCGCTTGAGTTTGTCGTTGTGGCGGTTGAGGAGCTGGATGACCATATCCCATTGGTTGACCATACGCTTGTGGTGGAACGGGTTGAGCTCCCCAACCTGTAATATCGCCTAGACTCATGCTTGCGTGCTGATCACCTCCCATCGAGTACATGTTGTCGGTAGGCTGATAACCCGCGTATTGAGGTTGTTGTTGTAAGGGAATCGGAGCTCTATGTCTCGGCGGATGAGAACTGTATCCAGGTGGTGGGCCCATTCCGCGAGGTGCTGTTGGATCGTATCTGTAATAAGCGTCTCTATAGAGTCGAGCCATACAGAGACAAGAAAATCGGAAAAATTTCTCTCAAAACTTCCAAACATTTGCCAATTTTCAAACACTCAAAGTGTCATTCAACTCACCCTTGTCCTCCTCCATGATACATGTTTTGTGCATTTCCGTCCATTTAAAATCGTTAAATGAAGTTTGATGCTCGAGTCGAAATTCCAAAGTGTGGCGGCGACACCTTACTTTGATTTCATTTGTTTTTCTTTCGATTTTTCTTCTTGAAATTCTTAAGTTGTTAATCGTTAAGCTGCTGCATTTTCTTATTTATCCATTTTTCACCTGCAAAAGAGAAAGCCTTGTTAATAAAGATTGTCGGAAAATTCGCGATAGCTGAAGAGAAAATTCTCTCACGCCTACGCACACACACGAGCAGACTCTCTTTCTCATACAGAAGCCAATATATTTCGATTTTTTCCAACATATTGTAGACTCATGGCAGACAAGCTACGATAATAACAACAATTTTTTTACATAATGTTACAAACACACACCTCCGCTTAACACCTTATTAAAATTAATTTTTTTTATAGGATTTTAACTCGAAAACTTCAAACAATGTAAGTTCTTTTGTCGATTGATTTAAAGCCCTGACAATGAAATTTTTGTGTTCGTTATCGATTTTTATTGCAAACTCTTCAAGCTTTTCTCACTCTTGAAAACTGAAAATCAGGTCAAAAAAAAATGTAACTGTAAAACTATTAGCGAGAGAATTGCGAATCTTTCCATTTGTCGAAATGTCTTCAAAATCTTTCACATCGTACGCTTTTCTTCTTGATTTTGAGCTAATTTAACCTTTGTAGCTAATTGTTATGAGTCAGGTTGTTAGAAGTCACGAGCGAGGGTGCAGTCAGTCGATTTTCAGCTGGTGTCGGTGATTTCCGTGTTGATGACGCCACTTAAACACCTAAGGGGAAAAGCTATACGCTTATGATTTCTCAAAGAGACAAAATTCTTCAACATAGAACGCACAGTTTCTCCCCTAAGGTATGTAGTATGCTTCTCTTCCTCTCCCTGATGACTTTTCTCCATTCATTGTTGGTTTGTAGAACCCTCGCTCTGGCTCATGATGGGAACGAGATGTTTTTCGCATATTTCTTCTCTCCTCGACTCTCGCTGGTATTAAACCTACATTTTTCATGCCTTTGTTTCGGCTAGGAGGTCACACACAGGGTGGTGGAGAAAGCGAAGACATGAGTGGGAAAGATAGATAAGGACTGGGTTTCATTGAACTTTCTACTCATACACGCAAAGAGCCTATCTACATTCCATAGAAAATTCCGTAACGAGAGTGAAAAGTTGAACATCAATAATTCTGCACGACCTTGGCATGACACGCAACCACTTGTGAGAGAATTCCTATAGCGTTCCCATGATAGTGCAAAAAGAAAAGCTGTGAGAAGCGAATCTTGTGATAAATTTCATTTCTTCAACGGTTTTTAAGGAAGAGCTTCACGTGAAGTATCATCAGAATTGAGGAAAGGAAAAAATCGATAAACATACAATGATAATGCTGAGTTGCTTTTGTATGTGAACAGTTTTTGTGCCATGATTTACCTCCCCTTGCGACACATTAACTCTGGGCAGGGTTAATGGAGGCAATATTCAGTTTTCATCGCTTGAGACTCGCAGCAAACATTACGTTTACATAATCCGGCTTGAAATTAATTTCATCTCTTCTTTTTTTCTTTTTTAAAATAAAGCAACGTCGAGTGGCGAACAAGAGTAAAAAAAGGCAAACACAAAGCATAAAAAGATGTTTTAGCATCGTCGTCGTTCCATTAAAATTCCACCATTTTAGGATGTGTTTTCTCCTTTTCTCTCTCTCTCGCCTTCTATCCGCAATCCTCCCCCCATCCCTGATTATGGAAGTTCGCTTGTGTCGAACATTCTCCCAGAAAACCTCTCACTCTTTCCACAAACACCGTGGAGAAAATTCAAATTATTTTAATTATTTTTGTTTGTTGCGGAGGTGCTTATTTCAGAGAAGGCGATGATGAACGTTATTGCGGGTGTTAGCGAAACATAGTAAATTGGGGATGAAACTCGTTCGACTTGAAACGAAATTTTCTTCAATAAATCAATGAGTTTGCCGAGGAAAGTTTCCACTTCGTTTTAAGTCAATCGGAGCAAAAATGTAGGAGAAAAAAAAATCCCTCTCCTTGAGTTTCTTTCAATCTATGAGAAGATGAATTGACGCCTTGAGGACATTACATTTCTCATTAAAAAATTTATTCTTTTTCTTTAGTCAATGAAGTGAAGAAACGAATAAAGAATTTTTACAACAGACATTGCTGTTTAAACATGGACCGTTTTTAAAAAAGGAAAATTTACTATATTCGAGAATCTACGAGTGAATAAAATCAATAGTCTCTTACATTTATCTCGATAGCAGTAGCAGCAAAAAAGATGAACCCGCAATGTACACACACACACAAATTACTCTGTTCCATGATCGGTATTCATTTCCAATCTTGATTTGCGATATCACGCAGCAGGAAAAAAGGGGAGCGAAGGTTTTTCATCGTCGATGGAAACGGATATTCGCAAAGCCTTGATCCTATCCGGTCTCCATTTTCTCATTTCAATTATTGGCATTGTTATTTCATGTTTTTCTCCGAGCCCATCATAAATATCTTCACACACAAGAGACTTTCCCCCAAAAATTGTCTCCGCTTCTGGTGTTCATGTGTTAGTCGCAAGTAAAATGAAAATATTCTCATGCGACTTTCGGAAGTTTCCACTAGAAGAATTAAGCAAACTTTTATGACAAGACGTAAAATTTAATCAAATGGAAAAGTTCGTCGCAAAAGTTCACATAATGGCGATGATGATAGTGATGAATCGCCAACTTGTTGCCGTAACATCCAAGCTGTCACTAGGAAAAGCCACAAGCGAGTCTGTGGAAACTCAGAACTCTCGAAACGGCAAAAGTTCAACATCAGCCGCTGAAAAATTTTAAGTTAAGCTCGATACCATTCAAGCGCGTTACTCAGTTTCGCAAAGCAACATTAAGTTGAAAACTTTACTCAATGTTGGAATGGGTTTCACCTGCGTTTCTGCGAAATGTCGTTGCGTAATGGCAAATGGAAACAATTTCGGTAATGTGCTTGAATTTAATGAACAACCCGAAAGCGAGAGAAAGTTTCTCAATTCATCTTCGTGGAGCACTAAAAGGTATTAAAACGTAAAGTACTAGTGAAAGAAGACAACGAAACCTCTTGCTAGCAGTGTCAAATAAAAATCAATAAATTTTTAATTACATTCGCTTTCTCACTCACTCTCTTCCCACAACGTCTCTCGTCGAAAATGCTTTTGGGGTTTTGATTTTGAAATTTGCAAAGTTGAAAATTGTGGTGAAAAAGTTTCCCTCGAAAGCCCGAACGAACAAACACACACACTCAGTCAACTCGAGCAAATGCAATCAGACAAATTCACATTCATTTTTAACTAATATCGATTCGCTCTGAAAAATAAGTTTCACTCAAGATTCGTCGTTGGTTTAGAAAATGCAATCTAATTTATTCATAGATAAAAACTTGTCTACATCGCTAAGTCAACGACCAAGCATAATAATCCAAAATTTAATTGACAAACTATAATTTATTGAACTCGGTGGTAATTTCTTCGTAGAAAAAGAAATAGAGTCCCGACATTGCTCCGGATTTTATAACAGCCGGTGCCCAACCCTTGTAAAGCCCAGAAAATTTTTCTTGCTTGAAAGTTTGTCGCAGGCAATCAAACATTCCCGAAGTTGTGATGTTCTTTCCAAAGGTCATCCGACTGCCATGGAATTGTTGAATTTGAAGTCGCTTCTTTGTGAGATCGAGAGGATAAATGAAAGATTTGGCGAAGATGCCACTGAACATGCCAGCGAGAAGAATGACATGACGAGATGCTTGATCTTGCTGCATATACGCATTGTATTGTTCAAGAAGAAAGTTGTATGTTCCAAATTGAATTGCTGCGTTGGGTGCAATTGCAGTCACGCCAGGAATTAAACCACGAAAGAGACCACGAGGTCCTTCGTCTCGCAAAATAACTGTGAAAGCTTCAACAATGTTTCGATAGCCTTTGTTCTTATCTTGTGCGATAAATCGTGTTCTAACGACATCAAAAGGCGTTGCGATCGACATTCCAAAGGCACCAGCAAATCCACCAGCTACGATATGGCGGATATCAGAATGATCGTTAAAGAATTTGATTGATCTTGAGTGTCGATTGAAATGGTCATAAGCCAGAAATTGTCCGAAACCATAGGTAACACTTAATATTTGTCCTGGAACATGTCCCTTCCATAGTCCGCGAATTCCTTCTTCTTTGAACATCAAGACCAGCGTTTGAAAGGTCGATGTGTATTTGGCTCCGACATGTTTTTGGATAGGCTCGACTTGCAACTGATGACGCACTTTGATACAATCCAGGGGCTGTGTGATTGCACGTGTTAGGAAACCAGAAATTCCACCCGCTAAAGGCGCTTTCACGTGCTTGAACCATGTGTTTATAGCTTCACTCTCGCCATGTGGCTTCGTCTTTCGCTCCATCAGATTCAGATAAATCTTTGTTTCGTGTTTCAGTCACTTTCGGTTTTGATTTTTTTTTGGAAAAGAAATCTTGAAGGTCACACGCTCCGACTGGTTCTAGAAACAGACGAATACGAAGACTTGAATCAGAATCTCATGTCGCTCAAAGCTATGAAGCTGATGTGCCTTAAAAACTAGATTAGAATTGAGTAGTATTTCACTTCTTCCCGCTGGCGATGCTTTACCCGCAAAATAATTTTACGCACACGTTCGAATGGTTCGAGCTTTGTTTCACGCACTTCAATCTTCCATTTTCTTTCAATTAACCGATGAGAAGAAAAAATGTGCTTCGAGATTAACAAGACAACGTAGGTTTGTAGCTCGCGCCTTCCACATACAACACATGCATTGTCGATTGGTACAGAACTGACAAAAAAAAAGAAAACTAAACGCCGTCAGATGTGAGAAGAAACCAGAAATTAAAACAGAAATCAAATTTAAAGTGAATTTAAGGAATCATTCGGTTGAAAAATTATTTCTCTCTCACTCAACGTTTCTTCTCTCACCCATCTGGCACTTTTTCTTGTGTTTGTTTTCTCGCACACAATCGTGTAATCTCTCGAGTACATAAACATCAGCAACATTAAATGTATCGTTGCTTGCTTTTGCGTACATACATAAACGAACGGGCCACAAAGAAGAGACACGCGACACGATGAAATTGAATTGAAAAGAAGTGAAGACGACGAAGAACGAGAGACTGTAGCAGGGATTCGCCCCCTTGATCCCTGTGATTATGTTGATGTTCTCAATAGAATTTTTACAAGTTCAGATCGAGGAAAACGGAAGCCCTGAACGACGACGAGAACATATGAAACGCGCGGCGGCGACAAAAACACGAATGTGCGAGTGTTGTTGTCGCTTTTTCTCACCCACCAACACATTTTCGTCTTCGAGATACCTTTCAGAACTAATAAACTTTTATGATGAATTCTTAAGCAAGAATATTCCAAGCGCCCCTTCTTTAGACTATCAAATTCAACAAAACTAACCGCCATTACAAATCTCATTTCCAGATCACTGAAACACCAGAAAGAAAGAAAGAAAATGTTTATAGCAAAACTCCAACATGGTGGATATTGCAGTTTAGAATATTTTTCTGCGCTCCAACATAGATTTCACTGTTGGCAAATGTTTTCCGCAGATTCGATTCTCTCTTTGACTTTCCATCTCCCTTACACTCTCACAGGCTAACCAATCTTTCCAGCAACATATCCAATCCAATTTTATTCTCGTGCATGCTAAGCAGCAATTAGAAACTTAATTTTATATTTTCACTTCATTTTGAGACTTGCGTTACATAAAAGACATTTAAAAAAATAAGTTTTAGTGAGACAATCTCGTCATCACGATTAGAGATTCAAAAGAGCGACATTGGGCTCGAGATAATATTTCGACTATGTACACGACGATTCAACTAAAATATTCACCTACTTCAATAAAGCGAGAGCCATTTTTAATTAATTAGAAAAGCAGCAATTTGAGCACTGCTGGAAAATCAAACTGAACTCAATTCGAAAACGCGGCAGAAATAAGACTGAAACAACAGCAGCGCATAATGACGAACGTTGCGTCATCAAATTAAATGTCTCTTTAGTTTCTCGATTTATTTATTTTTTTACAAAATGGCTTACAATTTTGACGGGATTTTTTCTCTTTTCTTTTTCGTTTCTGCTGGTATTTTTTTCTTTTCTCATAATAATATCGATCGCTTTATCGCTACACGTACATCATTCATTTACATACGTTGTGGATGTTATTGTGTATTAAATTTAAGACCGGAGTTCACTCTGATCGACAACGGACGGGGACGGCGCAACAAATATACAACCGAACAGAGCAATTCTCGACACATTTAATTTCTTTCTGTTTCCACTCGTCGAACATCACTCGCTTTCGGATATCGCTTCGAATGATGATTTTGTTTAATTTTCCATCGCTTCGCCTTTTTATGTAACTCTTCGAACTTTCGAACTCTTTTCTTTCTCTCGACGTTCGCTTCGCAGTTACATAAAGTGTCGTTCAACCGCAAAAAAAAAATACAAAACTAGCATCGTTTCTCGCCCACGGACTCGATTCATTTCATTTACAATTTCCTCCTAACAAAAATCGAATCCCAATGTGTCTAAGTCTCTCTCTCGCTTACTCGTTGTGTTATTTTCAAGACCATATCAATATACAAAGCGCGTATATATACCAGAACTCGCAGTACATAGCAAGGCAAAGCCGACAACAACCTTGAACTTCATATTGAAATACATACGGGCAGAAACAGCTACGTCACCAGTTACGTCACATTCACAGCAAAGTTTTGCTTCGAAAGTCCGTAGACCCCGAGAAATATTTTACATTTGATAGAAGGAAAAACTGTTTCGAGTTTTGATGTCGAAAAATGTCGTAGAAAGGAAAAGACATTTCAATAGTTAAGTCAACAGCAGCGAGCTAGATTTTTAGAGGCTCGCATACACACGCAAATTTAATTTTCTATTGTTCCAAAAACAGAAAACGCAAAACGAGAATCGAGATTGTGTTTTTACACATTTAAGCGACGCTTTAGTTGAAGTAGTGATTGGCGCGGATCGGCAAAAGGTTAATAAACCTTACATCAATTTTTCTTGCGCGGGGCCGCCGCTTCATTTTGCCTTCTTTCTGTTTTGTGAAGCATCGAAGACATCGAACGGAGAGCAAATGAAAGAAGCGAGAAATAGAAAAACACTTAATGGTTGATGGTTGAGTAAATGATAATTCATGCAATTGTTATACGTGATGGCGAGAGGGAATTCAAACCCGTTTGAAGCCATTGGCCGATTGTATTTATGCTGGAGATATGTTTCACGATAAGATTTCTCCAGTCAAGAACAGGGCGGAATGAAAGTCTTTTAGAAAAATAAAATTGTCAATTGTTTTAATTCCACAGCGAAATTCTGGTTTCTGCTTTTATAACTCTGACTTTCGATGCACCCTGCGATCATAATGTGTCTTTTTCATTTCCCCATTCGGCTTCTTCTTGCTTTGTCTTTCGGAGGCTCATGTTCACTTCTTTCGTCTCCGCTTCATGCAGAAATGTTTGTTGTTGTTTATTGCCTCATTTTGGATGTGTGGTTACGGCTGCTGTTGCCTGGCATTTCATCGCACACAGTAACCGATACACATAGAGAAAAAGTCGCTTGCGATCGGCACAGGAAAAAATTAAGGAGAGAGCGGCAAAAAAAAAATGTGGCACAGTGATGCAATGAGGGGTTCAGTGACCTGATTTTCGGATACGAGATTTGAGCCGACCAAACTACCCCGCACTGCGCACCTGCCCGATAGGAAGATTTTAACTTCACAATCAAAAAAAGTGTATGCGATGCGCTAAAATAATACATCCGCGGCATGTCGAGAGAGAAATGGAGAGACAGGCAAATGCGAACCAACAGAACAACTTTACATTTTTATGGCCGCCATTTAATAAAAACTGAATGAACAGAATTACCTTTTTCCACACGAAAATATTATCTACTACACTACAATAATGTTATTAAATAAATTTTCTTATTTCTTTTCTTTCCGATGCTTGTATTGGTTGTCGAAAAGAATTTTTCGATATAAGAAAATCAATTCACAAGCTAATCAAGACTTTGAATTGTCACCACAAAGTAAAACTCCCTTGACGTCAAAGCCACTAAAAATGAAATTTCACACAATTCGTTCACCAAGAATAAAAGTTTCTATTTCTACACACAAACACGTCACGGTGAGCGAGACATAACTGGAGCACTGGAAATTCGTCGTTTGCATTCTAATCGATCGACTGTGTCACTATTTTCCAATTTTTTTCCTTTCCCATTTGGCATCTGCCGACATCTTGAACTTTTTTTTCGTAATTTTTTCCATGTTGTTCTTCTTACACCAAATCTACATTTCTCATTTTGCGTTTCTTATTTTATTTCGTCTTCTCATTATTTTCTCGGATGGATTGATTTCGAACAAAGCGACGAAGACAAGATTCTTTACAATTGATTGTTCTTCGAAACAACATTCTCGAAACAAAAAATGTTATGTTCATCAACCTGCCGTGTCTCGTTTACCTTGAATTGCTTGAAATATCGCTCAACACTGAAACACCCGCGCACTCAGTAAAACGTCTAATAATTATGAAATATTGATCTCTTGTGACTTGTCATCGTCGCTTTGTCACATATCAAAACCGAAAATAAAACTCAATTCGTTCATATGCATAGAGAAACGAAATAATTGTGTAAGAAAATGGTTGAAATACACTCCGCGCTCTCAGCGTATTAAATGGCGTTGCACAAACACACACTCACACACTCATCGCTAAACCTCCCGAAAATACCGTAATAATTAAACTCTTTCACTTCTTCTAGATGACTAAAGATCGATTCTATTCTTTTTATTACAACGTCATTTACCCGCTCGCCTGATCGACCGGCTTCCTTCTTTCCCAACTACGACAGCAAGCGTTTTTGTGAATGAAAGAGAAATCCTGTATTCTCGGGGTCGGGGTTACTCGATGATTCCCACTCAGTCGACTCAGCTGATTTTTATGAGAAGGCCGCCCGAGAATGTTGTTTACATTCCCGAGACGAGGGGGACAATGTGACTCCGAGTCAGACGAGTCGATGAGCTTGCTTAATGTGCGATGTTGCCGAATTTTCTTTTTCACTCGGTAGAGAATATTTCTTGTGAAACGAAACAAAATTCATTTGAAACAACGCGAGAAAGAAAAACTGCGAAGTGAAATTAACTTTTAAAACGATTGCACGGAGCGCATTTCGTTGATGGGGTTTTTAGAAAATGTCGGATATTGAGAGACAAGCGAGCGACGACTTTTGTGTGTTCGAATGTCCCTCGGAAGAAAATAAAAAGCAAGCGACCGAAAAAAAAGAAGAGAAAAAACAACAAGCACAGAACCCATTTTTACACAGCAAGCACATCACCGAGAGAATGTACAGTCTTTTTAAAATCATCATACGGGCGAAAGAAAAATCAATATCATCATCGCACCATCCATCTCATAAAATTCACATTTCTCTTCTTGTCTTCATTTAAAAATACAAGAGAGCTACAATTTATCATTGTAACTCGATACTTTACATTTATTCACACTCGAGAAAACTTTTCATATTTCTTTTTTTTAATTACACTATAACAAGGTTTTATTCGGAAATCTTTTTCATCGCGATTTACGAAGCAATTTGAGGTGGCAAAGAAATTTACTTAAGGTAAGATTCAACAAGGGAAAATCATAAGTTCTTCCTTCTTCTTTTCTTTACTCCGCCATCCAAATTTCGCGCACACACCTCGTCCGATCAGAAAAACAGCGAAAACTAATTTTCATGTCTGATTCTGTCTTGTGTTTTATTTTCCTTTCCCGTGCTCACCCATTACTCGTGTATATACACAGAGCAGAGCCAACACTCTTTCGCTTCTCTCATGGATGCTTCGCTCGAGCGTTTGCCTTCTTTGCGCCGTGCTCTCACTTTTTTTTTCGGGTTAATTAAAACGAAATCGTATTGAATTGTATGCCGATATGTTGTGGGGCTCTCGCGTTGAGCATGAGAATGAAGTGCAAAGCAAATGAATGAAGAATGTATGGCGACGACAAATACATTCTCGCGAGATGAGTTCAAAATCTTGAATTAATTCATACGATATTCATCTCGCGATTAAAATTATAACTCGTGGGAGACTTGAACAAATTTATCGCCATTATCCACAATTCCAAATATCAGTTTCTTTCAGATTACAACAAAAAAAAATATTTTTTCTTCATCGCCAGCCCAAACTCAAATTTTTCATTCTGAATTTTCACTCGAAAAAGTTCATTCACATTAAATTATTATCAACTTTTGCAATAAATTCAATGGCATAAACTAATATTTTCACTTACTTTTATCGATTGCTGGTGCAATCCGATTGAAATTTCCTTTAAATCTCTTGGCGTTTTTCTTCTTTTTTTTTACAAAATGCCGATTTTTTCACTTCAGTTTGTACGCGATTCCATGCGCTTTTCCATCACGAATTTCATTCACATTCGGTTTAAAAACACTTAAATAACTAAGGACTAGACGACAGTTCTGTAATTTTATATTTATTTACACTATTTCGTCCCAAATTTCAATTTTAATTTCCTGCAGCTTCTTAATTTTTTCAGCTTTTAACTTGCGAATTACAAAACTAAAAAAGCGCTTATGAAAGAAAAAAAAACTTAGATCATGCGGTATTTTTTTCACTTCGGCCTTCAATGTTTTAATTGAAACATAAAGTTAATTTAAAGTCAAATGAAATTCAATTCAATTCCCTCTTCAAGCAAGATGAATTAGAATCTTTTTTAGAATCTCAGAATCTTAGATAGTGAGTAATAGAAACTTATATTCGAAAATAAAAATGATTACAGGCTGCATTTCACTAACTTGTTAAAGCGCTTAATACAAGTTAAACCCTTGATTGGTCTTTATAAGACCACCAGATGGGGCTGTTTAACTTTCTGAAATCCAATTTTCAACTATCATTGCATTCGCTTTCATTTAAATTGAAAATTAGAAATAAATTTATTGAATTTGAAGCTACTTGAATTAAGCATTTTAAGACCGTTAATTCAAACTGTGGGCTGTTTAACTTTCCCCATCTGGTGGCGTACATTGAAATCATTTCTCAATTAGAGCAAAATTATAGCTTAGATTCAAAAAATGTCCCCTCGACTTCCCAATTCTTCACAAGGATGTCCCTTCGCGCGCCGTTACAAAATGTTGTCAAGAATAACTTGATGTCATCGATCAATGTGAAAAACTTGATCAATGAAAATCATTCTTCCCGAAAATCGATATTCTACTTTTTTTTATAAAATTGATTTCCACATCATGATTCACCAGACGAAATATGTTTGCTATGTTTGATCGATATTTGTGTTTGATCGAGTTATGAATGAACAAGATTGCGAGTCTAACCATTTTTATCACGAGCATTAAACTTGACTTTCTACGAGTCATTGCTCCCAATGCATTTCCAATTGCAAAATAGTTTGCAAACATTTCTAGCTGAAAACAAAATATTTTATAACTTCTAGCAGGTCATTCGTTTTCATCCGGGATGAAACCGCGCTGTCGATTGTAATCGTTAAAACAAGACAAATATATGTAGAATGAGTGGGAGAGAGTTCTGAATATTGATGGGCTTTCCGTTTTCAGAAAAGTTACGCGGCCAATTATGCAAAGCTTGGAGGAAAATTTGGATCATAAATTTTGGTTTGCGGGTTGATGAGAAAAAATATGACGCAGCTGAGAAAACAAATCAAAAACGCCATAACAAGAACGCATGAAAAATTCTACAATCTCATCAAGTTAATTACAACAACATCACTTATTCTGAAAGGCGGAGTTCAAAGCTAAAAGCTTCATTTGTTCAAATATCCTTTTATGCTAATTTCGGTTTCATTCATGCATAGAAATTTGATGAACGTCACCTGAGTGACAACACTGAAAAATTAACTAGTCGATCACAAAGGATTTAATAGACGAAGAAGTTTTTGTGAGCACTCAGTTGTAGAGTAAATTTTTGCGACCGTTCCATTTCGTCAAGATGTGAACCTCAGAGGAAAGGAGAATTATTTAAGTGATAGAGTGCCTAGAAAATTTTTAAGTGAACAGACAACAAACTTTTTGCATTCCAAAGCTCATAAATTTTCTATCGTAAATTTTTTTCTATGCCAGAGTTTAAGCGATAAAGCTTTCCAAAAAAACAATTTTCCCGCCGTAACAAAAAGACGGGAATCTCAATTTTTCTTTCACAGAAAGTTACAAAGTTATGGATATTGATTGCAACTGTTTTTCCTTCTCATAATATTTTCATTCAGGCTCGACGAGATTATCTTTGTGGTACTGGCATTTGCCGCCAGCCAATAATTCATTCACGTCTTTATTGTGTCTGTTGGAAACTCTTCTTTTCGTTATATTTTCTTACGCTGCAGATTGCTTGATGATAAATCATAATCAATTTGTGATTCTGAGAGTTTTTATCTCATCGAGACAGTCGTGTCGTGTCCTCGTTTCTCTTTAACTGCTAAAATATGAAGCACGAAACGAGAAAAAGGAACTTTCCTTTCCAAATCACAATCAGCGGAATCAAATAAACTCAATTAAGAGCGAGACTTACGAAACGAAGAACATTAACGAGTGTCTCTGATTAGCTCCACATCCTGCTGAACGACTGCGAATTGACAATTTTCCACAACTCAGAAGCAAAGACTGGCAGCCAAATCTTCTAATGAGCGCTATAAAAAGTTTCATTCTCGATCGTAAAATTTGTTGATAACGACACAATGAGCCGTTGAAAAACTGAAGCTCAAAACATAAAAATTGATTTTTATCGAGGGAATTGAGTTTCATGTTGAAGCCATCATCCTGTAAAAACAATTTTAACTTCCTTATGGAGCAAACAATAATTGAATCCAATCTTTTCCGACTGAGATTCAACAAGATTCCTCTTTCCAAACAGTAACGATTTTGACTGGCGATAAACTCGTTCATCTCTCGATTAAGTATAAACAATAGATTTCAGGTTTAATGGGCGTTTCAGGTGAAAACAGATGACAGTTTGATTTCATGATTCGGAAAGTTTTACAGGTGAAAGAAAGAATATTTCAACTGGGAAAGTTAAATGCTTGATTTTCGTTTCTTCAATTTTTCGAAAGAAGAAACTCTCAAAACTATTTTGCATTCGTAGCTTGTAAAACTTCCAGAAACTTTTATAATTTTAAATTTCTTCGTGCAGAATTCTTAAACAGTTGAGCTCGACCTAATTAGACTGACATCGATGCGATGCAACTTGTTCTTTTATTCAAATTTGCAAACAAAGTCAAGAGTGGCATTAAATATTAATTCAGAACTCGAACTGTCTGAGTTTTCTTTCTTTTCGTTCTTTTCGAGCTAAAAGCTAAAAAGAGAGGAGAAAAAAGAAATAAAAGGATTAGAAGAGCCAAAGAAATAAATTGAATTCCATGATCCTCGTCATTTGTCAATTCATGAAAAGTTTGGATTATTTAAGTGTCAAATGGGAGAAGGTGGAAGCTCGGTCGAAGTCCAAGTTAAATCCTCGATTACAGATGCCAACAAAGAACATGCAGCAAAGGTCAAATCCCTGCATTAAATGTGGAAAAGCTTTTTATAGCTTCGCTATTAATAACAATCAAAAGACCTTTTCGCTGGCTATTTCTGTTTACCGTCGTCAGTCGAGAGGTTCGTGTTCCACGTTCAACAGCTTTGCTATTCGTATTCTGAGCTATTTCGTCTGCCGGAAATGCTTTGAGTTCATTTCAAATTTCGCAGAAAACTCTCCAAATTGGATTTCTTTTATTATGCATTTTACCTGTTACGTCATCATGTGGATCAGATTTGAATAGCTCAGATGGTCGAACTTTTTTGTATTATCTTGAATTCTTATTGAAGCACACGTAGAGTACCGCATAGAATTTCCTTTTGAAAGCTCAGCGAGCGATTTTTCAAAAACAAAGAGCAGAAAATTGCATTCGACTCGAGCCATAAATCAATGACTATCGCACTTCGTGCAATGCGAGCGACGTATCGATTTTCGTTTGTGGTTCTCGAAGCAACATTAGCTGAATGTGAGACCATTAATTCCAAATGTAAACAAAAATGTTGTGGGAGTAAAAAAGCATGTTTTGAGCATTTTTTGCTTATAAAAATTTTATTCTTTTTGAACCACTCAGTGACAAAACTTTCACATTAAAATGTTCTTCATTAAGTTTTCATTTCATCACTTTGTCAGCTCTCTTTTGAACAAGGAGAGTGCGTTTTAGGTTCATTAACATTCATTTGTCCTTCGGACTCATTCGGCTTCCATGACATTATGCCCTCCATCATCATTAGTCTTCATCGTTTCAAACTGCTTTGCTCGTTCTCGTTTATCCTTTATAAATAGTTTATGTCCGCAACAATTTAAACTGTCATCATAACAACGTTTGCGACAGCAAATCCGACAAAGATTAAAGTCACACTTGAGGCCTCGCGTGTTATCGCAGTCAATCAACTCGCACATTTCTCCATGTCGCTCAATCTTGATTTTTGCACGCTTCTCTAGTCTCTTAAGTTTCTTCATGTGCTTTCGTGAGATCGCATTGCCTTCATTATCAAAATATTTTGGTTTCTTATTCTGTTCGGCTGCCTTCATTTTCACTTCCAACATCTGTTTGTGTTCTGCAGGCGGCGGACGATAATAAGGCTGACAGATCCATGGCGGAATAATAAGATTGTAATCGGGAACAAAGTCTTCAGTAGGCTCCCCATCCCAAGTCATTTCACCTTCATGATAAGGCCGATATTTGTCACGAAGAGAGTTGACAACTTCACGAAAAGCCTCGATTGTCATAGATGATGCCAATCGATTGCGAGCGTTTTCATTTGATTTCAGGCAGAGTCTGTGAGAAAAAAAAAGTTATTAAGCGAATCGTTAAAGCGTTGAATAACAAACTCACAAATGATGAAAGATTTTAAATAGATGACCTCGAATATAGCTTTTCGGACAAGGATATTTTTCAGTCAGATCAAGATATTCGTTACCAACATCCCAGACAGTCGGACTCGCCCCCTCAAAGATGAACGGATTTTGAAGATTTCCTTCCGCTGACATTACTCCATTAACTCCTGTCGCTTCAATGCAACGATGGACGTCGCGTATGCAACAAATGTTTCCGTTGGCAAACACTGGAATCTTTACACTGTCGCGAACTTTCTTTATGATTTTCCAATCGGCGATTCCAGTCAACGGACCTTTCATATCGCGATTTCTCCCGTGGACAGTTAGAATTTGAGCGCCGGCACGTTCCAACATCTGTGCGTACTTTATCGTTTTATCTTCATCGTCGAACACTCTGATTTTGCACGTAACGGGAACCTGTACATGCTTGTTGAGCGTGCTGACTGCGGATAAAAGTTTGGCTTGTTAAAGATTTAATTAAACTTTATTGTTTGAAGCTGAAACTCACCGATTTCTGTCAGCAACTCCCACTCATCCTGTAGGAAAGCTCCGTAATGACCTCGTTTTGCAATAGCTTGAGGGCAACCTTTAAAAGAGTAAAGAAAAACGGTCGGAATAAAGAAACGGTCGAAATAATCGCGCAATTATTTATCTTTGGAAGAAAGAAAAAATTATTTACCAACCTAAATTAATGTCTATAGCATCACAATGGTCTTGTGCGAGAAGAGCTGCTTCGAGCAGAGTTTTAGGGTCGTGGCCGCAGAATTGCATCATCAAAGGACGGTCTTCGGGACATGATTGAAGTGCTTCCGTTCTATATTTGATGTCTTTAACGAAGCAATTGCTATGAAACATCGGAGTGTAACAAAGCTGCGCCCCATGACGACGACATAAAATTCTCCAAGCTAACTCACTAGCGTCAACCATGGGAGCAACGACAAATTTGGCTGATCCAAGAACTTTTTCATAAAACTCAAAACCCGAAAGTTTCGGTCGTTGACTTGCTGGCACAGGAAAGTTTTGGTTGACGTCAACGTTTGTTGCTACAACTTTAATTCCTCTCGTCATATCTAGAATCTATTACATCAACGAAAAACAGAAAACAATAAAGTTTAATAGAGTTTTCATCACTTAGATGAAGCTCATCATCATCACACCAGCAGCAAAGGCAGTTGCTGCATCATAAAAAGAAAATTAAAACAAAAATTGCTCCTGGCAGTCGTCCAGTAACTCGATATACGAAATTCAAGCATAGAATTCCTGTTCTCACCCGCTTAACTCAAGATTAAATGTTTAATTCCCCCGACCGCACTTTTGGGTAATAAAGCATCAACTTTTCATCTTGGCTTTATTGTTTAATAGAATTCAGGTGAAGATGCGGACGGAAAAAGTTTTCTTTTTGTTTCCGAGCAGAAAAATTTGCTCGCTTATCGTTAATCCTCATTAAAGCTTGCGCTTATAACTTTAGGAAATTGCTCGAACGATCCATTTGAATTCAGTGTTTGCCATCCAACTTTTCAGAAACGAAAGCAATTAAGAGAAAATTAGAAAATTTTGCTCGTTTCACTCTTGAAATCATTCGTCGAAACGTCAGACGATTTATCAAGTTTCAAAGCTTTAGTAATTTATTGCAGTTTCCATGAAAGTTTTTCCGTTCAATGAAGAAGAATGCGACATGTGAGCGGCGTTAATTCTGAAATAACGACAGTGGTTTAGCGCTTAGCTCGATTACTGAGTGAAGGGATGCTTTCAGAGCATTTCAAACTAAATTGATGGACGCGGAGTCCAACGAAGAAATTAATGTCTCGACATTTGCATAATTGAATTACCCTGGAGAGTTTTAATTCCGCGTTGACCTGAATACTTTTACTGTTTCGGTTGTGAGCTTAGTTTAAATTGAATTTCAGAGGACAATCTGGCGCAGAAGATTCACTGCAGATTTTTATCTTCTGTGATTGCAGTCGGTGCTATTTTCAGTCTTTCCTTCGCAACGAAACTTCTCTTTTTTTCTTCCTCGCTCAGTGTCATTGAATGCTACAGCAAAGTGTGCCATCATATGCGAGAAAAGAGGCGAAAATCAATATTTGATAAAGCCAATAGTTCGAGCTCATAACTGTTTCTGAGAGAGGACAAAACGAATCGAACAATGACGATGCTCCAACAGTTTTTCATTAAATACAATTCCATTGATTTAAATCGAGGAATGGCGGAGCAATAATTGCACAAATTTGTCCTGAAACAGTTGTAATGGTGTTAATTTATATTCAGAACTAATTATTCGGTTTCCTCTTTAAAATGAAGTTGAGGAAAATTCTACAACTTTTAAGTCTTTAAGCCTCAAGTGTTCTCATATCGTGTAGAAACTTTTCCGGAAAAAGAAACGAAATTGCGTAATGCGGTTTCTACAGAGTGTTTGATAAAGCACAAAGGTGGCGATAGAATATTAAAAAGCAAATTGCTCAGCTGTGTGTAGAAAGCTTTTTATTTGAAAACTGATAAGGAGCAGTCACGAGTCTCTTATCTTTGTCGCTTCTTTTTTTGGTGTAAACAATCGAGAAATGAATATGTGAGGTGAATGAAGACAATCCCACCGTGTTGAACAAGATTCGAATTTGGCCCGAAATGTTATCAACTTTTATTTCCCAGAACTCGAAGCTTCATGTGACGAAAGAATAAAGAGTTCAATCACTCGGGAATCTGAGAGGCACTTTTGATAAAAAAAAAACAATTTATTTCTCAAGTACAAAACACTTTAAAGCACTTGAAGCGAAGAGAGTCTGGGAGAATAAAACACTTCAACTGCTGTTGAGGGAACTTGGCCTTGCCAGATCTTTCGGTGATCCTTTGAATAATTTGAAAGCTTTTCTTGAGACAAAAAGATTTCTTCAATGGAGGTTTGCCAAAAAATAATAAAAAGGGATGACAACTTGACTATCTATGCAGTTGAGTTGACGATAGCATGAGCATCGTGTTGAACATCATCATCGCCAGAAATTCATGACATTAAAATGACGTGTTAACAACATGATTTTTCCCATCAACGTGATAAGCGAGAATCCTTTCATCATCGAATTCCTCTCTCTCGGGCTCCATTTACAGGCAGCTTTAATTTCAAAGCCATTCAGATGATAATTTCGTGATTTTGAATTCAAGTTGCTTGCCATTCAATGGAGAAACGTGCTTTGTGGAGGTAGGTGGAAGCAACGAATGTGTAAGGAATGGCGCAAGAAAAACCGAATAATCGAAGCTTCATCGACGAAGAAATGAAAAAATAATGAGATGACTTTTTTATCTCTCAATGAGTCGTTGGAATCGTCGACTTTCGCAATTAAATTACGATCTAAAATCGATCCGACGAGGTATTCTAATACGAAACAAGAACAGTAACATACGAGGATAAATATTTAAACATAAATTGATCGTCGACTCGTGTGAGCCTCACGAATAAAAAAGCGCTAGGTCTTTCAGATTACGTGGTGGGAAACAAATTGGATTACAAATAGAATAAATCTGAAGCATCTGGGAGTGTTCTCTTTTGTAAATTTCATGATCCTGCTTAATCCTGACCGCAATTCAATCTTTTATTGAACAATTAAACTCAAAGCGAGCTGAATCGTTAATGAGTTTTCAGGATGAAACAATCGAGGTGTGCCTGTGATGAGCGTCGTTAAATGTTGATTATCAAAGAGTTGATTACGCGTGCCTGTCGTTAAGCTATTGACCGTTAAGGATTGACCGTAAGGTTTCGCCCAGCTACAGATCTTAACATAATCATTTAAAAGCTCAAATGATGAGCTAGTCGCACGCAATAAATTTTATGTTTCTATGAAATCAACTGATGACACCAAACGGCCCGAAACGAAATTTGTCAATGTCTGGGGAAAATATTCAAATGACACTTGGTGCGATGACGATTCGCTAGCTAAAAATGTTAAACAGTTCTCCTTCTGCGAATTAATTTTCCGGTTCGTTGCATAATTTGTTATTTTTCATGTTCTACGAGGATAAAATATGCTTGTACAACAAATTATTTGAATGCTGAACATCTAGCAATATGCACCATCCCGAAGCAGCATTTGCCAGTGCCATAAAAAGCAAGTAATGTGAGTCTTAGCCGTAAAGCGATAAAACATCCTGACGCTCCCCGAAAGCATAATTCTGTAATGAAAATTATTCGAGAACATAAATTTATCCAAAAAACTTTATTTATGCGAAAGTTTCGCCTTCTCCTTCGTCTTGACAACAGACGATTTCATTAGCGAAATTTGTTTTTCATCGGACAAAATTTCCTTGTAAATCAACATCGCCAAAGAGATGATGACGCAAGGCCGAGGAGTTTCGTAATTCGCTTCTGTTCGAAGGCTTCAAAAAACAAGCCAGAAGACTTATGACGGTTTACTGCTCCTATTCATGTAAATGAGCTTGGCGGTAATTGCAGCTCACCGCATCTCTCTCTCTCTCTCTTGTAGAACTTTTCATTTTTGGAAACAGCTTTGCTCGAGAGAGAGTATTAAGGACTCGGGCTAACCCTGTTTTACCAGACAGTTGCACGATCATCTTCAGGAGGTGACCTCGGACATATCCTTGGGCCTCCTGAGGAAGGTACCGGTGGCAATACAGCACACATGGCACTATCCTTTGCCTTCCACAACGTCGCTAGGAGCGCCGCCAGAAAGGCCATCCACAGCTTTGCTCGATTTCATGAACTATTATTTCCGCAATGAGGATTGTTCTGCTTAATGTTTCAATGAGTTTTCTCGCGCTTCTGATGTCGAATGAAAAATGCTTCTCAAGCGGAAAATTGAATGACGAGGGAAGAATGAGAGCTAACTGCTTAATTAACTTTTGCTCTTCTGTGAGCACTTGAGGCTATGTCAGCTTAGAGTTGACACATCAAGTATTCTTCCTATTGAACCCAAATCAGATGTCAAGACAAAAAGTTTTGTAGTCGATAATTTCCTTCGCCGGTGGCGATTTGTCAGTAGTAAGTCTCATTGAGCTTTGTTGAGAAGCTCCAAAGGTTTAGTAGACAAATTGAATATTTTATAAACCTCTAATTACATTCTCAAATGTTTTGAATCGCTTAATAAGCTTCCCGAAACTGCGATGATGAGATGATAATTGAAAAACTCTTGCTGATCACGAAAACTTGGAAATAAATTTAGAGATAACGAAGCGGGCTAAGAATATAATTTGATTAAAGTTCGTTCATTGCGTTGGAAACAAATATTTAATCTTCCGAACAATCTTATATAAAGAAAGCGTTCTCATAAAGATTCACGGAGCGATTATTGGTCATTTGCGTTGGTGTTTGAACTCTCGGATACTCCCCAGAATAATTTAAGATAAAAAGACCGAGCAACGGAATTTTCCATGAGCACAATTTGATTATCTGCTGAAATTAAAATTTTAAGTCAAAGCTAAGAATTCATGATTTGGAACATTTATTTACTTGATATTCTTTTGGCATTAAGATGTATAACATTGTTTTGTTCTTTCATCTCTTCCGCTTGTGTAAAAAAATGTTAATAAATCGTTAATCTTGTGAATGAATTATTTTGATAAAAACTTTTCCTTTCTCTCAGCTTTTTTCTCGATTTCCCAAAAATAAATTTTCCTTAATGAATCAACAACATTTTCATCATTTGTTTATCTATGAGCTGATTTGCTATAATGAGCTTTGATTCATTTACTGCAAAATCAGAAAATCTTGTCGTTACTATTTCCGCCTATCTAACATGATGATATACATAAAGCACATTTGTGTATCACTGTTGCAAAGTTGAATTAGAACAGGAATCAGAGTTTACATCGTTCTCACTATTATTATTAGAAGCTTTGACAGTTATAGTTCATAGACACGCAGGTAGTTTACTCTAAGTTTGGGGTTTCATCACGGGGTCGAGGAGAGCTTTAGCTTACGATCGATTGAATATTTAATTCAGCGAAGCTTGCGGTTAACGACTTTAACACAACACGAACTTATTTCTTCTTAGTTTTGCCTGTGGTGAAAAATTAATTTCACGAAAAAGTTCTTCAACAGATTTCAATCGTCGTCTCTTTCCGGTTTGCTTATTTACTTGTTCCTCTATTTGATTCTCGTTTTTCATGGCTTTAATGGATTATTTCTCAGGAAAAGTTTTCAAAACTTTATTTCTTTCAAAAGAGCTTTTGTAATTTAAAAGAAATTAATGTGACTCTCGAACCTGCCCATATCAAAATGAAAACCAAGAAGTGAAACAGGAAGAGTGACGAAGGATATTGTGAATCAAGACAATAGAAAAACTTGGTTGCGAATGAAGAGTATTGATCAAGTAACGCCTAGAGCTGACGAAGCGCGGTAAATTGTTGCTCGTCGCGTTGGAAACAGTTGCTAATTCGGCATAACATCATGTTCGATTGTTACAAGTCATCGCTTTTTTATTCCCATCAACTTTTGCCACCTGCCGGCAATCTATTTTTATTAATATTGGAGCGGGAGGGTTGTCAATGAATGAATGAATGAAGAACAATAAAAACACCTTTTGATAAATCGATTCCCGATGTGCTTTGTCGCTCGAAATTGAATTTATTCTCTGTTCTGTTTTATTTTCCTGTCTTCTTTTTCTTTTATCGCTCGCTAAATATTTTTCTATTCGCTTGATCTGAGTCCAAAGTGCTCTTCTCTTCATAGGCAATAAAACTTTCGTCTCTGTTTATGATAAATTTCCACAATTTCCATCCCCCACAAAAAAAAAGCTTTAATGATATTCATTCTGAGATAAAAGCGTAAAAAACGATTCCGGCTTTAAAAGTTATGTCGTTCGATTAGCATTCGAAGCGGCGTTGCCGCAAAGGGATGAGTTTCCGATAGACGAGATACTTCCGGAGCAAGAATGACGACATGCGAGTTGTGGTGATGTTGGATTTGATAAACCAGATTCATGGATGGGCGAAAGTGTTGGACTTCGATTGCGTAAAACATTTTTCCTTCGTTGACGACGGATTTGATGATTGGGTGGCACTCGGAGGCCACTAGACGGTTGAATTATGGAAAGAGTGTCGGCCAAGTCTTGAAGATCAGTCGGACTTGTTATTTTGCGACGACTCGGTGGCGGAGCTGATGGAGCTGAACCAGCTTCATTCTCGGAAAGCTCAGAGCTGATATTGTCGTGAGAATTTGAACCAGGCAATGGACGAATTTGATTTTGTTTCAATGAGTTAACGCCACGACAACGCGGTCGTCGATATCGATTTATCATTCGGAACATGTGCCTTAGTCGCACTGGCCAAGGACGTATCAGTTTCGATCGGGTTCGTTTTGTTACGTTGGCCGAATTATTAATTTGAGATGATATTGTCGTTATCGCGTTACTGCAGGCGGCGGGAGTTGATTCGATCTTTTGTAAAATGTTATTCGAACCATTTGAGTTTCCATGCGTCGTGGACGTTATCACTAGTTCGCTATTGTTTTCAACAAAACTATTCGCATAAAATTCACTACTTTCGTTGGCACCGTTTGTTGGAACTTCGATTTGTACGTAACGTGGCTGCGGTGGGATCGGACGAACTTGCATCGTTTCAGCCATCGCCGAATGGAAAGGAACGCTTGTTCCTGAGATGCTTCTTAAAGTATCTCCTGGTAAATCCTCCGGGCTGTTAGGAACGTTCGAGCAACAATTCCACTTCCGCCGCCAGCGGTGATGCTTTGTGATAGCTTTAACACAACATCGCTTATTCGTGTGCTCGATTTTCTTTGGAGTTTTGATACGAAAGCTACAAAAGGTGCATTGTTCGGTGTATTGAACAATCTTCTGCGCGCCATTGTGAGATTGTGTTGTGTGTGAGAACTCGGAACAACAATGAAAAGTTCGCGTCGTGTCTGCCGTTGTGTTGTTTGCGGAGCTCAAATCGTTTGACGTGGTTCGAGTTTCTTCCAACACAGTGCACAGATAAAAAGCTTTATGAGATATTTCTGAAGACGTCTCTATTGAATTTGACGTACTTCTGCTCGAGATGTTCTCCGTGTCACAGCAGTGAAGAGTCTGAGGTCGATGTTTAGTGTCAGACGATTTTATTTTTGAGCACGCATAAATCTCTTTGGCAAGGCTCTTGTTCTTCTCAATCGTGGACGGGCCATTGACGTTGGAGACACCATGCCGTTGGTTTCGTATGTACTCGTACGTGGTCAGTCCCAAGTATGAGATGTAGATATGAAAGAAACAAAGATGAAGGAGGAGACCAGCTGTTATCGCCGCTAGAATCACAATGACGGAGACAACTGACAGAAAAATTGTATTGTAAAGACCGATGCCTTCACTGCCTGATTTATCTTCTTTTAGGTTTGTGTCTGTCACGTTGTCTGACAACGTTTCATTAACCAAAGTGTCATTGAGTAGCTGGAGGAGCGTCGTCGTTAATTCATCATCTAAGCTTGAATTTTTCGTCTCGTTTAGTGCATTCGTAAGGACAAAACTTTTATCCCACAAGTTGAGCCATCCAGGGTTGACATAGAAAAGTATTATTTGCGCCAGAGCTGCGGCCAAGATGACCAGGACAGCGGCGACTGCACTCACAACGCACATTAGAAATGGCACGTAATTCTGCTTTCCAACACATTGGTTTAAATATTTACAATGATGATCAAACTTTTCTATGCACTTATTACACACCGAACAATGTTTCGTCCTTGTGCTACTCGTTTTAATATTGCACAAGTGGCATCGACCATTCTCAATAACGTGCTGATGCTTTGAACGGTCAAACTCGGGAACAACTTTTCGCGTGCTGATTTTTCTCAGTTCAATGTCAGCTGGATCGATCACAAGAGCTGCGACGTGAGCGCACACATGAATGACTACGAGAACGCTTATTGTGCAGTACAGTGGCAGTTGCACAAGAGTGGGAAACGTTGGAATGATTATAAAATACGCGGCGAGAATGAAAACAGCAAACGTAATCCAACCGACCAACTGCAATGGGTGCAGTGGCAATTGCAATCCGTTTAAGCGTCTATCTTTCCTGTACTCATTTGCTCCCAAATTGTTTTGAAATGAGATCAAGTGACAAAGTCGAGATTTCTTCTGCTTTTGTTGTTGTACGGCACTTGTACTGATTCCGCTTGATTGCTCTGTGAGCATGATATTGCGACCTGATCAGTGGAGAAATAAACCAAGTCACTGTTAGTGAGTTTAACGTCATATCACTTTAAAAGTTTCGATTGTTTCTAAATTCCACACAAAATGATTTAAAAAAAATATTCACAACTATTTAATTAATTGCACAAGTTTTGTTTTCCAAAAGTTTTTTTTTCCATTTTCACAGCAAAATTGGTTTGTCAGCGAACGGTAGTTGGAAGCAGCAGCAACAATTTGTCCTGAACGAGACAACATCAAGTCCATGAAGTCACAAAGTATGCTCTGAGACGACCGCAAATTACATAATGAATTTCCTATGGAACATATTCTCCACTTTTCTTCCTCCTTGAACACACTTTTTCGAGCACAGCAGTTCGTCGATGTTTCTTACATATTTCCCTTTTCTTCTCGTTCACCCCCGAAAAATATTCGGAACGTTTTCTCCTCGAATAGATTTTTTATGATACTTTTTGAGGCAGCAAAGTTTTCTTTCTTTTCTCTCACTCAGGCTCGTTTTGCGGCATAAAACCGTCTTCACTCAATTTCCTCACGTTAATCCTCGAATGATGAAAACAAAACATTACCGAAAGTGAAAATGAAAAAGTTTCCAAGACAATAATCCATTTGTGAAGGTGGAATTTCCTTTTCTACAGTTTATATCTTCAAGAGTTTTATTTTTGTTGTTTCACTTAAAAAAATATTTCAACTACGGACAGATGCGAAGATTAGAACTTGACGCAAGAGAGTTCGAACCGCTACTGAGGGCGATGAGAATAAAAAATTTCCCTCGTCTTACTCGGTCGTACTATCAGCGAGCTTTGTCGCTTCGCTCAGAGAAAATATAATGCTATGCGCACAAGGAGCGGAGGGAGAAAATGTACAAGTGGAAATCGTTGATCGGGGAAAATTCTTGGCAATTGTTTCGAATCAAATAAACTCATGCCGTCAAAGTCATATCGATTTTCCACTTAAACTCGCGTTTCAGCTAATCAAGTGGAACAATAATTTTTCAGGAGCAAACCTCACATTGAAGCGACCCACAAACGTGCACAAACTTTTCTACTTTGTTTGTTTATTCTCCTTTCGTGTTTTTACAGGGACAGCGCAATCAAATATTTATGGAATTTGAGTGATTTTTATGGCAAACAGCTCTTCGTCCATCAAAGTTAACATTGTAATCGAATAAAAAGATAGGAATGCCTCCACAAATGTTTCAGGAGTGTTGATGGACATGTTGTCAATAACGAGAGTCGTCAACATGTTTGACTTTCGACTTAGATAGGTCAGTTTTCTGATTGGATGAATAAGGATTTAATTCCCTAAGGTTAAGCTTTCATCTTTTCTCGAGTCTTCACTCTTTGCCATTCGAACTCTCATCTCTTGAGTGATGATGGTTTTCCTTTTCACCACAGTTCAAAAAGAAAATTCAATCTTTCATTTGACTTCATTTCATTGTTAATTTGAAAGAGGTTCTTTTTTTAATCTTTCGAGAAGAAAATGTAAAGGCTTTTAAGCTTTGTTTTAAGCTGATTGTAGAATCTAGCAGAATTAAGCTGAGATGTTAATCCGAAGGGAAACAGTAGAGTAGACAACCTTGCAAATTTGTGATGCAGCTTTATTGTTAAGTCGGTGATTAATTTAATACGACTCATTAAAGGCCTGGGTGTCTTAATTCAATGAGATTAAGATGTTAATGACGTAACCTCGTAACAATGTTATGATGAAATTACATTACCGACTAATTTATCATAATCTTGAAGATGAAAGGATTTATCAGAAAATCTACTTAAGAACTAATCAGTTAGATTAAGACGAATGAAGAATTTACTATTGACGCCTTACTTCCTTTTCAATGATTGCAATTAAGAAATGCGCTCGATTATTTATCAAAAGTGTGATTTATCATCCTTCGACATACACGCTTGGAAAGCATAATCGGTGATTTATGTTTCGGAGTTATGTTCATCACAATTTATGACTCTTAATGCGCCATGTGCTGTTATAAATTTGTTGGATAATTAATCTTGCAGAAACGCTCTCGATGTAGCTTTCATGGCGAAAAGAATTAAATTTCCTTTACAATGTGACATTAATTTGTAATATGAAAATTTCTAGAACATCCTAATGCGATCAATTCAATGGAGAAGTGATCCGGAAACTCAATTACATTCTCTTTTAGATATTCATCGATCTCGTTAACAAGAGCTTTCACAACAATCGATAGGACCTTTTTAACGAAAGTATGATGATGACGCCTTCGTATTCAATCAAAAAAGGATCAAGAAAGCTTCTCAGTCGACAGATGAAATCAGAAATTGAGTCCAGGTTAATCGAAAAAAAAAACTTTTTCTCGTTAGTTTGAGTTTTGCTCGTTTGAATCGGATTAATATAGAACTTCATAATATTTTATGGAAAAAGCTCCTGTATAATATGGAAGTAAAAAAAAATCTATTCGGTGAATCGCACGACGTAAAAAAAACTTTTTCATGAATTTATGCAGCATCGGAAGAGACGGCGAATCAATCGTTCGCTGACAGAGTCATTGATTATTCAATATCAAGTCAGTCATCTCGAAAGCCATGTTGTTCGCTTGCACGCTCTATCACTTTCAGTTTCCAGCCCACACGTTTACGCTTCAGATCAATTCTCTCGCGAGTCGTTTGAATGTTGATTGATCGTCTTGAACGAGCGCAAAATGGGATCTAAATTATCTTTAAATGTCACTTCACACAACGTCACTTCTTTGGTTCAAAGTCTTTTTAAGGATTCATTTTCAAAAGCACTTTCACGAAACTCGTCATCGTTCTTTAGTTCTTCATATGATTCCCAAGAGCTTGTTCAATCATTCACTTCATCCTTGTCGGCTTTGGTTTAATTGAACGTAAAAGTAAACATTCAAGAATAATTTAGTTAAACCCAAGAATTCTACTTTAAGTGAACATCAAATGAATTATTCATTTAACTGAGGAGTCCAATATTGTTGATGTTCATCGTAGTACATCGAGTCTCGTGATGAATAAATCTTTCGTTGCGATGAGGCAAATGCAAAGGACCGTGAGATGATTTCGTGAACCATCGTACCGCTTCGCATATCTTTAACTTTTTTCTTCTTTCAAATCGAAATGATTACTTTGCAGAAGAGAGATGATTTTTTTTTTCGTCTGCTGAGTCCTTGAAATCATCGTAAGGACGAAATAGTTTTTGTTCAGCTTTCAATTCCATTCATCTCAAATAAATGAATTCATTTCTTGAGTAAATAAAATGCGAAAACTAATTGAAAGCGATGGATGTTGATTTTGAAAAGGAAAAAATGTAGCAGGGAATGTACGTTTTCTATGGCAACGAATGGGTTTAATCCCCGAGAGCTTTACTTTGCTATTTTATTCAACAGTTTCATGTTTTCTATTTTAATTGCGATCTTTAAAATAATTACGGCAATACTCGAGCACGTCTGCGTTACATCTACTTCCATAAGTTTAGCTGGCAAACATTTTTTTTGTGTTTAAGTAACCTGAAGCGTTTCAATGTCATTACTCGTCCCGAGAGTTCATTTTTATGGAAATATCACTATGCTGTACCTTCTTCCACCGCGTTGTTTTATAAAACGTGCGAAAGATATTCTCTCTTTAAGGGGATTGAGATCAAGCGCAGGATTTGCGAGGAGAATTTATAAATATTTCATGGTTCGAATTTCTTGATCCAAAATAGCTTGAGTTAGGTAGAAAATATTATTTATGCAAAATGCTTTTATCTTTTTTTCCTTTCTGGCTAAACTTAAATTGAACTAAGATACGACAAACTGATAAAAACAGCTGATTAGAAGCAGAAAGCTTGGATAATCAAGAAATTTCAAAGCACACTGCTTTGATGTTGGTATGACGATGAATTTTAAATAAAAAATGTAAACATTGGAACTCACCAGAATATTACAGCAGAACACTTGAAACAAATAACTTTTCGTTATTAGAAGCTTGTTGGATAACTAGTTGGCCTTGCTTTAAGCTTGTTGCTATTAAATAAATCGTTCAGAAACCACTTGTTTTATGTTTTTTATTTCCATTAATTTTTGAAATTTCAAGAACACATTTTCCTTCAGATGGGTTAGTTCGGATGTCGGCCAATAGAGGAACGAGTCGAAAAACTTGATTGCGCCCTCTAGTAGCATTTTTTGTCCTGCAGTTCAAAACAATACAAAAGTTTTTAAATTTGACATTCTATCGACTTTATTAAAATGACGATTTCTCGTTAATTAAGAAGTAATCTTATTAAATATAAAGTGTGCCTTAAATATAAGATTCATATCATTCTTTCAAAGATTACGATTCGTTTTCGAAACCGCCAGTTAGCGATGCATATCAAGTTGATATGATTTATTACACTCATCACCCTAAAATAAAGATAAAATAATATAATAAACTTTCGAAACAAGTTTTTAGTTAACACAGGCGTAGCAACGACGAATATCGAATGTCTCAAAAGTTTTTAATGAATTTCCTCTCGAACAAGGAGCTCAACTTGTTTTCCTGCATGTTTACCATACTATGTATTTCTGAAAAGCTTAAAAAACTCTATTTTCAAACTAGATCAAACCACATGTGAGCTGCTGAAAAAGTTTAAACAAAGTTTGCTGCTATTGAAAGTTTACATCTTTTTTTATTGAGCCATTAAATTTGATTTTCCGATATTTTCTTCACATTAAATCTCGCAAACTATTTCTTTTTTAGGAGGGAGAAAGGCACTAATTCATTTGAGACTCAGAAGCTGTTGAGATAAAAAAAATGTTTGTGACGATGATGAATGATGATAACAAAATGAACAAAAGAATAATTAAAATTAAATAAATAATTTATTCAAATTCGTAACAGAGAATATTTAATAAAACAAGAACTAATTACACAAGAAAAAAAAGTGTCTTAGGATAACTTTGATCTTTCCAATTGATTATATCAATTAAACTCAAATAAAAATGCAATGTGATGAGGCTCCGGCTGTGAGTATGTGTCGTTCATTAGCTTTACTAGAAAGCTTTTGTGTGTATATGTGAGAGTTCGTTTATCAATTGTTTTTAAATTCTACAGATTTTTTCTCGTCTAAAAATGGGATTCATCGATCAGTTGCGTCACATTATGTTCTGAATGACTAAAGATAAAATCACGTTATCGACCAATACTTTGGGGAAATACTTTTGTAATGACGCAACTGTCGCTTTGTCCCAGTTTTACATCATCGCTGGTGCTGATAAAATATACATAAATCAACGCGACAACATAACGCTTCATGATTTTAATTATTGTTGATGAAAACTTCTCCAGAGCGGCTTTCAATTACTTGCTTCCAATGCGAAAACAATATTCCAGTTCATCTTTAAGATAACTGTTTTATTCACCGTGTTCGAGATTCATTGTGTCATGATTTTAAATGGAGTTTTAATCAACTTACAAATAAGAGCAGAAACGGAAAGTCTGAGGCGGCTTTTGTCTCGATTTTTTTCATGGGGACTGTTCAACGACAATGTTACGTTGATCAGAGCAATCTCGAAGTTTTTGAGCTCTTGTATTCCCAACCTTACAATTCAGAGAAAACTCTGATTTATAGAAACAAGCGAAATCAAATTAAAATGCAGCAAATGCTCAGAAATCTAATTTTCCAATGGCATCAAGCCCTAGTCGCTCTTCGTGTCATTCAATCGTTAATTTTATCTTCCACAGAACGAATACTTTCGCTTCCCTCCCTTTGATTCACTATTTTTAAACTTTCTATCCCACCCACGTCGCTGATGAACGACAACGCTTCGCCTGGAAGTACCAAGTTCGTTCTAAATTGATTTTCTTCTCCCTTTCTTCGCATATCAAAACTAATTAACAATCGTTTGTAGAAAGTCGCGATGTGCCGATAAAAGTCCTCAAAATGACATTAATCGGTGTAATCTTACGTATTCAGTTTCGTCTTAAAATCCACACATATCTAATTACTTGTAACTAACAACATCGTTGGGTGTGAGCCGAGTTTCCGAGTCGAGCGAAAGAATGAGAATGAGGCGGAAAACTTGTTTAATTAATGTTTCTGCCGCGAACTTTTCGGTGCTAAGGAAGGGAAGGCGACATTTGCTCGTGACGTCTCATGCGAGATTTCTTTCTTTGCCATAGGCACCTGACAAGAATTAATGAATGCAAGGCATGAAAGTCATAATCGCCCTTTGTTAGACATCAAATCATTGTGACATGCGATTCAAGAGCTTTATTCTGTTAGCTCAGTTCAAACAGAAACTTGAGAAAGTTCATCTGCTCACATGAGAGAAACAAAGCAAAAGAAGTTTTACAACTTTACAATGGTAACATCTTTTTGCGGAAATATTGCTCGACTTCGAGAGTCAGAGAAAAAAGTTTATTTCACAACAGAAATGCTTCTAAAACACAATAGCGACAGTTTACAAAAACTCGTTCGCTGTTTTCATCCGCTGTTATCAAACAGTCAGAAATGTTACTGCCGCTCAACAAAAATACAATGGAGCTGCCTTTCAAATTCCCGTTCAACACAGAAGACATAAATTGTGGACTTTAAAACTGCATTCATTGTCGGGTTAAGTGTGGAGCTTGCATTCATTGCCTTCCTCGTAATCGATGCTATCATTGTAATTTTACATTTCCCCTCATTGTTACTCTCTAGCTCGACTATCGGATGCCATTCATTATGAAATTTGTTTTATTGCACGCAGCGATTTTTGTTTTGTTTTTAGAGACTTTGATTCATAAAGTTTCTCTCAGATCTTTGCCAAGGCCGTGTTTAGTTGGGGAAGAAGATTCTCTAAACTCGAAAATTAACCTTCACGTCCTTGAATTAACAATTCCACGCCCTCGAGCTTTGTGATATGTATGTGGCTACAACAATTCTATCAAATGTGACTTCTGTTGACATTCGTGGAATGTGCTCCCTAGATGCTTAATGTTTAATGCGTGAATTGTTCAGAGACTCATTAATTGATCAATATTTCTATAACTCTGCGTCGACAGTCATCCGGTAATCTATTTCGAATGTGTGATTACTTTGCTTTCGATGCAAAATGTTTATTGTATTAAAAAATTGTGAGTTTGAGTTCTTTTTGTTCTCATCAATTACACGTCGAATAATTCAATTCCATTAGCGATTCAAATTGATTTTCGTTATCGTTTCTCGATTTTTGTTTGAGTAAATACGTTTTTTCTTCTCTTCATTTGGTCGAACGTGACGCTTACCGGATTGTTTCAACGTCTACATGTTCCAAACATTGAAAGCCGATTTGTCATTTCCGTTAAGTTGTGCGCGAGTCATTTTATCAAACTTTTTCCATCTTCAAAATTTAAGGACTCGTGATAGACGGAGAAACTTAGTTAACCGTTGAGATTACGCAAGAGCACAACCTCATTTTCTCGGATTTAATGGCTTAAGTACGACACTGAATTAATTAAAAGAAATCTTCCATCTTCTTACACTTTCTTCCATTGCCGTTTCTTTCTTGCTGTTTCTCTCTCTCTGAGCCAGTTTCTGGCCGCGCTTAATTCTCAGCGAGTGAAAGAAGAGTTCGACATTTCTTCGCACGGCCAGCGATGGCAATAAAAGACAAAGCGCAACAACAGCACAGATAGTTTTTTGCTTTACGACTCTCAATCACAGAATGTTTTGCTTTGAAACTTTCTCTTCAGCGCTTTTTTATGTCGCTCGGGTCAATTTTGCATTGCATTTAATGTAAATGGTGGGGCAAGGTAAACAATTTTTCTGCACGCAACTGAAGTTGGAATAATATAGTCAGGAAATGAGAAAATTTAAAAATGATTTGATCATGGACGAAAAATTTGAAATTACAGAAGAGGAAGAAGAGTAAATATGATTTTCTGGGTCTGCCGTGTATTCAAAAATCTTCGCACTCACAAAACAAACTCTCATAAACTCCGTTTATACGTTGAGAGATTCAAGCCAAATATTTCGGTCAACGTGCAAAATCATTATTCAACTAATAGCATCGAGTCAATACTAAGTCTAGTCAAAGTCGGGGAAGGGCAGTAGGGGATTGAAATTATTAAGAAGTTCCGAAGCGTTAGACGCCTCTTTGTAGCCCCAAAGTCGCATTGCTTCCTTGCATGAGTCTTGTATATATTTTACCTCATTGAACGGTAGCTCCTTCGCCCAATGAAAAGGCGCTGATTTTGAATCGCGGAAAGTTGAAGAAACACCGCCAACATTTGTTTTCGTATGAGTATCGAGGAATTCTGAGACACGCTCATCAAATGGCAGACCATAGAACTGTAGGATCTCTTGTGTTACATCGTAAGGCGACAGCGACAAATCTTCATATCGAATGGCCCTGTAAGGAGCAAGAAAGAAAAGAAAAATGTCGCGTAATTAGCATTTTGATGGTTTCATTGACCCGCCACTACAAGGTCACTCACTTGAAAGTCATTGGAAACTTCTTTGCCAGCGCAACAGCCGCTTTGTAATCTGAAATCATATCCTTGCAAGCGATGTTCGGGTTATCACAATCGGGATTGCCGGGGCACCAAACACGATGCCTTCGGCTTTGTAAAAAGCCTCGCGGATCACGAATCAATAGAATAATTCGCACATTCAGGCTGTTTAAATGAAGAAAACAAAACTCAATAAATTCGATTGCATAACCGTTCTCAAAAAAAGCAGCCAAAAAATCGATTCTGTCTGTGCTTCGAGTTTGTCGGCATTTCACCTGCACAAGCTTTTGGCATTCTAATTGGCAATTTGTCGACTGTATGTGTTTAGAATGACTCACCTTGGATCTCGCAGCAAACTCGCCGCAATCCTTGCCCTCAGTCTCACAACTTTCATGCTCTGCAGAGGAAAGAGCTTGCAGAAAGGCTCAAGGAACTTTGGTTGATAACAGAAATTCGGGAACAGGTGGCATTGATTCCAAAGTCGCGTGTTATGCGTGAACAAGTAATTGTGATTCTGCCCGAACTCGAGATATTCATCCAGTCCTGTGTAATTGCATTTTAGCAACTTCTTTAGGCTCTTGATTGCTGGCTTGTCATGTGGTGGGCCTCTGATTTGCATAATATCATAAGTCAAAAGCGGCTCGTAATGATAAAAATTGCCGGGTAGACTATTCAAAACATCGCCGAGGAAGGTGGAACCACTTCGCCACGTCGAAATTATAATGGAGCGCATCGGAGTTCCACCCGTCTCTGGAGTAAGATCACGAAGACTCTTCGCTTCAACTCCAAATCGACCATTAGGATACTCGTAGTAGAGCATTTCCTCGGCGATTTGCTGGCGTTGGAAATTGAGAACATCTTCGATCGTCACCGAAAGATTCTGCGTGACTTGTTGCTGTTGATCGGACGAGTAGTAATAATTTCTGTACTTATTAAATCTAAGTGGGTTAACGTTCTCTTTGTAGTCATAGTTGGAGCTCTTCGTAGCGAAAAACAGTAAAATGCAGAACGATAACGTTATAGTGAAGATTCCGATGAGATTCACCCGTCTCGACATTTTTTCTGGATTAATTACTAGGTCAGACAGCACACGACTTAACACGATACATTAAAATACTTAAATTATTGCTTCTTTCTTTCTTTTTCAACTTTAAAAAATATTTTTTTTTTCTTTGCTCGATAAATTTTACATTTTCCTGACTTTAGGAGAACTTTGCCATAGTTTTAAACGTTTTTCAGTCTGATAACACTTCACGCAAATCAGTGCCTTAGTTATATTTTATTCATCGTAGCTCTTTGAAATCCGAATTAAAACTAAATTAAAAATATTTTGAGAGCTTTCGACCGAAAACAAGTTGACGACGAAAACTAAGTACTCAACAAAGAAAAACAAGTTTTTTTTATTGAATAAGATTTCCATAGCCAGTTCGGAGGCTACCTTTATTGCTCTAAACGATTTTGAACGTTAATATATTTCCATTTAGGTTGATGACCCCACAGACCGTTTGAGTCTAGAAATAAGTCTGGTTTGGACATCAAGTGATAAAATAATATTTATAAATAAATAGCACAAGCAAGTCAATAGAAAGCTTTTAAACAAGGGAATTTCTTGCAGCAAGCGCTTTTCTTTTCGTTAATCTGGTGTTTTTCGTTAAATATTTCACTTTACGACCATATTTAACGAAGGTAAATTTTCCTTTGCTTTTTTCCGAATTTGTTTAATTTTTTCGGCATTAAATATTAGTTTCTGTGAGTTTATTTTGGTCTCCGTGGAATAACTGTCAATTTCCCTACAGAGTGCTAGAGTTCGTGACTAATGAAATCTTGTATTTGACGTGAAATTTTTAGTTTTTCTGAGCACAAGAAAATTGATTAAAATTTCATGAAAATGTTATGAAACTGAAAATTGCAAAAGAATTCAAAGCATTGACTACAAATAAGATCATAAGCAATCACAGCTTCTAATCAATAGCTTTGTTGATTGATTTTATCACTGTCAAATGCTGAAATTTCAATATGAATGTTACATAATTGTCTGTATAGAGGTTTTGCTGAGGAAACTTGTCTAGAACCTCGCTTGAAAAACACAAATATTTCACTTTAACTAATTCTTGTTTTATTTTCGTTGCAGATCAGTGTTTAGGCAAGTAAGGTGATACACAAAAAAAAACATTCACAAATATGGCAAGTCGAATGATGGCTCTTGCTGTCCGCAACACCTCCAAAGCTCAATTGTCTTTGGTGGCTGCTCGCTCAGCATCTTCAAGCGCCCAAGCTGAACAGCTCGCTAAGATTGGAAACCGTGATGTTGTTGGATACGGATGGAACGGCGAGCCAATCTACCAGGATCGCGTCGACTACCCAATGCCCGCCATCCGCTTCAAGGAAAACACTCCCGACGTTCTTGTAAGGCTCATCCTTTTTCATGTGAGTTCTCCTATCAAGCTAACACATCTTCAATTTTAGGCTTTGAGAGAAAAGGAGAAGGGAGACTGGAAGAAACTTTCCATCCAAGAAAAGAAAGCTCTTTACCGTGCATCTTTCTGTCAGACATTCGCCGAGATGAAATACCCAACCGGAGAATGGAAAATGCACATTGGTGCTGCTTTGATCGCTGCCTCTTTGGCCATCTACGTTTCGTTGCTGATGTCAATTTTCGGTGAGTCAAGCTTTAAACCAATGTTTCGAGTTTTCCTATATTTCGAAATATGTTTGCAGTCTATAGCGAAGATCCAGAGACCTTCGAGGAATCCCGTCAAAAGGCCCAGTTGAAGCGTATGCTTGACTTAGAAATGAATCCTATTCATGGTCTCGCATCCAAATGGGACTACGAAAACAAGAGATGGAAGTAAATTGCTGGCAATACTCGCCGCTTTATTGATGTCCAGTTGTTTCCCTAAAATGATAGAGTTATTAAACATGAGTCAGAAGCTTTCAGCAAATAAATCCAAATTAAACTGAAATAAAGCATAAAGTTTCATCAAACTCAAAGGATTTACAAAATATTTTGTCGCTTTATCAAGCAAAAACAAGAAATTTTCAGTTTCAATTTGTCAAAACTTCTAGAGAAGATGAAATTTAGGTAAACGTTTTAAGATTAATCTACCTGATTACCTTTCGAGAAATTCCAACCCTTTAAGATAATTAAAACCCCATAAGATTACTGGGGTTAAAAACATATAAAAGGTTCAGGATTCTCTACCAAATTCACATTTAAAGTTTGATTGTCAAGGTAACAAGACGTTCAAAAGTGAAGAAAAAATATTTCCTATATTTTCTCAAAATAAAAATGGATATCAACGCAGTTTTCAAAGAAGGATTCTGGGGTCAATCGACTAGAAACAACGGATATTATAGTTGCTTCATTAAGCTTCCGGAACATCGACCAATTACAAAAATCAAATCAATTACCGGATCTCATGAAGAAGGTAAAAACTTCGAAGACGTAAAAGGACTTTTTATTCAAGACACGCCGTTTGTGTTCTTTCCGCGGGATCTCAGAGTTTTAATTCCTCAGCTTACTCATCTTGAAATCACTAATTGTGGATTAAAGTCAATAACGTGTCATGATCTTCAATCACTCGAAAAGCTAACATTCTTGTCAGTGACGAAAAATCCTTTGACATCGCTGCCTGACGATTTGTTGATTAACACTCCGAATCTGGAAATCCTTCGTTTCAACGATAACAAAATTAAATCCGTAAGCTCAAAAGTTTTGGCCCCGATAATGAATGATCGGTTGATTGAAGTGGATTTCTCTCGAAACGACACGATCGACGTTTATTTTAGTGTCAATCGAAATTTGGACGAAGTTGGGATCCAACCATCTTTTCCAGTTGAGTCGCTGAAAAAGTTGATGGAAATCATTGATTCGAGATGTCAAAGTCCGGTGAAAGTTGAGCCGACAAAACCAGCGAGAAATCTGAACTTTTCTAAATTATTGGAATCAGGAAATATTTCGGACTTTTCAGTCGTCGTTGGGCCAAAAGAATTTAAAGTGCACCGGGCGATTTTGGCGATGAACAGCAAAGTTTTCTTGACAATCTTTGAAGGCAATTTCGTCGAAAAGCAAAATAGACAATTCGTCATCAACGATTTCAGTCCAGAGGTAGTAGAAGAGTTCATTAAATGTATGTACAGCCAAGAACCGCCAGAAATTGAGAATGCGATGGATATCTACAAACTCGCCGATTATTACGATGTCCCACAGTTAAAATTGGAATGCGAGAATATCATTTTAGAAAATCTTGAAGCTGATAACGCTAGAGACATTTTCATCTTCGGACATCTCCACAAATCAGATAAAATTAAGTTGGCCGCTTTCAACGAGATCCAATGCAATTCCAAAGATGTCAATGATTCGATGATTGACAATCCCGAAGAATTAATGAAGACCTTGAAATTGAAATCTTAGTTGTAATCTATTAAGTCGAATGAGACTTTTAAGAAAGATTTAATAAAATTGAATTGAAATTAAAATATTTGTTTAAGATTTTGATTTCAGGATTTCTCCAAATATCGAAACAACAGAGAGTTTAGTATTCGAACGGGAGTACCATAATTTTTGTTGAGATCGGCATTCCATTAAAGCATTTGTTTCATAAAATCTTAAGGTTCTCAAACGAAAATACATTAACGAGTCGTAAACTAATCACTTCAACACTCAAATCATATTTCAAAGACTCATGCCGTAAATGCCGAAGTCTGCTCGGGCCATAAACGAAGTTTATCGGTTTCATTGTTTGCATGTATGAACACCGCTCTTGATTTATATTGCGAGCAATTTATCTGGCGGATGGAGCAAGCAGAAGAAAATCCGATTCGTTTGTGCAACAATAAGCATTCAATAAATTATTTCTCATCCGTTTCGTGCTTCCATTTGCGAATTTTTATCGGCCACTAGTTGAGCGCGAGACCTTCAAATCGTTAGACTTAAATTAACCAGCAATTTATCCTCAGAGGTGAGGTTTAGCACCTGGTGTGTTTGATGAAATTTAAGAGAATTTAAATGAGACATTTAATGCTGAGCGGTCAGAAATTCTGACTCAGAATCTTTCCCATTAATCAATGATTCGAATGTTTACTCAATGACAATCAATCTTTAATTTTAAGTTATTCGTTTCACGTTCAGATATTGATTGAAACCCTTCCATGTGAGTTATTGAAGTCAACCACCAGAGACGACAACGAGAACGACGAAGTCTCATCCTTCATGATTATCCGGCTTCCATATAGACAAGGATGAGATACGACGTTGTCGTCAAGAACGACATGGAAATTGATTGCGCGGATTTATAATGCATCGGGGAGCTTCAGGCAATCTTCTCGTTATAGATAAAGTTAATGGTGAAAAAAAAGTTTCCAAATTTAAAGCTATAATGAAATGAAACTTATGCTCAATTATCTTTATGGTTGTTCAGCATCTGTGCAGCATAAAAAAGTTTCAAGTAAAAATCGCTTTAGGAGAATCCTCGATGACTAAAAAGTTTCCACTGAAAAGTGAATCTCGTACATTAGTCGAATAACGTAGTACTCGACCATAAGAAGCAATGCGATTTTAATGGTTGTAAAGCATTAAATCCTGCAGCAGCTTTTGTTCACTTCTGAATCAAAAATTCATTCTTCAAGGGATTCGGGCAATTATTCCAATGAATAAACAATTATCAATCAAAAACCTTATTGAATTTTTCAAGAGCTTTGAGAGCGAAGACTGTTGAAACAGTTTCTTATGATGCTTATGATGAAGAGCTTTTAGCAATCGGTAGATAGGGAATTAGCATTGTCAAAAAGAATCTGAAGATACTCATCTCTGTCAAAGGAGATTTTCAGTGTTTTGTCAGTACAATGCTAAAGACTTTGTGATTAAATTAAGAACGTAAGGAACTTCTTGTTTATTAAAGAAATTCTTTCTTTCTAACTCAACAAAATGAGATTCTTAACAAATATTTTCATTGTATTTCTCCAATGAAATGGAACAAAACTCATGGCTGAAAAAATGGGAAATAAGTTGCCTTTTATTCTGTTCAGAACAAGAAACGGGAATGAGATTTGATGACAACATGAAAAATATTTTTTCCTCGTGATTATCGTCGAAAATATAAACGAGGTTGGCGCCTTTGAATCGTGAATAATCTGATAAAATCTTCGGATCCTATAATACAATCGCAGTACATTTTTTAACTTCAAAGATTCGCCAGACTTCATCAGTCTTTCAACAATTTTCTCAACTCGCCCGCGCAAAAATCATCAAAAAGAGATTAACGAATTAAAGTAATGAAAAAAAAATCGTTCGTTGGAAACTTTTTTACTGCTGATTCGTCAAGTTAATTCCGCATGTGTAAAATATTTTTTGATGACGCATTCCGATAAAAAAAAATGTTTGTTATTCTCCCTGATGGTTGGGTTCGTCATTTTGAACTCAAACAATAAAACAGGAAGGTCATTTGTCATCAAATAATGATGTTGAACAAGCCTGTCGACCCATTTCTTTGTTTATTACTTAAGAGTTTGCATTTTACAAGCAACCTGAGAAGATAAAGCTTCCTCGCTGACCGCTTAAAGCTAGAAGTGACACACAAAAGTCTTGTAAGTAAATTCAAGAGATTGTTTTAATAACCTTTCTTTCTTTCATGTTCACATCGCGAAACTCAGCACAACTAAAGAAGAAACCTTCCAGTCACGAGATAAAACTTTTATTTTTAGAATTTATCAAATGCGCATGACTCGAAAAATACGAAAGCTTTTCCCTCAAGTTTTCCGTTCTCCGGTGCATTCCTGTTCGAGTTCTTTAGCAGAAGCGTTCGTAGTAATTGTAGTTCAAGATATTTTATTTTGTGACTGGTTGGGAATAAAAATTTCACTTCAAATTAGGTCTCAGCAATGTGTTCTTTAGTTACAAAGACGAAAAGTTTGATCATGTCGTGACGTGAAGTGAAACAACGAAAAAAGTAAATCCACAAAGAGAAAATTTTTGTTGAAAATTGAGATGAAAATGAGAAGATTTAAATTGGAAACATTCCAGGAGTGAGTCAGTGGAAGCTTTGTTGTGATGCTTATGTAAAGCGTGGTTAAACTTTAGTTAAATATACGAAATATTTGAAGTATTTTCAAAATTTTAAACATATTTTATGAAAATGCAAAAAATATTTTTCATGATTCGCTTTTTAATTCACCAGAAAGTTAAAATCTTTCCCTTAGACATCTCGGCATCTGTGTTTCACGTGCTTTTCCTCCGCTCTCGCTCATTTTCCCGTCGCTTTGTTACTTCCATTATCTCAACCGACTTTGGCAAACATTCCGAGAGAAACCTTGTCAGAGCCGAGACGGGAAGAAACATTTCATCAGAGTTTCAGTCAGAAAATATCCTTCAAACCGTTCGGACCCATTTAAATTGGCCTGTCGCGACGACTTGTCTCTGAAAAATCAATAAAAAAAATCTCCAGCAACCAGAAGGAAATAGCGAAAAGTGTGCGGTGAAAGTTTCTCCCTTGTGCGAGGTCGGGAACGGCAATTTGATTACATTTTTATTATTTTCGGAAAATTGAAAAGGAAATTGGTTTGATGCGAAACTGGGAATCAATTCGTTAGAGGCTCGCAATTTGCTTCCGTGTTGTGCGATTGAAACTTTGAGCTTTTATATTATGCATGAAGAGCGACTACCGAACGTGTTTTCTGCAAATCATGCAAATCAAAGCGAAAGTTAATCGATAATGAAGTTTTCTCGTTTGGAAATTGAAAGCAAACGATGTGATCGGATCATGAAATTAAATTATTCCGTTTACATGTGAGCAATTGAATATTGAAAAACTCAGACTGAGGGAAAATGAGAAATCGTCAGAAGAGGGAAATTAATTTGCCAATCATTTAATAACATCGTTTCGTCATTCAAGACATGAACGAAAAAAAAAACTCGAGAAAGAATTAATGAGAAAAGTTTTCAGCTCGTTAATTCCATCGCGAACATAATCCTATCAAAAATCAGAATCAATTTACATTTATTTCGAGCGTTGGCATCGAGAACCATATTTCTTCCAGTATAATTGACCTAGTCAGGTCAGTTCATTCATCTCAGAAATGACAGCTTGAAATCTGAGATTGACAAAAAACAGTTTTTCTGTTTAAGAAACTCAGATTTTCGTTTCTCATCACGCTGAGACTATTAATAAGCCTCGTTAAATGTACCTCGTCGTGTTTACTTTAGATCCCGCAGTTTATTTCACTTGAAACAATATACGCAGACACTCTTTTGAATGAAAGATTGCGACTTAAAAAAAAGAAACAGACTTTGAGTAGATTGAACTAATAAACTTTATTTCTTCGTTTGTGCATCAGAAAGTGTTGAAAGTTTACAACCGAAACATAAATTTTCTCAGATTTTGAGAAGAAGAAAAAACTTGTGTGAGCTGCTGAACTTCTAAAGACGCTAAAGGGATAGTAAACAAACGTAAACTTTATAATGAAAATCTTTAAGTTTCGTAAAGTTCAAAGAGTATTAAATTTTATTCTTGGAAAAGCTTGTGCTTTCTCCTGTTGAAGCTTTGTCTAACAATTAACATCTTCCAGATTCCTCTTGGTTTATCATATTTCTTGCAGATATTTTCAAGACTCCCCATTCTTACATTCTAAAGTTTCCAACCTTTCACTTAAAAGCTTTAAGATAAAGCTCGAAAATTTGGATGAAACCAGAAGCTAAAGTTCAATGCTTAGATTTCAAGTTCTATCAACATAACTGACCATAGATAACTCAAAGCTTGCAATGTAAACAATCGTATATTAAACGAATACTTCTTTTTGTCTAGTTGGAAAAGAGGGAGTTCAAAACTTTCCCCGTTGTCCGAGGAAACAATAAAGTTTCCTTGGTATTTTCGGTCAATTTTTAGGATCAAAACATGAGACGGCAAAGTTTTTTCTTTTCCCGAAAATTTACGCAAACATGTTGCGGTTTAGCCTTCATAAATATCCGAGCGTTTCAATTTTTAAACGGAGCTTGCTTGCAAAAGGGATTAGAAATTATTCTTTAATGAGAATGTGTAGGCTTAAAAGCTTCGAGTAAGTGAAACTTTCATTATTTCGAGATCGTTAAAATATTAAAGCTCAACTGAATAATCAAATAAATCATTGAAACGTAAAAGTCATAATTGCATCAATCTCTTGCATAATGCGGTGAAACATCCGTTGGAACAGAGAGAAAATATCGTATTATGATAATAAAACCGCGTAATTATACGAGGCGCTTCGTGTTGCTCAATTCTATTAACATAACTTAGTTCCCTTTTTCTTCAACAACGACGAGACAAAAACAATCGAAAGACTACGAAGCAAGCTACGAAGTACTTGAAATTTACATTTCATTTATGTTCCATACACGCGCAGAGACAAAAGGATTGATAAAAATTCACGCGACGCAATGTCGTTGAATGGGAAAACTTTACGACTCATTTGATATTAATGCAGCAAACTCTTATCAAGTCCGTCGTGAAGTAGAGATGAAGAAAAGTTCGCTTCACGTAATTTCTTGAGTGTGTTTTGCATGAGAATTATCTTTAATCTTCCATTTAATCTAAATTGTGTTTCTCTTGTCCGAAGCCTCACATGTAAACTGTTGTTGGATCCCTAAGACTTCTGAATTCTTTCTACGAATCATAAACTTATGAGATTACGAGCAACAAAAAGGAAGGATTCACAGTAATGTTCGAAGTTTGAATGAGCCGAAACGAATAAGAAGTTGTTAAGCATTGCTTGGAGCCACTAGCTACAGAATTGTATGCTCTTCTTCTTAAAGCGAGAATTGTGGTTGAGAAAAAGCTTCGCGCTTGAAAGCTTGCGAAACAAAGCTCACCCTTATAAGAAAGATTAACAGAAAAAGCCCGTTTCAAAGCTTCCACACCAAATCCTCATTTTTTTCAATCCAACCCTCCGATAGTTAATTCATTCAAATTGAATATTCTAGAAACGTAAAGCCATTCATCTCACAAGTGTTATGCTTGGAACAAGGTGCTGAGAGAAGTGAGAAGAAAAAGTGAAATTTACATCAACAACTTTCTTCGTCTTGCTGATGAGAACTCCATAAATATTCATCGTGAGGAAGAAAGAGAGAGAGATAGAAGGAAAACAAAGAATTAAAATAATAAAAAGGAATTTACAAGTGAAAGGAAGCAAAGGAAAACTCACGGAGAAAGTGAAAAATCATTTGAATTACAGAAACACTGAGATCTTCGCTCTACCGAGAGTAATAAAATTTGTGGCGCAATAAAATAAAAATATATCTCGTCGCTGCTGCAAATTGGATCAAAGTTTTATGCCTCTGCCGTGAGGAAATCAGCGAGTGAAAAATTTAGTGTTTGAGTAAAGCGAGGCAGAAAGAAATTTTGCAGAAATGGGAGAGGATAACTACGATGACGAGGTGAGTTTGTGTAGATATATTGATTTTTCTTGGAGCCCGCAATTATTTTGTTCACGCATAAATAAGCCACTCCTCGTTGAAAGCCTTCGCTCATTAAACCTCTCCGCTCTATCAAGATTAAGCCATTGAAGCCTTGAGCGATAACCGTTCAATCAAGCAGCCCTCTCGAACAGAGAGTAATTAAATTGTTCGTGATGGAAATATTTCTATTTGATATCGAATTGACGAGCTATTGCGGCTCCTGATGTTGCGCTGGTAGGAAACTATAAAAAGTTTGAGCTCATTTTATGGCTGCAATTAAAATTAAATCTATAAAGTTCGATAGAAAGTTAAATTGTTCTTCCGATATCAAAAGAGTGAAGTCTAATGGGTGAAGCTTTTGCAAAAGCTTAACTTTCTCGTTAAATATCAAACCGAGTCAATTTCTCTTCTCGCTCCGCTTCTCTGCATGAAACCATCGACCATGACAAATTGTCTATCAAAGGAAAAGAGCGACAAAAAGACGAAATGTCTACGCTACAAACATAATAATGTAATGAAGATAAATAAATATTTTCTCGCACAACAAAAAAATATTTTCAAACATGTTATTGAAGAAATTTCACGACAACATTTACAATTCACTCGCTTTTTTGTTGAAGCCATATTGAAAACGCTTTTATGATCGTTTTTATTTGATTTTCTTCACGTTGCTCATGATGAAACGGAAATAACACGTTCACTTCACCAGAGCAAATAAAATGAATTCTCGAATATTTCTGAGTGAAAAGTTTGATAATCACAAACGTCCGAAAGCAATAAATCTTTATTCGGTTGTAAACGCGTCAAGTATTTGAATTTGTTCGACAACTCAAATTCACGTCTTTAATGTGCAATCAAGAACGCTTTCACAATTATTTTCAATGACTTGAAGCAATTCGAACAATGCGGACAAAAGAAAAAAGAAGCTTTAGTATTAAAATCAATGCGAACAATAAACTTGCGATTCATTGCGTGAGCAAACACATAAAGCGTAATTTTATCAAAGAATCAATAAAAGAAACTGAAGACAATATAAAGTTCAGTATTTATCAAACTCAAAGCATAGCAGCTAAGTCATGAATAAATAAAAATGACGCGAGTAAATTTGCAAGATAGTTTGTTGCCTAGAAAAATACTTGGAGCGATTTATGTCACGTCCTAAATTCATTGCCAAGAATAAAGGTCAAAAACCTCACAAACAGAAATTCAAATTTTCAAATTTCAACGATAAAAGCCTCCTGACTTTCGGATTATTGACAATTTTCCTGAGAACTTAATGACGTGTTAACAACATTATGCGAATCGTTCGAGAGATCACTCATGGAGATTCTATTTACACCATCGCCACAATGTTCATTCATTGAAATGCAAATTCAGGTTTCAACAGTTCTCAAAACAAATTTGAATGACAAAGTACGACACATCAACGCGGTTCACTTTGCAGCTTTTTCCTCTCACAATTTACCCTTTCGGGGACTGAAAATCGATCTACCGAACTTGAATAAAAATTTGCATTTCACGTTAAAATAAAGCTTTCAGAGGTATTCAAATTCACATCATAGACTGAACTAGGTAGCTACAACTGTCATAAGATGCCTTTACTTTGCTTTTGATGTCGGTTGTGTAGGTTTCATGTGACAGAAATAAAGGCAACGTGCATGAAAATTTGATAAATTCAGTCAGCAATTTTCTGAATCTCTCCTCTTAACTGAAAGCTCCAAGGCTTATGCTACACACATGGAGCTTCAAATTGACTTTGCGCAAAACCATTCCCGGCCAAAAGAAAAAAAAAACTTCGGTGACGTTTCTGAAACAACTGAGTCATGTGACGTGACACAGTAAAAGCGTTCAACCTTTCTCATATTAGAAAAGTTTTTCGCATTCGTAAAACATTTATCTTTATATTGGAATAAATCATAAGAAGACTTTGGATTTGGTTCGTGGGTGAAATTGGGCTAAACAAACAAGTTTACGAATCCAATAAATGGAACACCACATGAATCTCTTCTCTTTTATGCTCCCAAATTCCGTTTCGTTTGATGGATTTCCATCGACTTCCTTTTTCCTCAATCCATCGAGTGCTTTACCGATAAAAGTTCCCATGGAATTGTTTTCCCTCTTACACGAAATATATCAATCAGCAGATGAAAATCTTCTCATAGAGACACTTAATATCTCCCTGAATGTGATGTGTCGGAGGTTGCCTTTTGTAAGTGATAATAAACTCTGATGTATGTTTGCATTCATGGTCTCATTACGCTTATTTGTTGTTCTCACCCTCGAGAGATATGTTGTCATGCTATCTGAGCATACATGCGACAACATTAATAATAATTAAACTTCTTCTTTCCGCACAAAATTTATGAGTGTCGTTTAGGTGTGTATGATTAATGTTTCACCAGATTTCTTCCATTGAGTTGTGGCTTTTACTTCCAATCCTGAAACGAGGTGGAATAAGAAGGAGATATCACCAAGGAGTGTTGCTTATGGCGCACGCTTGATTTTTGAATAAATTGAAGAAATCAATCGAGTCAAAAAAGCTTCCTGAAAAACTCACCCCGAAATGAGCTTTTGCCTACTCGATTAATCGAATTCTGTTTACTTTTCCGGTCCTCGTCTAATGAATCGTAATGTAGCTTGTGCTAATGGCGTTAAGAAGGAAAAGTGATTCCTAATGAAGTAGAAGAACCGTCGTCTCCATCTGGCAAATGTCTGATGGGTAAAGACTTCAAGAGAAATAAAAAACATGAAGCGAGTGAGAGATTGAAGTCTAATGAAATTTTACTTTGACGCTTGATGAGGGTTCAAATTGATTTCTTAGCTCTTGACGAGTCAGCAGACGACGAATATGAAGAAGACAAAGTTTTTACACGTTTCATTGACGATGAAATCCTTTAACGCAAGACAATCTATTAAAAGTCAATTTCACACTGAATGAAAGCTCATAAGTCGGAAGCGTGTTCATCCCACTTGAAAATTATCAGAAATGCGAGAGATAAAAACAAAGCTTAGTTAGTAACGAACGAAGATATCTGAGCGAGTTTTCTTTCAAGGAGAAAGGTTTCCATTTCAATGAATCACACGCTTTCACCGTTCGCCTAACAACATGACGCGAAATTATCTTAGTTAATTCAACGAGGACATATCGATAACTTGAAGCATGAAACCAAGAGCGGAAGGGAAACTTTTCAGACAGATTGTTCACTTTATTGATGATGCTGAGCTAGAAATAGGATGTGTGCCGACCCAGCCAGTCAATCAATCAATCTACTCGAGATATACGTGGTCTGCGACACTGATGAGCTAATGAAGAAGTGAAAAGAGCAAATCGATAATTGAGAATCTATTTGAAGAAAACTAGAACATTCTGTGACCGTAAAAGAAGATTTGCTCTGTTTAATGATTTTTTCGCAGGCGACAGGAAAATCCTGAAAACTTTTTCATTCTCACGTTTCTTTGCCAAAATGTTTATTTCTTGCCAGCTTAATGTTTTGATTGTGCTATCAGTCAGAAAGCTGCAAAATGGCAAAATCCTTTATGCCTTAAATAACAGCTTACTTCTTTATTCGCTGAAAAGAAACGAGCAAAGATTCTCTAGCTTCAAGCGTGTCGCTTTTTTTGTTGCGTATTTACATTAGAAATTTCTTCAATTCCTTCGAAGGCATTGGGAAATATTTCTCTCCCACTCTCTGAGGCAAGATGCTTGCGTGGCCTTTTCTTTCTTGTAAGTTGTAAGCATGTGCTGTTGGCATCAAACTTCACATACTCATCCCTCTCAATGCCCTTCAATTTGAAGCTCCCTTATGATTATCGAAATTTATTGGCTAGCTTTTCCTTAAAGCTCACTCACTTTAATAAAAAATATTCGTCAAGTCTAATGTGTTTTCTTTCTTTTCCTTCCTTTTTCTTGCAGCTGGTGTCCGCCAATCCAAGTCAACGAAACTGGAGAGGGATTTTAATAGCACTCCTTGTGATAATCATTGTTCTGGCACTCATCATAACATCAGTGGTAAGTGGAAATCGGGAAATCCGTGACTCGATCAAATTGTTTGTTCAGCTTTCGTTCTTGTTCCTCTTCACGTCGTTCTTTTTTTACGACGTGAGCTTGAAGGCGAACCGCAGGAGACTTTTGAATTATTCAAGGATTTGTATTTAAATCTCCATTGTCGTTCGGGATTTGAATTGCCCATAAAATATCAAGGAACGAAGACCATCCTCTCGTAAATTTATGATTTAGATGCAGAAATATCTCATGAATGCAAAAGACAATAATCTCATCTTCCGTAAGATTATAAGGCTCTCGGTATTGGTAGATCAGAGAACATGTTAGCGCAGTAAAATATCATAGCTTCATTTTACCAAACGACTTTCATCTATTTCACGCATATTTATGGCTTGGGGTGGTGAACAGTGAACATCACGAATGTAAATATTTTTCAGAACGACTCGGCACGAGAGAAATATGCGAATTGGATAAAGTGCTTCGGTAGAAGAATTCAGTAGATTTATGACGAGCCTAATGTCTAAAACGAATTATAAACTCGAGGAAAATATTGACACTTTTCCTTTCCCGCCTAAAAGAGGAGGGAAGACTCTTCCGCTTTATCTCCCAAGATGATTCATTGGGAGTGAATCAAAAGAAGATTCGAAGAAGGTGAAAATTATTTTGTAAGCAAATTTAATGCGTTGGGGTAAGAGACGCTCTTATTTAAATTGTCGTAAGCTCTATATGAGTAATGATTCATCAAGCGAGAGATGCGGAGACGAGACGAATCGTTTCCACTTTATTCTTCCGCAATTTTCACTCAATCAAAGCTCTTCTTGAAGAATCACGAGCTTAAAAGCTCACTTCTTACACTGATGACTTTACACACAAAGTTAAAGTTCAGAGCGAGATTTAAAATTCTACTAAATCAGATCTTGACTTTTTCTTCTTCTGCTTGACAGAAAATGATTTATCATTAGCTTTCTCTGTGAACTTGTGAGAAATTTCCTAAAGTCTCGCCTGAATTATTTTCAAGAAGAGAATTCTGTCAATTAAAAAAGTTTTCTTGAAGGCAAATGAAATATTTATGCGCATTTAATTTGCATGTTGACTGACAGACGCCTTAAGAAGCTCATGAGGAAAATTGAAAAAGAAAAAAATCTTAAATTTTTTTTTCTCTTCACGTTGGATGCAGAACTTTCTTCGAAATTCGTTATGTGATTGAGGTTCGTGATTTATCTGCGACAGCTGGCCGTTTGTTTGCTAAATCCATTAAGTTGAGAACATTTTCATTGCTACGAGTACGGAAATCTCTCGCAATCCCCCATGGCACTGCTCGGGTTGGTTAATATCGATCGATAGCATTCCGTCTTGTTCATTCTTGAAATTAAATTGATTCAATTTCAAGTCGGATAAGCAGTGTTCTTCAAACAATAGCAACATTACGACCTAACCGACTGCAAACAAAATCGATTAAATGTTTTTAAACAAAAGAATTGCTTTCGGTCTCCAGGCTGCCTTGTTGGAAAATACAAGGATCTAATACTGTTTTCGAGAGAATAAAGCAAACTGATTGACACAATTGATCGTGAAGCTTTAAACGTTCGTAATTGAAATTTATCTTTTGAGCAACATCGTTCGCTCAACAATGATGCTTCGTATCGAGAAGAAAAAACTTTTATCTCCGAACTTTTTCGTTGATATTGATTCGCAATCTGACAATGTCAACGTAAAGTAACACACTTAACTTCGATTACTCGATTTCTCCCTCGATTCTGTGCTTGATATTTGCTCATGAAGACGACACAGAAACTTTGGTATGTGAAAATTAATTTTATTATCCAGAGCCATAAGCCATGAAGCTATGTAGCACGCAATCCAATTTACTTAATGAAAACACAATCGTGTATTGTCAAGTGCAAGTGCAAACGTTCATCAGAGTTTTGCTTTTGCTTCGAAAGTCGTAACGACTGTTTTTCATTGTAGTAGATAATAACTTAGCTCTCCAAGAGTGAGAGCTCAGGCTTGAAATTTATTGCCAAAGTTTCGTGACATTACATTGAATTGCTTGCTACATGCTGGCGTCTGTCAGGACGGAGATAATTAAAACTGTTTTCTCAATATGCTGTGCATGTGCTTGTGACACAACAATAATGGATGTAATTGTAGCATGTTGATAGAAATGAAATATACATAAGTGACGTTAAGTGCTTTCTCTTGGATAATTTCTTGTTTTTCCGGCATTTTCTTTCCCTCGCGAAAAAGTGAAGAAGAAGAATGAGAATCCTCGGAGGAATCACAAATGAGGCGAAACAAAAGTTTTGTTTCCGAATGAGCACTCGTAAACTTTTTCAGCGTTCAATTACCGAAGCGAGGGGTTGTTCCACTAGTGATGTGAAAAAAGTTGTTTATTTCTATTTTAAGCTTGAAAATGGCATTTCAAGAACCTTATGCCAAAAGCAAGTACCAAAATTGCCAAGGGTTCAAGGAAGACATTAAAAATTCATTTGAAATTCCTGAGCTTCGTTAATCACGAAAATTAATGTTGAACCTTTCTGTTGTACAGTCTTTTGACGGATGAGTTACAGTTGAAGCCTTTAACTTTACTTTTAGAGAAGATATTCTGCTGACGAAGGTTTCAGCCTAGTTCATTTCAATTCTCTCCATCATTTGAATTCAAAGGAGCGTCTCGTTTAAATAGAGTCATAAATTGCTTTTAAATCGATCTTAATTCAAGTGAAAAGCATTCAATGTTTCGGGCGTCGCTCCACGTTCTTGTTCGACAAGCCTTCTTTTGATACAAAATGTACGTCACGAACCTTTTGCGAGGGCGCGTATGCGTGTGCGAGCTTTGCTCACGAGCTGAAATGATTCATGAAAAATGTAAATGACATGAAGAACATGCTCGGAAGGTTTGATGGAATGATGAATGACATAAAATCCTTTCTGACATCAGACATTCCGTTCGTGCTAGCGTTAAAGATGAACGAGCAGACCATCATCAACCGCTCAAAGAAATTAATCATGCCAAATCGAGAGGAGTTGATTGGGGGATAATGTCGAATTGAAAAAAACCAACAAAGTTACAAAGTCATTAACATGCAATTTCTCCTAAATCCACATTCAACTAGTGAACGAGTTTGCCAAACTTATCGATTTTCATCCTCGGATTAGTCCCAAAGCGAAGCTCTCTTGTAAAGGACGAAAATGCTTTCGCCATCACAGCAATTTATCTTTAAATGGAGCTCGAATTAACACTTGAAATTTTATGGTCGAATAAGTTTCGAGAGAATTTTCCGGTTCACCTCGCGAGTCGTTCGTTACTCTCCTTCCTTTGCATAATGGCTCAAAGGTTAAAAGGAGAAGTTTGGATAATGCGACAGCAGCACGAAGTCTGTTCCTTGATGAATGTCTTTTAATTTCGTCCGGCGTTGAAACATTCAATTTACGTCCATTAATCTTCTATTTCAGTTCCTGCTGACGCCACCGGATGAAGGACCAAGAGTCAAAGGTCAACGAATAAAGCTTCAAGATATCATTGAAGGCTTGTATAATCCATTAAACAGCAATAACGGATGTTGGATTAGCTGTGAGTGCTTTTCGCTTTATAAAAGTTGACGAATAGAATCTTATCGAATTTCATCAACAGCTGACGAGTTCTTGTATCGGAATCAATGGGGCGAAATCGCATTACTGACCGTAGGAAATCTCTCGGAGCGGATATTGATGTCAAATACAACCTACGTGAGTGTTCATGCCTCTCTCTATTAAGGTGGTTTCTTTAAAAACTTCTCGACTTGTGAAATGCTTGAACGTCGTTTCGTAAAAAGGACACTTGTTAGCATCATTTGTCATCGACAAAAGCGGAATCTTCTCCGCTGTCAGATCAGACGGATAATAAAAATAAAGTCGTCTGTTGGCTGCCGAAAGGGACTTTAAGCCTCGTTTCTACATCATCAAATTCATTATCAAACTTTTTTCTTCTTCTTCGGCGATTTTCTTGTAAAGCATTAGAAGACACAGATGCGTTGAAAATAGAAGAGAATAACGGAAGACATAACAGACTTATGAAGTGGAATTAACAAGTGCCACTGGAGTTGAAACTTTTTATCAGCGACGGAAAATGTTCATATTCAACGCCAAGCACTTCTCAGCCAACCTCTCGAGATAGTTTTTCACTCTTATCTAAATGAGCAAGCAGCTTCTAAAGTTTTTTTCTCATCTCGACTTTCACACCGTTTCATTGCAGAAGAACTTAGCGCCAGCAAAGTTTTCGATATCAGCAGACAAGAAATATCTTCTGTTAGCGCAGAACGTACAAAAACTGTTCCGTCATTCATTTCTAGCCCAATATAAAGTCTACGACATTCAAACGAGGTGAGATTGGAATCAGAACGAGCAAAACAAAAATTGCTTCATTGAAACTTTTCAACTCGTCTAGCGAATCGATAAGCCTAACACCAAAGAGTGAGGAGGAAGAGCCTTTCCTGCTTCATGCACAGTTCACGCCACGAGGTCACTCAATTGTCATGGTAAAATCCTTTTTAAATCAAATGTAAGCTGACTAATTACACGTTCTGTTGCCAACAGGTTTATAACTACGACATTTATTACAAAACGGGACCAAAGTCAGCTCAATCGTATAGAATAACTAAAAACGCGTTACCGGGAATCATCTACAATGGCGTGCCAGATTGGCTCTATGAAGGTTAGTGGAACAAAAGCGTTTGCGTGTGTTTGCTTCTCTCGCAGAAATGCGCTGGGGCAATCTACGAAACAACCGCAGAATATCACAATGCGCTGTTGACCACATACACATGATTGTTGGCTCAAATTTTCCGCCACGCCACGCTATTGAGTTCGAGCGTAAACACTTAGCAATGAAAGGCCATCAATCGATATTACTGTTAATCAGAGCGTGGCACATGCAGAATGAATGAAATGACTAATTGCATAATTATTTTCTTTGTCTACTGAACAAACTCGGCTAGCAGAGTCGATGAAATGATTGCGCATTGTCATGATAATTGTTAGGACTTCAGGCTTATTTTGATTCGAAATAAGCTTGGGATGATTCACTGAAAGTCGTCTTGCTAACTTCTAATTTAACAAATGACATTTTATTACATTGCAGAGGAAATTTTGGGCAGCAACACAGCGATTTGGATGTCAAACGACGGTCATTTGATGCTGTACGCCGTCTTCAACGATACAAACGTGATAGAACAGAAGTTTCCATGGTACGGTTCTGTTTCAGAGAACGGAAATGCCAATTTGTACCCAGAAATTAGATCGCTAAGGTAAGAAATTTCCGCTTCCCTTCTTCGCTTTCATTTTTCGTTCAATTCAATTATTCATCAATTATCCCGCCGCAATCGTACAAGAAAAACATAATCAGAACCTTTTTTTCCTTTTCTTAAACTCTACGAACAAACGTCACGGGTGGTGCGTTAAAATAAAAACTTTAGCGTTGAAAGAAACGGTCACAGAAGACAAGCGAGTCCGCCCTAAGCTATCGCAGCAGTGAGCATGATGCAGACGATTCATTTAATTTACGCTATACACGATTTTATCGGGATAAAAACTAATTACTGTTCATTAGGAAACGACAGCGTTGAAATTGGAAATTTTAAATTGCCAAGACTCACAACTTGAAATGCAAAGCTCGAAGGAGACGACTTGTGACTCGATTTCAATGCCAACACTTGAAAGCTTTCAGCACAGGAATAGCTTGCAAAAGAGTGCTTTCAGCTTTGACGTTGAAACCTATTCCACTTTACTGAGTTTTTTTTTAAAAAAATTCTTTTATATTCGCTGAAATTTACATTCAACGTTTACCATGAACAGCAATTGCCACAATCGTTCCTACAATGTTTGTCAAGTTCCGACAGTTCAGTAAAATGTTGTTTTATTTTTAATTCAAAAGCTCTAAGGACTCCACCACGTAGAGCTAAGCAAATGCTTTTACTGTAATTGGAATTCATAAACAAATTACAATTAAGATTTTACTTGTGGTTGGAAATCAGAAAAGGAAACAGCTATTGTTTAGATAGCAAGCATTGCACTGCATGGTGTTGGCAGCAAAGTTTATTAAACTTTGAACGAAGAAACTTTATGAAATGCAAAGTAATTAATTCTGAAAGTTTCGCGTTTGCCACATAAATTATAGCAAGCTTCTCGGATTTCACTCTTTCAGCTCGAGATGCAATTAAAATTTGCAAGCGAAGATCTTTTTTGCCATAAACTTGCCTAACGTGGAATTATTCAAATATAATTCAAAGCTGTTGAGGCATCGCAATGCAGTTAAAACATTCCTCTAAAATAACCGAGTTATTATAACCACTTCAACGCTTAAATTAGTTCAACCACTTCTCATCAATCAGAATTTCAAATGAGTTGCAATTAATTTTCTGCTTCGATTGACCACAAATCTGAGGATACTCGGCAAATGGTTTACTTATTGTGCGATCATGCGGCAAAATGTCTGACGGCCCGAGGCGTTCAAAATGAAAACCGAATTATTTAATCTTGAGTTTAATATCATTTGACCAGCATTCATTGGGTTTTGGCTAATTTGAGCAAAGGCGTAAAGCATCCGGGCAATTCTAAAAACAGAAAGTTTAATTTCTAGTTTCAAAGTTAACTTAAAACTTTATCTGAAAAGCTTTAGTAATAAAATTTCTGTTGACGTAGAATGTCGTTACTTCAATAAATGTATGTAATTGAATTAAGAAAGCTGACTAAAACTTTCAAACTAGCCAAATTGAAATTATTTTCGAAACTGTGAGAGAGCACTTTTCAATTGGCTCCCAAACTTTCTAAAATGAGCTTCACTTCGATACATTGAAAAAGTTCATATTGCGCTCGATTGAAAACCGTAGACGGTTAGAGGAGTGGGAAATCTGTAAAAGTTTTTCCTTCACTGTAACGAAAGCAGCAATGAAGCTCGAAAGTTTTTATCCCTCGAATTATTAAATCCTCCAAGCGCTTACAGCAAAGCTTAAACAAGATTCTTTCTCTCACCCAATGTGTGTTTGCTATATTTCCAAACTCAACGAAAATAAATCTTTCTCAACTTTTCCTCAACATTGCAGGTACCCAAAGCCAGGAACAATATACAATCCAACAGTAACGTTGCGCGTTGCTGACTTAGCAGATCCAAAGAGTATCCGTACTCGAGATCTAACGCCACCGCCAATACTTCACCACAGGTAAATATCGTTTAAGCATCAATTCATCATTTTGTTGAAGGAAGATGAGGATGAACGATGTTGACTATGCAGTCTCATCAATCATAATCATCGACTGTCATCACCGAAGAAACTAAATTTATTGAATATCGATTTTTCATTCTTTTTTTATTTTCTGTTGATTCTCACAGGGAGCATTATTTTGCAAGTGCAGCTTGGGTATCGCAAACTGAAGTCAGTGTCGTGTGGATGAATCGGGCTCAAAATTTATCGGTCGTGACGCTGTGTAAGAGCCCGATGTGGTATTGTCAAGAGGTGAGAATGGAAACGATAGCAAATGTCGTGTGCAAGTCAATTTTTTATCTAACCGCTTTATTTTCTTTTCAGACTCACAAAACAAGCGGAGATGGACGTGGGTGGGTTGATGAGCTTGCCATTCCTTATTTCTCTGCTAACGTAAGCAGTTACATTGCAATTTCTCCGGTACGTGAGAGCAGTTCAGGTGAGCAATCTTCATGAAAAATTTACGTTCATTAAATGAAGGAAAATGTGGATTGTTTCGTTCCGATTCTTGATCTTGATGAATCAGAACGTCTCACAGGAAATTGCCAGTTAATAAACCCTCTCTCACAATTATTCATTCAGGTCACTATCGCCACTTGATTCATGTGCAAATATCGAAGAAGCGAATCATTCCATTGACACACGGGAGATGTGAAGTGAACAAAATTGTCCACTGGGATCAGACGAATAATTTAGTGTGAGTTGTTCAATGAATATTGAGTTGGCAGTTGTGCTGATCTAGTTTTGATCTGCAGCTATTATCTCGCTACGCCAGAGCACTTCCCTGGTCATCAGCATCTATATCGTGTGGCAGCAAGTCCCCCAGCAATGGGAATTGCTCTTCCGTCACCTTCTTGCCTGACTTGCTCTAGTTTCACAGCTGACTATCCACGCATGACAGCAGCAGCCGCTGCCAAAGCAGAAAACTCTTGGGAATCGGAAAGCAGTGAAGATAACAATTTCTCGGAGTCGTTTTCAGATTCAATGGATGATGAGACTGGTGGCGATTTCCTGCCCACTTCATGTCAATACTTCACAGCAATATTTGCGCCAAGCAATAATGAATATGCCTTAATTGAATGCTTAGGACCTGAGATTCCCACAAGCTGGATTTATAAATTCTCTATAGATCCAACTAAGGATCCCATTACGCCAGTTTATCTCCTTCAAAACAACACGGAGCTAAAGCAACGAGTCGCTAAAATTGCGATGCCGCAAGTGAAAACTTTCCCTGTAATGATATCCGGTGGCTATCATGCACAAGTCAAGCTCTACTTACCGCCAGGGCTGCGCGAGGATGAAATAACAAAGTATCCAACTGTAGTTCATGTTTATTCCGGACCAGGAACACAGCTTGTCACTGATAAGTGGCGAATAGATTGGAATACTTATTTGGCCGGAACAAAGGATTACATCGTCACGCAAATCGATGGAAGAGGATCGAGCGGACAAGGTTATCAGCTTCTGCATGAAGTTTATAGACGCTTAGGACAAGTTGAGGTTTCAGATCAATTAGAAGTGTCGGAGTATTTGCGTGATACCCTGCACTTTGTCGACAAAAAGCGAATGGGAATTTGGGGTGAGAAGCAGTTTCATAAGCCACTAAAAGAGCTTTCAGTAATCTTCTTACATTTCGCCGTGTAGGTTGGTCTTACGGTGGCTACGTAGCTGCTTTGGCGCTTTCAACTTCTTCCATTTTTCAATGTGGCATCAGTGTTGCTCCCGTCACAAATTGGAAGCTTTACGGTGAGTGTTGAGCTTTTAAGTTTCACCACATTTCTCTCAACACTTTGTCATCCTTTATTGCAATGACAGACTCGACTTACACCGAGAGATTTATGGGGATGCCGAACCTCACCGACAACTATCAGGGTTACGATGAGGGGGATTTGTCAAAACATGTTGATCAACTTAAGGATAAGCAGTTCTTGCTGGTGAACGTTTATTCCATTACGAGATTGGATTGAGTTCTAAAATGTTTTCCTTATCGACAAATTTAGATTCATGGAACTGCTGACGACAATGTTCATTTTATGCAGAGCATGGTGTTTTCTAAAGCTCTCACCAACCGCGGTGCTTTGTTTAAACAGCAAGTTTACCCCGACGAAGGTCACAATCTTGCCGGCGTGAAGAAGCATTTATATCGATCAATGACACTTTTCCTCGATGAATGTTTCAAGAAACAGGTAAAACCTTCAGGAATTTACCTTCAACCTCATTTAACTTTAAACTTTGTAAAATTATTCAACAGGTTCCTTTGGAAGTTAAAGCTGGATTAGGCAATGGAGGATCTGCCGAACAAACCAACTAAATTCGAGGACGTGATATTGGTTTAGTAAAAAAATTATTATTGAAATTTGTCTCCGGTTGTGAAACCTGAAGTAGGAAGAATGACACAAATAGAAAAAGCATAGAGAAGAACATTCGAAAGAAGAAAAAGAATCTGAAAGCTAATAAATCACTAAAAGACTTTTTTATCTTAAAAAATTAATTTACTTAAGAAGAGAAATGCTCAAAGGAGAAAGAAAATTTCAGCCCAACTCATTTGAAAGGATAATCAATAAAAGACAATATAATTGATAAGATAAATTGTAAATGTTCACCATTAACGCAGAAGAAGAAAAATCAATTGAAATTATCGTCTTATTCCTTGTGATTGAGCTTCGTATGCCGTAGGGTTTAAACTTCGAAATATTCTCCAACTATTTTCAATGCAAACGATTCAATCATAACGAGGTTAAATCAATTGAACTGTAATTAAGTCTCTGATTGAAAATGTGAATATTGTTTGAAGCAACATTGGGAAATCTAGAAATGAGACGAGGGAAGAGCGCTCACCGTAATTGATTGCATAATCGTGATGTGAAGTGCCAAACACAGAAGAGAAATCAACAAGCTTATTTAGCAGCCACGTCGAACTTTAAGTATACGCGCATGAACAACCAAACATAAATGTGAGAAAAATGTTTGTTTCCTTCTCCCCCGGCCTCAATGCGCTATAAGAATCTCGATTGAATCTCAAACGAAAGCAATTTCGCTGGAAAGATGAATTATGTTCAAAAGAAAGCACATTAACATATCCGCCCCAACTCCTCTCCTACCGCTTTAGCAATGAGAATAATTTACCTGTTGGAAAAGAATTGCGGAAGCAAATGGTTGGAGTTAGAATTTATGTTTTCCCATAAGATTTTTTCGTCAGTTACGTCACAAAGCTTATGATTCCTTTTGAAATATTTCCCAGTGAAGAACTGCTCCATGTTCAAGCTGCGGAACGAAACGCTTCCTTTCATTAATCAGTTTTATTATGATGAAGGAATTTTTCAATGTTCGACTCACTTTATGCTTCAACCGAACTTGGATGGAGAGCTATAAATTAGGTTTCAATTTTTGTGAGGACTCTTAAAAGTTTCAAATTAATTAGACGAGAAAATATTTGAGGAGCATTTCTCGTCTCGTTTCACCGCAGAGTCAGATTTTTCCGCAAGAAATTCGAGCGAGAGCGGCTTTTCTATTTAAAGAGGAAAGAGGATAAGGTCAAGTCGTAATTAAAATCTTGGATGTCGGGTGATTCCAGTTAGCAACTAATTTAATTCAATTAAGCCTTAAATCGTCTGCTTTCTTTTGACACTCTCTCGACTCTTTCCGCTGACCGAGAAATATTATGACTTTGCCTTTAATAACTGCGTTTATGTGACTCATCATTTTCATATTTTTGGAGCGCACGATCGTATAAAACGAATCTGGGTCCAAGAAAAGCTTTAACAAGCAAAAAAGAAAGTTAATTATTTTCAGCTCACGAAATTTTCCGTTGAGACAAAAGAGCAAACATGAAAGTCGAGTGATTAAAATCCAATTCTTTCCAACATATTCCTTCTCGAACCTTTTTCTTTTGTCCTTATGATGACGGAAAATATTTTCCACCCAAGACTTCGAAACATTTGTAAATACCTTTCAAAATTGATTTCCTGGAGATTTAGAGAAACTAAAGTATTTTTAAACGAGCAGTAGAGTGATTTTAGAAGCTAAAATTACAATCATTCTTCAATCCCATCAATCACAATTTTCCCATTTCGCTATTGTTCTGAGAAATGAATGAAATTTGTTTGGAACAAAAAACTGTTGTTTAATTTGAAAGTTTAGATTGTTGAAATTAATTTTCCTTCGCTGTGAGTTTTTATATTGTTAGGGGAAAGTTCATCAATGAATCTTTTAAACTAACCTTCGTAAGTTCACGAAAGATACAGAACTGATGAATATTCCCTGAAAGTTTCTCTTTGAAACGCGAAACTGTTACTGACAATTGGAAATTTTAACTTTACTGTAGGATAGTTGTTGAAAATTTCTCCCTGAAGGTTTTGTGATTTCTTGATTAATTCATTATTCAGAAAACTTTGAAGAGGAGCTTGATGAAGTCTAAATAGAGTGTTTAATGAGAAGTTCATCTAGATTTAAATGACAAAATCTTGTACAAAACGAAAGCCATTATTCGAGCACGAAAATTTTAATGATGATATTCAAATTGTATTCATTAGAAACAATTATAGATTAGAATCGATCACAGCACAAAGTGGAGATAATTAATTTTAAAAGAGAATCTAATAAATGAAACTTTTCTTCAAACAGACCCTATAATAGTGATTTTAGCTTGATTTTTCAGAGCGCAAGTTATGTTATATCATTGGATTTTTGAGAGGAAAAATATTTATTTTTGATTTAGGTGTTGAAGCTTTTCGGCGTAATTTCCGAGTTTCGTTTATGAAATAACAATTTTCCTTATCATACCACGAAATATTTCAAACATTCAAAAATGGGAAAAAGGTAGAGTTGATGGAAGAAAAACATTTTCCGAAGTTATTCCCTGCTCGTTCTTTAAGCTTGTAAAGAGACCATTTTCTCTCAAGAGCTTTGAAATAGGAAGCTCAAGTCAAAACCTTAGAAATCATTTCAATCACAACGAAACATTCAAATAAGGATTGGGGACCTAAACTTCAGTTAAATAGAAAAGGTCGAAGTGAACTCAATCGTGAGATTCGCTTAAAATGTTTTATAAAACTTTTAAATTTCACCTGCAAGCTCCGTTCGACATCTGCATTTAAAATTGCTCTCTGACTCGATTTCATTCGTCCACATTCCTCGTCGTATTTTTCATTCAATTCTCTGCTCACGGAGATAAATAATTCAACGAATACATTGTTCGCTTAACGTGCTTATCTTGGAAACTAAAGGTTATTTTTCATACTTCGCCTTCTATCCCACGAGAAAAGCGAACGGCAAAAAACGAAATCTCTCAAGTATGAAAGCGGATTATGCGATGATATTTTTGTTGTTCAAGGAAGGTACAGCTTTGATATATTTTCCATTATGATGTTATCACAGCATTCGCTCGTTCATAGGTCAGGTCGACCCGCTTTTTCTGCCCCGCGCCAAACTGATAAACGATGCGTGAATGGATATTTCAAAATCTTTCCTTCGATCTTTGTTTTTGCAATAAAAATATTCTCAGTTTCGCTCTCTTACGTTTTATCTTCTCTCTTTTTTTTCTAGACAGAACATTGAGAAATATGTGCAGAAGTCAACAATAAGTCTGAACATAATTTTATTTATGTCGGATATTTCGTTTCAGTGACTCCGTGGGAATGCCTAACAAGCAAATATTCACGGTTTCTTTTACGAGCGGAATCAGATGGAAAAGGTTAAATCCGATCAACATATATATTCAGGAGCCAGTCGTTAAAGCTTTAAATAAATACCAAGCTTCACTGAAACAGATGAAAAAAGCTTTCAATCGAGTGAAACTATTTTAAGCTTCGACAGAAGCGCGCTTTCCAATTCAATACCTTCACTTATCAATAAACTATGGCAATGCATCATCAAAGCGCTTTGAATCGACATTCGAATCAGTTTCTTTTGGTTTAGTTCACTTTGCTGCCAAAAGTAATCGAATGATGAAAGAAATTCTTTTTATTTGAAATCACCTGCGCGATTTCTGAAAGAAGAGAAATGACATAACTTCTTAGTAAGACTTCTTGATGAATCAGAACAGAGTTAGAATTACAAAGAACTCGCAAGTTTTCTTTCCTTCAAAAGCAAACAAGCTTAGTCATCCGGGAACGAACAAAAAGACGATTTATTGAAAACCGATGCTAAATAATTATTTGTTGAACTGAAATGAAATCATTGAAAGTATTTAGGTCATCACGTCGCACTTTAGTTCAAGTCAGGATGAAACTCAACGCCACAATCACTCTAACGATCTATTTACTTGCTCGGGATGATGATGAAGCATAAAGAAAACGTTTAAAGATGCTTCATAAAAGAAATCTCATAAAATTGGCATTAAAAGTCTCTGAGCGGGCGATTGTTTGTTTATCTTCTTACTGACAGGGTGTCAATAACTCTTCAATTACCGATCATATTTATCTGCCCTCCAAACCACTTTGTTGCGATACGGAATTACTTTTTCGTAATGACTCGTGGTGTTTACTGAATAATTTGTCTTTTCGTGCCGCTAGCTTCATAAAGATCTGACTTTGTTTATTGCCCTTAATTCCCAACCATGAGCTCTCATAATTGTCCAATTCGTTAAAACCCTCTCAACGTAAACATCATAATTCTCACTGTATTCGTCCGAATGCTAAATGGTTGGAGTCTTTATCAAGATAATTCTTAATGCAAATCTGGGTCTCTGAATCATTTATGAATGTCGGCAATTAAAAACTTCGAAACTGCTTAGAAAGCTCTCATAAATCGACTTGATCATATCAAAATCATCGTCCTAAAGTCGTTAGGGTAAACATGTTTGCTCAATGTTAAATTTCTTAATCAAATTTTCCAAATCTGAGCTGGCAAAAAGTCTCACCCCGTGATGATATTGGTTGTTATTTATTTATGAAAAATAAAGCAAACAAAAGCCTTTAAATGGGCCATTAACAATGTGCCTTGCCTTTTTGTACCTTTGCTCTCGAAGGGTTCTGTGGCTTAATGAAAACTCTAGCTCAGCATTGTCTCGGATAACGAGACATTTGCTTGATAATTCATTTATGAATATATTTAGGAAAGCGGCTTTAATTGAAACTCGGGAAGAAACGAGCGCCTCGGGAAAAATTAAACTTCTTTACGAGCGTCAAAACTTTGAAAGCTTCTTTTAATATGTCACTGTCGTTGTTTGGAAGTTTGAATGAAAGCAAAAAACCAAAACTTTCCAGTTTGGTGAGAGATGTGTTAACGAGACCAAAGAAAGTGTAAATCATCAGAAGAATAAATAACTTGGCATCAACATTTTATTTTTTTTTTCTTGTTAGATCGATACAATAAATAAAGTTTAATATCTGCAACTGCGTCTCAAAATGTTTTTAGGTCAATTCTTTGTAACTTCACATTTTTTCAATTGGATACTTCGAGAAAATTTTTTCGAGGAAATGGTTTATGATTCATTTACAATTTGCAGCTTAATTAAGTTAAAGTTGTGAATTGCATTGAGTTTCCTTGAAGCGACATTTTTTCTTCGCATTGGATTCTGATTTCCAAATTAGAATCTCTTGACACGAATCTCAAAATATTTTTCATTGCCACATCACACAATCTCACACATTTTCATAGAAACTAATAAATCAAGTTTGTCTTCTCGTCATTTTCACGGTTACTTTCTCTTCAAATTTTGTTTGCATTTGTTGATTGAGTAATTTCAACGATTTTTAAAAAATAGAATAAATTATTAAATATTTAGAATTGAACGATCACGAATAATGTGATTTCAATAATTTTCGTAATAATAAGCATATGGACAAACTCTAACTCGCACATAATGGCCGGAATATTGTGAAATTCGTCGGATAGCTGGTCTAGTTGGTGGTCGGTACGGTTGATATGGTAGTTGATATTGTTGATAAGAACCCGGATATCGTTCGTATGTCTGACCACGACGTCGTGTCGAAGGGATTTTGTCTTGTCTTCTGCTGGCAGAATTCGTCAATTTCTGCAATCGCAACTGCTTCTTATGTTTCCTATCAAAAAGATAGGCTGCAATTGCTGCAGTTTGTCCACTGACATTCACAATCAATTCAATCACAACAACTAAGAACACAAAAATATTTAAAGTTTTCATTTTTTTTCCTTTGGTGCAATGTCTTCACCCGTTCAGCATTTAAATTTCACTGATTTAAAGAAAGAAAGCAGGAAACTAAATATTTCATCTCGTGAGCTTCCGTAGAAAGTTTTAAAGTATCTGAAGCTTTCATTTCTCCCACTCAAAAGATGAATCAAGCTGCAAAAGTTTTTAATGAACTGCCAGAGGAGGAAACCTAAGGATTGCGATTGGAAATACCAAGTTTGGAAAACTTTCACCTGCAAATTTCTCATTGAAAGCTTTTATGTAAAAAAATCCGGGAGAATTTATTTTCTTGAAAGATGTTTCCTTTATTCAGATTAAATATTTTTATGACGTCATTGCAAATTTTATCTAAAATTTCAAACTTTTAAGTAAAATTTTTATTTTTTAATCGTCGATTTAATTCTTCCTTAGTTGAGACAGCAAGATTATATTGTTGTTGATATCCGGTTCGGAAGCAAGCAAAAAGCCGTCAACCTCTAAACTTTCAAGCAAGATTATTAATCATAAAATAATCGATTGAACTTGATTCTTTCCAATCGTCGAGCTTGAGTTTCTGGCCTTGGATGTCGTCTAGAAGTCCTCTCCAGAAGCTTCCGGATTCGTTCTCTCTTCCTATTCTTGAAGACGTTTGCAGCAATCGCTGCGTACGTGATTCCTTGAGAATTGATGCTTACAATTAACTCAGATACAAGAATGATCCACGCGAAATAAAATATTGCCTTCATTTTTCAAGAGCGGAGTCTTCTCGACCAAGAACAATTTTAAACTGAAAGCGAGAGAAATTCAATTGCGATGGCTGCATGTTAACCCTAAAGGAATTTTTCTTTCGTGACTTTCTTAATTTATTATACACACAAAAAACAAACAAAAGTAAACTTGGGACGTGGCTTGCAATATGCTACAATACCAAATGAAGATGAAAGTTTACGTGCGCAAAGATGCTAATTACATAAACGATCAATAGTATTTTCGGTAATGTCAAAATTAATTTGAACGAATGTGCGACTAATACGACATTTCTACGTATTTTTGCACGTGAGGGCGTAATTTCGTAAGAATAGTTTGCTGAAACGTCTGTACTTTGTGTACTTAAATAAAGCGTCATCAAGATTGTAAACTTCGCAAGTTCAAAAGCTCTTGGAGCTTTAAGCTTCACAAACTAGATTAGAAATTAACTGAAAGAAGAAGATGAATAATAAACGAGAAAATCTGGTTAAATCTTGCATCTCGCCAGCGATTATGCAAATTTTTATTACTTATGATCACAAATAAATTCTTAATAACGAAAGAACCTTAAAATCTATCTTTAGCTTTGTAGCCTTAATCTTAAGTTATTTAAAGTTGATCTTTAGAAGCATGGTCCGCCGAAGTCTGAGCATAAGAATGAGCTCAATCTTCCAACTGGTGTTCTGGTTGGGAGTCGTCTGTGCACTTTCTTCAGCTGTTTCTTAATGAGCTGAAGTCGCTTTCTCTCTTTGTATTGTGTGAGATAAACTGCAACTGACACTGCTGCTGATCCTTGTGCATTTGAATGCACGATTAACTGAATAACCAACAGAAGTAAAACACAAATCGTTGTCGTCTTCATTTTCTTGCTTTGAGTTAGTTAGAAATACTTTTTTGCTTTGAGTTTTTCTTGAAGAATAAGCTTCTAGTGTTGCTTTAACTTTTTCACGAATGTTATAATTCTCACTCGAGTCTCGAGGTTTTATTCAAAAATCGCAGATGCCAAAGCTTTTTCTCCCCACTCTTGTGACTATATTTGGTAATCTTTATGATTTCGTTCTAAATGAAACTCGCTTTGACCAACAGAATGTGTTAATTAATATTTCATGTGTACAAACTGCGCTTGATCCCAAGATAGACTCCGCTCCTGTTAGCGCTAACATAGTGTGAAATTAAACTCAATTAGTATGAATTTATAAAGCACGGTTCGAATCTGTCGTCACAAATCACTTGACTGTATCTCCCGTGCGGGACTCGCCATGATGAATATTGATGGCGTCGTCGCTGCGCTTCAAGTCTTGCTTTCTTCTTTGCATAATATCGGTTGAGGTAAGGGCCGACAGCAAAGGCTGCACTCCCCTGACCATCTGCTTGCATAACCAACTCAAACAGCAACAGAATTGATAAGCATATTACGATTGACTTCATTTTTTCTTTTAATTAATCACAATTGGATTTTATCGAAGTTAATGTTTTGACTTTTGAACAATGAATGCATCGTTTTTAAAGAAGTTTCTGGTATTTATAATCTCAAATGATTCACTCCTACTTCCTTCATTTCAATGTTGCGCAATTCTTTTATTTTCTGTCGTGAGAACAACTCGTTCCGGGTGCTAATTATTTCCCCACTCAGGTGTTGTCAAAAACGCTTAATCCTCGGATGTCTCCCACTTCTCATGAGGCTTCCATAAAGTTAAAGTTACAGTTAAAACGGACAAAACGAGGAATCGTCGTCACAAAGCACTTGACTTATTCTTCCACGACGAGTTAATGGGTTATGGTGGTGAAGCCTTTTCACATGCTCATGTATCAAGTGTTGTCGTTTTCTTTCTTTGAATCTTTGTAGGTAAACGGCAATTGCGACTGATGACCCTTGAGCTTCTGTCTGTACAATCATCTCGAAGACAAGAACGAGAATTACGCAGAAAACTATTGACTTCATCTTTTTAGATTTGATAATAATTTGACTTTTAGTTTTGATATGACTTGAAACACTGAATTTCAGATTTTAAATGATTAAAGTTCCCATCAAACATCGACTATTTAAACAAAAATCTCGAAAAGCAAGAGCTTTTGTCTCCATCCTCTTATTTGTCCATATATGGAGATTTTTTAATTCCATATTCTTAAAGTTTAGACCAGGTGCTAATTAAATTCTCATGTGATAAAATGCGCTTAATTTCGAGAATTTTCTGGTTCCATAACTTACTACGGACATCTCGTTCCGCGGTTAATTAACGCTATTGCGACTATATTGGTGATCAAACTGTCGTGCGAGAAATTTATTAGCGGCGAATTAACCAAAACGAGGCAACGAGTTGAAGATCACGTCCACCTAGCCAATATATTTTTCCTTAACGAAGCCAATGTATCCTCCCGTTGCTTGGATCCTATCAAACTTGATCCGGCGATGATGCTTAGCGCGATATTTATAGCACTCGCACGAAATCCAAAGTTGGCACAACAAAAATGCAAATGCAAAAATTCTCAGGAACTTCATTTTGATAAACTAATATAATATTTGCTTAGGCCGCGGTTTGTTTGATAACTGACGTTTAATAAAAAATTTCTTCTTATATAGTTAACGTAGCATCATGTGGGGAATTCTCGAAAGGTGTGAACAATTTTAATCAGCACAACCTTCAAAAGTTCTTTCGAGATCGTTGAATCAAAATTTTACAGCTCGACGAAAGAGTCGCTCGTGTACATCGCGTAATCGATACGTCACATTTTTGCGAATTGCGATTATTTGTAGATCAACGACGCTTAAGAGAAAAGTAAATATAAAACTGAAAAAATCGAGTTTGCATTTAGAAAATAATTCTGTAAATAAATCCTTGATATAATAAATAAAATAATCAGATTCTTTCATGTAAAATATTTATTCAACATATTTGCCACAAAATTCAACATATTCATTTTGGTTCAGTAACACCTGCCATAGGACCAGCCTCCGCTGTAAACTCTCTGACCGTAGCCATATGATCTCCATGGGTCGTTGCAATAAACTAATGGGTAACGTCCATATCCGCCATAACCGCCGCCGATAAATAAAGGAACAGGCACAGGAATGAATCCACCTCCGTAGAATCCACCTTGGAAGTCAGAAAAATAAATAAAGAATTATTAAAGTGAAATCACTCGTTTCTCACCTCGATATCCGCCTCCATAATATCCGCCTCCTCTACGACCTGCTCCTAGCCCGAAGCCTAGTTCATTGTATAAATATCAGATAATAAAACCTGTTTAGATTGATGATGTAACAAGGATTTGACGAAGAGAGAAAATGTCAAACCCAAAAATGTATTTAATCTTTTTGCAGCAAGAAAGATATTTCCTACCTGACCTACCACCTCCAAAACCTGCAAAGATTTGCAATAGTCAAACATAATTTTCTAAGAATATTCAATTAATTTCTCTGAGAATTCAGAAATAAAACATTTGGAATTGTTAATTAACTTTTTTTAGTGAGACTGAGCCTTCCGAGAAAAACTTTTTCCTACCTCCAAAGCTCCCTGAAAAATTTCAATTGAGTTATTTAATTTAATTGGAAATTGTTTTTCATTTTGCCTTCGCCATGTCCAAATCCACCCCCTCGACCACCGCCCCCAAACCCGCGACCACCTGGAATTTTAATATTAAATTTTGTCACAAAAAACTTCGTCATAATTTATAATTTGAGAGTTTTTCTTTATCTAGTTTTACCTCCCCCAAATCCTGAGCCATGACCTCCAAATCCGCCGCCATGACCGCCTTCGAAATAAAACGCAATATTCAAATATGTAAATATTTTTTATCACAATTATTATTGAATTTAAAATATTTTGCTTATAAGTTATAAATAATCCTTAAAACAGTAATAAGCTTTACCTCCTCCAAATCCGCCGCCATGACCTCCAAATCCGCCGCCATGACCGCCTTCGAAATAAAACGCAATATTCAAATATGTAAATATTTTTTATCACAATTATTATTGAATTTGAAATATTTTGCTTATAAATAATTCCTAAAACAATTATAAGCTTTACCTCCTCCAAATCCGCCGCCATGACCACCTTAGAAATAAACGGAATATTGAAATAAATAATTAAAAAATTGTCCCAAGAATTTGATTTATAAAAATGGCGAATCAATTTCAACAAAATTTTCATGGAAAAACACTAAAAAACGTTATGTATTGAATATTTATTGAATTGAATATATTTTATTTATCAATTATAAATGATCCATTAAATTAGAAAAAGCTTTACCTCCTCCAAATCCGCCTCCATGACCGCCGCCTTGAATTCAAAAATATTTTATCAGTTTCAATCCTTTTGTCACAATTAATTTAAAAATAGATGCTACAAGAATCTTGTATCACAAAAAAGTACAAGAAGAAACTTTACCTCCGCCGCCTCTGGCGTTCGAATTAACGATGAAAAGGAATAGCACAATCAACAAACTTTTGAAAAATCTCATTGTATTCGATTTAGAATATTTTACGCTGTCTGATAAAATTGGTTATACTTAGTTCGATGATTTTTCCACAACTAAAGTTGTCTCGTCAATACACCAAAATAAAAATCCGACGAGTAGTTCCGTGTCTGCTTTTCCTGTTAGAACAAGTTCGCGTACATTCGCCTGAAGAATTGGAGCTGTAATAGTTCAATTAGATTAATTAGCAGCTATTCGTAAGCTCGCCAGGTTGCTTTTGGCTTTGTCAAGCGTTTATTTAGCATGAAAAAGAATTTATAACTTTTGAGTCACTGAGCAGCTTCAAGAAGCTTGCGGTGACAAAGATAAATATAAAGTTTATTCTTAAGTATGATGAAAATATTTCGTAAAAAAAATTGCTGTCATGAGCAAAGATCTCATTTATAATAATTGCGAGGTTCAAAAGCTTTGTGGTAGGTTGGCTGTTCATTCCTTGCTTTGCTTTGCTGGGACTGTTCCACTCGGGGGTGTCTCACTATCAACAGAATAGTTTGCCTTGTATCTTTCAACGAATTGAAATTGAAATTTTTTATCTTCTGTAGTTGTAATAGTTTCCAGGACTTTTGTATTCATTGTAAATGTAGTAAGGCAAGGGTTTGTAGAATAAACTGTGCTTGAATTTACTCAGAGCGTGAATGAACCAAAAATATTCTGAAAGAAAAAGCTTTATTCTCTGAGAAGTTGATGAAATTTTTGACTTCAATTCACCTTCTGGTGGACCAAACGGTTTGCGGTGCCCTTGGCCTTTCGGCGGTAGCACTGTGAATGGAAACTGAGGAGCTGGAGTTGGCACGCAGTTCGCTGAACTCACAATGATTGCTAATGTCGTAATGAAAGTTAATGCGAAGAAATTCATTTTACAAATATTTAACGAACTGGGAATTTCTCTCAAATGGAGAAAGAAAAGCGGAAACAGATGTATTTATACTTTTCCCTCTGCAACCAAAGAAATAATTCAATTATCATGGCTGTACGAAAAAATTTAAAAAAGCTTGGAAGTCAGTCAACATGTTTACGCGGAAGTTATTCGGCCTTCGCGGAAAATTTTGTTTGAGTCTGTTTGGCGTCTAAGATGAGATTGGCTATTAGAAGTTTGTTAAGTGAGAACATGTGTAAACATCGTGTTCAAGATAAAGCTATTTAATGAAGTTAGAAAAGGAATAACAATAACTTGTTTCATGAATTCCAATTGCTGCCATGTCTCACTCTGCTAACGACTCACAAATTGTTTTGTTTTCTCTTCAAGTCTTAATCATAAGTCAGTTGCTGGTTCACACTTTTAATTTCCCATGATTGCCAGCAACTTTATCACATTTCTCATGAATCGTTTTCTCTTAAGACACTAATTAATTAGTCGAAAAGTGAGAGTTCTTCAATCCTCATTGTATTGTAGCTTTCTCGTTGACGGAACGAATCTGTGGTTGTCGTCAATCTGAATTGATTTGTAAAGAAGCCTGCAGAACAGGCCAGCTCGTACTGATAACAATACACAACGTGATTAGCTTCAGGCTTGTTCACTTTATTTTCACTAATTAATTACATTTGTGTTTTAACGAGAAAAGCTTTCCAATTCTTCTGTGGCCTCTTCCTATTGGAGGTAGAACTGTAAATGGAAACTGCGGACTTGCTTCAGGCTTGATTGATATTGCCCAGCAAAGAAAGCAGAACAAAATTATAAAGAATTTGACCATTTCGACAACGATGGTCCGTTAATGGAAAATTATTGAAGCGTTTCCTTGTGTGATCATCTAAATTTATAGAAGTATGATTTACATCGCAATTAAATCTTGTTAACGTGTAAACGATAAAGATATTTTGGAGCACTTGTTGTCTGTTTTTAGAAAAGCGAAGACTTGTGCCTTCGTTAAGCTTCGTTTCTACAACAACTTTCATGAAAGCAAAATAATATCTGATTTATTTACTACGACTGTAAAGAAATGATGTCTATGGAAAAAGCCGGCAAATGTTTTGACATAAACAAAACAGCAGAAAGCACACCAAGCGATGAATCAGCTTTGTTTTGAAGTAAAATCTCTCGAACGTTTCAATGCCATGCATGATTAATACAGAGGTGTTGATGAGCACCTAATCTTCCGGTAATAATCCGCTAAGAAGGCTCTAAACTCAACCGCAGGTTTGTTTCGTTCTGGTGAAAACAATGAACGGGAGCAAGATCGTGATAAACAGATCAGGAAATTTCAGATTCCCTTTTAACAATTGCAACTTTGTAAATATTTGGTAGGGAATATTGCTGGAAAAATATTTACATAAATCATTCTACTTCTTGCTGTCTATATTGATTTTACTTCATCGACGAAATATTTCGTAAAAGTGATGAATAAATATTTTTATAACATGAGTCATGTCTTTATAATAAATTTTATCCTATTTCAGTAATTTCAATGGCAATAAAGCACGAGCCTCTTTTTCTTTCAATATAGATTTGGCTTTTTTGTGTAGCTTTGTTGCTTTGGAAATTTGTTAAGTGAGTTACAATTTATAGTCACAAGATTTCCTGATTAGGGAGTTGGAAGTGATAATTAGTAACTCACCGCCACTTTTAAGTGACAAATAACTCAAAATCTCGCGAAGTTTGAAGAAAAGAATCTTTATATCCAATATCTAGACATAAAAGGAATGAAACGAAGAAACGTGATCTGTTAGCGATGAGCTAATTACTGGATTGGAGTGTGTTCTTTATTAAAAGAATGTCGCCAAGGAAAACCCAATTTTAATTGACCCAACCTCCACTTGCAAGCAAGTAAATTTTATCGAAGACACAAATTATAACAAATTTATAACAGAACTGGAATAATTTCAAATTCATATCGCAACGCTCGATAAATTTCTTAAAAAAAAAATTAACAATTTTATTAAGTTCTTTATGAATATTTAGTGAATACTCTTTTGAAAAGAGTCTTTTCATCACAAAAAATTCTACTTTTTTTTTTTAATTTTCTGTTTAAAATTTTCACAGCAAATACAAAATATTATTTTACATAATTTGATTGAAACTCAAAATGAGATATTTATTATTTGAACTGCTCTACGAAGCGATTGAAAACTTCAAGGGTAAACTCTCTTTAAATGAGGAAGAAGCGCTTCCATTAAATTTATGCATTACGATTATTTTCGTTTGGTCAGTTACATGAAATGGAAAATTTCTGTTGGGAAAGGGGTAATGTCGTTTTGGTCCATTTAAATCATCTCGTCTCGTCTGGTATTTTTCTTGTTAAGCGTCAATTTAAATCTTGTATTTCCAGACGTTAGAAAATAACGAACTTTAAGAGATCGGCAAAGGTCAATACCGACCGAGTGATTCTGGTTTGGAAGATGCTGGACCTTGTCCGGTTATATCTTCATTGAAAAGTTTTCAATGATTTTATTCAAGGATAAAATAAATGTTTGATGAGAATCTTTTTTAAAAGAAATTCATAAAATTGCAAATTCGCAAATAGTTTCAGTAATTGAATGAGTACTTGATCAAAATGCAATGTTTATCGTAATACACTGTCAACCTAATTGAACCAATCGTTGAGAACCAATTTGAAATGTTCAATTTAATGGATAGTCGATAAAAGTTGTCAATTCCATGTCGAACTCTCTGCAATGCTAAACAAATATTCTCCCTCGTTTCATTCTTCTGATACAATGAAAAATTTATTATGCAAATGTTTTGTATAAAAGTGCGATGGTCAACGAGCAAAGAAAGAAAGGGGGAAGATGCTGGACCACTTACGTAAACTAGTTTCGCTCTCTCCTAACAGTAGTGACCATTAGGGAATAAATTATTCTATCAGATGTTTAACCGTCAACTGGACCGTTTTGTGCAGCTTCAAGACAAGAAATTTATTCAAAGAATAATTTCCACAAATCAAAGAAAAAAAAACTGGATTCCGGATTCTGCATGCAGCGGACGATGAGACTTTTAAAATTTAAAGGACTTCAGGTTTCATCTCCTTCAACATCTGTCGAACTGCTTCACGTTTAACGTTTATGCAAATTTCTCTAAATGTTTGTGTAGAGAAATGAAAACTTCCACCCGAAAATGACTTCTTACTCACCGTTTGCATAAATCTCGAGAGATTCTGAAGCCTCAAGTGCTGGTTTGAAGACGCCGCTGCGACTTCGAGTTCGGGTAATATTCCCCTTGAAGAAGAAAAGAACTTAAAAGTCAAGTGGGTAAGATAGAAAATCCCTCAATGGGTTTGCTGTTGGAGCCAAAAGGGAAAAATACAAAGTAGACCACTGGCGGACCAGAAACTTTTCTTTCCTGACGATTTCTGAGCGAATCTTTCATTTTGAAACTATCAAAATTAAACGAAAGGACAAAACTTCGAGGGTTTGGTCTGATTTATTTCAAAGCAAAAGGTCCTTCCTAGAGTAAAGACAGCGTATCCTTTAAGGAAATGGTTCAAAGTAAGAAAGCACGCCCCTCAAAGTCTAAGCAGCTGACGAGAAAAAATATTTTGCAACGGACTTGCCTGCGAATTAAAAACTCATTTGAGGGTAACAACTTCTCCTCGCACGGTCTCACAAGCAAATACTTCCCCATTCCTTCTATCCCGAGCGTTTAGGATTGAATGAGAGAAAATTTGTTTATGCAGCACGTGGTGAATCGATATTATTGTTCCTTCTCTTTAAACCGGCATCTTAGCGAATCGTTTGGAAGTTGGTTAGAAAGAAGTCCGTAGAGCAATTTTTCTTCCTAATTCAAAATTAATTTTCTTTCATTCATTTTTAATGAGCTAATGTCAAATTTAATTACAAAGTGAATATCAAGAGCAGACTTATTTCAAAGCAACTTTAAAGTGTCCTTGAGACGCAACCCCTCCCTAGAAAATTTTCTTTGGTTTGAGATTGAAGAGAAACAAAATATTTAAATTTATCGTCTTCGGCAAAGGCTCGTCGCTGTCTGCCTCAAGAATTTAAAGCAAAACTGATTCTCTCCCTTCCGATCTCACTCTCCGTTGGTTGATTTTTATTTTTATCCCGCTCAGTCTTCGTTGGGTTACACAAAAAATTTACATTTTCTCTTTTTAAGTTTTCCCTTAATGAAGAAGAAATCTCCTTCCTTTCGATTCTGAACTTTTTCCCTTCTCCTCCTTGAGCACATTTCGTTTCATTTGCTTTTAATAAGAATCTTAAGTAAAAGGGGATTTCTTCTCGTCGTTGCAAAAGAAAATTGAGAGAGAGGATGTTTAGACTTTTTTTCAAACGTGTCGATTGGGGAAGACAAAAATTTACATTTCTCGAAATTGAAAGGATTTTAAAATGAGTTTTCATTAATTCGCCGATGAGATTGAACGTGAAGACTTCGCTCCTTTTATTTCTTTTTATTTTTTGTGAAGCTGTGAAATATTTCCAAGTGGATTATGAATCAAAGTTTGGCAGAGAGCAATTGTGCAACGAGTTGGAGGATCAAAAAAGAAAACGACGATAACAGAAAGAACGATTCGTTAGTTAATTGTGATAATAAAACAAATCATTGCAATCGTTATTTGTCGGATGCTTTGCTTAGTGGTCAAAACAGAGGCAAATTGTCGATTGATGATGAAAGTTCACATCCAATAAACGGTTCCAGCACAAATAATAAAAGTGAACGCAAACGGAATATCAATATGTTGAAAGATGGAGAGACGACGAGAGTGGGTGTTGGGATGGAGAGCGATGTGCGAGACAACACGAAGAGGATGAAGCTCGATGGAATTGCTGATGGACAGGACGACAATAAAAGCAAAATGTATCAAGTTAGTAGACGAATGGAGAATTTTTCTTTCTTTTTTCGATTGGCAGAAATCATTTGAGGCCGAGATGTGGCTCGAGATTAATTTCTTCGATTTTTCGCTCACATCTTTGTTTGCGAATTTATTTCTTTTCATCTTCATTTTCTCACTTCCCTTTCCGAATCAGATTTATCAGCCATGGGTGCTTTCGACATACGGCGATCTGTCGAAGAGTAAAACGATAACATTGAAAAAACAATCACGTATTGTAAGCGCCCTGAAAGGATTAGAGACAAATCGACCCGACAGTTCCAAATTCAGATTCTGGGTGAAGTCTAAAGGTGAAAATTAAATTAAGCTAGAAACTTAAACGATTTGTATGTGGAAGATGATTTTTCTTTTGATTGAAAGAGGCAACAAGTTATCGAAATTTAAATTTCCTTTGCGTCTCTTAAAGGATTTATGGTGGAGCTTCCTCTTGCTTTTCAACACGTTAAACAGAATCAGATTGAGAATGATGGATGTTTGCTTTTCATTCCAAGCAAGTCGGTGAGTAAACAAAAAGTTTTCTCTTGCTTTTGTTCAGTGACATAAATGAAAGTTTTGTTTTATTGCCCGCCAGGATCTAAATAACTCTTCAGGATTTAAACGCGTTGCTGTTGTGGAATACTTCTTCAACATTATTTACAAAGTTCATTGTTCAGTTGAAGGTGAAGGTCGTCACGTGGGACAGAAGCGAACTTATCGTAAAGTGAGTTGAGAAATTATTGTGTGCGATGAACCGAAAGTGAAGAAAATATTTTCAGATCACTGAGTGTTATGCGTTTTTACCACGCGAAGCAGTTACGAAGTTTCTTACTCAGTGCAATGAGTGCCGACGAAGCATGAAATCGACAATAATTCAAGAAATCTCTGAGCCTGAGCAAAATGACGATAAAGAGGAGAAAATTCCGTTGACATCAAGCAATCAACAATTATTAATATCGAGCGATTATCCAAAGAACATTGAAAATTATTTCGTTATATTGAAAGCACTCTACGAAAACTCTTCGCTGCTGAAAAGCATTAAAGATATTCAGGAGCAATCATGTGAAGGAAAACTTGAGTCATTCAAAGAGAACATTGTTGCCAATCGAGTCGATAACAATGGATATTCTAATCAACAGAATATTTCAAGGAAGAATATTAATATCAACATAAAAAATGAATCGGATGATACAATCCAAGACAAGACGGTCGGTGGTGAGAGGAGTCTTGGAAACATCATCATCAATTCTTTAGACGTCTCGATAAACGTGGCTGGAAAGGCCACCAGTAATAGTCACTATGGAAATATCAACAAGCTTCGAATTTCATGTTCAACAACGCCGGAAAAAGTTGTCCCCTTACCTCTCAATTCACCAGATCAATTGGTAACGTCGTCGTCGTCGGAACCTGGTGACGATGAAAACAATTTCAACCAAATATCGACGGTAGAGAACAAGAATATTTTAGCATCGCAGCCAATTAACAAAGGACTAGCAAGTGCTGTTTACAGCAAACTTGGGGTGGAAACTAAAGCGGTACCTGATGACACATCCTTCGATTATCACGACGTAAAAGTCTCCGACATCGATGATAGACATACAACCAGCACAACATGCAATAACAATTCAAAGAAATATCCCAACGGTGAAGATGATTCCGGAGATTATCATCATCGGACGAAGAGCATCGCATCAATTGATACAGGGAAATATAATAAACATAATAATTCGACGGGCGACATCAAGCCAATTACTTCTACCTACTTGCTGATGACGAGAAGCATGGGATTGACCGACGAGGATGCTCTCAATTTGGTGAGTGGACTTTATTCTTCTTCATCATGATTTCCTTAAAAGGATTTTACGCTCGAAATGAAAATAGTTTTCTTTACGGCCCTGGGATTAGTTCATAAGTGGCGTCGCTAAAATCAAACTTCAGCAATAAGCGAATGGTGACTTCACATCATACAAACACTCGGCCCTTCTTCATATCGTGAAAGTAAACACACAATCAGTTGTTGATGGGTAAAATGGGAAATGATAAGGCGAAGGGGCCTGTCTCGTAATGAAATTTCTTCATCTTTCCTCAAAGAAGAAAAGCAATAATTGCAATTGACAACAATTCTCCTTCCCCGTCTCCCTCCTCGTTCACTCTCTGCAAGCACTCTATGTCCACAAAATACAATTGACATGGACAGTTTTTTTTGCTGGTGCCTCGCTCAGATATTGGATATTTATTTGATTACGTAGATATTTGAGCACATGAGGATAAATAGAGTTGTGCTCGCCCTTCTCCGCCGGAATATTTATTTGACTCGGACAAATAAAAGTGGCACACATTAATTTACATACAAAAAGAGAGAAGAAAAAGTTTGAACTCACCAAAATATGTGTTTCGAGAGTTGGAGAGAAGGGGGCGCAATGATTACTCTTGCTGCTACTGTTTTCGCAATAATTCTCGCAAAAGGAAACTCAGTGCCGCGCTATGAGGGATGTTTCGTGAATTTGGGATTATTTTCTTTTACTATTCTTTCTGTTTTGGAATATCTGCGAGAATAGTTTCCGTTATATTCCTCGGCTGTAGCTTCAAGTAAATATATACGCTACTCACAATAAGACATGGATGGGAGAGTGGGTGGAAAAGACGCCCCTGTTGTGTATCCCTTTTTGCCATTATACCCACATCTAGACATTGAATACAGCGGGTGCCGCTCTGAAAGGGTGGGAATCGAGTTACTCACTCCAACCCATCACACATCACATAGCCCTCCGCTCCCCGTTTGTTTGATTCTCTGCACCCCACATCACGAAAAACCGAACGAAGTGAATGTCAGAAAGGAGTAGCGTTAAAAACACCATTTGGGGAAATCAGAAAATTTCGGAGCAAGAGAGGATTGAAATGTCGATGGTCAATATTTAGCGAGCGAAAATCCTTTAGACGTAATCTTCACACGCTCCTACATCTTCCCTTCTTTTATTATATGCGCCCCTGACATGGCCCATTTCGATCCTCCTTCGCATACAGCAGAAGCTTAATGTGCGCCCGACGAAGAGCAGAGAGAAAAAAAAATACCACACACCATTCGAATCCTCCCCCACATTCCTCGTAGCTCTAGCAGCAAAATATATTCCGAGGAAAAAAATTATAAAAGGCAACAACGGAGCTCTAATGGTTAGCAGCCAAGCAGTGGAGGCAAAAAAATAATATAAAAACTTCTTCATTACATGATAGAACACACCAAAAGCTGAAGCGAAAGCTACGGAGAAAAAAAAATACGAAAACTTCTATTTATAAAAATGGTTAAGGGACGGACGGTTCTCCTCGACTCTTTGGCGAGTGAGCAGGGAGTGTGTACGTACATGCTCGAGAACGGAAAAAGCAGAACTGTCCGATTGATGATGAGGGTCTTCGTTTTATCATAGCCGTAGTCGAGAGTGCCGCACAAAAAACTGCACCCCTTCCTAACCAACAACATCAAAATGTGAATTCTTTTTTTTCTCGGAGATATACGTCGGTGGCGATCCGAGCGAGCATACGCTTCGAAGACTTTTGGCCATGTGCTTGGGTGTAGGGTTGCGAGAAAGAATGAAACGACCCGGTGGGGTTGCTACTGTCGGTGGGTGGAAAGGCGTGTGGTACAAATGTGAGTGTGTATGTGTATGTAGGCGAACTGAGTCCGAATTGTCAATCCATAAAAATAATATAAATTTTATCTATTATGGCTGTTAACAACCGAGGAAAATTCTCTCTCTTTCTATCATCCTTGACAGCAAAGTGATTCGTACTGAGCGAGTCGAGGCTGAAAGAAAAATCTATAATTTCCTTTTTATGTTGCTTCTACTGCTGGTTTTATCTTTTCACGTCGCAACAACAACAACAGCGAAGCGTCTCCCCCGACAGATGATGGACGCAGAACACATTAAGTGATTTAAAGTCTCGAACCGTGTGTGATGCTTTTCAGTTCGCTAAGATATATCATTTGCTTTTTGTAAAAGAAAGAAAGAATGAAATTTCTTTTGTGTCTTCCGGTGACTTCTTCAAGAGGGTTTACTGTTGTTGGTTTGAGGTGATTATGTGCGAACAAGACCGAGAATCAAGCGAAGGCCCTAATGTGATATCGAAAATTGATCCACGTTTTCAATTACTATCGAGTTTCCTCGTAGATTGCAGATCAAAGAAGAATTTTTGGTTGCTGTTTCATTGTGATATGTGCTGTTAGGTCGTTGGAAATGAGGGTTGACCGACGAAAAGGGGTGTTTTAGGTCCATTTCAAAAGATCCTACGAACTGATTTTTTTCGTCCAACTGTCCCTTGAGCGGAGAAAGAAAAAATGTTCCCATTAAAACACCTCCGCACATCTTTTTGCGACATGTTCGAGACATTCCGAGAGCGGGGGAGTGGAAGATGTCCTTCTTGGACACGAAACGAATCGAGAGAAAGCTGAAGACTTTTGTGGGGTAAAATTTCTTCTGAGGTCGAAACAACAGTTTCAAAGACAAGAAACTATCTTCGCTTTTATTTTCCTTTCATTTTCATTCAGTTTCTTCTTCCTTTTATGTGCACGAAAGAAAAAAATCTTTTGCTCTTGATGTGATCCTTTGCTGAATTTGCCTCATGTACTAACTCTTTAGTGCTTCTTGTGTTTTCTCTCACTCCATTCCTTGTCTGCTTCAATAAAAATATTTTCGCAGAATCTCGTTGCCTCTTCTGCTGAGTCAGGCCAAATATTCATGTTACGTCATTTGAAAACTTTTCTTCGCATGACTCACGAAGAAAATTATTTCCTAATTTTCTTTAAATTAAAGATCATGCGAGGTTCTGCAGTTTCAACGCATGCGATAAGAATTCATTTTTCTCAATAATGCCCAGGATTCACTTTTGTAATTACTTGTTTTCCAATAATCTTCTTCTGCTAGCCACCCTTAGTCCTCATATCGCTGTTGTGCAAGACAACAGTAAACTTAGTTTTATCTGAAAAAAAATTAGCTTTTTATCTTGGTCTCATAAAAAACTCCAGTGTCGTATTGATCGATTAATTAAGTTTCCCTTTCATCGCCTGGAGGGGTTTCTTCCTCTTCCAATCTTTCGTCAAAAGGTCTCGTGATGAATCAACAATTAGATTGAAACTCTTTAAACTTCAAACTATTTCCCGATGTTTACTACTTTAAGATGATTTAAGGAAATGATTTCTTTTTCACTTCCTCGTCGTCGTTGCCATACAAAGAAAAGTTCAGCTTCTTTCGGAGCCGGGAAAGTTTTTGCTTCTGGTTTCAAGACAACATTTTCACCAACCTCAAACTATAACGAGAATACGAAGAAATGTTTCGTATCTTGGATGTAAGATTTTTTCTTGCTTTTCTTTGGATCCTTTTCAAAAGGGGGAACATAGACCAACAACAACACACCCGCATGGAGGGATAAAGAGTCTTAATTCATTCTGCTTCTTCCTATGATGTGCTAAGAAAACCCCCGATCTGAACTTTTATTTTGCTTTCTTCTTACTTTCTGGGGGTATAACTCGCTCTTATTCACTCACTCGAGGGTTCGTTCTTACATAATAGTAAGAAAAATTAGGAAAGTCGCTTTGGAACGAGAATTGAGAGAAGAAGAGGATGGGAGTCGAGCCTTAGATGAAGAAGAATCTGCAAGTTTTTCCATCGTCATTTCTAGAGTTGAAGGATATTCTTTGTTGGGCGGGAAGCAAAGCAGGCATCATCTATTTCATTCTCCTCGCTTTCTCTTCTTCATGGATGAATGGAATTGAAGGAAGAAGGAAAATTTATATATTTACGTTGGCAGACTGGGTAGCGATGTGATATGTTTGTTCATTGGGGTCTGTCGAGGTTGAACGTTACTCGAGGCAGAATTAATGTCACAGTCACTTGAGAATTGCTTGAGTCTTCATCTTGCATTCTTCGCTGTGGGACGAACCTTCTACGTTTCACGTTTTTTTGTGTGAATGAGAAGAAAAGTCTTACCGAATTCTACTGGCTCAGGAACATTTTGGCATTTGTACGCCTTGGTATAATTCAAGCTGTGCAATAATATCTCAAAACAGCAATGACATTCGGAAGCTCGAGCTTCCTACTTCTAAAAGTAATTCAAAGAGAAAAAATCTTACAATAACGTCCCACAAAGTTACCATGAAAAGTTGTTTATTAATCTATGAGTAGCTTCTTCAATATCCCAAGTTTCGTCTTTTTTCATAAAGTTATTCTTCTTCTGAAAAAAAAACAATGAAAAAATTCTCTTATCGAAGATTGCGAGCCGTATTTTTCCAGTAGCTTCTTTTCCATGACAAATCTCTCGCAATTAAATTTCCTCGCATGAGCAGAGACATCAATCGAATATTATCAAAACAAAGAATTAAGTTACAAGACGATAAAAACGAAATCAATTGACAATAAAATTGCCTCCATCTCCACAACCGAAGTCGCCGCAATTGATTCTCATACAAAAAATGTAAACAAATCATAAAAAAGTTTGCATCATAATTCTTCGTTTTGTGGAGAAATCTGTGGAAGGGAAAGAGACAGGAAATGTGTCTTCAATTGTTGCGAGTTTTTACGACTATTCAGCAATCACATCGGCAACAGAATGTTTCTGCTTCCTCCGTCTGCCAGAAATGATTTGTGTTTTACATAGGAACCACTTTTTATCTCTTCGTGTTGACTGTCAATACATTTTTTTTGTGTGTTCATAGACTTCTTGTTTCACTAGACATTAAACGAGAAAATAGTTTTGATTCAAATCTAGTTGTGAGAGATCATTGATATGATTTTCTTCTCTAACACTCTCTATTTCTTTGCTTGATGAACGTGCATCAATAATTCACTGTAAACAGACGAGAGAAGAAAAAGAAAATCATCTGCGGAAAATAAAATGGAAAGCGAGAGAAAATTGCCATAAAAAGTCCACCTGTTGATTTTTTTAGACGGCGGCGGAGTTTGTAAGCAGATTTTTATGAGGCTCGACGAATGCGTGAATGTATTGAATCGAGAATTTGAATGAAAGAACCGAACCGTCTGAGACATAATTTTGACGAGAATATTGTTTGCGATAAAAATCTGTTTGGAAAAAGGACATTCGAATTTTTCCGATAATCCTCAGACACACGCAAAAATCTTCGTCCCTCGAATACTTAGATTACGAACGTTGGTCATAAAAAAAACTCGGAAAGCGGTCATCAAAATGGAAAGGGGTACACTCTTCAAGTGTAATTATCGTCCGTCGATGTTAAAGCGAAAATTGGCATGAGGGTTGAGAACTTGAGAAGGGAAAGAAATTATTCGATCCGTTGTATCAGTTCAATTTTTCTTCATTGGCATTTCCAGGTCGACCCTAACAACCCACTGCTTTTTGATTATTCGGAATGCGTAATTGCGTCGACAAGAAATTCGCTCGAGTGCCCGTCGCTCTCTCGGACATACCCTGCAATGATGATGATGGTCGAGATTTAGGGAAGAGAGCGAACGAAGATCCGATGGGGTGTTCTCACATAAATAACATTTTTCGTTAATTATTTTTCCTTCTTCTCACCTCCCCTAGAATCCGTCTTAACTATTCCTTCTTTCACTTTTTCCTTCGAGCTTTTTTTGTGCGTATCTATGTTATTGATAAATAATTTATAAATCCCCTTCGGAAGAAACTTTCGGTCTCCATTGCCATTCGAAAGAGGGACAATAATTTTAACTCTTCTTGGACATTTGTCCAGCAGTTGCTTTTGGCATCAAAGGACGAAGCTCAATACGAGGGCCGTCAGAAAAGCTTAACTATTCCAAAGTGCTTCGAGAGGATAAATTTATCATTGCGAGCTTCTCGTTTAAACGAGAGCTCCTTCTAAAAGTATACTAGCTTCACTCCGCAATATTTTAATAAAGAAATGCTTGGAACATGAAAGCGCCGGAAGATTGAAGCAGCAAAAGCAAAGAACGACAACTAATACTCTGCTGGCGCAATATTTTTTGTTTTTATGCTTCTCTGCCGCCTGTTTACTCCATCGTCTCTATTCAGTGTTTCCACTTTAGTTTTCGCTTCATCTGACGGTTCATCCTCCTTCTTGAAAAAACTAGTAACGAAAGCAAGGCTACGAGAAGGGGGAAAAAGAGGGTTTCGCTCGTTCACTCTCGCTCCACGATGAACACACGCCAAATGAGTGCACCCCTCTCGTGCCAACCCCCGCTTTCGCACATAGCACATGAAATTTCATTCACTAATACCAATTTCATTCCATCCTCTACTGGGTATTTCTTCTTTTTTTTTGGTTCTCTTATTTGATGTGTGCTAACGTTGAGCAGAGTTCGAGGCAGGCGGAAAAGCAGCAAGGAAAGCGAGGAATCTGGGACCGAAAAGGAGGCAAGCAAGAGAAAAAAAAACTCACCGACTCCGGTTATATCATGGCACGCTGTAGAGAAGTCGGGAACCGTTTCAGAGCTTGCTGGAAAAAGGGCGCCAGAAATGAAAGGGGTGAGATCGTGGGTGCGATGGTTGTTCTTAATGGTAAAAGCAAACTAACGTGGCACAAAAAAAGTTCTTTGCTTCGATGTAATGAAATTGGGTGCGCTCCTTTCCACTCTCCCCTTAGTTCGCCACGTTTCCCTTCATTATTATGTTTCGCTTTTCCAATATGATACACAAAACATGCCGTTCAACGAAGAGGCCCACGTCGCTCTTCTCTATCTGTTTGATGTTGTTGGGGGGCGACGTGTGTATGTCTGAATGTTTGAATCATTTTCGTAACGTGCCATGGCATGGGTTCTCGTTGTTTATCATTGGAGCTCACACACATTACAAGCCCAGTTGAAAGTCTAACGTGAAAGCAGAACGAAGGAATCGCTGCCATCAAGCGAAATATCGTATGTTGAGCTCTGTTTCTGCTTTCTCTGCTCAACTACGGCTCACACAAAAAAAAATAACGAAAGCACTCACAGTGGGACGTTTCAGAAAGATAGATCGAAATTGGTGGCGAAGAGTGGGCGACAGAAAAAAGAAAGAAAAGTCTGAGTATGGGTTGGTTTCGTTCCAAAGCCATGGACTCAACATCTCCCAATTACCCTCTCCTCACCCCTTCCCTTTATTTCGAACACTTTGAGAAGGAAGACTACGACAAAACTATCTGTGAGCTTTTCTTCCAACAAAACATCTAAAAGGGGGAACATCATGTGTAGGAGAAGACGAGAGCTGAGTCCTTGTTCAAATACGTAAAAGGGAATCGCTCAGTTTTTTCCTTGCTTTCTTTTTTTTTCGTTTATACAACTTTTTTTTGTGTGATGCCGGGAGAGAAGAAGAGCGGGTGAGTGTACACATCCGTATAAACGAAAAATAGAAGCGGAGGGTGGTGGATGGTGCGCTGGCAGAGCAGAAGAAGAAGAGGGGGATATATATCAGAAGGCAGCAAAGGACTACGGTCTGAAGATACATAATACGGATAGATATTCTCCGTTTCTTTATAATAAAATATATAGAGGGTGCAAAATTCTTGTTTTGGTCAGTTAAAAGTTGGTGTTTGCAATCGAAACATCGTCCGCTCGCAGTACAATTTTTTTCCCGTGTGTGTAATAATCTTCTTTGCTGTTTAACGGTGAACACTGACTGCGATTTAGCAGCTGTGCGGTGACAGAGTTTTGTTTAGTGAATGAACATTAAACTTGTTGTTCGCTAAGACTTGAGGATTACATCGCTGAAAATTGCAATGACACGAGAAAGGATTTAACAAAAAAAAGTGAAAAGTTTCGTTGTGGAAAAATAACATAAAAGTACAAAAAAATAAATAAATTCGTCTCGCGGGAATAACGAAAAATAATAAAGTTCAGAAAATTGCTTAATCATCGTTATTAATATGGCTGCGAAACGAAAGGCCAGTGCGATGTTGCACAAGGTGAATTTAGTTGAGCGTAAAATTCGAAATAAATAATTTTTTTTTGTGGAAATGAAAATAAATTAAAATTTATCTTCTCGTTTGAAAAGGATTCAATTTCATCGCAAAGTGAAAATAGCGAAGCGACAACAGTCGAAGATTCTTACGCGAACTTGTTGAAAGACGCGGATAAGTTGAAATTGATGTTGCTTGCGTGGAATTATCAAAATTCTGCTGCAGTTCGAAATGGAACGTCGGGACCTGATCTCGCCACAATGACGAACCTGTGGGAGCAATATCAGAACGCGCTTGGTATCAGTGTGAATAAATCAGCCGATGGCGGTTCGCCGGTGAGTAATTTATTTATTCATGGCGAGAAAGCCAAATTCATTGATCGTAAAAAAATTGTTTTTCACTCAATGCAGTCGCCGTCGCACAGTCAAGAGGATGTGAACTCGCCATCCGACAACAAGGAAGAGGATGAGGGCTCGGAGGATGAGTCCGACGATAGAATGGATCATGCTTCGTACGACCCGGAAAGGCTCAAGGCATTCAACGTAAGTTTCAATTTTCTGGTTACGAAAACTTCACTAAAACTTTACGTTCTTTCTCCCTCCTTCACACTCACAGATGTTCGTGCGTTTATTTGTTGACGAGAATCTTGATCGAATGATTCCGATTTCGAAGCAACCAAAGGAGAAAGTGCAAGCAATTATTGATTCATGTGCAAGGCAATTTCCCGAGTTCTCTGAGCGTGCTCGAAAACGCTTACGAACGTATTTAAAGTCTTGTAGACGAAACAAGAAAACGAAAGATGGATGGGAGAATCAGCCTTCTCGTCCTACGCCCGCTCACTTGACTTCTGTTCAAGCCGAGCAAATATTAGCGATTGCATGTGAAAACGAAAGTCTTAACGCGAAGAGAATGCGAATCGGACTCGAGCCAATCAGTCAGTCTCTGAATATTCCGTCGTCACATTCGTCCGAAGCGCAGTCCACGCAAAGTCTCTACACAACAGCCAAGTCTTCAATGGATTCACTAACAACTCCGCTCTCGATCTCGACGAGCATTTCCAACTGCAAAACTTCCCCTGTTATTTCAACTACCACGGATTCGAATGCAAATTCAATAAAGTGAGTATGGAAATTATTTGCAATGTGGGTGGAAAGCAAATGCTTTTATGAGGCGAAGGGTTGTTGCTTCAATGTCCTTGAAAATCCAAAATTTTATTTTTCTTTCATTACGCAGTTCCATCCTCACGAGATCGATTGCATTACCAACTACTTCGCCCTACGATTTTACCAACCCCTTCATCCAGAAGAATGGCAGCGTTAACTCATCAGCAAATTACTTTAGCAGTTCAACATTGGGCTCGTCAATTGCGCAAGGTAACACAAAACCCGTCACTGTCTGATGAGAAATAAACAATTTAACTTTCAGGACCGACTGACCTTTCAGTCAAACGACCTCTCTTGCCACATAACTTGAATGTAACTGAAGCCGTTGCAGTTAAACAACTTATTACTGGATACCGAGAAGCTGCAGCGTTTCTGCTGCGATCAGCTGATGAGTTGGAACAACTGTTAATTAATCAACAGCAGTAAACTTAATTCTCGATGTTACCTCTTGGAATTTACTTTTTATTACGATTTGAACAAAGCAAGGATAAATTGGAAGTGCCAAAAATTATAAATTTTGTTTATCCATTTTATTTGTAAGGCGCATGCAAACTTCTGATTTTTCGTGTTTCGTCATCACATGTTGAATACTTTTGATTAATTTCAACTCAATTTCTTTTAAAAGACAACAAATTTTCCTTAACATTGCATTTTGTAAGGGCAAGCAGGGTGATAAGAAATGTATTACAAATTAAGTTGAATAAATAAAAAGGGAAAGTTCTATAAAATTAAATTTTTGGTATTTTTGCCCATGCGAAATATTTTTCTTGTAAAAACAGAGAAACATTTTGTTATAATTTCTTCAAGGAATTGTTCTTCAAGTGTTGAAGAACTTGCAACGATCATCATCGATTTTGCAACAGTCGATTCTGCACCAGCAAATGTTCGTCAAGCTGTAATCGATTCATCACGGTACAACAACCTGCTTAATCCACTTTACATTCAATTTAGTTAAATCAGCATAAGCATCATGGGAACCTACAATTAATTTCAATCAAACCGTGACTCCCAAAGTTATCGAGAAAATATTATTCAAATTTCGTTTCAAAAGTTGCGCATCGAAGACGACAGAAGAAAGTAATTCATTCAGAACTCGGTTGAATTGGTAAAATCAAACGATCTCTCATCAAAAAGAAACTAATTAAGAAGAAATCACACAAGTTCATCTGAAGATAACGATTTTCAAGGAATTATAACAGTCGCATTCGTATATAACAGTCATCAAAGGCTCATTTTTGAATTTTGATCAACAGTTATAAAATATATTGTGGAACTTTCGTTCACTTGTATTATGGAACTTTCGTCATAATTTACTAAAAATGTCAACTTGTAAATATCATGCGACGTCCTTCTTATTAAATTATATGATCGTTACGGTAATTTGACCAACCGCGAGCTGTTTCTGAAGATTACAATAATTTCTAGTTTCTTCAACATCCAATTATCCTTCCAACAGATAAGCTTACTTAAGTTCCATCACTTAAATATAATTTGGAAAATTAATTCGTAGTCTGCGAGTCGCAAACTGTGACGCTTTGTTTCGTGAATATCTTGATAATTTATTCAGATATTTGCTTCGGAATCTTCTCATATTAACGACTTAAGTCTCTTGCTGACTGAAGAAATGTTTAAACTGAAACTTCTTATGCCGAAATTTCTTTATTTGCTAAAGCTCACAATTTAATGAAGACATAATAAAAATATTTTTGTTGGGAACTTGATCAATATGTCCAGTGATTTCATTCGCCTCCATCGGAGATTGCAATCCTGTCGTCCTCACTCTAGCTTAAAAACACATAAAATTACGAATTAAATATGATCGAAGGCATTTTAATAAAGTTGAGAATTCATTTCGCAATAAAATGTGAAACTTTAATTTACCGAGAGTCACTACTAGTTCTGAAAGTGTCGGCGATTATAATTTTATTGAACAGATGAATCAATAAAAGTGAAGAACAGTTTACGAAGAAGTACGAAACGAAATGTAAAAACCAATATTTGCCATGTAAACACACACGCATTCACTCTTAAATGCTTTAACCATCGTAACTTCGGCCAATAAAGTAATTAAATTACGATGTCTGATCATTTCTCCGCGCAGCTAAGCGAGCGTTAAACGACAGAACCAATGTCAGAGAAATGTAAAAATCGCGCAGATAAATTGAAATTCGAGTAAACGTCGTCGGAATCGACAAATGTGTGGAAAATTAACTTGTCGTCTGCCAGAAACCGCAAAAATGCAACAAATCGTCATAATTGTCGTTGATCGGAAAAGAGAAAATCTCAGATCGATGCGATCAGATCGCAATTTAGCGGCTGAGCCCAACGTTTTAGATCTCAATTTGAGGCGCTTACTTTTTTCCAACACTTGTAATTTATTAAATGCAATTGCATGAGAGGAAGAAAGAACGAACAGGCAACGGGGAAACGTATTAGGTTTCATTAATTATTACATCAGTTTCTTTTTATTCTCGCGCGACGCGATTGTTTATATCGGTAAGAAATCTCGCGATTGATTGTGACTGTTGCGTTGGTTGTTTGGAGGTCTTGCGATTTGTTAGGATCATCTGAGCGACACAATAAATGTTAATCATTCCGCACATTACATTTAGCAAATGCTTTCAATGATGACGGTAAATTTCTCTCTCCTCATGGCCACTAAGAGGAATAATTGACCGCGACGAAGGCTGCCACTCGAGGAAGTCACAGGAATGAAGTTTCATGCGTTGGAGATTAAAATCTCTCTTTTACATTGTCGTCACTGGAAACGAAGAAGTGCAAGCTGAGATTGTCGAATTAAACGTTAAAGAAGCCAAGAAGCGATTTACGAAAAGCGAATGCCACAAATCACAATTTATTGCTGGCCATCAGGGTTGAAGAAGGGACACGATGAACACACAAAAAAGTTTTGTAATTTGACAAGCATCTTCAGCAACAATAATCATGATGAACCTTTTCGCCACCGTTCTCCAATTACAATCGGCGCGACACACAATCATGTGTCAAATGCGAAATGTATTTAGCGTTGGTCCGGCTACAAAATATCTTCAATTTTTCTGGGTCCGATAAAAAGGTGAAAGAAATCGCGAAAACAAAACGAATGACACGACGGACGACGGAGAAGCGAAAGAATTAAAATCACATTTTTATTTTCAGCGACGGTGAATTCGAAAAATTTGCCAAGTTTCAATCGAGAAAATCCTGGAATCGCTGTCGAGGCAAATGAAGATGTGCCTTAAGCGGGGAAACGTGCGCGAGCTTCCAACGATTTGTCAATCAAAAAGCTGAACCAGAAAAATTGTTCGAAGTAGAGTCAACGAGACTTGTTCAATGTTTCAAAGAGAACGCAAGTTGATTTGACATTTCAGTGAAATAAAAAAATACTTTTTTTTATAAAACGAGACCAGAACCAAATACGTGATGGAAAAAAGAAATCAGTAGCGGGAGACAAGACAACGAACGAATGTTTCGCTGCAAATGCGACATGATATTGACAATATTATTATCAGCTACATGATGGCTAAGTTCTTTTGCCTTCAGTCGCTGTGTGAGCCATCTCTGTCTTATCGCTCGTCCCGTCCTCAAAACTCTTCTCTCTTTTTTCGTCCGTCGATATCTCCGTGATAATTTACCTTTTTAAGCGATGTCAACTCGGACTTTCTTATCGATCTCGCTGCGTGTAAATTGCACAACTACAAATTCAGTCGAAACAATTACGGTTGCACAGTCGACGAAAGCAAATACGCCAGAAAAGATAAATTAAATGACGAAGGAACGAATTGAAAGAAGAAAATTGATAAAATAAATGATATCTTTCTCGGTGCTAATAATGCTAAACGGTTGTTATATATGTTGAAACAAAAAGTACAATCAATTGATGTGATCAGTAGCGGTGAGCTAGCAGCAGCAGCAGCTATCTCCTCCTAGAAACATTAAGTTAAGAGAAAATAAAGTCAAGACAATTTCTGAATTCCAACACAAACGATCCTTCTTCGTTTCAATTCAAACCTTGAAACTCCAATCGAAGTCTCCATGTCCTTCAAAGCCATTCGCATTCCTCATCATCTCGAGCCGCCACCACTGGCCGATAAAAATTAATGCAACGACAAGAAACGTTGCAAAAAAGAGCTGCGTTTACGATAATGCACTTTAAAAATGATATGAAAAATTTGCCACAAACCGAATGAATTGAGACAGAAACGAGAAGAGAAAAAGTCGAGCGACGACAACGACGATCGAGCGGAAAAGGAGAAACCGATTCGAAATGAAAAAGATTTTCGCTGATGATGTTTCGATTGTGTACTGTAATGCACCGAAATGTGAGGAGCAAGAGCCGCGATCTGATGGCGAGTGAAGCGAAAGGAAAAACAACAAGAACGATTACTGTTTAACAAGCGAGGAGAGCAGAAATCAAATTGTAGAAACAAATCGCGCAGCTCATTTGATTACTCGGCCTTCTTCTTTCACCTTACAGATGTTTGCTTTCGCAGATTAAGATCGAAGGATTAACGAGAGGGAATGTGTAAGTTAGCACATCGTTCACTTGTTAATTGATGCGGCAATTCACTTCTGCAATTCAATTAACGTCTCACCAGATCGCAATTGAATTAAAGCTCTGCCGCACATATCAAAGACAGCGCATGCGAATGAACTCATCTGTCAAGGCAAAGTGTTGCTTGCTGTCATCGCAAAACAAGAAAAATATTCTCTCGAGCATCGAAATATCCCCCGGAACAATACAAAAACATTTTGACGAGAAGAGCAACAAATTCATTTAACAAACATCTTTCACGTTTTCCAAATCGACAGCGCGGCGGAAAGTGAAGGAAGGTAAAAAGAATCTGCTGACGGTTTTTATGACTTCAAGAGAATGAGCGAAGATGGCAAAAACCAGACACAATCCGATGTGCCCGAACTGGATTCACTGAAATTTAAAATGCTATTGAGATACCAAAATGACAATCGCTTTTTTGTTATCTTCAATGCAAGCATCGAGTGAGTACCTGGAGAGTTGTTCGTGGCCGATGGAAAACTTCTTCCCTTTGACTTTGATTTTTTGGGGCAAAATCTCGTCACATTCTGACGGATCGGCACGCATGAAGCGGTTGATTTGTCATCATCTCCCTTACCGACTCATTAACATTCCTTTCCAGCAAAACGATTACGCGTTTCCCCTTCTCCTTCGACAGCAAATCGCGCGCATACTCCGTCATTTATTTTTTAATTACTACGCTACTGGTTTTCATCGAGTGGCCCGCATTGAGACCGAACGGACTTCGATCAGCAAACTATTTATTTCGTGTATTGTTTGCCTTTTTGTCGACTGAATTTATAATTACGTTTTAAAGTCGCAATGGCATCTTGAGTATTTTTCGTAAAGAGTTTCGCTTCTTCCCCGCAAAAGGTTTATGAATTGTGTTATGGAGGTAAGTAGAGAGAGAGAGAGGAGGGAGACATAAGAATGTCTTTTCCAATCTCAAGGAATCATTAAAGAATGAGCCAAAAAAATGGCCGCTTTCAGTTTATTGCACATTTCCTTTTTTCTCGTTAAGACTTTCGATGCTCTCTCGAGCTGCTAAAGACGATTTTGAAGGGAAGATTCGTGAGTTGCATTAAAGCTTCATCAAAGCTTTTAAACACGAAAGATCTGACTCGTGACATTCTTTTCAAGTTTTCCCCTTAAAGCATTCGAATCTGAAACGCGACTGAAACTAAAGATATTTTGATTCTTGTCCGCTTTATGTTTTCAGAGAAAGAACTTTTGACATTTTTTTCTTTCATTCTGACGAACGAGCGTGGACTCCTTCTCATAAAACCCGAAAGCCGAGAAGAGAAACGAAAAATGTTTTGGCAAATTAAAATTCAATTGGGATGCGCTTTTTATGTAGAGTCAATTCGATATACGTTTTAATGAATATTCATAAGGTTAAGTTTCTTTATTTCGAGAAACTGTAAGAGCGAGGCTGAAACGGGAAACCAGGAACCGAGAAAGGCATGAAATAACCAGGAAATTTTAAGTTGGCGAACCTTGACGATGACGACAACAATCAGCGAATTGATTAAAAATTAATTTGAAAGCTCTAACATCGAGTGCTCTAAATCAAACCTAATCGTAATGCCCATGAGACTTAAGCTTGTCCAGTTTAATTAACAAATTGTTTTCACCTAATTAATCAATTTTTCCACATGAAGCAACAACAGTCCGATTGAAGCCAATTACTCGATCAACTTCAACATAATCGATTAATTAAAACCTAAAACGCAAGCTGATAAATTTCTATGTTAATTGATTTTTAAATCGCGAATTTCTCAACGTCGCAACGATTTGCGTTGTTAATTTTTATTTCAATGATTAATTTCAATTGTTGCAATAACTCAAACTCAACTCAACAATGTCTCGACAAAAGCAGCGTATCTTGTGCATCGGCAGCCGCATTCGCAATTCAATTGCACAACATCGTAGCACAAATCTATAAAAATGAATGTTTAATGGCATTGAAGCAGCTCGTTGCATATGTCATGCAATTTCGATTCCATAAAAGCAATGTGAAGCAACAAGTATTTTCATTTATAATTAACATATTTCCAGTCTTACACACTCGGACATGGTGTAAAATAGTTAATTTTTAATTATTTGTTTTCTTCTTCGCCTTCGTATTGATTCTGAGACACGTCTCGCGATGATGACGTTAATGAGTTGGAATCGCTGGATTTGTCGATGCTGCCGCAGCTGCAAGCGAGCAATCACTTGAATGTATAAACATCTTTCGATTTATTGCGAAAACTGCAAGACTGTTTTGATTGTTAATTGTCAAGTTGTTCTCTCCTTAGCTCATGATGTTGCATTTAAATGCGTTGACTTAAGAGCTGATCTAAGATGTCAGTTGGAATGTTTCGTTGACGTTGTCGTCGCGGTTTCACATGACAAACGAAGCGATCAGATATTCGCATATTAGCATCTCATTAACACAACAAAATAAGCCTCTTTCACTTGATGAATTCTCTCCAGTCATTTGAAGCAGCGAGAGTTGAACAATATTCCCGGCAAAAGACATTGGGCAAACAATGAGACATGCGCGGGAATTTATTAAGCGCTGAAAAGATCTTTGACTTGGACAGCAGACTCTTCTCCTCTCGCTGCTGTTGTTCTCGCTCGATCGACTACAGAATTCCAATTTGTTTTTATGGGTCATTATCCGATAATGCAACGCGCGAAAAGAACAAACAGTTAAAGATTCGTTCGCTGTCGAAGCAAACGCAGCGATTCCATATTCAACACGCCTCATAAAAATCTAGAATTGATTTTCTTTCTCCATCAGCGAGATGCTCTTTACATTTGTTGTAAAGCTGATCTCCGGTTTGCAAACGAATTAATAAAATACTCAAAAAGTCGTTTCGCAATCACATTTCCAAGAGTTTTGTTAAGAAACGGGAAAGGAGCGAATCATTTGCCAATAAATTATATTCATTGATTTTTTTTCGGGTTCTTGTTGCTCTTCTTGTTTTGTCGATGAGAAAGAGCAAAGCAAAAACAGGTGTGGCGGACGTGTGGCTTGATGTAGGGTCTTAGTTCGTTCGGTAGACAATTTATGAACTTGAAAAGCTGCGCTTAAATGATTTTCGGGCCGCTGCTTTTCATCTGGAAGTATGAAGTGAACATCCTACCCGATTGTTATCGGCAGAGGGCCAACGCGCGAGTCGGGGCGTTCGCGACACTCCCATACTCATCATCCCTGGTTTATTTCGTTGATTCTTCTTTCTTTCATTTGATGTTTATTTGGCTTTTCATAATTCTTTCATATTTATCTTTAAATTCGTTCTTACTTGTTATTGCTCCGCGTGCTCCATCGCTGCTATGATCATGTCCAATTCTCATATTTGAGTAAGAAATTTGAACAAATTTGTCAGGCAGATGAGAAACAGAGCTAGGGATAAAGAAAAACAAACGAGAAAAGAATGAATCGAGTTAGTGAGAGAGAGACCACATTTGGGACGACATCACATTTAGTAAATTATGGAAACGCGTCACGCCGGCTTAAGCATTTCTCGGATAGTCCGGCGATTTAGAAGACGGATGAGAATTGTTAATGTGAAACCGAACCTTTATCTCCAACTCGAGTGGTTTGCTTTTTGGCGAAAAGATGTGGGAAATCTCTTAGGCACTCACTGGCGAGTTAACCTTTCGCGTTGTCCGCTAAATTATTTTTTCAACCTCGATCAAACGTCATAAGAGATTAAAGCGTTCTCATAGATAATTGATGCGAGGAAGCCATAAACAATTAATATTTCTAATTTGAAGCTTTCCACCCGAATAAACATTTCTTTTTGTGATCACATTTCCAAAATGTTTTAATTTGATTCCTTTGTGCTCGACGATCCAATAACCTTCCAGAAATGCCTTCAAATCTTTAGGAAGACTTTAAATCTTTCGTAACATGAAATATTTCAAGTCAAAGTTCGTATGATCACTGATGAATTGAACCTCAAATCAAAAGAAATCTTGAAACGAAACGAAATGAATACAAGGTATCATGTTTTAATAAGAAAATAAATTATCGATGATGATTTCTCATCGACTCTCTCTCTCGCTCTTTCCGTCGACTCGAAACTCTTCGCTTATGTTTTACGGCACCATCAAGCAAAGCACACAAAATAATAAAAACCAGGAACTGTCTTTGAGGCCATTTAAAATAAGAGGAGAAAGATTTGTAATGTAATGAAAAGGAAGGTCAATTAGTTACAGTTTAACATGAAAAGGCGAGCAGATCAGTAAATCTTTCTTAAAATGTAAACGGTTGAAGCATATTCAGGATGAATGCGCATCTGCGTGGGTGAATCATGCTTTAGCCCCGCAAAACAGAACAAGAAGAGAGATTCAGCAAATTGATTAAAGAACTCCGAAAACGAGAGAAGAAAGGGCCTCACAAAAAGCTTTGCGCTTTCTTTTTCCTTCGCCGTTCTGACTCGGAGATATCAACGAACGAGGATAAATGGTGCATATGTGATATTAATTGCGCAATTTCTTTCGCCCAGCATCAACTGTTCATTCATTAAAGTCCGTTAAGTCTCTTGCAACGAGGGAGTGAGTGAGAGAAGAAAGGCATTAGCCATTTAGTGCTGAAACTTATCGTCTTTCCGCGACGCATTTATGGCTTGAAAGAAAGGCATTATCATTAATCATTTTCCGTTTTCGGGGGAGAAGCATATATCGAACTTCGTATCTCTTTAAACTCTTTTCTTTTCGTGGCTTTCTGTCTTCACCGAAAACAAAGCACAAAAACGTTATTTCTCGTCTCCAGAAAGCGATACAGCACGTCAAGAGTCTGACCGAGGAGAACGCCACACATTAAACAAACAAAATATTTGAAGTTATGAGCGAAGACATCTTAGATATTTCTGTTCATTCTTTGGGCTCTGCTTTGGTTGAACCGACACGGTTCATGTGAGTTGTTTTTAACGGCGAAGCTGTGCGCTAAAAGTGGGAAGCCGAACATTTGATAATTACATGTCTTTAAGACAATCACTTGAAAGCTTTAATTAATGTAATTAAACGTGTTCGGCTCTTGTTTTCGAAGATCCAAAGATATTTTTCTTTAGAATTAATCGATTGTTGAAGCCGCTGTTGTGGTCGGTAGTGGGAAAGGAAACAAAATCTTCTTGTGAGAAAAGTTGTTTTTTTTCCTCCTCGTTTGGAAATCCAATCTCCAAGTTCTTTTGAATTCGGCTATTCCTCAATTCTTTTGCTTTGTTTCGTTACATCTCCATCTAATAGGTTTATTGTTGGCTGTCGACGGTTTTGTGTGTGAGCGAGATACTCACAATATAATTAAATTTGATGATGATGATTGCGCGTTCCCCGCCCTATTATTAACAAATTAGGTGAGTTCATTTCAATCATCACTTAATAGGATGCTCGCTTTTTTAAATTAAAACGAAGATTTAAGTCATGGCAAAGCGCCACACGCGTTTGCGTTCAAATCAAATGGCGAGTTAAGACGATCTCTCGTGATTTTATGAGCAAACAGGGAAATGATAAAATTGAATAATTGAATGGCCGAGAAATACAAATTGAGGCAATTTCAGTGTTTCTTAATATGAAAACGTTTTGCAGATTATTGCAAGTTTCCTTCCGTTGCACGAGAGATTTCGTAAATCGAATTAGTCGTTGATGGTTTGATATTAAAGAAAATTGATCTCAAATTAAAGTTTTCGGTGGCTTAGCGTTCTTTGATCTTCGTCCATCGATTGACATCAATCGTTCTTGTTTGTTAACTTTCGAGAATCATCATCATCCAGTTCTCGGAATAAAATCAATGAAACACTCCATGAGTCGCTGCCGATTGAATAATATAAAATAAAAATAAGCTTTCAGAATACTCTGGAAGTTGAAAGTCATTAAAGTCCGATTTATCTTAAACGTGATAGGACGCAATCTTACGATTCATAGCCGCGGACTAAGAAACGATTATCCCTTGTGAAAAATATGAATCGACTTCGCTCGGATTTTCATGCATTTAGCGACTGAGATAAGGGATATAATGATTTTCCGCGTAATAAGAACCCTCGGTGTGTTATCGAGTGTGCGATTATTCGGGGCGGACAAAGGCTGTAACAAAAGATTTCACATTCTAAAGCAAAGACGACGACGACGATGAGATTACATTTTCATCTTCTGCCATTTAAGGGATTTCAAGAAACGATCATAAATTATTAATATTAACATCAACATCTTTTCCTCCCGTCATAATATATAATTATAGACGTGCTCGGGTGAACACAATTTTATATCAAGCGAGCAAGCAAATTCTTCCCGTTTCACAGAATTCAGTGCAACTTGCATCTGGTTAAGGAGAAAGAGAGAGAATTGTGTTACCCATAAAAATGCTTACATGATATAAAATGAAGTCGATTGATGGATGCCTCTGGGAACTTTCTTGATAATTCTTATGCGGCAGCTTGATGGATTCGCTGAAGAATGTGCAAGAATGACGGGGGATAAGCGACCCCGAAAAAAGACTCAAAGAAGAATGGAGCACTGCACTTCCCTATCAGCAGATTTTAATCGAATGATAATGCGGATGCATAATGTTAAATTTAAATATAAATTATCCATAATTACTCATATCTCTTAAGCCATTTCTCACGCGGCGCGGAAGAATCTCGAGGCAGGTGGGAAGCTTTGATGAAACGCTGTCGATTGGCTGAAAGAACGTTCAACGAGTCAAATTAAGTGCGCATGATAAAGTCTTTCGTCTCTGGGAAGTAAGAGAAGCATGTAAGCCATGTTTCACCTTAATTATTACAATTACGCTGAAATAAATCGCAGAAGGACGTAACAGAAAGATTTCCTCTTAGCGAATGTCGATGCTCAAATTTATAATTATACATTACGCTCGACGAAAGGAATGTCACGATGCAAAACGATCAGCAAAAGCTCTCAAGAAGAAGCTGAAAATATTTTCGAAAATGGCAAAACTCTCCTTTCTGTTCCTCGAGAGTAAGAGAGAGTCAAGTAGGCCTCCGGAAAGAAAGAAAACAAGAAAATCTTTGAAATCTCAAAATGAAGGCGACGATGAACTAAAAAAAATTAATTTGCCCACCAAAAATTATTTACTCGTTCTCGTGTTGGGCTGTCAAGAGCGATGAAGACAAAAAGAGTCGGCGATGATTTGACTGCTTCATTCACCAGTAAGAGCAACTTTTTTTTCGTTCTTCCTTCTTCTGTTTAAATGAATTCTGTTGGCGTTGGGAGGCAAAACAATGAAACCATTGAAGGAACCACGGAAAAATAACTTGTGCAACAAACCGAAAAAAAGCGAAGTCAACCATCCCGAAAACAAAAGAGAAGAAGCACTTGCAGCCGTTCACTTACACGCTCCGCCCTTGTGCAATTGCACAGGTTTTTTTTTCGCTTCGTTCGCCTCTCTTCTTCCGTTCTACGCTTTGAATTGACTCGATCGGTTGATTTAATTATACATTTCATGTCGCTCGCTCGATTCTCCTTTGGATGTAAGAAAGTTTTCATCGGCTTGATGCATACACAAGTGGACAGTTAAACATGTTCCCAGCAAGACTTGCTCTGGCAGTGTTTAAACATGTAACTACATTTGTCAGGTCGCGATATCCATCAAAAAATCGACGGAGAGACAAAAGAAATGTGAACGCAGTTTTGCTCGTCGCCTTTCTCGCTTTTGCCATTCAATTCAAATTACATTTAATGACACAGCGCGATCGGCTGCCTCTTTTTTCTGTCTTTCGCTTATTTTTTTTCGGAACGATGCGAGAGAGACAAAAAGAAAACGAACCAGTATGATCTGCGGGGAAACGATGTTTAGCGCTCAATGCAAGTAGCAGAAGGCTTGTAAACTCATACCAGAACTCTTCGTGTGTACTTCCATTCCATTCACATTTCAATCTCTTGATGTTGTTTGGCTGCTGGTGTTATTGGAACAATCATTTCTCTTTGGTGGTGGTAAGCAACAAACATTTTTCGCCGTGTGGCTTTTGTATATTTACACTCAATGGTGTCTCAACATGCTTCATCGTCAAACAGAACAATTGCTGTTCAAACATGGTGGATTAGCTTCATAAAGTCTCATCTAGCTTCCACACTTTGCTGCCATTGGACTTAACTTTATCCGTCGTTGAAATATGTTCTCTTCACGCTTGATGAATCTGCTTTGATAAATCTGTCAGTTACATTGCCTACAATGTCGCTGTTGGAATCTCTAAACACGACAAACTCTAACTCGAGCATAATTACTCACGATAAAATTCCTCAGAATGAAAAGCAACATGAAACGAAACGAAAAACTTGTCTGCGAAATTGCTTAAGAGTCGCACACTAAAACTGACTTTCTGATGGTTTTACTGTCTCTTCTTTCTTTCTTTTGGTGTTAAATTAGTGTCAGAATAATTTCAAAACATTATCATATTTTTAACATAAAGTAACATTAAACGAAACACAAGCTCTCACTCTGACAAACTCTATTACAGAGACTCGAGAAGAAGTAGAATCATCTGCTCTTAAATAAATTGATTTCGCTTAAAACTTCATCTAATTAGAGAGACTCGTATTTATGCAAGCGAAGAAAAAAGGAGTTTCGATTGAGTTTCATTTTGAAGCGAACACAGAAAGAGAGAGAGAGAGAGAGACGACAACGAAGAAAGCTCTAAAAAGTGTTCAAGTGACGTCAGCGCATTCTTTGCATTCCAGTTCGATAAGACGTTTTCGTGTTTTCTGCATTCATCGACGACGAACGGCGAGCGCAAGAAATAACAAAATGAAAAATTAATGTCACAATATCTTGTGTTTCTTCGTCGCTCGTCGGTTCCGTGCATGACTTGATGATAATTGTGAACGTTAAGCTGAAACATAGAAGATAGAAACTCAGCTGAAAGGGAAGAGCTCACGATATTGCTTTAAATGCTCGGCAAAAAACAAAAGACTTCAATTAGTGGAAATAAACGAACCGAGCTTGAAAGGTAAGATAAGATACGAACAGCGCTTACGCTTCACAACGACCTCTTATTGCTGAAAATATTTGAACATCTCAACATGAAGCTATGAAATATTTCAAAAAAATTGTTTATTGTTTTAAATTTTTCCATTTTATTACAAAAGATTTGAGCTTAAAATCACTTATTAATCGATATTTTACATTATTTTTTACATAACTCAGATAATTTCCGATGCGCTTAGCATGTAATCTTCATTCATGAATTATTCCTCGGTCTCTAATCTATTTACATTTTTATTTGACGCTCTCACTCTAATATTTCCTCATTATCCATAAAAAAAAAACAAAAACAATATTTTCTCTGCACTTCGTTTTGCAAGGAACATTTTCAAATTGCTGCATATTCACAAGAATTCTTTCTCAGCCTCTCACTCGACATGATTTACATTCGCTCTGTGCTGCTGTCAAAAGTCTATAAATTATAGGATTTTACTGCATTGCGTTCCGCTCTGCTGTCGCTGTAGAATTTGATTCTCTATTGTTGATGATGTGATTTATCGATAAATTGACTTTAGCGAGTTCTCGACTTGTCACACTTGATCTGGTGACTTCTTTCGAAGAGTTTAGTAATATCTTGATGTTGTCATAAGATTTTAAAGGAGTTTAAGCTGTTGAAAATCATTTTCTTGCTCATGTGGGCTTGCAAAACTTTCCTCTCAATATTTTATTGCTTTTTATTTTTCTAAATCCACTCATTTCTTGACCTCGAAGCTTAAACTTTATTTTCCGTTCCGATCTTTTTCTAGATGATGATGGTTCATTTGTTTGAAAGTTCTGTCAAGCTTTCAGAAGATTAAGATAGGCTTTGAAGCCCGAAATCATTTTTCCTAACTCTCGAATAGACCACACAAAGCAAAAACATTTCTTTTCAACTGTTTTTTATTTCTTTTTATTCAAAACAACTTTTTATTGATATTCTTTTATTGTTTCGATTTTTTCTCTCTCTCATCTCTTAAAGAGGTTTATGACATCGTATTTAGCTTTAGCTCTTGTGAAAGAGGTTTCAGCTTTACGATCTGCACTCGAGCCGACCTTACAAATGTTTGTTTAATTTGATTAACTCTGCTTGATCTTTACGGCTGCATCATAGCGCAAGCGAGCTCAAGAATGTGAGACTAACTTGAAACAATTTATTCATTTTTAATCGCCATGATGGTTTGTGATTCGTTAGTCAAATAGATTGTCGCCCAATCGAAATGAGCGTGACAGAAAATAATCCAGTAGCAGACACAAATCCCCCTCAATCAATAACAAAGCAGTTCTTATTTAGATATATCGAGAAAAGTCTGTGAAAAATGAGCAAAAGTCATTATGAAATTTACATAAAAATTGGTTTATTGTAATTGAGAATGCGCGCACGCCTAATTTTCTGTCGCGTTCTCTCGTGAATATTGAAATTCTATCAAAGCTTTTAATGATTTTCCGCTCATTTTAGTTCTTTCTGTCCCAGCATTTGCATAATACGCGGCTATGAGCTCCAGAAATGAGGTGATTAATGCTTTGCTTTTGTCAATTAAGAGTTAATTAGTCAAAGAGTGATAAATAATCTTTTATTGCCGTGATTTTATTCGACTTTTATTCATTCCTTCGGTTGGTTTTGCGCTTTGAATTTATGTGATGTTAGCGCGTTTGCGGAGAACAGAAGTTGAACTCCCATGAAAATGACAGACGTGGTGATTGCTTTTTAATGATAAAACTTCATTCTTTCATTGTTTGAGCCTTTTTTCCGTCTCTCCTTCTACTGTTGTCTGTGTTGTTAACTGAAAGCGACTCTATGGATGAGTAATGTTCTGTTTTGAAATCATTTAACATCTACGCGCTCGTTCATTACACAAGACGAAGGCTTGTCCGAGGCGCCGCGGTCAAATGAGTTTATTAGCGAACTTCTCATTTCTTTCGAAGCCTTCTACTGTTGTTTGGTTTATGACTTCCACCATAAAAGCGGAACAGAAGAAGCTGTAAACCTCCGTACAACCTCAAGAGCATTAAATGATTGTGGATATGAAAAATTAACAAGTCTCGGACTGCGAGTCATAAAATCTTAAATTGAATAGTCCGAAATGAATTTCACATGATTAGTTCTATTAGTCAAACATTTGAATGTCGCACATTCACGACAAAATTCTATTTCATGCTCTGATGTCAGGCTTTGATAATAACACCGCCGGCATAGCTTTCAAACATTTTCCGCACGATTTTTCGCTCCAAATCAACTGATTAACATCACAACACAAAAATTGAGTTGAGGTTTTTCAATTTGAAAAAACAAATGTTTCTGTCACTTTAGGAACGATTTAAGAAAAAACCTGTAATCGACAGAGTGTTCCCTTGAATTCATCATCACCACATCGAAACCGGAATAGAAGAAAGCGATGTGTTACAAAGTAATAAAAGAGAAGAAGGAACAGCTCAAACGATAAATATCTTATGTGTGTTCAATAATTTTTTGACAGTCGAGATGTTTCGTTTTCGGACACTCGCTCGCTCGCCTCGGCTTGCTGACCCAAATAAAATTAAAGAAAAAAATATTTCTTTCTCGAAACTCCAATAACAAATTGATATTCTTTCCTCCGCTTCTTTATCAAACAATGTTTTAATGCATTTCGAAAAGTCACATGTTGTGAGTGCAGTGGAAGTTTCTCATGGCGAAACGCAACATGGATTTATTGCTCGTCTCTCTCGCTCTCGAGAATTCCAAACTTTCCTCTTAACTCACACGAAAACAAACTTTAAAGCACTCTTAGATAACGTGAGGCAGTTGAACGGAAAAGTGCAATCGTTAATCAGAATTAAAGCGACTCTGATTCATGATGGGCACTTTACTCACCGAAAAAAAATTTGCACCGCGGCCAAATGTTTATGACGCGGCATTCACAATAAACACAAATCATGAGAAAGAGGAAAAGACTTGAGGCGCCCCTTGGAAGATGATAGCTCATCGAATGATTATTGCTGCGCTGTTTTATCACCTCCGATGAAAGAGTGAAAGTATCAAATGACGAGACAATATTAAAATCAAATATCTATGAACAGCTTGTGAGAAATTGAAATTGTTTTAAACGCATTCCAATCGTCTGCGGCGCGATAAATTTCCAATTAGCGGCGAGGTGGCAAATCGCTCGAATAATTTTGCCTTGCAAATCTCATTACGCAAGCCAAGCGGTCAATCAATTTATGCTCATGACTCGAGCTGTCTGATCGATTGAGCCTTTTAGAGAGACAGCGTGCGTTTGACTGCAATGACATTTTACGTTCTCTGCTCTAAAAGTTGCACAACAGAAGAAGGAAACGAAAAACCGCTTCAAGTTGAAGCATTGAAATAAAAGCTTAAGAAATGTGTAAATTAAAATGCGGCAGTGAGTAATAAACAATTTTCCTTTATCTGCATACCACATTGACGTTTGGCCATTGCTTTGCCTTACGCGGCAAGAAAAATAAAAGTCTACGTCGTGAGACAGTTTAAGAGCGAGCTACAGTTGTCCAACTCACAGTTGGTTGCTGCTTTAACTCCAATCAATTTGTTCAAGCTTTTTCGAGTTGTCATACGAGTGAGAGAAACAAATCGGTTTTCGTTTTGTCTCTTACTTTTCGCTGGATTGGAGACATTTATAACCATCAGTAGGTTTCAATCTTAATTTATACGCTTCGAATCGAAGCTGTGTGTGATCAGTTTCGTTCGACTGCTTACGTCAGAGCTTAGCTGCAACCTCTTATCTAGATTTAAGCTCTCACAAAGCTATCAAGTTACGGCAATCTTCATCCTCCCGCGGCGGGTCCCTGACTCCTAGTCAAGCTCATTCTATATAACTTTGTGTATTTTTTTTTGTGTTTGAAAGTTGTTAGTCTGCTAAGAGAGAGAATGCCGACAGTCAAACAATCTCTATTTAGAAAGAAATAATAAACTTGTGCGAATAATAGTTAATAAATTGTTCAATTCAATTTCATAACCGCTGCTATGAATTGCAATTGAAATGTTAACTCAAATGACGCAATGAGTGAGCAAATAAAACAAATGGACGCGCGTTGAGTTATGAGCTTGCGGCTTGTAATGAGAATCGTAATTGAAAATTAATTTCCATGTCATTTGCAAACTTTTGAGCGGTAAGCAGCAGCCGGCTGTTGTGAATGTAAAGCGAAATCATTACGATCTGTGTGAAGGAAAGTCTGTCATTCAACTAGAAGCACTTAATGAATTAAATGATGATTGTGCAATCCGAATTAAGTGAGTCCGAACAGAGATATCAAACTAGATGTGCAAGACTGAAAAAGCATTCGCGACTAATTAATAAATGGGACTTGAAACTGCCAGCGATTTCTCATAGTCATAGCCGCGCTCGAGAGTATCGCACATAAAAGGCGAAGCAAACTTAATTGAAATGTTTTAAAGTTTTACTGAAATAAACAGCAGCAGCGAAACTTATTGAGAAGTGAAGACTCCCATTATGAGAATGTCTCGAAAATGATTCATGAAGCTCTTTTTTGGCTATTTTTCTACTTTCGACTTCTGAAGATTAAAGTAGAAAAAGGAATCGGTGGATAGGCAAACGACTAACCGTGTTTTGACAAATGAGCAAATTACTACAGGGAAAAAAAAGTTTTAAGCTCAAATCAATTAATAAATCAAAATTCAATTTAATTTGATTAGGCAGATTTCCAAAAGAAAAAACTTCCCGCAGAATTGAGAAACTTTAGTTTCTTCTTCATTTCTTCGTCGTCGTCGACGACGTCGTTGTCGGTTTTATTGCTTGGCGATTCGAGAAATTCGTGGAACTCGTTTCGGAGAATGGTCGAAGGTGTGTTTAGTCGGTCGAGTGACAGTTAAAAATTCAATATTTATGCATTAAAAATTCACATCTCTTTATGGGGATTTATTCCTAATCTAGCGATATTGTGACTTAATGATGTTGCTCCACCGAGCAAGCCTTGTTACCACGCTCGAGCCTTAAAATCATGTTGGTGACGACGATTGAACAAGTGCAATTATCGCAACCACATTACATTGTGAGGGCTGGACTATCACGATGTGTAAATTAAGCCTGCCTCTCTTCACAAACTCTCAGTCGAGATCATAAAACAATCAAAGTTGTAAAAGCGAAGTTGAATGGTGAGAATGGTAATAAAGAGTCGGATACGACTCGACTTTTCGAACGAACATGGCAACATTGTAAAATAATGTAATGAATTTACGACTCTACGCTTCCTTTCGAATGCCATGAAAATATTTTAATTTTAATGACTTAAGTCCCTCACAAAACTTAAGAACATTCCCTAAAGTTTCATCATTTCGCTCCAACAACTCTTCACTGTTCCTCACAATTCATTTTCCATCGAGATACTAAACATGTAAACAGTTTAATAAGCTAATTGGAATGTGTAAAAGTTGCCCCGGCCAATTGACACTGCTGAGCGTTCTTTTTCTTTCTCTACGAACAGCGAAACCAGAAACTTCAGAACAAAAAATTCTCCTGTCAAAGCGACTTAAAACGATAATTAATGGAGTCTCATAAGTTTCACAAAATTATGTAAAAACTGAGTGACTAATACATTCACTTCGACCCGAGCATGCATGAGACTCGAGAGAAATTCTTCCAGGTGTGGACAGCAAAACAACGAGAGTAAGTAATTTCCGGATAATGTCGCGCAGTTTGAAAGTTGGTGACGTGATATCGTACGGTTCATTTCTCCGCTCGAAAGTTACTTAATTAAAACAGCAACAACTTTTTTTTTCTTCTTTCTTTCGTCGCAAGCAAGAGTCTAGAATGGAAAATAAAAAACTTTCTTGTCTCATTTTGTCGTCATGTTTGCGGTTTGTTAATTTTTCGTGCGGTTTTTGCACGTGAAGATATGTCGAACATAAACTTTTGCATCCTCGATGTTCGAGTAGAGTTTTATGAGACGATGAAAGAAGAAGTTTCACAAGCATCCTGTGAATAAAAATATTCTCTTACTAAACGAGAGAAGAAATCTCTATTGAACTTTAAACTTCTCATGAAATCTCGATCGATCATTCATTCATGAGGCGTCAACTAGACCGAATGTTAAGCGAGAGTCACAAGCTTCTCTGCACGCAGACAAGTGGAAGTGACCCAGAATCGACGATGAAATAAACTTTTCCTGACATATCTCATGATGAATGTGACTATTGGTTTAAACTTGATTGATTCGCCCCGAGAAACATCAATAAAATAAATTGAAAACGAGGCGAAGAGAAGAAAACCTATTCGACAGATTAAGGCAGAATGCTAGTAAAACGTAAGTCGAAAAACAAACAAGAGATAAGTTATAGTTAAATTCATCCATCGGCCTTTTAACGCTCTGCCCATTTAGATATTATTTGTTTTTGCATTTTTCTGTTTAAGCATTCGCGATAATTAATTTTATGAATATTTATAAACTCCTCTGGCAGATTTATCAGCATATCGTCAATGCCTTTACTACCGTCGTCGTCGTCGTTCACTCCCCGCGACTCTTTTTGCATTGTCTTGCTTTGCGGAAAAATTCTCCATTTCAATCATCATCAATTTTCTTCTCTAAATACTTCGCTTAAACAGATAAGCACACCGCCGAGAGTAAATGAATTTGTTAGTGTTGCTGCCTGTTTAGTCATCGTTACATTATTTCTCAACTCTCCTTAATAATGATTAATGATTGTTGGATGATTGTTTGAGCAATCTCTGACTGAAGCTGGAAATAATCATAAACTTAACTTCAATTGAGCTCCGACTTGAAGTTAAAAGCTTCGCGTGAACCCGAACACAGATCTCATTGAGAATGAAGTATTGACAAACGAAAAAAAAAAAGAATTCTTGTGAGCCGTCGGTAAAAAAATATTCTTCGCTCCTCTTCTTTCGCCTTCAGCTTCCAGCGCTTTGCTAGTTGTGTCTTCATCCATTCATCTGTATTAGAGCGAATTGATTCACGGCAGTGGTCGAGTGAAATTTGTCTTTCTAAATTATTCAAATGAAATGATTCAAGAGAAGATCAAACGAAAACAAACACATCTGAGAATGCCAAAGAAAGTTTAGAAATAAATAAAACCGAAACCTCATCTTCAAAAATTTATTTTTTATTAACATTTATAATTAATTGAATTAGAAAATATTTCTGTGTGTGTGGATTGATGAGTTTACATGTAAAATCATCTCTTTTATTACAAATTTATCACATAATCATTAATCATAATTTCTTTTTCTTCTTCTGTATTTGATTCTTAATTCTCGAGCGATGTGGAGTTGTTGAGCAGAGGCGTCTTGCTTTCAAACGATTTAATTCGATGCCACGCTTGATAACATGATTTGGCTGCGGCCTCAACGTTACTCACACACGACTCCCCCAGGTTAAGAACGGCTTGAACTCTCTTTTCGTTTTGATTACATAATTATGTAAAAGATTTGTGGTTTAATTTTGATTCGAAAACAATTTTACTCGCTTGCATCTCAAATTTCCTAACAAAACTAAATTCCTCAGCACAGCCGCAAAAATCCACATTCTTCTCTAATCTCCTTGACAATATTTTTTCCAAGAAAATGACAATTTGACACCCTAAAAGGAGCAGCACAGATTTATCTTCGTCAGGTGAGTGAGAGCTTATCAAGTTACTTCCTTTCGAACTTAAAGGCCGAAAGGAACTCAACACAAAAGACTTCTTTCATTTCTTTAACCTTTCTTTTCCCACTTCTCTGTTTGCTAATAATGAAAAATAACTTAAACACATTAAACTTCTTATTTTCTTATTTTCGGGTGGAAACTAAATGCCAACAATCTTTAAGAACCTTAACGAGGACTTTTACAATCACGAAACGACAACAATGCTCCGTGAAATAAGGAATATCATTCTCTAATCTTCAACGAAGCATTTGGAGTTGCCGATGGCTGGCGAACAAGAAAAAGGTGTCTTTCATTCAAGGTTCGAGGGAATGTAAGCTCATTTCGATACACAACAACAGCGAGGCGAAGGAAATCAAGAGAGACAAGAAGTTCTTTAATCAGTCGGTGCACAAAGGAATCTTCAGATATTTTTCGAGATCACCATCACCTTGGCATCGATTTTACGATACAGATCATCGCTCTCCTTTCCCCAATGTCTACCTGAGCGTGTCGGACTATAAAATGTGTTCTCTCTGTCTCTCTTGCTATGTCGTTGTCGACGCGCTTGCTATTCATTCATGAACAGAGCTCATTGTGAATCACTAGCTTGTTGTGCATGAAACAAAAGATTCCGAGGAAGAAGAAGGTAAAATATGTTTGGGAAAGAACACCGAAAGGAAAATGAATGTGTGAGGTAACAACTTACTCAGCCCTCGATATGTATTTGAATAAATAGTCTCATTCCTTCTTCTTTTCCTCAAAAAAAAAATGTTTCAACCGAAATTCCTATGGAACTTCTTCGTAATCTGCTTTTTGCACTTAAGCACTCTCTTCGTTTATGTCAAGAAGTTTGTTGCAAGTTTATCGCCTGTTCAATTTGACATTTGAATGCAGGTTGTGATTGCATCGATTTGCTTCCTCGTCCCCGAAAATAAAAAGAACATTTCTTAATCTACTTCTCTCTGTACAGTTCGATTATATGTACAGTCTCGTCTTCGTGAGCTCTTCGTCTACTTAAGTAGAAGCATTTGCTTTCTCGATTTTCTTTGAAACAAGAAAATGGAATTTTTCTTTCTTTTTGGTATTTCTTAAGTTTTTTTTGTGTCTCTTGATCATTGCTCAGTAATTTCTTTTTACATTCTTTCATCGTGTTGTCTCCTGTGTGTGCTTCAAAGCAACATGAAAATTATTTACATGACAATTTTGTTTTAATCACATTTCTTCTACTTGTAATCAGTCAAACATAATTCTTATTAATGTACACTCGTTTGATGGGCGTCGAAGACGCTCAGTTGAACGAGAGCAATAAATCTCTATCTGTTTGAGAAATTGTCTTGACATTTTTGCACTTGTTGGAGGACACGATCGATGCGATCCGTAAGTATTTTTATAGACTTCTCGGGAAGCGGCGGTAGGACTTCACGAACTTTACTCGTCGTCGTTCGTTCAAAGAATTCATTCAACTGCTCACCGGGATTATTATCACGAAGGAACTTGAGGGCATCGACGGTTGACTTGCGAAACACGCACAGATTGTCGAGCAAAAGTCCATGATAAGCTTCATACTTTTTCAGCAATCGATAGCCATGTAACAGGCCCGACTCGTTGTCTAGGAACACCAACAGCTCGGAGTTGACTTGCTTCGCTAAATTGTGAGCTGGTGCAGCCATTATGTCAGCATTCCATTGAAAATTATAGAGATTATTTACAACGCGATCAAGATTCGCGATGAGATAGTCGAAAATGATCAAGTCCGACCACTGAGCGAGCTCAACAAACTTTGAAAACATCGGATCGCTTAATACGATCTTTTTCGTCTGCCACAGCTTTCTCGCATTCAGATCGCTATCGGCAATATGTTTTGGCTTCAATCGATCAATCAGTATTTGAGTTGGCTTCATGGAACCATCGTCCAATGTGATATTCCGCACGTCATCTTTGTTCAGATGTCGTTCAAGTGGACGAAACGGGTCAGGAATTCCCGACGGCTCAAGATCTGGAATCCATTTCGTAAGCACGACGGGTCGCGATGTCTTCCACTGTGATTCGGTGATGTGTTCTTTAACTTGTGACCATAACTTTGAGTCCCAATTAATGACTGCAGCTGCGCTTGGCGCAAGATTCGTTAAATTAAGTAGACGTCCTAGGAAGAAGCTAAATAGCTCTCCTTGAATCTGATCGGTGTTCTGACGATATCTCACACAGGCCATGATACCATCACTGAATGTCACAAGGCGATTCTGCATACGACCACATCCTTGTTCAATTTTAACGATCTCCGTGCTGTTCGTCTCGAGATAAGTCTTCCACTGCTCAGAGTCGCGCTTATTGAAACCGATGGGCAAACGATTCTCAACCATTCGACCCCAATAAATATCATCTTCGACAATCCGTCGCAGCGTCTCATTGTTCTCTTTCTCATAGGAATTTCGACCATTTAAATCATCATCAGATTGTTGCCGCTTGTTGTTGCCAATTGGAGAGGAGGAATGACTTTGTTGCAGCGCTCCACCAACAACATTATCATGTTCCAAATCATCGAAATCGTTATTCATATTTCTATTTCGCTGACTATTTTCACTATTGTTATTGCTTATGCCTTCTTCCATCCGATTGCCGTCCTCGTCGTCGTCTTCGTCGTCAGGTATCTCAATGGCAACATCATCATCAACTTCAATACCATAATCGTTATTTACTTTTCTAGCCTTTCCATTGTTCCAGCTATTCAAAATATTTTCCGTTGAGTATTTTTCATCTGATATAAATGACACGGAAGAATAGATGGCTGGATTTAAGAAATTATTATTTATTGTTGTCGGTGTAAAGCTGTTTCCAGTGCCTTTCAGTTCATGAATTTGATTTTTATTTTTATTATTTCTACTCGCCGACTTGAAATCGTATTTGTGTACTTTCGAGTACTTGCCGACGACTAAGTTTGATTGTTGTAAGTGCAGCGAATCGTTGCCGCGCTGCAGTGATTGTGATATGATATCGGATGGGGATTTGGCTGACGTTAATCCTATTAAAGGCAGAAAGAAGATGCCCAGAGCTAAGCCTATTGTGAATGCGGCCATGACGCTGAGTAGACACGTTTGCTGGTAAAAGGCTCGTCGCTTCTTGCGCAACAATAAGAGCATCGTATCCTCTATGACAATTGTCTTCTTATCATTCTCCTTTTGTTGACAATCATTGACAATCATAGTTTCACGGATGTCCGTTGCCGCCAGATCACCACTCGCTGATGACAAATTCCAACAAATTAAATATCGCTCGTTCTATTAGCTTCACATATAGACGGAGACGCAGTTAAACACGAATTAATTCTCAATTTAATGTGTATTTATGTATATTTATTTTCTTATAATTTTTTTAATATTTCACCATTTAAGAAAATCACTTCTTTCACAGGTTTTGGTGTTATTTATTTCTATCTTGTGCTTTGCTTCTTATTTCTCTCTTTTCTTATATTTTTTTTTCTTTCACAAAAACCAAGATATTTCTGATATCTCTTCGCGCGGTCGTTTTCTTCACCACTCTTCAAACCTCAAACCCAAATATTCAAATATTCAAATTTCTTATTTATCTTCTTTATTTTATTATATTATTTTCTGTTATTTGTCACACGAAAGAAAACGTCTAAACGCGCGAAGACGCTACGACCATTCGATGGAGCAAAAGCGACTCTTTTACAAATTATTTCAATAATTTATTGTTTGAGAAATTATCCGTGAGCTTTTTTTCTGAATTTTTCTTTTCCAGTTCTTTTCTTACACTTCTCGCTTGCTCTCGCTCAAACCATCACAAATTTTCGTGTTGTGTTTTCTTTTTTCGTAGATATTTATTTTGTTAGACCGCGCGCGATGCTTTTCTAGCGTTAGCGTTTCAGTTCTCTCTATGAATATATTTCAAAGGCATAATCAATATATATCTGCAAGACTCTTCTTCCCGGCTCTTTTAAACGGCTTCAAACACTTTTTCTTTCCAGCACTTCAGTGTCTGTTACTGTTGCCGTGTTGTGTTTTATTCGAGTATCTTAGATTTCGGCGTTTATCTTGCAAATGTTCTTTTCATATTTTTTCTGCTTTTTATTTTCTTTTTGCTTTCTGGAGCAGTCGTTACTTCACGAAGCGATACATTATCCAAATTTAACCATCGCTCGACGCGTATTGTTCACGAAAGAATAAAACAATAAAAAATCATCACACGGATATTTTGCGAGCACTCCGATATTTGATGGGAGCTGCTTCTGCTGCTGCTGTTGTCTTCGGCTTAAGTTTACTTCCGAAAGATCCGCGAAATTAAAGTCTCCACTTTGATAATTTATTGTCAATTCTTGTTTAAATAAGCGCACAACAAAAAATATAAAACTAAACTTGGAATCTGTTGTGTGTGCGCGAAAATAAAAGCGGGACGTAGGTACGAAGTATAAAAACCCGACTGATCGTGATGGACTCTTGTTCAAGACTGAGTTTACCTTCTTGCTCGATCTCCAATATCAAGACATGCAACAACATTTTACTTTTTCTTCTTTCCTTCATTCCTCAACAACTCTCGTTCTCTCGCTCACAGGAAAATTATCCACACAGCACAGCACACATTTACGCAATCTATTTGGATTTCTCTCGCGTCTCTCAATGCAGAGCTAAGAATGAATCGAGGCATAAGAAACGAGACAAAACAGGTATAATTTCATAATTTCCTTCGGCCTATGCTTTTTGCGGTTGGTGCTCGAGTGTGAGTGATTTTGTTTCGGTGAGAAGAAGAACGATTAAAAGGCAAAGAGGAGACTCTTTGCTTTGAAAGAATTTCGCTCGGCTTCGAAGAAACACGACATCGAGGCGGTGGAAGAAGAGTCAGAACATGCTTGTACATGATGGGAGAGTTGGGAAGCGCGTAAAGGCATAATAACAAGCAAAATATGTCGTTTGCTGCTATTTCTTAAACATCATTGTTCCGATCGCATTTTGCTGTTGTTTCGCGAGTGAGAAAAGCGTGTGAGGGAGAGAGAAGAACGTCGAGCTACTACTTCTTCTTCTTCATCATCATTTTCTTCTCCGTCATCCTCCGTCCAACTCTTGAAGGAATATATGAAATATTTTTGATGTTTCTCGCTACCATTCGAGGCTGCGCGAAGAAAGAAGCTCTCCCTTCGGTCTCATGTCATATAAATTTTGATGATGGCATATCTGAGCGAAGAATGCACCAGCATACCAAACATCTTCCCGATAAAAACAAAATATAAGAGAAGCCAAATTAAATAAATAAGAAAAGCAGTGGAATGTTCGATCGGGGCTCTTTTGGCGAGGATCGCTTGTTTTATATTTTGACAATAATAAGCATCGCAAAACGATTAAAAATATTCCGCTGCCAATAAGACATGGCATCGCACACACGGGAGAGCAAAGCGAGAAGGTGAATGGAGATGATGTCGCCGATTGAGTGAGATCTGACTGCGTTTTTTTTCTGTGAAATTTATTTTGATAACCGTCTCCGATCCCGCCACGTTGTCTTGAGATGTATGAATGATGTGGGCAGGGATGTGAAGTGAAGCAAAGGAAGACGACGGTGCCGTGCAATTCAGTTTGAATTCAGAACAAAACGAACAGAACAAAACGAGAAGGAAGAATGAAACACCAGAAGATTTGCAATATCGCCCAAGTGTGTGAAAATTTATTTGCAGAAGACAAATGAAATTATCATGAGCTATTGTTCTCCGAGCGCTGTGCGCCGATATCTTCGCTGATCTGTAATTTTATCAGTCTAGGTCGCTCGTTGCAACAGCATTTCACTTCGTCGTATAAAGTCTTCTCGTTGATGGATTCACGAAAGAGAAACTTTAAGTTTTATCATCGTGCTTCACATTGCTAGGCAGCCAAGTCAGCCAGCCACAACAACACTCACTATGAGAGAGTCGACCGAACCATAACTAAACAAAAAGCAACCACTCACCCTCTGGGTAATTTTTTAATTCGTACTTTGGAGTTTTATGGAAGATTTCGCTAACCTTGCCAGCACAAGCAACACAAGCAGGCAACGGCGAAACCGACGAAGCAAGAAAGCACAAAAATCGGTAAGCAAATCGCCAGCAAAACTAAGAGGCAGCACAGTTTTACTGTTGCACAATGCGAAAGGCGGAGGAGAGAGAGATGGAAAGCGAACATGCAAAAGCGCCCGCGGAGACATTCAGAAATTCCTGTTAAAAGTAGATCCGCGCTAAGCGAATGCGTGCTCAACTCAAAGAAAAGAAATGAAAACTCAGAAATCTCTCACAAAGGGAAAAGAATGAAAAAAAAGTTGCTCGATCGAGAGTAAATCACCAAACAGCGACCGTTTGGTGGATTGTCTCATCGCGAACTGGATGAGGCAAGAAACGTAAGAAGAGGATGATGAATTAAATTTAATTTTTATTCAATTTCAAGTGTAAAGAGTTGAAAGAGTTGAACAATTAAGTCGTATTCAGGGCTTTCGAGAGACTCGTGTGTGGCCTTGACGAGATCGACAACGCGGCTTCAAAGATAATAAATGATAAACACATTTTTAAATTATCTCTCATTCTCGGTGAGATATGAATCATCTTCAGTAAATTACGGGCCTCGAAAAGCAGCACCGCACATCCCTGACCTCTCGATAATTTAGATCTCATTGTTAGCACAGCATAACAACATCTCACACAAATCTCCTTCAAAGCACACATAGCACACAGAGACCAGAGAGTGAGAAAACCGAAAGAAGAATCATCGTCAAACACAAAACAAATGAATTCGTGAAATAAGAGAAGAGGAGACGGTTCAAGAGTTTCTGATGATGCCAAAGAAGAATCGTCGACTTCAACAAGAACCAGACAAGTAAAGAGCGATAATGAACTTGATGTAACACTAAATTTATTATGGTTACCTTAATTAATTCTTATTCCTTTATGATTTGTGATAAATTCGGGAAAGTGCGTCTGCGCCTATGCAAAGATCAAGCGCATACACGAATATCGAATGCTGTTTGTGGCTTTCTTGTTCTCACTCGATCGCATCGTCTTCTTCCTTCGACCGCAGCAATATTGGCGAAGAATGAAGGAGGAGAAGAATAATAAGACATAAAAAAGTGTTAGACTATTTATCTCATCATAATGCTCATATAAGAGATGACGTGCAGGGGCTTCGCACAGGCTTCGCCCTTGATGACATTTGGCAAAACTCGCCTCGCGAATCTGCCAAAGGAGGAAAACGAAGGCAATAAAAGAAAACTCATAATTCATATCTGTTGAACTCTTTTATAAATATATTTCGTTTTTATGTCCATTTTACGGCCGCGGACATGAATTGATATGCGAGAGAGTATTTTAAGTGAAACTTTCAGTGAATGAGGCGCACACACGAAATGTGTTGCGAAATAAAGACAAAAAAAATTAATATTCATGCAGACGAGTCGGAAATGGGAGAAATAAGTGAATGCAGGAGATGCTTCGACTTGAAAGTACATTAATTAAGGTCGTTAATTAGATTAATAAGCAACGGTGAGAGAGAGAAAATTTCGCAGCGAGCGAAATGGTTAACTTCGGGTGGGCCAACGGCTCAACTCTTGTTAATCGTAACCGATCGTTGATCTAGGTTCAGTGTAATCCAAAATAGCTTCTAATTTATCAAAACTAACTTTTTTCTAATTATTTTCCGTGTGAGTTAAGCTCAAAGATTCCGCTCACCAGCCCAAACAGCAAAAAAGACAAATGATCACCAATTAAATCTAATTTTCTTATCTCCACTCCTTCCACTACTACTTTCGTCCAAGACGAGCGGTCAAACCAGTGACCATTCACATCAACCGGCGACAAAACACTTGATTCCGCTTGTTTAGTCAAATCTTTCTCTCGAGATCCACTTCGGAATCCCCTTCGACAAATCACATTCAATTGATCTCATAAATTTTCAGCCTGTTTGCCTTCCCAACGAATAAAACAAAGCAGAACGACAAGAGAGAATCAGAAAAGAGTCAAAATCTGTGATTCATTTTAGTAAATATGTTTTATGACGTTTGGTTTTTCTTATTCCAAATTTGTAATACACCCTCGGCTCAACTACTGTGTGTGACCTCCACGAATTTCCAGGTATAAATACTTTTCAGCATTAGTCGAGTTTCTACGCTCGTTCGGTTTTCATTTCAACTTGAAAACTCCCGTCTCTGTTTCGTCTGTCTCGAGCCATCGACTTCTCAACGTTCGAGACAAGGCATTTCATTGAATTAACGTTGAAGTTTGTTAATTGATCTTGTTTATTTCTTGAATTAAGATGTCGATGATCAAGGAATGTTTCAGAAGTTCTTATATGCCACATTTGTTTCTCCCCCGGTCGCTGGGGCTTCTCAAGATCTTTCAATATTTTTATTCCGGAGCTTAGAAACTTTGAAGTCTTATTCGCCTTTTTTTTCTTCTTCCACTCGACTGTTCAACGGCTCAACTGTTCATAAATATTCAGGCGGAGGAGAGAAAAACAAAACAAAAATAAAGGAAATATAAGCACACAAAAGATATTTCAAATATGTCAAAATGTCTGAACAAGAAAGTCCACTGTGCTTAAGTCGTGTTTAAGTCAGAAACATTTTTTTCATCGTCGTTTCAAGAAAATATCAAAAATATTAAATATGCTCTGTTACTCTTCGATAATTTGTAGACTTTCGGTTTTCTTTTCAGTGTTTCGATGAAACATCTTAATCTTCTGCTTGATAAAATGAAATTTGTGTTCGGTTGGGCCTCTTGAGGTTTTGGGATAAGGTTACACACAGCTCACTGGATCACCCGTTCGCTGTTTGCTTATGTGTCTGAACGCTTAGTTCCAAGAAACACCTGAACTTCTCGTTTCCTTTGACATTGGTATCAATCAACCTCATTCACTTTTGTTCCAAATGCGTCGAGAATAAATTCAAAATGAAATTTTTTGACAAAGGATAATATCACGTTAGTTAATTCTTAAATCTTGATCTTGTCCTTGCTCACATTTTTTTTGGTAGTTGAATTAACATAAATTCTTGACTCGAACAAGAACTTTATGTTTGACTGCGCTCTGATTAATTACGGTCATTAGAATCAAATGGAAGCGAGCCATTCAACTAACTACATGTGTCATAAATAAACTTCTGGAACTGTCTTCTATCAAATTTCAAGCTCAAGTCTCAGCATTTTACGTTTGAGCAAGATCGAGATGTCACGAAAACAAAGTGGAAGAGCTTGGTAAAGCACTTTTCAAACTCTTATCATTTCCAAGAGGAATTTCAGTCGTTTACTCTTATTGCCATAAACTGCAGCTTTATCAACTCAAAAGCGACATTAAGTCATGGCGAGCGCAATTTTCTATTTCAATTTGTCTCGATCGCTCTCACAGTGTTTTAAATGCAAGAAATCGTGACATACACATGCGACCGAAATCCATTTTACAAATCTGATCGGCATCATGCACTCAATACAACATACACTCGCCTCTTGTGTCGTCTTATGCTGGCAGCGGTTTTCTCTTTTTCCATTTGTCAAGAAAAGCTCTCGTCGATTCATGATGCGCTTCTTCTCGGTCGGAGGGAAATTCATTGGAGACTTAACGCTAATCCTAATAAACAAACGACCTTCTTCTTGCGCTCCATTAAAACATTACTGCTTAAGCAACAACCAGTCAGATGAACGTTGGATGGCGCGACGAGCAAACTTATCAACTTTACTAAAATACTAAAAAAATGAAAAATGAGATAAAGAGTCTCTCGGTTTCCCTCTTCGCCTTCGTTTATTTTTTCATATAATTTGCAATTTATTGGCATGACATTGTTAATGGTTAAATGGTATTTATCAATTTTCAATTTGCTTCTTCTTCCTCCTGCTGTTGTGTGCCTTCTTATTTTCGCTTCATTCGCGAAACGAGGCTCCGCGCGTCGAAAAAAACTTTATTTCTCTTATTCATTTATTTTTTTTTCGGGCTAAAAACAGATAGAAAATGAATGTTTAAAGGCTTTGAAGAGAGTCCAGCAGAGCACAGACCTTCTTCCTTCGCTTTGCTTAATGAATTACACAATCAATATTTTTCTTCTGCTTCGGTCCTCGGCAAGAAGAAGAGGAAAGGAAGAAGAGTTTCTTATAAATATTTCTTTTATTAAAGAAGGAAATGTTTTCTTTTTTTATTCGACGCAAACTAACACAAATCCGAAGACAACATTTTGCTTAATGCATCGCAAGAAAGAAGCGCTCAAAAATATTTAGCGATAAAGTTCGATCCGGTTGGGACTCAACAATTAATAAATTAATACGACGACGAACATAATTTGCCCTTGTACTGATATAATTGATAACTGGCTCTCTCGCTCATGCTTTTCGTTAACTCTTAAGCTCCCCCCTTCTCGACCGCTTTCATATTTTTATTTTCAGCATTCATTAAGAATCTTTTCATGGTTCTCGAGTGATTTAAGATTATGGTCTTTTAAAATGCCATTCTCGCGCGCGAGAAAGCACGTTGACAAAATGAAAACCTTTTTGTCTTTAGCTCGAGTCGCGAAGCCATTTATAAAGATCATAATTCTTAAGTATAACAAGATTTAGAGGAATCACGAGTGGCCGAAGCCATTTAATCATTCACTTAAACAAACGTATTTGATGATTGTTGGCCCCCCAAAAGGTTTGCAAATTACACTCCCGAAGAGCTTTCCTGTCTTTAGCACTAATGCGTTCTCAGTTTCTGACTGTTTGTGGAGGGAAACGAAATGAAATTCTTGTTATTAATCAAAAATTGTTTACTTTGCATTAAATGATAAACTTTTAGTGTTGGTTCGGTTGTAATGCAGCAATTAAGAAACCGATGGGAACTGGTAAAGAGAGAAAGAGGCAAAGAAGATGAAGGGAAAGTACATGAAGCACGGAACTGGAAGAATTGTTGGGAAAACAAGTCAAGTTTACTAAGTGAAGAACTTAAAGTCTTTTCAATTTGACTCGATGCAGCAATTTAAATCGATCCGAGGTAATAAAGAGACAGGAAACATCATTTCTCAATGAGATCAACTCAATTTTATTAATCAAAGGATTAAAAATTACAAATTATGTTTCTCGCCTAGTTCAATAATTTCTGAAAAGTTGCTGTAATCGTCACGTCAGTTCACAAAGATGACAAATTCGCTACACTTCAATGTTTCTCTCGCCCGCAATAAAAAGTCGTTTAAGCATATTAATCAAGTATCGAACTAATCCTGATTAAGCGCAGAATAAAGATAGAAATCGAATGAAAAGTGAAAAATAAAAAAGAGTTTCTTCATCACGAATTGTTCCTAAAGTTCTGTCACATGATTTCTTTTCAACTCAAACATTTGATGGCAAAAGCATGAAGTCTGCAGATGTTTCTCAAACAAAGCCACTTGATCATGAATTTATTGATTTTTTTCTTTAGACGTAGAGACGAAGACTTTCTTAAACAACTTCTTACCGTTCACCGCAACACAATGGATAAATATAAATGCTTGCGCTATAAACTTCACGCTTTAATCAACCCATTACACGCGCTTTCAATGAACCTCTCTGAAGATCTAATTTCTAACATCTTCCTCTCGTTCTCGCCCAAATTACATAATTTTATTATTTGTTTGCTTTTTCAATAACAAACTAGAATGCTCGGTTGTTCTTTAGAAATATTTGATGAATCGGTTTCATGGTGATTTTCACTTTTTCTTCTAAATGCCGTAAATTTCTCTGGGCATGTGTTTATTTTTCTATTTCTTCTCTTTGTGATGATCGCAAAGATGAGTCAATCCAACAGCCGACTGTCGAGTCTTTTCGAGACCATGCCGTGCGAAATAAAAGAAGAACCTTCGACTCGTTAAATAGAAAACGATGTTCTTCGTTCTTAGACCGGAAGTCTTTCGAGCGCGTCGTCATAAAGCTGCTTCACACCTACCCACCCGAAATAAATTAAGTTCTTAATCAGAGATTATTTAGAATTCAAATAGCCGCTGAATTATTCTTCAATTGTGTTCAATATAAGAAAAAGACCCAAAACACTTTGGACGATCAATGTTAATGACATTCTCTTATTTCAACTCGCATCAGTAACAACAAACAAAAGTCTTGACAATGAGACTTTATTAAGCTGAAATTAATCTGATTAACAATGCATTTTAAGTCGCTTTCGGCGACTGAAGTTCCGAATGCTCGGACAAGCTTGAGCCTTTGTTCTTTGAAGTGACGTCAATCGTTTCACCAAATAAATATTTAAAGTAAATATTTTGATGCGATGAATGTTTTTCGGTGGAAATTACTTGGTCATGGACAGGATGGAAGGAGCAGATTGCACGAGATGCGACTGCAATGCAAATTATATCTGAAAGCCATAAAATTGGAATTAATAAAAGAAGTTTTATTAAATTTATTTAACTCGCCTCGTTTCCTCTCGATGACTCTCTCTCGACCGCAACCAAACCATCTTCTCGTTCCCGGTCAGTTCTTTTCACCTCAGAGTTTTGGATGTAAATTGACATTATTATTAAAAGTGTTTCAGTCTCTTGTGGCTTTTCCCTGCTCACGCTTTGAAGTGTTTTTGGTGGAGCTGCTAAAGTGGAATTTGCGAAAGAGCAAGGTGAGGTCGCCCCGATAAGAAATCAATTTGTTCAAGCAAAAATCTTGAAACCAGAATCTTGAAAATTAAAAATTCAGTTGCAAACTTGTCTCGCTTCAAACTGGGCCCGCTGAGCTAACACTCCAAACTTCTTTTTGCTTTGCATATACTTATGAATGTAAATGCCGGCTCATAAACCGACACCTGATATTTTCAAAATAATTACTTCCAATCAAAGATATTTTGTCTTCTATCGCTTTGCTTTGAATTCTTGCTTCGTCTTAACTAAGTTAACTTGCGAATGTCTCTATGTGTGTGTGTGAGTGAAGAGGAAGATATGGAATATCAAAGCGAGCAGTTTAACGGAGAGAAAATCAAAATTCGCAATCTCATCGCGATATCAATGAACGTCGCATCTTTTGCTCTCCGTGCAGTTTCACACTGTGCGAAGAATGTTCTCTTTATGAAAATAACTTATTTTGTAGAAGCGATGTGGCAGGGGCCTGATCGGCAGATTTAATTGAAAAAAATATCAACAAGAAATCTCTTGACGATACGAGAGTGTGAAAGCCTCTCAAAAGTTGATGCTTTCAATGATCATGACAAGCTTTTATTTACGTCTGATTATTTTAATTATTTGTTTTACATTGACTTTTCACACATATTCACTCGAATCGAGTATTTTTGTACTCGAGCTTCGCTCAAAATCAACGAGAAGATCGAGGCAAAATGAGAATACTCGATTCGAGGTGTGTTTCATTTGATCTCAATACTTAGCACGAGAAATCTCTCTTAACTGTGTTATTTTATTAATAAAAAATACAATAATTCCTTCGCTTTGCGCTGCTTTTGCGAGCTGATCAGCATTTGCATATTTTTTGGTCATCATCCGGTTAATTCTTAGATGTGGTTCGATCAGTAGAGGTGTCACTCGGGCTGTCAAAGGATAATTCCAATTACTCGTAACGGTCAATAAATTTATCTGAATTCACAACAATCGCACATTAATTAAGTTAATGAAGTGACTTAACATTCAAACGATCCACAAATTCGGACTCAATGAAAGACCAAAGAACCGTGTGTTTGCTTTGAAATTTGTGCTCAAAGAAGAATTCATTCCCTCACAACAAATAAACGCGCTTCGGTCGCTTGGGTTTCATGCATAAATTTCTTCTTTTTTGTTTTCGGTTAAAATGATTCTGCCTGGTGTGAAATTTTTTTAAGTCGCTTTTTTCTTGAGGAAAAGAGCTTTGAATAAAAATACCAATATATTTATTTAAGAAATATTACTTCACAGCCGTCAAGAAGAAGACGCTTCTCTCTTTTCTACTGATGTCCCACCGTCTCGTCTCATTCACGGGCGCACAAGGGAAAATTTATATCTTTTATGTCTGCAAGCCTACAACCCGCGTTAATAATAAAAATAATTTGGCTCCTCCGTTCGAACGTTTTTCATTTCAATTCTTCAAATGTGCTGCTTGGATTAAAAGGATATAAAATGTCTTCTTATTATGAGCAGTTCTCAATATTCAAATAATATTTTTTATCTTCTTGTTTTGACACATTAAATAATATTTATACGTGATAATCATGCGTCGAAATTCTAAAAGATTCTTCATGGGGGGAAGTTTGAAAGTCGGGTCACTTTAGTCTCGTCGATGAAGTTTCAAATATTTCGTGATCATCCCCAATAAGTTGCTGCAATCTCTCATTCCAATAAAAAGCCAGGGGCTCTCATGAAAGTCACCATGTCGAATCCGCTGTAAACAGCTTACAGCGCAGCCCCATCTCACACTCTTTACTCTCATGATATCTCTTACCGTTCATGCCTCTTATTCAATATTAACATTTAACAGTGCATGATTAAATAAATTATTTTATTGACAGTTTTATTCGGATGAATTTCTCGGAAAATAACTTTTTCTCCTCTTGAAATGAATTCATGTCGCTTTTATGAATACTCTTCTCCATATTTTTCGCGTTAACGGGGCCAGCCCAATTGCATCTTTCATTCGTAAATTTCCTTTAATTTCTTCACTCTCCGCGTGATGGATAATGGATTTAACATCTTGTCATGGACTTATTCGAACCGTCCTTCCTCTTTTGTGTGCAATCAAACTTAAACGAATTATAGATTAACATGCCATAAAGCAATCGTAACAGTCGCTACTTTAACTGTTGAGCCTTTCGCGATGCAGATTACGCCAGTGATTTAAATCAAATTCCAATTGGAGATCCATAAATACCATTTCGCTTTAATCGTATCGAAGACTGAAGTTGCTTGAACATGAGAAGAAGAGAATTTTCTTTATTCAAATTGGAATGTTGCCTGCGCGCGGGTGCCAAAAGTTGTATGCACACAGAAAACAAAAACAGACCTCCAAAGTCCACTTCGAAGCTGCACTGCGAACTTGTGCTGCTGAGAAGAAGAGCGAGCGATGGAGAGAGAGAGAGAGATAAAGAAAAGACTAAGAATGGCAAGGAATGCTAAAATATAAATTAATCATAATAAATTCGCAATATAATTTATTTCACATTCGATCGCACGAAATGCAAATTGATAGAAATTTTCATACAAAATATTGAAAGTTCTTGAAGGAAAATAAAGACAGAAAGGAGTTTATAATAACCAGCAGAGAGCAACCATGCAACTTCAGGGCAGAAGTCTGAAGGCGATTGCTTTTGTTTCGTGACGAATTCAATTGAGTGCGCTCGAAACCCTGCGCAATTATTGTCATGAAAGCAGAAATGCAAAATCTGGTCGGGAGAACTTCATAAATAACGTCACGAGCGATTTATGAGCTTCTGTTGGGAATGTTTTTAAGTTTGCATTTGAAAAATTAAAAAAATGTTTCAGGAAATTTCAGCTATTCGGTGACTTAATTGACGTTCACTCACCTACAACCAGAAAAAAAATGAAAGAAGATCGAGATTGAAACAAAAACCTTTCAAAATAATCAAATCAGGAATTACGAAACCAACCGCTTCGTTTTGGAGAATTGCAGAAAACTCTTTCAAAACAAATATTGATCTCTTATTAATATTTTTATTGAATTTCTTTTTGGATTCGTTTGCTTCTCAGAGTTTTCGCGTGGGCTTTTCAGAAATCGAGAATGAGCAGCAAAAAGAATTCCACCTGAAATCTTATCTAAACCGAATTATTCTCGAACTGCAATTCCGAAGTGGGACTGGTGAAAAGGAATGTTAATGATGATTATGGAGATCAATTAGTTCCTTAATAAAAATGGGAAGCATTAAAGGATTAAAAAGTATTCCAAGCGGGAGACACGCGTGAACAGTTAAATAAATTTAAAGTGTTTACAAAATTGTTGACCGCCATTAGTAAAAGACTTACGATGAGAAAAACTTTGAGTTTCGTAACAGCAGTCTTTGATGAGCTGATAGATTTTCTCAATTAATGAGCAGTTAAGTGAATTTACTTTCGAAATGAAGATTTTTCTGAAGACAAAGTTGCTTCACGAATTCATTAAAGTGCTTCGATTGTTTTTAATCGAACTTCGTTATCTTAATTTCAACTTCAACTTCTCATGTCGATTTAAAATTGCAAATAATTGAAATTCTGATCAACGTTTGACGTTTTCCCATTTTTTAATGAACGAACTAGCTTCAGCTTATCAGCCTTTAAATAATTAGTAAATACTTTGTTATTAGTACTAGTCGTTTGTTAATTAAAGGTCGTAAACGTGTTCGGCTTAAAAACTTACTTGGTTTAATTAGTTTCACTTTTACCGACACATAAGGGAAATACTCTTGTTATCGCAATAAATTCAGAGAAAAATACAAAGAAATCACTTCGTTTAACCGAAATAGCTTTCTCTGATTTTATTCTGTTAACTGTGAAAATGCCAAAGCAGCTGAATCTGTTCCAAATTTGAAACGAACACGATGCTTGACGCCAACAAGAAAACAAATTAACTTGTCACAAATCAATGTTAGACAAGCTTTTCCTAAATCTCTCTCTTGTCAATCAATTTCCAAGAAATGTTCTTTCAAATTGATAACGAGACGCAGGCAGAGACAGTGAAAGTTTCGGTGAAGTTCAGTCGATCTTGAAATAAAAGAAATGTCAATATTTGAAGAAAAATTTAGTTTATTGCATGCTCAGGGGCTTAATCCAATGAATATTTGATCGCAATTCAATCTTCTCTTGAACTGAGCGAACATGTTTCACTTTCGTGTCTGAAATCTTGAAGTGATCTAAGCCGAAAGGTATTGAACATAATTTTAGTGCGGATGAGATTACTGGTCAGTGTTGTCGAATAATAATTTTTTTATTTTCGATATTCAAGTCTCGAAAATTGACAGAAAAGGAAATTTATGCAAAGCAATAGCCCAAGCGGGACTCAGCAATTGAGATGAACGTGAAGTTTAAACCTAAAAAAGAGCTCTTCAATAATTTTAATTTTCGTCAGTTAAATTGCGCTGCTGTAAGTCAAGTCAATGATTTTTCCTTTTCTTATAAAAAAGAATCTTTAACATTATTTTCTGTAAGATTCAAATATTATAATTTGTTCATACATCAAACTATTAATTTTAAAGTGCATATTTTATCTCGAGCGAAATCGCAGATGAATGGACATGAGACGACTAAGACAGAGAGGGATGGGTGAGATCACTTTGAACGTGAGATATAATTTAATAAAATTAAACATATTTTAATGCTTAACAGAGATGGAAAACAACGAGAACAACGAGCCAGAGAGAAAGATTGTCGATGGTTTTAATTATGTTACCCGATTTTATCTGCGCTTTGGTGGAAGAGAGGAGACGATAAAATCATCATATGCAACGTTTATTGAACAGCAAATATTTTTACACCAATATGTCCCCGAGCTAAAATCATGTGAGCGCGCTCTTGATCCCTATCGCATTTCTTTTGTCTTGCTTCTCCACCGGATCGCAATGAACTTCTTCATCATCATGATCAGAGAGGAATTTTTATGGACAGCTACAAGTGTAATGCATACAATCTGCATACGAGACACATTTAAAAAGGTTTGGGGTAGCCTGATGGCGTGTAATCGATCAGAGGATCAAAGATCAATGACGCGAGCTGCTGCAATGTCTGGCAATTGCTTTTCGCGGTTGTGTTTTGCCTTCGTCAGCGTGCGAGCTGAGCAAGAAGAGAAAACTGTCGATCAAGTAAATTTAATGCTGGAGAAGTTTTTTTTCTTCCTTTTTTTACTTCTTCCACTGAGATGAATAATAAATTTCATGAGATTGCGCTGTTTTGCTGAGGAAATGATCAAGCAGATAATAAAGATCGCCAATGGTTAAAGTTATACTGTGTCGTCTCGCTCTATCCAATAACATGAGTGACTGTCGTCCCTTCCGTTAGTTGCTCATCAAATCAAATTGATACATTTTAAAGATTAAAAGATTTCATCTACTCCTCTTCATCTTCTTCGTCTCTCGACGTTGCTGTTTGCCTTCTCACAAGTGAACCGCCCATATTGTTTTGTTTTATTCAACATGTAGAATCGCAAATAAATCGAGTCGCATTAAATGAATGAAAATGCGGAGAGAAATTGTAGAAGTAAGAACGCGAGAAAATCGACGACATTGTATGCAAAGCGAACGACATGAGAACTGAAAAGTATTTATTTGCTGTTCAATTGGACGGGTTGAACGCGCGCCTAATGAGTGTATGCTTGTTCAAGCGTTTGATTTACATGATAAAGTTCTGTCCGGTGCTTAATTTGATGCAATTGAGTGGAAGTAATCAGCAGGGGACTAGGATATTATGATTCTCTGAACTGTGAAAGGAACAAGTTTTCTAAAATGTTGCAAGCACAGATTTGCAAAGCTCACGACTTCGTTCACATAAAACTTCAAACTGTCTCAATCTGATTTCTTTGGTTTTATTTTTATGGTTACTCGTTAAATCTAGTTTCACAGCACTGAATAATTAAAAGTCTAAAGTCTTTATCAGAGACGATGAAAGATTAATGAAAGCTTAGCCGCGCCATTTATAGTTTGTTTTCTCATATGGCGCAGAGTCTCGTTAGCGACATCAAATCTTCGATGACAATCGGTGGTAACAGTAAAAGTATTTTTTTCTTTTAATTTTTTTGAACATAAAATTTGATATCAACGAGAGAGCTAAAAAGGCGGAATTGAAAACAAATGTCACCAAATATTTATGAACTAACAAAGCACAATTAAATATTTATCATAAAAAAGAGACGAAATATTTTAATTCCACCACAAAGAGAAATAAAAGTTTGAGAGGAATGCGATAGCATTAAAAAGCCGATAAAAATAAACACTTTCCAATGTCACGATTGAACGCCAAAAATCTCAGCATATGCGAGATTATATTTGAAAGCCATAAAATGTTAATAAAATTCACACTTTCTTCGGCGTCTTTCCCTCGATTGCCTGTTCAGGTTGATCTTGAAGTCGAAATAATATTTTATTAGAAAATAAATTCGTGAAATTTAAAGATATCGGAACTTTAGATTTTATCAGATGTTGTCCTCGTTACTCGAGTAGGAGTGTAGATCAATAAATCTCCTCATTCCCTTCTGTGGCTTTTCTCAGGTGTGATCATAGTTGTTGAAGTTTACCGTTGCAAGATTTCTTTCCGTTTTATCGCAGCAGATCAAAGAACGATGACTGACCTCATGTTTTCGCAATGTACATTTGAAGACAAAGATTAAACGATCACAGAACTGGTGATTTTGTCGTAAAGAGCACACCCTATTGACAAATCGAAAGAACTCTTTCTCATCTTTGATGTTTTAAGCAGCAACACGACCGCTTATAAGACAAAACCAGCCAAGACGAAATTTAAATAACAATAAAATATGCAAAATATACAAATTCCGAATACAAAAAGAAACTCATAAAAACAGCTTCAATGGCGACAAAATCTTTCGCGAATTGCAGAGCGATATCTTTGGTTGTTTCCCGCAAAGAGAGAAAGAAAATAAAGAAACTTCTTAATTGTTTTCTTCGTTTCGTTCGTTTCTCTTAAGAAAGATTTTTATTGGAATCGCGGGGCATTGGATCGCCCCGAAGAGGAGAAGATAAATCCAAAGTTTTACGATCGTGTGATTGATATGAGAGAATCGCGAAGCAAATATTCAAATCGCTTTATAGATTTTCCTAATTCGCAAACATAGAGTCAACGCTTCGGAATGTTTAGAGCGAGAAAACTTTTCGCCAAAGCTGTTGAAAATGCTAAAATGTTGAGATTTTGATTAAAATATTTATTTCTCGTGCTTTGTTCCGTTTCTTTTCATTTGTCATTAATATTCGCGACTATCAATAAACCTTCTTATTCACTTTTTATGTTCCGCTCGCCGCCAGTTTCCTCCGCTTCAAAGATTGCTGCTAATACTTATTAAGATGGGAATAAAATTTGATGCGGGCGGTCTGTGTCGTAAAAGAAATTTCTTTGTCAATGACATAATTTTACTTAAGCAGGATGCGATCTGTTTGGAATTTTCATTTTTCGCTGTCATTTGTGATGTTTAGTTATGTCTTCCGGAATTTGTGATAATTTCTCTCGGCAATCAAAAATAAGGTTGAAATGAACACAACGGCGACTTAAACAATTATTGAGAAGACAGGAATCCACTCGAGAGTTGAGTCGCTACTTCCACAAAAATTTCTCTCAAGAAGAAGCGACAAGAAAACCACGCTGAGTGGGCGAAATATAACAAATCATCAGTGTTTATTTAAATAAATTTCATGTTTAATTTACCACCGAACACTTTTCGAAATTAATGTCCCAAGGAGCGACGGAGCGCATTATTATTAAATCTACCGAACTCGGATCTTTCTCCGACTGTGCTTTCGAACATCAAACAATAATTCTTAATTTCTCGTTCGCGAGTGAGACGGAGAGAGAAAGATGAAATGGCTGAAAATCCTTCATAAGCGTAATTGAACAAGATGAAAGATTCCTTGTGAAAAATAAATAAGAAAAATTATCGAAACTCATCCAATTGTGATGGCGCATTAATTTAATTTGTTTGAAGCAGCAGGTAAATTCTTTAAGTTGATTCAAAGAGTTACATTGTTGATCATCATCGAGGTAAAAGTAGCTCGGTGTTCAAAGGCTTCACATTCAGACCAAGCTTCGATTCGGGACGCATCAAAACTGAATTGCGAGCACGAAATCGAATACAATGTTTGGATTGTTCGTTGAATGAGCAGAGGTGGGCTTGTGTTGCCACACATTAACGATTGTTATCTGAACTCACTTCTTTCTTACGACCGGCCGCTTGATTACACACATTTCAACTTCTCTTCCCCTCTCTCACTCTCTCGCCTCGTTGATTTGGCAATTGTAAAGCGCTCCATTCTATTTCAATTAAAGCTTCAATTCAAAAGCCTTTAGTGGATCAACTGGTAAATATAAACCACTTCTCTTTTACACACGCGAGTGATCGTTGTTCGATTAGCAACGAGATTGAAGCTGTGCTGAGAGCGAGAACGGTCTTTAAGTCAAACAACTGAATGCAACATGTAATTTACTTGGCTATGGAAGAACGCGAAGATAGGAGAACGAGACTCATGCTCGGTCACTTACGAAAGCACTAGATAAATCGTATTTTAATAAAGTATTGACTTATGGAAGATGGAAGTCGAAAAGCGACGGCCGTAGAGAAAGATGCTTAAGTTGCTTGTGCCTCACACTGTGTAATGAATTGATCTTACGTCTCCATCTTTCCGTCTATCGACTACAGTTTTATTGTTCCGTGATCTCTATCATGCGTCCACATTTACCTCTTCAGCAGGTTTCGCACAGCAACGTGGGCTTGCTTCTTGAAGAGAGTGCACGTCCACGATGGCCATCGAGTAGATCAGCTTATTACACGATATAGATAGATCGATTACGAAATCATTATCATTACTTATTCGTTTGCTATTTATTAATCACTTGCTGTTTCTCAGATCTTTAAAATGATTATCTGCGCAGAGAATCGAATAAATTGATGGAATCGAAATGATTTATCGAACGATCGACGACTGCAATAACTTTCGGTTGATCAATTCATGTGAAGAATTTTCACTGAAGATCGAACGATGTGTTTGAAACGACATTGAATCATGAGATCTAGGAAATTAAATATTTTTATGAAACATGAGACAAAGATTTCGCGGAGATATTTTTTGAAACATTTAAAAACAAAATTATTTTCGTGTGAGGCAATAAATTTCTTCAAATATTCCCAAGAAATCAAATTCATAATTGAACTTGAAAATTAAATAAACTGAAACTTCTTGTCTCAATCTTCAATATCGAACTCGCATCACGTCTAAGACGTTAAAATTATAATCGAATCATTAAAAACATTCATCAATTGAATAAACAAACCAGAAAGGTTTCCAGAATGACTTTCAACATTCTCTAAAATTCTTTCTCATAGCCTTAAAGTATCTTTGTCGTCGTTTAGAATTATTCAAATTTGATGTGTTTTCGTTTCTTCTTCTTAGTCATCGCCAAGATCTTTTCTTCGAGGCGATATCTTAAGTGAGGTGAGGAGTATAATTCAACACCGTTTTGAGACATTTTTATTATTTTAACGATTACTTTTTATACCTACAGCGTTTCTAATGAAAATAAAATCGGTCTCTTCCTTCGTGATTAAGTAAACGCCTTTAAACGTACCTGAGCTGATGAGTTTCACGAGTTCATTTAAATTAATTTAAGTGTCCGAACAATCATAACATCGAACCGCGAAAACAAATCCAGAGCATGAGTTGACACATTAAACGCAAAGCGAGAGAACTTTCTTTACACCAGCGAAAGCCGCTTATTGCGAGAGTTTGTGAAACGCAAATAAACAATTTTCCTTCGAACCTTTTGACACTGTTTAACGTCGTTGAACGAGAGCATAATGTAACGAGTGTGTGAGAAGATTCCGAAGAATTCAAATAAAAATAAAAACATAAAACTCGGGGAATATTTGTCAATGACTTCACAAACCTTAGTTAGAACGCATCGAGAAGCCCAGCAACTTTGGATAAAAAACTTTGCGATAAATTTCTTTCGCGCTTTAGTTTTGTTGTTATTTTAAACAAAGTGCTTTTTATGATTTGCTTCGATTTTTGTTTTGTTTCGTTTGGTGAGAAGTTTTAATCACAAGTCCGATATATTTAACGATCAACTGCACTCATACACGAATTCATTTGAGATTCACAGTCGATGGCGTTTCAAGCGACGACTTACGGTGTGCATCGAGTGAAAGATTATGCTTTGAACTCTACGAGCGGAGAGTCTATAAATGAACCTCGGTCTCTCTTTCATCAATGATTATTCATTAAGCCCCGCCGATCAAACAACAATGGAGTTCGCTTTTGGAAGGCTAATAAAAACAGCATTTCGAAAATATTATTGAATTCATATTTTCCTTTTCATTCCTCAGCAATAAATCACCGCAAAGGTTTTATGTGAAATCTCCGTCGCATTGGACATTTTTGTTAGAAGATTTAAATAAAATGTTCATAAAGATTAATTCCTTAATGGTTTAATAAAACTCAACATCACTCATTGACTTGGTCAAGAGATTCTAATCTCACCGACCGGATACTTTGCACTCTTGGAAAATCTTGTTCGAGGGCGAAACTCGACCGCTTACTTTAATTGCTTAATCTCTACACATATCGTTGCTGTTTCAATAATATCTTCAGCATTTTATGGACGTGTGTCATTAGAATGACATAAATTTAATGAGAAGCGTTTCTTACGCGCTGTTGAGATGCCACCTTTAAACAAAATTTAAACTCCTGCTGTTTCATTGGAGACAGTCACAAGAGAAAATCCTAAAGTTTATGAAGAAGGTTTGTGCCGTAGTGTTTTTATATCAAAAATTAAAGTTGCGGTGATTTTGACGATTTCATTTTATAATACAAAGTTGCAAAGATAGAGTTGAAAAATTGAGATACAAAAAGTTTTTATTGGACACCAACGGATTTCCTGTTTCCGCAGCCTGATTCATGTTTGAAATGAAATATTGATATCAGAATCTAAGGACTCCTTAGTAAGGAAGATATCATTCAAATTAAGAATTCTTGTAAATTTTTGAGAATAGGTCTCGGATCTAACAGAATTTCTTTGACAAGCAACTAGACGATATTGAAGAAACTTTCTAGTCATGTTTCCAAAATAGGAAGAATAAGAGAGACATTTGAGATAAAAGCAGTTTAGATTTGGATTATTTTTAGCAAAATTTTTTTACTATAATTAAAACCGCCAAATCTCGTTTTGAATTTATTCGAGACACATTCAAGTTTGTTTTACAATAAACTTGCATACAAGAAAGCTTCATTTAACAAATTAAGCTTGAGGAATTATTTTAATTCTTATCAAAAAAAATCAAAGTATTGAACAAAATATTTTGTTCAAAATAAACTTCTATCTAGAATAGAAACTATCTGAATATCTTAGAAACTAAGGGTAAATTGAACACTTAATTTAAAAAACAAACATCCATTTTTAAAAAATTAGCGAAACTTCATTCATATCTTCGTGATATCAGAATTTTTCTTAACTTTGACAGTCGTCAGGTATCAATGGCTTATTAAGATGTTGTTTACTTAAAACAGAATTGATCCTATCACAGCGTCATCATGACATTTTGAAACTTTAATTTCTTTCTTTTTGATTTGTTATTGACACACGTCTGTTGTCAGTTGTCGGATTGGCAGATACAACGTCAGTCAAGTTTTTCAGCAACAAAATAAAATTTAATTGTAATGAAGTGTGAGAGACAAATGCAAATTGAGTTGAAGACAAGCTGCAGTGATTTGCAACGCGTTGATTTAATTGCTCGACGAATATTCTTCATTTTCGAAGCGTAAGACGTGCAACAATTAAAATATCTTCGGAGTCTTGTCTCATCACTGGTCGAACAATTGAATTTGAAGCTGGGAAAGTTGCGAAAAAACTTCTCACTCACTGACGCCACAGGGCAATGTCATTCGAGTTTGTTTCGATTCACAAAAAATTAAAATTACACAACAAAGCGAACAAACTTAAATGAAACAATAAAGATAAGTGCGGCGATGAAGAATCGGGGACAAAACGATAGTAAAACAAATTAATGTTGCTAAGGAATATGTAAGTGACTTTGTAAACTTTTATGATCGTGGACGAAACGAATTTGCCTTCATGGCTCTGATGAAACCTATTTACTCAAAAAGGCGATGGTGACAGCATGGGATGGAAAAATAATAATTAACTTTTCTCTACTTGCAATCCTTGAGGTTTTCTTCTAATTGCAAATTTTTTTTTCAACGCGAGTGGAATTTCCTCTATTTAATATCCGCTCTTCATTTCTTTTTCACGAAAATAATTTCTCTTCGTCTTGGGGCTTCGGGATGTCTTCAATTTGAAGTCGAGAATCTCGAAGATAATTTTGCCATTAAGCATCAGAACTAATTGAACTATCCCGAAAAGGCGAAGTCATTCAATCGCGCAATTGATTAAGACAATTAATCATTCCCCTCGGTTTCATTCACGACACAATGGAGTGGATCACATCTCGATGGGCGGTTGACCTTCCTAACCTTTTTAAACACTCAAGTTCACGACGATCAGTTGCCACGCTACTTGATCCATCCATCGTCGTCAACGAGGCTCTGTTTGCACACGAAAGACTTCCTCATATGATATCACAATAGCTGACGAAGTCGATACTTCAAGTCCACTCAGACAATCAAAGATTAAACTGTGTTGTGGAACAATTCGCTATTATTGACTTTGCGTTCTTTCTGAACATGATCCGTTAAATTTTGCTGCTCATTTGTTTCTTCTTACGCCTCTCAACTTCTTCTAAAGTGTTCGTTAAATGCGAACAAAGCCCGAGCGATGATGATGATCAAGCAATGAAGATTTTAATCTGATACAAATTCATTACAGATTCTGATCAATTTGACCATCAAAAGACGAGTTCAAGTGAGTTCCATTTGTCGCTTTCAAGATCAACTCGAGACCAAAGTAAAGAAAAGAAATAGTCAGCGATCTCTTAACTGATTCATCTTCAAGTTTGTTAAAGCCACTTGCAAAGAATCGAAGACAATGTGTTCAAAATGTAAGGAAATCTTCGAACTAGTCACCCGTCTTTTAACATTTCATCTTATCTCATCTTTAATGGTCGCTGGAAATGCAAAACATTTTGCTGCTTCTCGTGTCGCCTCGCGCTTTAATTTGTTCGTTGTAAAGAAAAAGTTCTTCGATGTTCATCGTCTGGTAACTTCATCAATTAAAAGCCAAATGAGACTGAAGCTAAAGCAGAAAGAAAGAGAAGCCACTGGCGCAAAAAGATGTTAATGATGTTGTGGCTTTTAATCAGCAGTCGACAGATTTTTTTTCAAATTGTTTTTGCTGCCGTTTGACCGTGACCAGCAATCAGCAGAACCTTGAGTGTCGAAAACTCTTTGAAACTGGTAGAAATCTTTTTCTGCAAATGCAGCATGACTCAGATCTTCTGTTTCGCCCTCGACATTTCATTTAACATGCGAACTCGCGATTGCAATGACAGAAATTCGCGGGAAGTTTGCGTGAGGTCAACAAACGGAAACTTCAGAATTTCACAAGTTTCAGTTTGACGTCAGCAAATTAGTCGGCGATTCACGTAGAGCGATATCATTTCAACGCACCGATTCCATTCGAGTAAAAAATCGCGCTGCGATATCGAGCTCATGGTGATTTCCATTTTATTTCCAAAAAAAACCTTCGTAATTAGCGATTTGAATGAACAATTGTTGATTGGAAAAAGAATCAAATTTCAACTTCTGAGTTTCTCGGTGATCTTTCGAAACGAGGAAGTGAAAATCTGAAATCTGAATCTTTGTTGATCGAATGAAAACGGTTCGAATTAAATCAGATCGATGTCCAATTACTCAAATCTCTTCTGCTTCGTTGATCTAACGATTTTCAAGAACTTTTCGATTGAGTACCAATTTCCCATTTTTATTCACGCTCACTTAAGTTTTCTTTGCAATTCATTTCGCGATCATTTTGTGGTTTCGTGTTACAATGAAATTTGATCGTCATCGTTTGTGTTACGTAAAGTGAGTCAATGTGTCGTGAAAGTGTTTCTAACTTCATTAGAAACCGCAATCGAGAGAGAAGTGCACACCCAGAGCGTCTCAATCGACTCGAGAGGTCTTTCTTGTTAAGCCTTGAATGAACGACCAGCAATCAAAAGCCGTTCGCTCTTTTATGCGATGATGTTGATGGAAATCTTAGTTCGCTTGCGCTGCTTATGATTTTTTTTTCACTTTTTTCTCTCATTCAATAGTTTGCTTCATTTCATTACAATCTTCGAGTGCACTAAAACGGCAAATCTGAGCCGTTTGCTTGAGATAAAAACGAATGAACCAACGGCAGACACAATCATACGGCTCGGAGTTTAATTACATAATTGACGAGAGGTGAGGATTGTGGCATTATAGAAAATGAAAACACGATGCATGCGCGATATCATGAGTTGAGAATCAGCTGGTTGCGGCTTAGCAACATGTGAGACGTAGATGAAGAAAATCGGCAACAGCGAGAATGGAAATAACAAGAAGAAATTCACGAGTGAGCGAGACGGCGAGCGAGTGTAAGAAATATGAATAAATTAAAATGAACTGTTATGTTGATTATTTCATTCCCGAACGATTCATTTCTGCCAAGCTGGTTCCTCATCACTCGAGAGCAAAAATTTGGTTTTCGATTCTGAGAAACTTCCACTCGGCAGAAGAATGAGTAAGGGTGGCAATGACGTGCCCGCAATAAAATGCAGTCGTGTTCTACTAAATTGCTTCCTCCCGCCCACTTCTTTCCATGACCCTTTGGTCTAACGAACTAATTAATACACGAGCTAAGCATCAGCTGCATCCAAGCGCAGGTAGTTAAACTCAATTTCAGTTAAAATAGTTTCCTCTCTGTTGCCTTCGCCAATTTTCAACCCGAATCACATTTGCTTCATTTGAATATTCACAAACAAGCCAACAAGGGTCAATAACGATTCATGGAAATTGGCATTTCATTTGGAGCATCTGCTTTTATCCACAGCCACTGATTCTCTTTTACTTGACGCTTTGAATTCCCGATTCAGAGAAAACAATGTGAAAAATTGCGTTGAGCGTTGCATAGAAATCGAAATTGCAATGCGCGGATCGTGATGATGGAGTTCTTTGTCCCTTTGTGTTCATCATTTCCATATGGGCTCATGAACCTGCATAAATTTTCTGCCTGCATTATTCCAGTACTTGTTGCGCAATGTTGTTCTTTTATCGAAAGTTCATAGCAAAGAAAAGACGATGGAAAATTATTTTCGTTTGTGCGACGAAGTCTACAACACGAATTGGCGATGCATTTGAATTCGTTTCGTTTTGTTCGCGTCTGCACATCGTTCAAGCGTTGAATTGCTTTCGTCTGAGGTTGGGCTTTGATTTATTTTCCCATTCAGCTCATAATTTAATTAAAGTGACTTTGGTTCTGCAGCAGAACGGCGTGGAGCGTTGAGGGACGAAAAGCAACAAAAGAAAGTCTCCATTTATGGACGAAGGTGGATGCGAGGATGAACATATTCATTAAAGCGCGAGATTTTGAGGTCAAATATTACTCCTCGAAGAGCAAGTTTTGTAACGTTTCGAGAATCTCGTCGTAAGATGTTTCACCTCTGACCGACAATAAAACTGATTTACTGCTCGAAACTTTCCAACATCGTGTGGACATTAAATTCTTCGTCATGTGACGGGAAAAATGTTTGTCGTTGTGCAAATATTTGAAACCGGAATGAAAAACGATTCATCAAATAAGCGCAAATTCGTTGTAGTAACAGTTGGACGGACTTGCCTGCCATTGAACCACAATCCAACAATTTGTCGGAGCAAGAGAGAGAAAGAGGAGAAATTTACGATCGGGAAAATCGAAGTGAGTGCTGGATTAGTTGCCCAACTCTGCCGCTAATGGCGTCATAAATTAATACAACAAACAAATTTCATTGCGCAATTTGTTCGCGTAAATTCTTTTCCTGGTTTGCTTAAAAGCCGCTTCAGCAATTAGCAACTCAAGTACACAACGACACAGAAGTTTGTTTTGAAATCTCCCGAGGGCTTCGTGAAGAAGCAGAAGAATTTTAAAAGCAGACAACGAGAACTATAAACGACCTCGAGTGTCTCCGATGCATGAATATTAATCAAATCAGCTGTCGCCACTTTTGGATTGACCCTGAGTCGACGGTGCGAAGTCATAAACTCTGTTCGCCTTTGCTAGCTTCGAGCAAGTCTGCCCACGACTCACTCAAAGTTTCTGACGCGCGACGGCGGCTACGATGAGATTTCAGTTTCATTTCCCTCGTGTCCGTTCATGTTGTTCGCAATGTGGTGCGCGATGAGGTTTTATCAGCAGACGGAAGATCTCTTGTTGGCTTTTTATTTTGTTTTTTGGTAAAATCGTCAAAGCCAAATTTGCATTGCTCAATTGTTGGCTAGTTCGCTAGTGGCTTTCAGTTCGTGTGTGAAGTTCACACTGTGAACAACAGCAATTTGTTTGACAATAGAAACGTCAGGAACGGCACTGGAAGCTTGGATAAAGTTCAGTTGGTAATTTGCCTAATGAAAATCTTTTAACTTCCATTAGAAAGTCGACAGAAGCTTTTAACGTTAATTGCCCGACATTAAACAATTCAACGATGCTGCTTCGAACGTGCTTAGAAAAAAAAACAATTTCGCTAGCAGTGGCAGCATCCGTTTCGTAGACAAACGAAGGTAGAACCGTTTTATTTTCTAAAGTTCTCACCTCGCAATAGACAAACGAGGAGAGCAGCGAGAAATGATCACGAATCGAGATGCAAAAAAATTCCATTCGGCAACGACGAAGACTGTCGCGGTGTAAAGTGCTGAACAAAGGTGCGAGATTTATCTAACAATTAGCGAACAATGAGCGAGCAGAAAAAAGCGAAAATCGTGAACAATAAGAAGCTTCCGAAGCCAAAGAGTTTCGTCATCGAATAAGTTTGGTTTCCATCGATGATTTACGCATAGAGTTCACGATATTCATGCTCGAACGAGTGAGCGTACGAACTGAAACCTTCGAAGATATTTTAGGAGGATTCTTGACGTTTTAATTAAACTTCTGAATAATTTGACGGTTCCGTTCGATGGATTTACGCACATGCGATCTCGATATTTCTGGGTTCACGCATTAACTCAACATTGGAGATTCTCTCAAAGAAAAAAAGTTCTTTCGCGACCAAAGATCATTTTAGTTTTTATTTAGACACATTGACGCTGATTCCCCTTGCCAAGTTTTGTTTTAGTGGCAATTGCATCAACAGCGTGTTCATCAACTCATCGTCATATTAACGAGATCTGCCACACGTGCTGAGGTTTCCGAAAGAAATAAAAAAGTGAGAGATGGAAAATTGCCAAACATCGCGAGATTTGACAAAAAAAAGTCTTTTCACTTCAAATATTGCCATCATCAGCTGAAAACTCGTTTCGCGCGCTGCCTCGTTCGACCTTCGTCTAATTAACTTTGTTTAGAATTTTTTTTCTTTCAACCTTTGGCGTTGACTTCATTCCTCATTCATAGAACACTTTAAAGTTTCATCTTATGACAGTTCGTGGCAAGTTCTGACAGAGCGAAACGAGAGTGGAGACGCGAAGATAATAAAAGAAAATTCTTTGAGAACAGGATTTAGTTGAAGCTCTCGTAGCAAAGGAAGGAAACTTCTTCGTGTTTAACTGAACGCTTCAAGTTGTCTCTAGGAGATGAGTAGGGCGGATGAAGTGCCATTGTCACGAGATTACTTTAACGTCGTCGATTCAATTGCATTTTACTCTTAAACAATTTTCTTTCCTTCTTCATCTTCATTGTGAAAAATTACTGAGAATTAAACTTTCCTCTTTGCTTTTTCAAAAATTTGCTGCACTCGCAAAAAAAAAATACAATTCAAGATTTTTCATTGTAATCGTCAGAGATGACGACGGAGATGAAGCGCTTGGAGTGAACGAGAGTGAAAATTAAAATTCAGCTGATGAAGTGAAAAAGATTGCGAACGTCAGAATGTTGTAATTTCATTTTATTGCATAAGACTTCTTATAAAACTTCTCTCAAGTCTAGTCTCGCCGAGATTTCTTTCATTCGACTTTGAACTGAAAACTTTATGTAAAGATCTTCGCGCGTCATTAGTTTACGAGCTCAATGAGGTAAAAGTTGATTGGAAGTCTCAGCGAATTTGAGTTCGAAACCTTCGTTAACGTCTCGTTCATCTTTAATGACAGCCAATGAAAGCCCACAATAATCTCTGCAAACTACTGAAGTCAGCAGAAAACGGCCAATTTCCTTCTCATTGTAATAATGATCATGGTTGTGCCTGCTGGCCGTAAATGGAGCAATCGAATCGGACTTGACATATGCGTGAATTGAAATGAATTTATTGATCGATTCAATTAAGTCAAGACGAAGAAGCGTCAGAATATTTGTTATACTTAAAGAGCAAAAGGAAGACAACTTTTGCTAGCCTCGAGAGTGTTTGTGCAAGTCTGACAACGACGGCGATGGTGACAAGGAATTGCGCAATCAAATGCTAACGCTACATTGCGTAAATGCTCAATATTAACTCGCGCAAACTAAACAGCTCGAACAATGCTCACCTGTGAAGTCTTGAGGTATCTTAATGCCTTTCTTCCTGTTCGTGCCACTTTTTGCGTTGACCGCATGATAAACTTTATACTTCTTCAAGTGCCGATACAACAAAAATAATTCGCCGTTATTATTATTATCCGCTTTGATATCGTCGGAGCAATTCGTGTCGTTGTTGGTGGCCATTGCCGTCAGTTGCTGCTGTTTATTCGAATTAATTGGCTGATGCAAGTAGTGATTGACTGATGATGACTTTTTGCTCTTGCCCGATATCGAATTCGAGTGATTCTGTTGTTTTTGCTGTTGCTCGCCGCCGAAAGCCTTTCGGTGCAATTAGACGCGCTATCCGCGGCAATGAATAGCGATCAAGAAACGACTCAGCCGACATTGGATCTGTATTGGACTACAAGTTGAATAAAAAAGAAAAAAATATAGTAAAACAAGAGATTAAAGCGTTGATCGTTAAAGTGATGTGAGTCGGAACAAGAGATTTCAGAATAAGGACGCAGCAGCTTGAAGGTCTCAGTTAATTGGATAATAAACGACTTGCTCGTTCATTGACACTCACCTCGTTACTCAACTTTGATCCTTTACTATCGCCCGTCGATGAATCACAGCCCGAACTCAACGAGTTCATTTTATAGCAACGTTGCTTTTGTCTGACTAGTTCCAGCTCATTGCGCCTGGCCATTCGAGCATTCTCAAAGTTCGCCACCGAAAACATGTTTGCGCTTACCACTCGAATCGCTTGATTTTGCTGTTTACTTTTCAACATTCAACTTATGGATAATAATCCTCATGAATTATGTATCAAAATGTAGCACGCCATAACTTTTATTTATGAGCTTTGATAAAAGAACAATTTTTATATCGCATTGTGTTTCGTCTCGGAAATTGCATTGCATCTCGCTGCATTGATAAAGAGCCGGTCGAGCAATACAAAGTATATAAATTGCTGAAGGTTCTTGTTGATTCTTGAATTTTAATGGCAATTCAAGTAAATAAAAGCAATCAATCTTCTTGGAAATTAATCGAAAGACTTTTATCGCATTTCTTATTCAAAAAAAAAATCTTTTTTGCGACAGTTTTAATGAGAATTAATTACTTTTCTCTCTGAGAATGTCCACTGAACCGAGTTTTATCGATTTCATCATTTAAAGTGCGTACTTCGTAGTGATAACTGTAGAAGCGCTAGAAGGAGAGACATATCATTTAATATCAACATAGCGAAGCAGCGTCTTCTGTTGTTTTTAGTTCTTTTGTCTTTTGCATCGTTAGCATTTTTTGATGCCAAGAACTCTACCAACAAGAAATATTCGAGGACCATTGGGACAGCAATCAAGGAGAAGTAATTGAGGTCAAGAAATTTGATGAAACTGACAATGATGGATGGGCAAGAAGAAAACTATTCAAGCGATGGAAGTTAAAGAATCTTACAAGACATAAAACTTTCAAAGTTACAGTGAAAACAGTTTTGTAACAATCGCCAACTATCAGTTCTGTTTGTTGAACGTGTGTGCTAAATCTGATAAATAAAAGTTTTTTAAATTGTTGAACGAAATTTAATTTCTTTTATTGAAACTCATCGTCTGTGAATTCTCGTGAACAGCTCACAAAGATGAGACAAACTTCTGTTTAATCTGACTTCTAAACGAGCTGCTGTTCAAATTCTGCTAATATGAAGCCTTGGCTGTGTTATTAATAAAGAATTAATGCGCAGTACGATTCTGTGTCAAAGAATTTTAAACCCGTCTGAAGTTGTTATGTTTACCTGAATGTGTTTGATCAGATGTCATCAATAACCCAATTTCCAGTCGAAGCTCTCTTTTTCAATTGAACACGATTGTTGTCTGAAAAATTTCTTATCACTTCAATTTTCATATGCAGTTGATCCATGAGAGCTTATGTTGAAAACTTGAAAGACAAATCGATTGATACCGCTTGAATCACAATCGAGCAATCGAGTGTTTCAGATGTTATAACTCAAAGAGCACGAAACATCAATGCAACAATCCTAATCAACAAGTTTAATTTTCTCTCTCGTGAAACATTGCACAACAACATCAGGCCGTGAGAAAAGACAAAACAATGATTTTAATTAGACGAATTCCTCGGTGAACAAATGAAAATGTGAATGTTTGAGCTTGCAATGCAATTGAGACCCTTCGGCTCGAACTATCTCATCTCGATTCACAGCTTCATTCACGAAATTTTAAATCTCCTTGCGAAACTTCAACAAATTCTCATCATTAAAAACATTGAATCGAAGCAACAGTCGCGGTGTTTTCGCATCCGCTCAGTTGCCTTCGTTCGTTCGTCTTGAGTGGAAGTATTTTTTCGATCGAAGAGTTTTGTCGGAACAGAAAAGAAGAAAATATAAATACTTTTAAAGTAAATTTGTTTTCTTTTTATTATTCAGTTTTATTTTATTTTTCTCCATTCCATCATATGTGAAAAGAGTGATTCTCGCGAAAGAAAAAGAAAAGTTTTATTTTGTGCTTGATTTGCTATGTTTGCGAATTTCTCCAGAAGTGGTTTTTCGGCGTGAAAAAGAAAACTAACTTTAGCTAGTTTTTTTACGAGTGAAATAAATCGAGGATTTCGAGAAACTTTTCTCCCAAATATCAAATAAGTTTTGTGATTGAAAGCGAAGTACTAACTGTCGAGTTACAGGGAATTCAAGTTTTAAGTGCACAATCAAGTAAAATCAAGAAAAGTTTTTACTTGAACATAACCCGAACGAGAGAAGTCATAAAACCAATTGAAAATCAAATTTTTAAACGAATTCTCATTTCCTCGTAAAAAAAATATAAAAGTTTTGCAATAAAAGTTTTAGACTAGCGAAGAAGTTTAATTAAAATAAAAAATCTAAACGAGAGAAAGAAGAATTAATTACGTTGATCGCCGAAGCAATAAGAGTTGAATAGTCGTTGAGCCGTCGTCACACATGTTCACAATCGTTGTGCAAATTTAGATAACAGATTGGTTCAACGTGATAAGGAGAATGTAGTACATTAGCCTGAAATTCACAAAGGCACTCAACAAAGTACCCGAAGATAAAGGAAAAAAAATTCACTGAGACCGTTGTGCAAGAAGAAACGAAAACAAAAACAATTAAAGGAAGGAATTCTCTCCATACAGTGCTGAAAAGGTTGGTATTACAACAAATGAACATGTTTACGACCATCTGATAACTCAATAGAATGCGTGTGCCCTTCTCGATCAAATAAACCGGAAGTGTATCTTTCCAATCGATTACTGACACTCCATATGACGACGACTCCCTTGGGCTTTTTGTCTGTATGCGAACATCATCTATCCACCTGGCTAGAAACAGAAGGCACAGAATAGTTCTGCTCACACGATGAGGAGGTTGCGGAATAAGCGAGACAAATATGCGATCGACCGAGCGGCTTCGCAAGTCGATAAAAAATTTATAGATATTTAATTTAAGCTTCTTCTTGTGCTGCATACATCGAGTGCCACACAAAGTCTCAGTCGGTATTCATCACTCATGAAAAATGCATAAGTCGATTGTGTCTGCTTCGATTCCAAATGAAATTGACTGCAGCAAGAAAAAAAAGGAGTTTAAAACCTGAAATTTATTTGAAATTATCATGAGATTTTGTGCAATACACGATCGAATGAAATTCTAAGCGAATATTTGAGGAGCTGTGCGTGACTAGCGTCACGTGAAAAAATAAGAACATTCCTCTCTTAACTTCCTTAACTCGCTTCGGACATGAACTTTTAATTAGTTTTAGATATAATCGAATCAGTCATGAAATTGCAAAAGGTCACGAAGGGAAAAAAGCTGAACATAGAGAACTTAATTTATGGACGTTTCCCACTGCTACAGTTTCATTCCTAACTCGCTGCTTCAAAGTGATCAAAATAAATTACAAAAAGCACGCACAGAATAACATTTTCTCTTGTGCAATTTTTCTTTTCGACGGTTTGATTGCGGGCAGCACCAGTTGAGCACTCGAAGCATCGAAACCATTTGTGCAAACGATTATATTTTCTTTTAAGATCTGTTGAACAAAGCCACGAAGATTAAGATGAAGTTTCTGTTACAGAAATTCTGTTAAGCTTCATCCAGATCTCAAAACCTAGTTTCGTTTGAGTTGATGGAGTAAAGTGATTTTGATTTTCTCGATTTTGTTTTTGACTCACTTATTTGAATAATCTGAAAATTATGATTCTCAAGTCTCAAGCATATCATTAAATCAACGCGAGATGAAAGAATTTTTCGATCGAGCAAACATCGATGGAAAAAGAAGTTTTTCCATCGACGATTCGTGTCGAATCGAAGAGAATAAAGAAAGAAAACTACAAACAATTTGTTCATCGCGATCGAGATGAGAGCGAAGAAAAAGAAATAAAAATAATTCGAGATTCACGAGAGAACGGTGGAGGTCATTCTAGTCGACTCGCACACACATTCCTCTAGTCGGTTCGAAAGATTCCAAAAACAGCAAAAGAAAGAAATGCTTAATCGATGGTTCAAGTGCTGTTTCGAGTCGCTGGTTTTCTTCCTTCTCTTTCCTCTTACTCCTCTCTTCACCAACGAGCTCTGAAAAACGTAAAAACCCAGATCGCACATCGAGTTATGGTGCTTTGACCTGAAGCGTCAAATAACGGAAATTGTTTCAGAAAGAGTTTTGTATTATCGGCTAATTTCAGGTGTAGGCGATGCAAATGAAACTTCATTCTCGTCTGAGCGGCTCAGCGAGCTCGGCCCATGTATCGATCAAACACAAGTAGTCTGCCTCGCAAAGCAATTTCGATAAAAGCGTTGTCTGCACTAAATTGATACTTCTTTTTAAAACTTCCGATTCGATGACAGCCAAATTATTTTCATTTTGTGCTCAAATTGTATTGAGCACGTGAAAAATGATAGCAAACTCACTCGATGGCGTTGAAGGAAAGCGAGAAACGACGAGTCGAGAAGCAAAAAGTTCTAAAACTTTTTAATTAAGCTTTCTTATCTTCTCATTAGCGGGAGCTTCAAATAACTCACGAGCGACGTCGTCGTTGAATAGTAAAAGTGGGACAAAAACTGTTCTGACCGAACACATTAGTAAACAGTTTGCGCTTCTCTTTAATTGCCGGTTTGTTCGGAACGTGCCGCTTGCTTCGCTGTGTCTTAAGTGAGTCTTTCAAAATTTCAAATCGCATTAAAGTTCGTGATTCATGGTTTAACTAAAACAGTTTAAAGAGTCTCGTAACGTTCCGCGAGTAACGTGTGACTAATTCATGGATTCTCCTAGTTTGTAGATTTTTAAATTCAGTCGTCGGACAAACGTAATTTAAATATTTGCAAATCAAAGACAGATGAAGGCTTCACTTGTAGATTTTATTTACTTGATTTATTGCAACTTTGTGTGAGAGAAGAGAGAATGAACGGGTTGACGACAACGTGCTCAATCAATATTCGCTTGCTTGAGTTCAGATTACATTTCACAAACGCATTGCATAATCGATTGGCACGATTGATTTTTACTTTACTTTCTGTAATCCATTGATCATGCTAGCTCATTCATAATCATCTTGTTAACATTAAAGGTAGCTCGTTACCGAATGCTTGCAGCGTTGTGCGAAAAAGTGAAAGTGTCAAAGTTGTAATCAGCCTCAAATGAGGTGAAAATTACAGCTTAGCGACAGAGAACCACAAAACGTCGATCGGAAAAGGGGCGAAGTTTGTCGTTATAAATAACCTTTTATTGTCCTTGCTTCGCTTTCGATAGCAGAAACCCCGGCAGAGATTGCTTCCCCTTTCCGCACTCAACAGCAGCAGCTAAATTAGTCGCTCAAAATTCGATGGGGGACGACTTTATTTTTCTTGTCGTCCTGTGACTGTTGGCTGGTAAAGCGATAAGAAGAAAACCTTTTGATTGACATAAATAAACTAAATTGAAAGATAATGAACGGGAAAATGAACATGGGGCGAGAATTACGTGGAGTGGTGCTTTGCAAATGCGTCGGTAGCTTGAAGTCAAATCGAAAAATAATTAATGTAATGTGGAATCGAGGCGATAGACTACGAAATAAGAAGAAAGCTAAAGCGGTAGCAACAACGAGAGTATGATTTACGTAGCCATCCACACACATCCAGTCAGAGATTAACGGTTCACTGAGTGTGCTGAGCGTCGAAACAAACTGAAATTAAAATGATATTACTGAGCGCTCGATTTTTCACCTTCTATCAAGGTCGTCGGCTAAAAGTCAGAACCGTGCCTTGCGTTTATACTCCCTCCTCTGTTCATTAACTTGAAGTGCATTTTCCTACAACTGTTCGTCCGATCGATTTGAATAATTTCGTGAAAGCGTGTGCGAAACATCGAAGCATTGAAATAAAATTTGCTTCGCTTCCTTCATCGAACGAGCCGGGGGATCCATTGTAATATAAATGCAGCAATTTCGAGTACTCGATGCTTCATGATTATAACAATGAAATTTCTGATTAACTGCTTTTCTTCTCGCTTCAACGCTCCGATATTTTACGTTGAATTTCTCGCGGAACAAAATTAGTTCAAGGACGTAAATGGTAGACAATTGTCAAACAGAGTTTGCTGTTTGATGAATGTCTAATAAATGTAAATGAGTTGGCTTTTGTTTAAAGCGCTACCGCTTAGCTCACCAACGACTGCCGAAAAGAGCTTAATTATCAGGAACGTTCAAACTGTATAAAGTTCTACTTAAGACTCTAAATGAAATTTAAGTCCATTGTTCGCGACCACAGCAAAACCAGACATGACACCAATTGCGTTTTCACTTTAAACCTATTCCGGCATAGCGAAATCACGAAATTAATTTTTATTACTTGATGGTTAAAACTCGGATAAATATCACAATGGAAGAGGTAACATCGCGCGGCTCTTGAGTCTTATATAATTATCAATTTTTGATTCACGATTTCTTCGTTTTCTTGAGAGCCGAGACAAACTTGAGTGCGCTTATGAGAATCATTCGTCACACTTTCATTGTTGCTATTAAATGCCAATAGCCATTCACACTATGATTAATTTCATTCTCTTTTTGCTTAGTCGCTGTTTTGCGTCGCAGACGCTTAAATATCATTTCACTCGTCTAAAGCATCTTGCGTCTTGAATAATCGGGCGAAAGTATTTTTTTTTCTGGGACGGTCGCGAATCGTTCCATGAAGAATGTGACAGAGAGTCTCTTGTAATCATTCACGAGATGATTAAAGAGGCGGGAACCCTTGTGACTAAACTCACGAACCTTTGTTTATCAACGGAAAGCGACGAGATGTCGCTACGCTTTTGAAGCATGTAATGTTAATGTTTACCTTCTTCTTCCTTCACTCGCTCCACTCTCTATGTTGACAAAATTGCTCGTTCACGAAATCTAACAAACAAAGATGCTAACTCCCCGACCCGTATCATGATAACCTGTCAAGACGAATCTCAGCTGCGCTGCTGCTCAGCCAATAAAACATTCATTTTGTTATACAACTGCTGAGATTATAAAAATGAGTAAGGAGAGAGACATTCATAATAAAATTACTTTTTGAGTTTTATTGCATTTTTTTTCTCCTTTAAGCTTTGAGATTATTTTATTTTCAATGCGATAGAGTAAAACAACTCGACAGAGTTCTGAGTAATCTTTAATTTGCTCGTGCCATCCACTTCCTCGTTCTATTTCTTCTTTTGCGAAATGATCTTTTCTTGTTTTAACCTGACCCGAACTTGAACGCTTTCGTGGAGGAGAACGGCACAAAAGGAAGAAGAAGTCTTTTATTTTGATTAATTTACTTTCTTGTGAATTTCGTGTTCTTTTTTTGAACTTATCGAGAAAGTCTCGTGCATATGAACACGTACTGGCAAAAAAAAAATCTCGGCTCGTTCTTAACTTCTTCTTATGCGCTCTGTCGGCTGCATCGTAAGTCGCGATGTGAGAATATTCTAAATAACGGGTTTCGAGATGTCGTGCAGCATTAGCGAAATGAAAATTGCCATTTAAAATCTCATTATTACATTATCATCTCTTCGAGAGTTCTCACGCACCAATGATGAATTCTTTCAACTTATTTTCACCTCGGAATGGAACGTTGAATAATATCGATTGCATCCGGTTGATGTTGTCTTTGAAGTGTTTCTTTCCACTCCATCAGACTAGAACATTCTCAAACATGTTAATTGCGGAGATTCTTTGCACAACAGTTAACAACAGAGCGATTGCTCAACAAGCCGATGAATCAAGAAACATACAAACACCGCAACGTTTATTCTCTTTCGACACGATGATAAACGATTATATCACCTCCAAAATATTTATTTGACTTGTATTCATTATCATAATGCAAATACTCAGCGCTCTTGATTGAATCATACTTTTGAAGGCTTAATTTCTTCATTCGGGAATGTTCTACAGTTTCATTTTACGAGCGGCGCAAAAAGACTTTTGGGCCACGAAACAGCTAAAGAAGAAGAACTCTTAAACCTGTATTTCATGCGGGGCAAAAAAAATGGTTCATGAAGAGACGTACGAATGCTGAAAAGTCGATGACTGAGCCCAAAACACGAAGTCTCTCTCTCAAGTGCTGAAACCAGTTTTAAGTCTTTTAAGCCCCCTCGAAAAAAAAACACAGCTCGAGAGATGAATTCATATTTTCGCCTTTGCTTTACTTTTCGCTTTAATTAGAATTGGATAATTCGAGTGGTTCCAAGAACACAAAGAGGAAAGAGAAATTGGCGAAAATCGAATGATTCGAAGCCGGTTTCAGATCGATTTCGTTCTCGCTCCGTTTGTTTCGATGAGCAATAAACTTACATTCGTTTTAAAGTCAACGAAATGACGAGCTTCGTTCCGTTTCTCCGAAAACAGAAATTGCGATAAAACTGTGTCGAAGCGTATCGTTCGATAACAAGCTTCATCTCGTGAAATCTTCCTCCGCTCACAGACATCGAGTAATTGAAAATAATCTTAATGGAAAGTTCTGTTCTGTTGACATTAATCATGAAGCAAAATTGAAATGAGAGTCTTGCTCCGAAAAGCGATGATTATCAAGAGTTGCTCTTAATTAATCAGAAGCGATAAGAGTGAATCGTTGCGTGAGCTCATCAAATTCTATAAAACTACTCAACGCTAAAAAGTGATCATGAATAATTTCCCTAGACGAGTGTCAAGTCCTCGACTGACTTCACAGGCATTTCCGATTAACTTTCAAGGATAAAACTGCCAGTTTTGTCGAATACTTATGAAACCATATCTTCCAAGAAGTTTCTTCAGCCTCGACGTAACTAGCGGTTTTCCCCTCAATCAATTTGCGAAACCTGTTTCCAACTTTCATTGCGTCTCATCCTTCTTTTTGCTCGATGCTTCTGAAAATATATTTCGTCTGATTATTTTGAATCTCAAGCAGCATCACGTGATTTGCATCGCATAAATTCATCGTCAGACATATCAACGAATGTTTTTCTATCGAATGATTTTCAATAATTATTTTCCGTCCGTTTGTAAATGCTATTCGACGCCTACAGGCACGTAACAATAAATTGATCACTCTCTTCCTCGTGCACGATGAAATCGAAATGCAAAAACAGTAAACGCGAAGCGAGCAAGAGCATACATAACATCCATTACTTACTTTCCTGAAAGAAATCATTAACAATGAAAAGAAAATTATAAATTGTATGCTTTCATGCTTAATGGATTGCGCTCTCGACTTTTCCGAGCTCTGAAAAATTAAAAGTCCACAAACACTTCACTTCTGCGATGAAGAGAAGCTCGCCGACCGGCAGCGAAATATGTTGCCGACTACAAGAACGCGATAAAAATGCATTGAATTAATCACCCGCCCCACAAAAACGCCACTGAAAGAGAGCTCAACATGAGCTGGGTGACCACACGAATTTAATAAATGTCCAGCAAGACATTTTTAATTACTCAAAGCAATTCGGAGGCAGCGGCATGTGTAGTTTGCATGCGATTAGCTCGACTCGGTGTTGCAAATGAATTTACGACGACAAGAAATGAATTCCTTCAGTTTTGTCACTGTCATTCGATCGCGTTTGGGTTTATCTGACGATGTTCAACATGAGTTAACACCGTTGTCAATTAGTTTTCTCGAAACAAGCTTGCTAGCGTCTCTTGATGTGTCATTTTGGATAAACGTCAATCTGCATAAAATGATAAATGATATTTCCTCGATCTTTCGCAATTTTTCCGCTGCCTTTTACAACACGCGCTCTTTCGTCATTTGTCTATGTAAATTTACACTGGCGACTGCCTCAGCTGCTAATTTGCCATTGATGATTTGTATTTGGCATAATATTAGCCATTATCATAAATATTAATAAGTGAGCAAGCTTAACAATGCGCTGTGTGGGCATCGAGCGCATTCAAATTCAAATGAATAGATCTGTTGTTTCTACTGCCTAACTGTTAAATTCTGTCATTGGATAGCGCTGAACTAGACGAGGGAATAGATTTCGCGATAGAGGAAATAGTTTCAGACACTGATGCCTTGGAACATGTGTAATGAGTTTCTGGCTGTCAAAAAGAGTCTTTAAAAGGAAACCTGATGACTTAATTGAGTGTCCATCAAACTGTATTAGAGCTTCGTATCAGCAACGTTTGCGTTTCGATCAAACAGTAAATTTGCACTCTCAATTACATTCGGGCTAATAAACATGCGAACGCATCACTTTCCGATAGTCGCTCTACGACGATATTGCGTGCAAGTCAGCTCGTCTAGCAGAGAGCTGAAATTATGTTTGCGTTAATAATGTATGTTGTTAAACTTTATAGAGCTCTCTCTGTTCATGATAAGTTCTTTGACTTCAGCTACTTCGCTTACAATATCTCATCGTATTTATGATCCTTTGGCGCTTTTCCAGTGGTCGCTGAACTGATTTCTGTTTTATTAAAATTACCATCACACGTAGCAACATCAAACAATATCCATTCGAGCACTGAGTGTATTTATTCAGTTCGCCATATGCATGGAGCAAAATGTAAAATTCTTGTTCAATGTTTACGATACGAAATTTTATTGCACAAACAGTAAAGCAAGAGCTTTCAGCTTTTATTTTATGTGTTGTTTTAATGAATGCAAATATTTACTGGCAATGTTAAAATTTACATTTGAATAGAATAGTTCTTCAATATGGTTTCCCTCCCGGTCTGCCCTTCTCTCAACCGTCCCCACAGTAAAGCACCAAATGATTAAATTGCTCTGAACTTTTTTTTCTTTCATTATTTTTGTTCGCCGCGCACCAGGAATGGAAATTTATGATTCATGAATCTCGTTTACTGGTGGTTCACTTCGGAATAGGTTAAAGAGAAGGTTGATCGTAAATTACGTCTCTTATAGTGAGTGATGAAAGCTAAGTTTCTACGAAAGCTAAGCTTCTACGATTTACAAAATCTTTATTGTTTCTCATTACGTCACTAACGAAGTTGGCCCACTCTCAAGTAGTTCTAGTGAACGCTGGGAGGAGATAATGTTCTACTTCTCGTCTTTCATGCTTCCCAAAGTATCATTAGATGCAAACTTCGTTTTGTCTTTAGGATTTTCTAAAGAAAACAAGAAATGATATAAAGAAAACTAAGTAGACTAGCAAACGACTTACAATTGTCATTATTAGTCATCGCAATTTGAGAATGGAGAACAGGAAAGAGAGAAAGAGATCTTTGTTGAATACATTTCAATTCTAATAACATAAATTTGTTTGAAAATTCAATTAAACCAAAGTTGTTTTCCTTCGCTTCATTGTTTGTAAATCTCTGCCACGAAAAATATTGGAAATGCCTTTTACCAAACATTCTCCATTTACGAAAGAGTGGAGAGCCATTGTCGTTATAATTAACAATTGCTTCAACGTATAAAAAACGAAATGCATGTAATCATGTTCTGGGTTATAATTTGTTGTGCTGTCATACCGGTTTTCTCACATTAGAGCTTAACTGTCTGTCGCTGCGGTGACTTTGCCATTCGATTCTGCAAGCAAATTTTCTTCAAGGCTTCTCAAACACACTCCGCTCCTTCTTGGCCACGACAAACTCACTTTCAGATAATCGTTTCAACACGGCAGCTTCGACATTATCCATCGCTTGCTTTCTTATCAATAGTGAGGCAATAAATTTCATGTAAGGTTGAGACAAGAAATCCGGTGTTTCAGGCTCTCTCGCTTCTTCTTTCTTGCCCATAACTTCCTACAAAAACTTATTAAAATATGTTCGAGGTGATTAATTGTTCAATTTATTTGTACGAATCTATTACTTCGATCGAGCGACACTTATGGTAATTTTATCGCGCTTGTTGATCTATTCCTTCAAAGGCAATACTCATTGTAAATGTTGTTTAAATGTTGTCAACATCATCAAGTGCTGCAAGGTTTTCTTCCTTCTTACTTTTATCGACGTTTGTGTCGAGTGAAGAAGAAAGAGACTTTGAAATGTTGCTGGTCATTGTACCTATCATTAATCTTGATGTATTCTGTTTGGTTCTTGTCATAATTGACGTTTAATTGAGCTGCGATCCTTCGAGGCAGTAGACAATGAAGTAAACTTAATTTGAATATCTACGAGACACAAAGAGCGGCTTCATCGTAACGGTAACGACAAATTGCTTTAGCGTGTATTGAACTCACGGCTTTTAGTGCTTTACGTCCGTTAAAACTTATTGGTCGCAATCAATTGAGTTTATTACTTTGAGAAATGTATTTCGGCTAATTTTTAATGAAGTTGATAGTAAATTCTGTATACGCTCGCAATATTTAAGAGACGATGAAGTTGTTTTTCTCATTACTGACTTCACTAGTGCTTATCTAGTTATACATAAAATCCATTTGGAGTGAAAATATTGATGGCAATAAATCAATGAAAAGAGAAGGAAAAAAATTGCTTGTTGCAATGCTTCAAATAAATCTCTTTCAATAAATCAACTTTGAATAATGGATTTGAAACTTGCAACCTTTTTTTGTTTTTGCTTTTACTGTTACGAGTAGTGTCGTCGAAGGTTATTCTGAATCTCGAGAGAGCGACAAGGAAATAGTTTCTGCAATTCAGGATTACGGACTAATTTGGAGAATTAATTGCTTTGTTTGTCGGATCATAATCGATGGGACTTCGACCCACGATGCTGTCGACTAAGCTCTCAAATCAAATCCAATGCTATTAATCACACGTTTTCCCATCATCGAGAAACTTGTTTGTTTCTATTGAGAATCGCTTCGCATGATTTAGCTCTCGTCATTCTCGTGGGGGATTCTTGATTGATAGAACGATTTAAAGCATGTGTTGCTAGCACCGAAGAATTTCAGTCATCTCTAGAGAGTGAGTGAGAGATGCGAGGAAAAAACTCCATTAATGTCAATTGACATCAAATTAAATTGTATTAATTAACTAAATGTCATTACGAGTTACTCGCTATCGATGATGTTCATCGAGTGTTTTTGAGTAATTTTGAATTGCTATTCGGTTGAGTTTTTAAGGCTGACAGTTTAACAACTTGCTGAGAGTTCGTTAGTAAATGTGTGCTTCATGTTCATTGAGTCATTTAAAGTACAAATTCGCTGCTGCTGCAGCCTCAAAGATGTTTAATTGAAAAACAATTGAAGTTATTTGATGTAATTAGACCCATAAAATTGTGCAATTAGCAATCACGTGCTTTGTTAACTCGCTTGTTCAAGGTTGGCAGCGTCTATTGTCGAGCTTTATGGGACTTTTCTCAAACTAATTTCCATAACAGATGAATGACTGCAAACCGTTCGAACAATGATTTTTTTTCTCTAATGTAATTAAATGCTTTGGGAATTCTCGAGCTCGGGCTTGTCAAAGCAGCTTATTCAAATTTGTTTGCTGTGTCAAAAGATTTTCTGTTTGACTTCGTGTTTCGTATTACGCGATAGATGTATTAGGGAGGGAAACTAAATTCGGATGCCCTTTTGGATGGATGGATAAATTATATCTCGACAATCAAGTTTGAATTACCATTTGAAGCCATGACTTTAATCTGTCGCTTCATATAAATTCCAATCACGTAAGATTCTCATGCTGAGAATAACGTCGAATAGACCGAGTCGCGGACGCTCGACTTGGAAAACAATTTCGTCTTGATTTTATTATTTCTTCGCACTCTCGTTGGGCTGATTAAATCCAATGAATCAAGCGAGATTTCAACTTCGCTTTTTTCTGAGTCGAGGCGAAACATTGTTGCCGTACAATTTGACCTTTCATGCCTCCGACATCGAGATTCGATGTAGATTGATTTTCTCGAGACATTCATTCATTTACACGTGCCTCAAAGATCAGTCGCTTTTTTTTTTGAAAGAAAAAAAGCTTTGACAAAATCAATTCTCTGAAACAAATTTCGCTCATTTATGCGATGACTTTGTCAAAGAAATGAAAGAAAGAGAATTTGAATGACAATAAACAAAACGCGGCGCATGAAATGAAAAATCATGCCATCGTTGCTCAACGAACAGTTCTGACATCACAGCTTTTTCTTAAAATAAAAATTGCTGGCATTTTAAGTGCCAATTAAAGAGCAACAAGAAAACCTTCCACTAACGCAACATGTGCTTCCAATTTAGGACTAAAACGAGGTACTAATTAAGTAAATGCATTACAAAGTTTTATGGATCGTTTCGAATTAGATTCATTTGTCATTCCGCCTTGGATTTAATTTCATGAGTTTAATATTTTCTCGTTCATCTTTTATGTCATAAAACTTCCTTCGTCTCTTCAAAAATCCGTTGCAAACGTTTATTTATTTCGTTTTTATATCATCGATGTCTTCTCTATTGTAGCGTTTATGCGTTTCAAAGTCGTAACTAATTTATTTGACGCTTTTGACAGCAGCACTCGCATTAAAACGGATTTTACTGTCTCAATCCCCCTGTGAGTAGAATTTGATTTGCACTCGCTACGATTGTTCGTATTGAAAGCCATAAACCAGAAGAAAACAAGTCGTAAAAGTTCTGCATGGGAATCGTCATCGTCATAGATAGAATTAACATAGAAAACGTGAATTGCGAGATATCAGAGTCGATCTCATTAGTTGCGCTCATTAATCATCAAAGACGAGCAAAAAATTGAATTAATTTTAATAAATGTAGTCTTGAAGTTATCTATGATCCATCTTTTCCGCACAGACATTATTTCGTCAAAGGAAAACGTTCTTTTTCTTCCTTCATTAATAAAAATAAATAATTCTCATCTCATTTTTTCTGCTTTATTTATAGATTCCCAAAGCAGCTTTTGAGCGTCACTCATTAGCATCGATCGGTTGAGATTGAATGTGTTCCTCAGAGACGAAGCAATAAAAGACAACAGAGCTAAAGAAGAAAATTGCGATTTGTGTGGAGACAATTTCGTTGCCGTTTGAAAAGAAAACAATAAATCGAAAAATTAAAAACAGCGAAGGAAAAACGTTGACGAGAAAGGAAGTGGGAACGACATGACAGATGCAATAAAGCTCACAGATATGCTGCAACAGCGTACGGTCGAGTATGAACGTCAACGACATTTAGCCAATTGGTTAATTGAATCTAGTCCACACATGCCGAAGCCGTATCAGCAACCACAGCAGAAAAAGCAGAAAAAAATCTTCACTACTTCTATATTTCACGATTCGTTTTTCTTTTTGAGCAAGTTCGGTCCTCAAACATCGACCCCGGTTCAAAGTACCGAGCAAGAGCATCAAATTATCCAATCGCCTGCACCCATAACTTCATCACAGGCCGTTGGACAACCGACAGTACAACAGCAGCACACAAATTTATCGAAAGCATCGACAGCATTTACATCGTCCCAGACAAATTTGCCATTGCAAATCGTTCAGTCGAGTCGTGATGGCAACAAGGCGAAACTGAGGCGCTTTAATTCGCACGATACGAGCGCAAACATGTTTTCGGTGGCGGACTTTGAGAATGCTCGAATGGCCAGGCGCAATGAGCTGGAACTAGTCAGACAAAAGCAACGTTGCTATAAAATGAACTCGTTGAGTTCGGGCTGTGATTCATCGACGGGCGATAGTAAAGGATCAAAGTTGAGTAACGAGGTGAGTGTCAACGAACGAACAAGTCGTTTATTATCCAATTAACTGAGACCTTCAAGCTGCTGCGTCCTTATTCTGAAATCTCTTGTTCCGACTCACATCACTTTAACGATCAACGCTTTAATCTCTTGTTTTACTATTTTTTTCTCTTTTTTATTCGAATTGTAGTCCAAGACAGATCCAATGTCGGCTGAGTCGTTTCTTGATCGCTTTTCATTGCCGCGGATAGCGCGTCTAATTGCACCGAAAGCATTCTACGACGAGCAACAGCAAAAACAACAGAATCACTCGAATTCGATATTGGGCAAGAGCAAAAAGTCATCATCAGTCAATCACTACTTGCATCAGCCAATTAATTCGAATCAACAGCAGCAACTGACGGCAATGGCCACCAACAACGACACGAATTGCTCCGACGATATCAAAGCGGATAACAATAATAACGGCGAATTATTTTTGTTGTATCGGCACTTGAAGAAGTATAAAGTTTATCATGCGGTCAACGCAAAAAGTGGCACGAACAGGAAGAAAGGCATTAAGATACCTCAAGACTTCACAGGTGAGCATTGTTCGAGCTGTTTAGTTTGCACGAGTTAATATTGAGCATTTACGCAATGTAGCGTTAGAATTTGATTGCGCAATTCCTTGTCACCATCGCCGTCGTTGTCAGACTTGCACAAACACTTTCGAGGCTAGCAAAAGTTGTCTTCCTTCGAGTATAACAAATATTCTGACGCTTCTTCGTCTTGACTTAATTGAATCGATCAATAAATTCATTTCAATTCACGCATATGTCAAGTCCGATTCGATTGCTCCATTTACGGCCAGCAGGCACAACCATGATCATTATTACAATGAGAAGGAAATTGGCCGTTTTCTGCTGACTTCAGTAGTTTGCAGAGATTATTGTGGGCTTTCATTGGCTGTCATTAAAGATGAACGAGACGTTAACGAAGGTTTCGAACTCAAATTCGCTGAGACTTCCAATCAACTTTTACCTCATTGAGCTCGTAAACTAATGACGCACGAAGATCTTTACATAAAGTTTCCAGTTCAAAGTCGAATGAAGGAAATCTAGGCGAGACTAAACTTGAGAGAAGTTTTATAAGAAGTCTTATGCAATAAAATGAAATTACAACATTCTGACGTTCGCAATCTTTTTCACTTCATCAGCTGAATTTTAATTTTCACTCTCGTTCACTCCAAGCGCTTCATCTCCGTCGTCATCTCTGACGATTACAATGAAAAATCTTGAATTGTATTTTTTTTTGCGAGTGCAGCAAATTTTTGAAAAAGCAAAGAGGAAAGTTTAATTCTCAGTAATTTTTCACGATGAAGATGAAGAAGGAGAGAAAATTGTTTAAGAGTAGAATGCAATTGAATCGACGACGTTAAAGTAATCTCGTGACAATGGCACTTCATCCGCCCTACTCATCTCCTAGAGACAACTTGAAGCGTTCAGTTAAACACGAAGAAGTTTCCTTCATTTGCTACGAGAGCTTCAACTAAATCCTGTTCTCAAAGAATTTTCTTTTATTATCTTCGCGTCTCCACTCTCGTTTCGCTCTGTCAGAACTTGCCACGAACTGTTGTAAGATGAAACTTTAAAGTGTTCTATGAATAAGGAATGAAGTCAACGCCAAAGGTTGAAAGAAAAAAAATTCTAAACAAAGTAAATTAGACGAAGGTCGAACGAGGCAGCGCGCGAAACGAGTTTTCAGCTGATGATGGCAATATTTGAAGTGAAAAGACTTTTTTTTTTGTCAAATCTCGCGATGTTTGGCAATTTTCCATCTCTCACTTTTTTATTTCTTTCGGAAACCTCAGCACGTGTGGCAGATCTCGTTAATATGACGATGAGTTGATGAACACGCTGTTGATGCAATTGCCACTAAAACAAAACTTGGCAAGGGGAATCAGCGTCAATGTGTCTAAATAAAAACTAAAATGATTTTTGGTCGCGAAAGAACTTTTTTTCTTTGAGAGAATCTCCAATGTTGAGTCAATGCGTGAAACTAAACCCAGAAATATCGAGATCGCATGTGCGTAAATCCATCGAACGGAACCGTCAAATTATTCCGAAGTTTAATTAAAACGTCAAGAATCCTCCTAAAATATCTTCGAAGGTTTCCGTTCATACGCTCACTCGTTCGAGCATGAATATCGTGAACTCTATGCGTAAATCATCGATGGAAACCAAACTTATTCGATGACGAAACTCTTTGGCTTCGGAAGCTTCTTATTGTTCACGATTTTCGCTTTTTCTGCTCGCTCATTGTTCGCTAATTGTTAGATAAATCTCGCACCTTTGTTCAGCACTTTACACCGCGACAGTCTTCGTCGTTGCCGAATGGAATTTTTTTGCATTTCGATTCGTGATCATTTCTCGCTGCTCTCCTCGTTTGTCTATTGCGAGGTGAGAACTTTAGAAAATAAAACGGTTCTACCTTCGTTTGTCTACGAAACGGATGCTGCCACTGCTAGCGAGATTGTTTTTTAGGGTTTTTCATCCGAAGGATGGAACACCCTATTGTGGCCGCTTTGTCCGTCGTCCGTGGTCCGTCTTCCGTCTTCCGTGATTGAGATAACTCGCGAACGCGATGAGCTAGCGAAATAATTTTTTCACCAATCGATAGAGAATTTAAATACAAAGAACAACTTTTGAAGATTTTTTGGCTAGCTCATCAGGATCAGGCCCACGGGCCCAAAACCTGGAATCTCCATACAAAAAGTCGATTTTAAGTTTTGAAATACGTTTTCTCGAAAACGGATGCACATTTCAGCTGTGACTTGTTCACAAGAAGTGATCAGCATGTTGAATCGAGTGCATGGATCTTATAGCTGACCAGATCTGGGTCCACCTCTTGCCAGCGCCAAGTGAAACTTCTGTTCCTTTAGAGTTAGAGCTTTGATTTGTTCACATGAAATGATCAGCTCGACTTGACAAAGCAAATAATCCCAGAAAATCCAAGCTACACTCATTGGATCCACCTCTGGGGAGCTCAAAGTGGAACTTCGTTCCCTTTAGAGCTAGAGCATTGAGTTCTTTACAAGAAATGTTTAACTGGTCACGACTAAGAGATAAATCCCAGAAAATCCAAGCTCCACTCATTGGATCCACCTCTGGTGAGCTCAAAGTGAAACTTCGGTAAACAAACCAAGTAAAATGTACCCTGTAACCAGTTCATCCAGAGGATGAAAAACCCTACAGTAAGTTCGGTACGAACTGCTACTGCCACTTGTTTTTCTAAGCACGTTCGAAGCAGCATCGTTGAATTGTTTAATGTCGGGCAATTAACGTTAAAAGCTTCTGTCGACTTTCTAATGGAAGTTAAAAGATTTTCATTAGGCAAATTACCAACTGAACTTTATCCAAGCTTCCAGTGCCGTTCCTGACGTTTCTATTGTCAAACAAATTGCTGTTGTTCACACACGAACTGAAAGCCACTAGCGAACTAGCCAACAATTGAGCAATGCAAATTTGGCTTTGACGATTTTACCAAAAAACAAAATAAAAAGCCAACAAGAGATCTTCCGTCTGCTGATAAAACCTCATCGCGCACCACATTGCGAACAACATGAACGAACACGAGGGAAATGAAACTGAAATCTCATCGTAGCCGCCGTCGCGCGTCAGAAACTTTGAGTGAGTCGTGGGCAGACTTGCTCGAAGCTAGCAAAGGCGAACAGAGTTTATGACTTCGCACCGTCGACTCAGGGTCAATCCAAAAGTGGCGACAGCTGATTTGATTAATATTCATGCATCAGAGACACTCGAGGTCGTTTATAGTTCTCGTTGTCCGCTTTTAAACTTCTTCTGCTTCTTCTTGTCATGAAGCCCTAGGGATATTTCAAAACAAACTTCTGTGTCGTTGTGTACTTGAGTTGCTAATTGCTGAAGCGGCTTTTAAGCAAACCAGGAAAAGAATTTACGCGAACAAATTGCGCAATGAAATTTGTTTGTTGTATTAATTTATGACGCCATTAGCGGCAGAGTTGGGCAACTAATCCAGCACTCACTTCGATTTTCCCGATCGTAAATTTCTCTCTCTTGCTCCGACAAATTGTTGGATTGTGGTTCAATGGCAGGCAAGTCCGTCCAACTGTTACTACAACGAATTTGCGCTTATTTGATGAATCGTTTTTCATTCCGGTTTCAAATATTTGCACAACGACAAACATTTTTCCCGTCACATGACGAAGAATTTAATGTCCACACGATGTTGGAAAGTTTCGAGCAGTAAATCAGTTTTATTGTCGGTCAGAGGTGAAACATCTTACGACGAGATTCTCGAAACGTTACAAAACTTGCTCTTCGAGGAGTAACATTTGACCTCAAAATCTCGCGCTTTAATGAATATGTTCATCCTCGCATCCACCTTCGCCCATAAATGGAGACCTTCTTTTGTTGCTTTTCGTCCCTCAACGCTCCACGCCGTTCTGCTGCAGAACCAAAGTCACTTTAATTAAATTATGAGCTGAATGGGAAAATAAATCAAAGCCCAACCTCAGACGAAAGCAATTCAACGCTTGAACGATGTGCAGACGCGAACAGAACGAAACGAATTCAAATGCATCGCCAATTCGTGTTGTAGACTTCGTCGCACAAACGAAAATTATTTTCCATCGTCTTTTCTTTGTTATGAACTCATGATAAAAGAACAACATTGCGCAACAAGCACTGGAATAATGCAGGCAGAAAATTTATGCAGGTTCATGAGCCCATATGGAAATGATGAACACAAAGGTACAAAGAACTCCATCATCACGATCTGCGCACTGCAATTTCGATTTCTATGCAACGCTCAACGCAATTTTTCACAGTTTCCTCTGAATCAGGAATCGAAAGCGTCAGGTGAAAGGAGTCAGTGGCTGTGGATGAAAGCAGATGCTCTAAATGAAATGCCAATTTCCATGAATCGTTATTTACCCTTGTTGGCTTGTTTCTGAATATTCAAATGAAGCAAAAGTGATTCGGGTTGAAAATTGGCGAAGGCAACAGAGAGGAAACTATTTCAACTGAAATTGAGTTTAACTACCTGCGCTTGGATGCAGCTGATGCTTAGCTCGTGTATTAATTAGTTCGTTAGACCAAAGGGTCATGGAGAGAAGTGGGCGGGCAGGAAGCAATTTAGTAGAACACAACTGCATTTTATTGCGAGCACGTCATTGCCACCCTTACTCATTCTTCTGCCGAGTGGAAGTTTCTCAGAATCGAACACCAAATTTTTGCTCTCGAGTGATGAGGAACCAGCTTGGCAGAAATGAATCGTTCGGGAATGAAATAATCAACATAACAGTTCATTTTAATTTATTCATATTTCTTACACTCGCTCGCCGTCTCGCTCACTCGTGAATTTCTTCTTGTTATTTCCATTCTCGCTGTTGCCGCTTTTCTTCATCTACGTCTCACATGTTGCTAAGCCGCAACCAGCTGATTCTCAACTCATGATATCGCGCATGCATCGTGTTTTCATTTTCTATAATGCCACAATCCTCACCTCTCGTCAATTATGTAATTAAACTCCGAGCCGTATGATTGTGTCTGCCGTTGGTTCATTCGTTTTATCTCAAGCAAACGCTCAGATTTGCCGTTTTAGTGCACTCGAAGATCGTAATGAAATGAAGCAAACTGTTGAATGAGAAGAAAAAGTGAAGAAAAAAAATCATAAGCAGCGCAAGCGAACTAAGATTTCCATCAACATCATCGCATAAAAGAGCGAACGGCTTTTGATTGCTGGTCGTTCATTCAAGGCTTAACAAGAAAGACCTCTCGAGTCGATTAAGACGCTCTGGGTGTGCACTTCTCTCTCCATTGCGGTTTCTGATGAAGTTAGAAACACTTTCACGACACATTGACTCACTTTACGTAACACAAACGGTGATGATCAAATTTCGTTGGAACACGAAACCACAAAATGATCGCGAGATGAATTGCAAAGAAAACTTAAGTGAGCGTGAATAAAAATGGGAAATTGGTAAGCAATCGAAAAGTTCTTGAAAATCGTTAGATCAACGAAGCAGAAGAGATCTGAGTAATTGGACATCGATCTGATTTAATGCGAACCGTTTTTATTCGATCAACAAAGATTCAGATTTCAGATTTTCACTTCCTCGTTTCGAATTACTGAAAGATCAGCGAGAAACTCAGAAGTTGAAATTTGATTCTTTTTCCAATCAACAATTGTTCATTCAAATCGCTAATTACGAAGGTTTTTTTTGGAAATAAAATGGAAATCACCATGAGCTCGATATCGCAGCGCGATTTTTTACTCGAATGGAATCGGTGCGTTGAAATGATATCGCTCTACGTGAATCGCCGATTAATTTGCTGACGTCAAACTGAAACTTGTGAGTTTCTGAAATTTCCGTTTGTTGACCTCACGCAAACTTCCCGCGAATTTCTGTCATTGCAATGGCGAGTTCGCATGTTAAATGAAATGTCGAGGGCGAAACAGAAGATCTGAGTCATGCTGCATTTGCAGAAAAAGATTTCTACCAGTTTCAAATAGTTTTCGACACTCAAGGTTCTGCTGATTGCTGGTCACGGTCAAACAGCAGCAAAAACAACTTGAAAAAAAATCTGTCGACTGCTGATTAAAAGCCACAACATCATTAACATCTTTTTGCGCCAGTGGCTTCTCTTTCTTTCTGCTTTAGCTTCAGTCTCATTTGGCTTTTAATTGATGAAGTTACCAGACGATGAACATCGAAGAACTTTTTCTTTACAACGAACAAATTAAAGCGCGAGGCGACACGAGAAGCAGCAAAATGTTTTGCATTTCCAGCGACCATTAAAGATGAGATAAGATGAAATTTTAAAAGACGGGTGACTAGTTCGAAGATTTTCCTTACATTTTGAACACATTGTCTTCGATTCTTTGCAAGTGGCTTTAACAAACTTGAAGATGAATCAGTTAAGAGATCGCTGACTATTTCTTTTCTTTACTTTGCTCTCGAGTTGATCTTGAAAGCGACAAATGGAACTCACTTGAACTCGTCTTTTGATGGTCAAATTGATCAGAATCTGTAATGAATTTGTATCAGATTAAAATCTTCATTGCTTGATCATCATCATCGCTCGGGCTTTGTTCGCATTTAACGAACACTTTAGAAGAAGTTGAGAGGCGTAAGAAGAAACAAATGAGCAGCGAAATTTAACGGATCATGTTCAGAAAGAACGCAAAGCCAATAATAGCGAATTGTTCCACAACACAGTTTAATCTTTGATTGTCTGAGTGGACTTGAAGTATCGACTTCGTCAGCTATTGTGATATCATATGAGGAAGTCTTTCGTGTGCAAACAGAGCCTCGTTGACGACGATGGATGGGTCAAGTAGCGTGGCAACTGATCGTCGTGAACTTGAGTGTTTAAAAAGGTTAGGAAGGTCAACCGCCCATCGAGATGTGATCTACTCCATTGTGTCGTGAATGAAACCGAGGGGAATGATTAATTGTCTTAATCAATTGCGCGATTGAATGACTTCGCCTTTTCGGGATAGTTTAATTAGTTCTGATGCTTAATGGCAAAATTATCTTCGAGATGCTCGACTTCAAATTGAAGACATCCCGAAGCCCCAAGACGAAGAGAAATTATTTTCGAGATGAAGAAACGAAGAACGGATATTAAATAAAGGAAATTCCACTCGCGTTGAAAAAAAAATTTGCAATTAGAAGAAAACCTCAAGGATTGCAAGTGGATAAAAGTTAATTAATATTTTTCCATCCCATGCTGTCACCATCGCCTTTTTGAGTAAATAGGTTTCATCAGAGCCATGAATGCAAATTCGTTTCGTCCACGATCATAAAAGTTTACAAAGTCACTTACATTTTCCTTAGACATTAATTTGTTTTACTATCGTTTTGTCCCCGATTCTTCATCGCCGCACTTATCTTTATTGTTTCATTTAAGTTTGCTCGCTTTGTTGTGTAATTTTAATTTTTTGTGAATCGAAACAAACTCGAACGACATTGCCCTGTGGCGTCAGTGAGTGAGAATTTTTTTTCGCAACTTTCCCAGCTTCAAATTCAATTGTTCGACCAGTGATGAGACAAGACTCCAAAGATATTTTAATTGTTGCACGTCTTACGCTTGGAAAATGAAGAATATTCGTCGAGCAATTAAATCAACACGTTGCAAATCACTGCAGCTTGTCTTCAACTCAATTTGCATTTGTCTCTCACACTTCATTACGATTGAAATTTCATCCGATTTAATTGTTTGTGTTGATAGAGAAGCGGTATTTGGCAATGATGCAACGCAACGCTCTCACGAAACTCGTTTCAAGCTCAGATGGATTAGAATGATTGATGAAGGTTTCTTAATTATTTCTCGCTTCATTTGTTTGCAGGATATTTCTCACTGGTGAATGAGAAGGGAACACCGACAGCAACACAATACACCACGATGACGCAACTTGTACGCGAACGAGTCTACAAATTCTTATCTATTGACAACATGCAAGCGTACACTGAATCGAACCCGAGCGGTAATTTGCAATTGCGGTTCTTGTCACGAACAGTTTCCTTCAAAAGCTTTTCTATCCTAAACAGATAACATCTCCACCAAGTCGCATTATGTAAAAATCACTGCAAAAGCTGGCGAAGTTTTCCGCTTGTTGGCAGTATTCGAAGACGGTGCGCAAGACAGCAAGAGCTACACATCACCGAAGAAAGACAATTTGAATAGCATTGGCCGTGAAAAGGAGAAAGGTCGGTACGTTCAACTGATGTCGGAGAATCGACAGGTAAGACGAGAATGAAATGACAAACGTTCGAGTTGATTGAAAGCAAACTTATTTCTTAGATAATTTTCGTGTCGCTCTCGACGAAAGGAAAGTTTTATGAGATCGATCATAACAATGTACCGCAACTGTTCGCAAAGAACAATCCCAATGGTCACAAACCGAAGCAGTTAAACGTTGACTGCGTACACAGAATCAGCAACATCATCAACGATGACACGACGTTTCCCATAAACCTTCGATTCATCTCGAAACATAGCAGCGGTCTTATGCAGAATGCGAGCATTCCAGGTTTGTAAACGGTTCTTGAAGTAAGATGAACTTAAAAGACTTAGAGGTTTCTTTGTTGCTTTCAGAAAACATTAAAATCACGAAGCTTTCAATCGAGAACTCCGTCATCGCTTGTCCAATCGATGAAGCCGAGTTCTGTAATCCACTTCATCTTGTGAAACTTTATCTTGTTCCTGAAATGAAGTTCATCAAGTGTACACTTGGCTTTGAGAATGAGAAAGTAATGTTCTCGAACCAGAACGTTCAGAATCTGTTGAAGTTCTGTCAATTCAATTGTGATAACTTCATGCGTGCGATCGAGTATGAAACGCTGCCGAAGGAGAACATTGGAAAATCCACCGATAACTTGTCAAACATTGGAAAAGTTAAAGTGAAAGCTCCTTCTGCTTTCTCAAAGTTCTTCAGCAGTGAGAAAAATTCATCGGCTCATGAAAGAGAAGACTCGATAATATTTTTGTCGAAGAACGATCTTGAAAATCTCGAGCAAAACAAGCAGTTGACTCAAGAGAACCCGAAAGCATTCCAAGGCGGAAAGAAAGGTTGGTTCAAGAACTTGCGTAACGGCCCCTCGAGTAACAGCAATACGAATCCAAGCAGCAGCAAGACAAGCTCGTTCATGAATCTGAACAGCAATAGCATGGATCGATATCAAGATATGTCGAAGATGATTCAGGAGCGATTTGGAACTATTGAGATAAGCGAACGACCTGACCAAACGACAACTCTTAAATCATCATCTGAAATAAGCTATGACTTAAACGACCGTACTAATAAAGCCATACAGAAATGCTTCTCATTGCAGAACATTGAGCTAAATAACTCGATGGATCTTAGCTTGCAACCACCTGACTTGGTTCAAAAGCGAGAGGCAGTTCGTAATGCAACGGATGACGACAAAATTGAGAAAGATGTTACTTACATTAGTCAACACCATTCATCAAACGACTCCGCTCTGGATAGCTCAGAACAAGGTCAACCTCGACAACAGAGTTTTATCACCGAAAAGCTATTTAATGAGTTTTACGTCAAGACCAAGCAATACAGCAAATCATCGTCAAGCTTGCATCAGTTGTTACACTTCTCTGTTCCCCAGAAAATGAACATTCGCGAGACGAAGAAGCGGTTAGAGAAAGTCGAAGATGAGGAGCGTCGTAAGAAAGATGAAGAAGCGTTGTTGCATTTTCAGATGCCACCTCCACCTTCAACCGAACCGCCATCTGAAAGCTATCTCGTTGATGATGCTCATGATGACATGTCGTTCGTAACTGATGACTTGCCATACTGCAGTGTTCGCGATTCAATTTTTCAACATCACTCAGATTTGTCAGCGCCTCGCGACACTCCAACCGAAAGTATTTATGCGGAAATCTGTGCCACTACACCGCCCGTTCCATCTGATACATCTGAAGTTTCGTATAAGATGGAAAAGCCAATTCGTGCCAGCATCAATAAACAGAACATCAGCAGCATTCGCATCTCCTTTGGACAGGATTCATTGCCGACTGTTATTTCAAATGGTGGCAATATTAATTACAATTAACTCGTTAGATATCTCATTTGTTTTATCCTATTCTAATCATTCACTACAGGTCACATTTACTTTCGCAATCGTAGCGTACACAAGGCAACTCCGTTATCCTTTATCGCCATTGCAAATTGAATTTTTATTTATTTCATATCGAATAAAATTTGTCTTCAAATTTTATTTACAAAGGAATGTGCCTTCGACCCTCAGTTGATGAATCATTTTCACATAACTTTATCGAACTCCATCACAAAGGAAAATAAATGAGGTTGTTAGAGGAACCGAATGAAAGACGCACAATTGAAAGAAATCTTTCTCCTTTGTGGAGAGAAGTATTTCTGAGAAGGTGTACACTTAGGATAGATTTAGACTTTAGAGAAAATTGTATCATTTTTCATGCAAATACCAAAGCAGTGTGATATTTGACAAAAAAAAGGAGAAAGGAAGTGAAAGCATGAAAAAGAATTTTCGACACCTTGGCAACAAAATTTTTGTAACGCTCAGTCCTGAAAGCTTTCTCGAGAAAAGCTCAAAATTCAATTTTTCCTTCCTCAACTCTTCTTCTACTTATTATATGAGAAGGAATCTTTTTGAAACGTCTGAATTCTTCGGCCGGAAACTGACAAATAATTTTTCCATTGCGATATTTTCGCATTTTTTTCTAGGATAGCAATTTTCATTTGTGATGATTCTGAACTCACAAAACGTAATTAGGAACCTTGAGCACAAAAAGTGAAATTTACAAATTTAAATTTGGTTAAAAAATCGGAAACAGAGAGAAACAAATTTCCCTGCTGTCTCGTAAAGCTAAAAACAATTTTGAATAATAGCCCATTTGATATTTAGCTCACGCAATGTATTAGAGTGTTTCATGGTTCTGGTCCTTGAAGCTTTCGATGTTTGTGAATATTAAACAAAAATCTTTGAAATAAGAAAAATGACAAGAATGTTTGGATGTGTTTTTGATCGATGATGAAAGAACGATGACGTTGTCGATGTATTTGAATAAAATTATCTTTATTTGGTAATTAAATTAATAAAAGTGATGACGAATATCTAAAGAGAATTTGTTTTAATTTACATATCCTTTACAGATTTGAAGCTTTCTCATCTTTAATCATATCAGCAAGTCGATAAGGCTTTGTCTTAATGTTGCAATTATTACCCGCGCTTCTCATTGCATGTACAAACCCAATCATGTCACCTTTAAATTCCTCATTACTTGAATCGTTAATGATATACTTCATAAGTCGAAGTGTGTCCATATTCATTTTCAGTAACACATTCTTTTCTCGTTCGTGATATTCGTTAATCTCTTGAACTGTTGAATAAAATGTTAAATGTGCAAACTTTTTTTTTCGTTTTCGAAAACTTACTTTTATCATCACGTGGAATATTCCTGGTTGCAACTTTCTCGCGTTCTATGTTGAGTTGATTTGCAATCTTATTTTTTTCTGTGATGAAAACAAAACGGAAAATTTTAAATCTCTAATCATCTAAACAAATCTCTAATATGATCCACTCACCGATAACCTTTTTCAGATCCAATTCTGCGACATCCTCCAGAAGTTTTGATTGATCACGTTTGTAATCTCGGAGACAGGTTATAACATCCTGATTGACATTTTGCGAAGTATTTGCATCTTCAAGAATAAAGTCGAGTTGCTCATTAAGAAATTCTTTGACTGAAGGTCCCGTCTCGGTAAAATCCATTCGATACCCTAAACTACACAGAAAGTCATTGTTGTTCACATTTTTTTGGACATTTCGCTTGTCCTCAGGCAACGCTTTGAACAAACTTATCATTTGGTTTTGTCGCGTTCCATTCACATCGTAGAATTTATTTCCGAGAAGCTCAATTGATATTTCGGTTAAATACAAATCCAGACGACCCTTCACTTCAGACATTCTTCACAAATTTTAATTTTAATTTCGCTTCGTTTGTTTTGATTTTCAGAAGTTTTTGTTTGTGTTGTGTTCCCTTCGAAGTCAAACAGTTCCTAGGCCCTCGTTTAAAAAAAACAAATTGAAATTCTTGTTTAGTAGCTGTTTCACTTAGATTCATGACGATTGTTGCAAAGAAATGGCGCAGAAAATAGATCTGGACCGAAGGCTTCTTGTTGAGTTCACGAAAGCATCGAAGGAAGCTCGAGGTAAAAAGTTTTAATGATAAAATTGCGAAACATTTATGCATTGTCAATATTTTCAGAGTTGTATCTTGGAAATTCAATAACTGAGACTTTTGATTTGCCAAAGAGCATTGACTTCCTTCGCAATCATGTGAGTAAAAATCTGCCGCTTGTCATCAGAGGAGCAATGAGTGAAACCGCTGCTGTTAAAAAATGGAATTCAAATTATTTTAGGTGAGATCTTGAAATTTATTTTCCGCATTCGAAATGAAACGAAAATTATGCTTCTGATGTTATTTTTATATCGCGCGCTCCGTTTCATATTAAAAAAAAGTAGAGATTCTTTTATTAGATTTCACTCACGTATTTTAATGCCAAATTTCGACAAGAAGTTGAGGCCAATTCATTTCTGATGAGAGCTTGAATTGGTTCCTATCTATCGAGCGATTGATTAGATTCTTCATCACAATTTTTGTTTCCTTTTCTCATTTCACAAACAATTTATTGTTGATACTCAGAACTGATTTGTTGCTGTGTAAAATAGAAAGTATGTGGACAAGGAGAACGTTCTCGTTGCGCTAACACCAAACGGATACGCGGATGGAATTGCAACGAATGAAGCCGACGGAAAGGAATATTTTGTGATGCCAGAAGAAGCCACGATGAGAATGCGTGATTTCCTGAATGCTCTTGAAGACCGAAGGTAAGGCCACTGAAATAAACGTTTTTGAATCTTATTAAATAAAATTTTTATTTTTAGTGGACCGATTTGTTACATTCAAAGACAAAACTCAAATCTTGTCAGCGACTTCCCTGAGCTGGTCAATGATCTCGATTACTCATTAATTAATTTCGCAACGGAGGCTTTCAACAAGGAACCAGACGCCGTGAATTTCTGGATGGGAGATGGTCGAGCAGTAACTTCAATGCATAAAGATCCTTACGAGAATATTTACTGTGTAATGTCAGGTTTCAAGGATTTCATTTTAATCCCTCCTGTTGATGTGCATCTCGTGCCAAGACAAACGTATCAGTCAGCAATCTATGAGTCTGACGAAGATGGTGCTTTTAGTATTAGACCTTTATTTGATGGTGAGTAAGATTTAAGAAATAAGTTGTTAAGAATCTAAACAATTTCTTATCCGACCAGATAATAAGAAACCAATTGATATAGAATGGGTTTCAATTGATCCCCTTGCACCTGATTTAAAGAAATATCCAAATTTTCAAAACGCCAACGTCTACAAAGTTCGAATTAACGCTGGAGATATTCTTTATCTTCCAAGCCTCTGGTATCATCACGTTCAGCAGTCTCATAAATGCATCGCCATTAACTATTGGTTCGACATGGATTACGACTCACGCTATTGTACCTACAAAATGATGGAAAGTTTATGTGGATTCCGCGTTGAACAATAAAAATTAGTTCTGCTCAAAGAAAAAGTTAAAGTCGATTGGTTTTCAATATTCGCCAACTAATCTTATTAGTTGATGCGTTTTTAAATATTTTGTGATGAAGCTTTACCTAATGAAACATAGCACATTCATTTCTTCTTTTTCTGACGACACTTTTATTGATAATGACGATTTAAACACAACCAGAATCTAAACCTTATAAATTGCCAAATTGTTGAAATCGTGTTCTATCCTGAAAAATGTAATATTTTCTTCTGATCCATACAATAAATGAGAAGTTCAAGTTAATTAAAGTTTTTTTTTCTTAATTTTATTTACTTTCAGTTAAAGGACTGTTTTACATTAAAATTTCTAAAACATTTTTTGTTGAGAGCTAAAAAAAATTATATTAAACGAAGAGACAACTCTTGCGGAGTTGTCCGAGATGAAGTTCTGCTGTGTCGCCTTTCATTAGCTTGAATTTGTTTTCCATCCCATTGATCATTCCCATCAACCAAGTGAGATGCTTTTCGCCCAAATCGTTCTCATCATTGTCGAAGTCGACTGAATATTGCATTATAACGGACTGAAACTTTTTGCGCTGACGAGAACGTCGGGAAGCGATGTTGTTACGAGTGCGATCTTCTGCGTCTTGTTGAACAATATAACTTGAACGAACCCTTGATTTCTTTGGATTGTATCCGTAGGTAATCGGGAATTCTCCGTGCAAGGCAGTGATAACTTTAGTTTTAAGTCGATGAGATTCTAGTAACATTTTATCAAGTTCGACAAGCGAACCTTCGCGAAGTCTATAGTAAACGCTTGTTCCGACCCAATCCGAAATGTGTCTTGAAAATTGGATGGGTTCGAGCTTTGAAATGTTTGGTTTGATATCAACTATCTCGTCATCTATTTCGGAGATAGAACTTGATTCAGGAGTGGCATTGACATTATTAAATTTTTTGTCATTGTTATATTCAGGACCGTATAAGAGATCATCAAAGGACATTTCAGCTAATTTAGAATAAGCGGGATTTCCCATAAATTTCGTCCTCATCTCTTTCAAGAATGGCATAAAGTTAGAGCTTCCATTGATAAATTGTTGGGGCATCCATGGCATCATATTGGTGGTCGCAAGGGTGGTCGGTTTTTGTGATTTCTTTTTCTTGGAAGACAAACTGAGATCGAGGGGAAAACTGAGATCAATGGGAAGACTGAGATCAAGAGGAAGACTGAAGTCTAGATCTTTCTTCGAAGAATCGGGCGATTTTTTTCCAACAGAAGTATTTAAATTTACGGCATTTTGGACTTTAGTTTTCTTTTTCATCGCGGGACGAACTTTTTCAGTTGATTCATCTTTTTTTACCGATACAGCATCGTCGATAGTAGAGAATGTTTCTCTCGTCATCTCAAAGAGATATTGGAAGACTTCATCTTTCATTGTTTGTTCTTCCGTAGTCATCTATAAAAAGAAAGAAAAGGATTTCAGGTTAGCGAGGCTTCAATTATAAATTTTTCATAAACGCAAATGGCGGACGAGTCTTTGATCTTCGATGATTTGGCCAAAGCAACAGCCCGCAGAGTTAAAACCGTACTTAAAGTGCAAGAATGCAAATCTTTTGAGTACAGCTGAAACCTACGGGTTGGCACTTGGATTTTCCTTTAGAGACGCAATAAGACACTTCACTTAATTCGGAATGATAAACCTTGATTCCCATATCTCTTCCGTACTAAAATAGCAACAAGCAATTCAATTCAGTACCAGAAAGATACAGGAGCCACGGTTTAATTTCAACTGGTTCACTTTCACTTTCAGCTTTGATAAGTTTCAATCGATGATTACCTTGAGAGCCAGTTGTTAGCAGATTTCTTTATCTTCCCTTGATAGGTGTTGTCACTTGATAATTCAGAGAAAGACTGATGAAGCTCTACCGATCGGTCCGAACTTTATAGCGAAAGCATTCGGCTCATTTCCCTGTCTCGCTCTTTCATCTCTCAATCCTTTCGTCGTGTTAACGAAATTTCCTGCCGGCAGGTCAGTTTCAGGTAGAAAACTAATTAAAAATCCCCAACTGCTGCGAGTCCCTCCTTTTAAAGGCATTTAGAGCGATTTTTATGATCTCAACGGATTCAAACGCATACCTTGTCGCTAAATTGGAAATTCCAAAGTGCAGCTGATGCAGATTTCGCATAATTAGGACTAGAAATATAAAGAATTCTTACGCCCACAAAGTATCAAGTTCGATCTTGTTTGAACCCTTTGTCTCCAAGAGTTTCTTGCATTTTCTCGTTCGGTAACTTAATTGATAACTTACTAATTTTAATAGAAAGTTACCTACTTTTCCAAAGTTACTTTATTTTACACAAATTTCAGTTGAATCGAATTTCAAATCGAATTTCTCGCAGGGCATTCAACAAAGTAAAAATCAATTTTTCTCTCGTCGATTTACAAGTTTTCTTCTGGTTTTCACGCATCTAAAGCTAAGGTTGGTGGAGAAAAACATGTGCAAACTCATCTTTGTCTAGCGAATTAAAGGTGGAATGACATTGAGAAGCGAGCGATGGAAGATTTAAAGCCAAAAACTTGGTTTTCATTGTTTTCTTCTGAAAATTACATAATGGAAAACAATTGAAAGGAAGAAATGATTCTTGTCATAAAAGAATTGATTCCACAATCTCATCACTGTCTTTCCACTTAATCGAAAAGTGATTCGAATCGACACTAACTCTTTTTCGTTGTAGCAAATCAACAATGGCCGGAGAAGTCGCTGGAACTTATGCTAAGCCCGTCCTTCGTGGACTCCACAACGCCACCATCAAGCGCAACTTGATTGTCGCTGGAGTTTTGATGTTTGTTATCACAACCGGTGTTAAATTCTTGCGCAACGAACCACGTAAACAAGATTACGCAGAATTCTACAAGTAACTTTCTATCTCCCTCGCTGATCATTCAAATTCATTCAATATTCTTCTTTCTCTATTAGAACCTACGACGCAAACAAATCATTCAAGCGAATGGTCGAAGGTGGATGGTTGCAAAGCGTGAAGGAGCTCTAAATTTATTACCCCACATCAGTTATAATAGTTTCCAATTAAAATTGAAAAGATGACGTCGATGAGACAGCAGAGCTCGCTTAAACATTCTGGAAGTATTGAGCTGAAAGTTAAGAAGAAATAAAAGAGAAAATCGAATGCATCGTTGGAGATTTCAATTGGACTTCAAATCGTTGTTTCCCTTTGGCGGGCTTCCTGTAGCTCTGAGCAGTTCTATCAAACAGAAGTTGTTTAAGCGATTCTTTTCCAGTTCGTCTTAGTCTCAAGCAATTCAGTTTTACGGGCAACCATTAAATGAAAGTTATTAATTGCTTGGAAGAAGGAAGAAGGTCAAGTAGCATTCTTAGGATCAAGTATATTTCATGTCAGCTTCACAGTTTTAACGACGATGAACAATACAATTTGATTAGAAAGACAATCTATTCAAAATTCAGATCAGAGAGAGAAGGACAATCATACTTTTGCTGGAAACATAGAAACGATCGTTTCTCTCTCGTCTGTTTCAGGATTTCTTGCGCAAAACACCATTAACTCATTTTTTCATAACACAAGACGACGTGTTCCACAAACCTAACAACTAAAAATTCCCTCGAAAAACTACGTAGCGAAGGGTAAAAAAAAGCAAAAAAAAAGTTTCATACGATTTCGTCAAAAAACGAATAAATATTATTTTACGGGCAAATTTAATGATAAATAGTTTAATAATATGTTAAAGGACATCATGAAGATTGTGTTAATCAAATAAATATTGTTTCTAAGAGTAAAAACGATCGAGTTTGTGTGAAAAGAAAGAGTTGAAATATCCGAAGAGCTAAGAGTAAAAAAAAAGTGAGAAAAGTCCTTCCGTTTAATCAAAAAATAACAAATTGCAATCAAAGGCATTAATTGGATGGTTCAGTGGATAGTGAAGAAATTAATAGAAGTCGAGCGCGGATGGAAAACATGTTGGCATAAGAAATAATTTCAATTCACAACACACACTCCCACAAAATAAGAGCCCGTTCTCAAAATGGCGCTGGGGGTATCTTCATAATTTATGTCTCACCCTTCAAACATCATTAGCGAAATACATTAATTAATCAAATATCCATGGAAATCTAAAAGAAATAATTTTTGTGTGAACTGAATCGGAAGTGACCCACACGACGAATTGACCCCCAGCAATATTTTCCATTACAGCGAGAGCGCTTTGCGTCATCTAAACAAATTGAGATGCATTTTTCGTACTCAAAACATTGATTTCAGTTCAAGAACCACCGAGAGTCATGTTCTTTGCTCTTTTGAGCTTAATTTAATGCCATCTAAAAGCATGTACTTCCATTCGTAAGCTCTAAAAAAGTCAATCTTTATGCCGTCCATTCGCGAGACCCATCAAGAAAAAAAAGAAAACGGAACAATATTTTAATCACTCCATCTCTTTTCCTCATCGCACCGTTCACGTTTGTCTCCTTTCTAGGTTTAACAAGTCTGCAATTATGTTTCCTTAAACAAGGCATGCAAAGATCAAAAGAAGGTTTGTGTCAAGAAATCATCCAAAACTCATTCGCTGTCCTAGCGTTGAGCGAAAGAAAAAATCTCCATCATGAGACGGAAGAAAGCCACCATCATGAAAAGCCATGGCTATGGAAATATTTCGTAATTTTTGATTGCTTGCGCTAGAATACTCAAAAGTGAATTTAATCGTTACTGCTTAGAAATCCTCTTCCATCGAGAATTTCTTGAAATATCCTGAAAATTTAGATGTTAAGCTTCTAAATAAATGCTTAGTGTGAAATACATTTACGAGTTGGTGGTATAATTTATACGCGAGATTGTGTTTACTACATACCATGCCAGTGCTGCAACAACAAAAAATAATAACAAAATTTTCTATGATCAATCAAAGCGATCCTTTAAATTTCCATTGATAACTTGAATATGTAAATTTTGTAATCTCAAGAGCCAGGCCATTATTTTGATTAAAGCTTTCTTCCATCCCTGATTAAAAGTTGATGATGAAAACACGTTTTTTAATGATTTTTCTCTGCACTTTTCGCTTCCGATTGAATTTGCATTTCAACCAAATGCAGCAGAATGGCAGCAGACAGCGATGGTAATGCTAACAATTTAACAGCAGTTGTGATCTGCGAAGGAGACTATCATGATCCGACGTTTCCACAAAAACTAAACAATCTAGTGGCTCGCCTCAATAGTCTCATCGAGGAGCAGCCGAAAACAAAGCGACTCAAAGTTAATAAAGTAAGTAAACCGAAAAAACATTCGCAAACAGGAATTTTATTCAATTTCTCTTCGTGATCCTTATTTCAGGTTGAACCATGGAACTCTGTTCGAGTGACATTGTCCATTCCAAAGGAAGCTGCGGTGAAGCTCCGTCAGCTAGCAGCCGAGGGCAATAGTGCATTAAGAGAATTGGGTATCTTATCGGTTCAGTTGGAGGGAGATTCTGTGATATCATTAAGATTAGTTGGTCAGGAAATCGTATTGCGGACATCAGTTGGTGAGTTCGATCATTACAAAATTAACTTTGATACTCTTAACTAACGCCGCTAAATTGCTTGCTTGTAGATAACACAACTGGTTCACAAAATACAGCAAATCTAGGTGAATTAACACGAATATTGGCACAGAATAAGCAGCAGCAACAAAGCCAGCCAGTTGCCTCTACTTCATCGGCATCAACAGAAAATGCTTTACCCTCAACATCTTCATCATCTTCGTCTTCTTCATCGCACGACGGACTTCAAAATGGACCAACCAATGCGACAGAGAAAGGTTTATTTAAGTCGCCGAATACTGTATGTCCAATGGACGGCAAGCTCCCAGTTCATGTGCCAAACGTCACTGATATTCACTGCGAATTTCCATTTGAGAGCATGACACAGGCACGCGTGATACATCGGCGTGAAAACACGATGGGCATGAGCCAGCAGCAACAGCAAGGCAATAGTCAACATTTCGTAGCGCCTAGTACTCCAGCAGGACAACCTCCACCTCCATATTCGAGCAAACCTGCTGCGGTTACCTCATCAAGTTCATCGTCCCAACTCCAATCGTCAGTCGCTGGAGGTGGAAACAATATTGCCATATCGAGTCCGTTGTTAGTGAATCTTTTGCAAAATGAAGGTGTTAATAATAGTATAATAAGCAACAGTTCCGGCGTTCAGCCATCAACGTCCAACATAGTTTTGACACCAAATAACTCGGCTGGGGATCACCATCAGCAGCAACAGCCACAGACAAGCTTAGTGAATGTTAATAACAATAAGTGCATAAATGTAAATAAAACACAAATACCTGTGCAACAGCAGCACGCGATGGTGCAACAACAGCAATCGATCGTCATCAATCAAGGATCGCCGCAAGTTGTAAATCAAACGGGAACGATAGCGACTACATCCAAGTTGATCATTAATAACAATAGTGTAATTAACGCCGCTACTCCTGTGTCGACGACAATTATGAATCCATCATTAACAGTGCCTTCTCATGTAATCAATAATAAATTACCACCACATCAACAATCAGTAACGACGCGATTCGTTGGACCTGCAGTACAACAACAACAACAACAGACGACTCTACGCAATACGGCACAACTTTTACCACCCGGCGCCCAACCTCAAACGATTCTCTCAAGACCTCCTCATATGCAACAACTGGCAAATCATCAATTCAGACAACCTATGATTAGCGCTAGTGGGATTGTGCAACAACAACCGCAAAATGTTCAGCAACAAACTCAGTTTGTCACCCAACAAAACGCAATGCCTTCACCATCACAACCTGGCTCTTCCGGGAATTTCTTTGATCATCCGATGAAGACTCTCAGTAAGCCTATGGACTCGGCAACAAAGCATAGTTTTCAAGAGTTTGCGCGCTATCAGATGCAATACAACCTGAGTCAACAACAACAGCAAAATATCCAACAAATCCATACCGACGGACCCCAACAATCAGTGCCTAATCAACATCCCCATACGAACGCTGTCGTTACAACAACCACGACGGCTTCGTCGACGACGACAAACCTTCAACAAATGCTCATAAAAACGGAACCAAAACAGCCGCCAACAAACAACAATGATCCGTTGGGCCTCAACCTGACGGAGCTACCTGATCTCAATCTAACAAAAAACGACCTCGACTCGCTGCTGCCGACGTTGAATCCCAGCGAGTTAGAATGTGCCCTCTTTGATTCCAAGTTGGATTCATTGCTGGAGGGGAAGGATCTGGATTTGGATTTCAGCTCACAGACCACGGCCATCGGTAGTGTGAAGAGTGAGCCTCAACAAACTGGTGTACAGCCACCAACATCGATTGGAAATTTTCCCGCCGGTCAGAAGAAACAGCAAATGCTAATAAATCCTCTGACGGGCGATCTTGAACCAATGCCGAGTGATCACGACAGCGGCTCCGAAAACGAGACGGAAGAATCGAAGCGGAAGAAGCTCTTACTTAAGCAATTTGGCGATATGATCCAATCTGATTTATCCAATTCTCTCTATTCCGATGATGAGACATCGTGCAGCACGGGATTCTCAAATAAAGGCACCAGTGATATGAGCGACGGTGAAAAGTCAAATTCAAACGACCTAACGAGCTTAAAGACGAAGAATGTTCGCAAGGACAAGGTCTTGAAAGATGGAACTGTTAAGAGTAGTCGAAAACCGAAAGAGAAGTCGAATAAACTTCCAAAGGTACCGAAAGTAAAATCGATTACAGCAAAGCCGCGCATAAAGAACTCATTGTCAGACTTAGCTCCTGATGGCAACGAGAAAGTTAAGATCGTTCTTAAGTTGCCAAAGGCTTCGGACGGAAAAATGGATCTCAAGCCGACACCTGTATCGAATTTTAAGAATGTTCAGTTGTTTGGTCAGCCAGGTCAACAAATAAACTTTCCAACAACTGTTACCGTCGGAAGTGCGATCGTGACGCAAAACAGTAGCTTTACTCCAGTTCAACCAGCTGTGTCATCTGCTGTAACGATAACAAACACGCAAGTGCCCTCATCGCAAACCGTCACGTCACCGACGGGAGAAGAGCTTCGTGTGCCTCCTCTTCACATTAGCCTTCGTGGACGGAATTCGATCGTCATCAATAATAAGAAGGATCGGAAAAAATCTCATAGCGGTGAAGAAGATAGCGATGGTGCGAGAAAAATTATCAAGAAAACAATTCCCAATGATTATCAGAAAAGCGAATTGACGCTAAACAATCACGAAAAGCTAGACTCGTCCGACATTCCACTGAGTGCGCGGCTCAAAAACATGACAGATCCACAGCACATCATGAATTCTCTCGCGAGCTACAACGTCACAATCTCATCAACGTCTGGCGGAACGACGACGCTTGACAACCACAAGACAAAACTTTTTGATGAGACGGGAAACTACCGGAAAGGAAGTCAGGAAGGCAACACAACGGTCAACAACCATCTCAGCAAAAGTGGACCGTCATCGACCAACTTTAAAAGCATTTCGCGTAGCGAAGTGATGACATCTCTGGCTTCCGGTAACCCCAACAATAATCTCAATCAAGTGCCTGCCTCGACATCAATCACGACAGTGGTGTTTGGTGAGGGTGATGGCTCTCATAAAAAGAATCTTAGTGAGCTGACAAATGGACTGATAACGAGCAATGAGGCAAAGAAACGACGACTTAGCGGCACGACTCTCATTGAAACAAAAAACCGGAAAGATGACGTACAAGAAATTCATTTCACGACGCTGACGGGCACGATTGGATCGACAAATGTCGGTACGTTGCCTCAACATTCAAATCTGTCGACGTCAAAAAACTTGAAGGGCTTAAACTCCACCATCATCAGTAGCAGCGCATCGGGTGGAGTTGGTGGTGGGCAAGGAACGAAAGCAAACAAAGTCGTTAATCATAAAACGACGACGCGCCCAGTGAAGATCATTAATCTCCACGAGCTTAGCAATCTGACCGCAACCCCCAACAACAAGCCGGTAACGACGATTGCGACCTCAGGAGGAGGTATCACCACAGTAACTCAACTGCCTCAGGACCATAGTGACACGATCAACGAGGAAAAGTTTAAGCAAAAATTTCTTGAGTCAATCTCAGCACAAGACGTGTCAATAAAACAAACGAATTCATCTGTATCGACGAATGAGGGAAACATTCGAGAGTCAAAAAACATCGATGGATCAACGACAAAAGTGCAATCAAACAATCTGAGTGAAGCACCAAAGTCACGACCAGAATCTCCCTTAAAGCAGTCAAATGACGCTGTTATCATTAGTTCGAATTCAATGCCAACTTCGACCAATGGAGGAACTCGTCAAGGATCGCCTAATACTCAAGCACAGGCAGGCGAAGACAGTGGCATTGAGTCAATGGACGCTTTGTCAGAGAAAAGTCCACATCAAACCAGTCATAGTCCATTAGCGAGGGATATCAAGAGATCCGAAAGTCCTCGAGATGGAAAAATGAACATGGAGATGGGAGAAATTGAAGCTGCGCTCGCAAAAATGGAAGGCGCTGGAATTGACGAGCTTCTCAACTGTGATAACAAGCAAAAGATCAATGGAGACTATGCAATCATCATGCAAAACGGCGACGTTTCCTCCAAAGATGAGAACAAAAACTTGACTGCGGTAGACATTGCTGCAACCGAGAATTGCTGCATCAAGAATGAACTCAAATCAGATGGATTGATTGTAAAGAAGCGGGAAAAGTTTGAAGAGCATGTCATAATGATCGATGCGGAAGCTGATGATGTCAAACCATCAGACGCATTGAAGTTGTCGCCCAGTGATATCAAAGACGAGACTAAAAATGAGTTAGAACCGAAGCCTTTAAGAACAAATCCTCCGCTCTACACATATTCGTCCTCTGACAAAACTCAACGAGACAGCACCGGAAGTTCATCAAGTGACTTGGAAAATGGTATCAAACCTGGTTCAAGCTCGGAAAAGAAGAATGAAATCCTTCAACAACTTTCCATTGAAATTCCGCAACATGGTGACAGCGAAAATCGAGTAAGAACACGAGCCAGCAGTAAGCTTGAAAGTCCATTAGAGATCACAAGACAAAGTCCATCAGATTCACCTGCTTGTTCAATAAAACCTAATCAAAAGCTCTCCGCGGCAGTCATTGATCGCCTGAGTCCAAAGCCAACGATCGCTGGAAAAAACAAACGAAAACGTCAAGGCTCTGAGAGTTCAACGCAATCATGCGTAAGCGACGATATTCCTGGTCAACGAAAGAAGACAAGAACATCAGCCAACGCTTCAATAATTGCTCAAGATGATCTATTGACTATTGAGAAAGTAAATGCAAGAGGTGGAAAAAAACAGGAGATCATGAAAGCTAATCACAGTGGAAAGAAGCCTGAAGAATCATCAGACAGCGATGAGCCCCTCATGGACATGAAAGCAAGAACATCGAAGGTTTGCAAAAGTCAGACGACCTCACCAACAACCGTGAGTGAAGAAAAAATCCTGAGAAACCACAAAGTGCTGACAATTAACACGAGTAACGCCAGCAACTCAAAATCAGCAAATACATCGCCAACACTCTCGACGCCAGCTGTAAGCATAATACCCGTTGCGCAACACCCTACGGGCGGTAAAAACACGCCTGTAAGAGCTCCAACCGAAGAGAAGATCGGCACAAGAAGAAGCGTTCGCATGACGACGTCATCGTTAGCATCAAACAAAGCGAATGTCAAGTCAAGTGTGCTGAGTAATAATGCATCGACATCGCTCACGGTCACCGCTCAAGCTGTTGGTAATAACAATAACAACAATAGCGGAACGACGAATAAAGCTGATCAGAACGAACCTAGAAGGAAAACCAGAAGTGCTGGTAAGTTGAACAAAAAGAATTTATAAAATTTCAGGAAGTCGCTAACACTTCCTTCATTTTAGGTTTAGATAGTCAATCAGAAGGTCGTCGTCGAAGAGGTTCACGTGATAGCAAGTGACCAATAGTCGGCTGTGTCTCATCAGCCAACTGCATGAGCGAGACGCAGTTCCATCAGCTACCAGCATCACAAGATGATCAGGAATCATTCATAAGCGAGAGTCATTTACTGGACAACAGTGATTATAGTATAGATGAATTATTTGTCTCGTCGGACGATAGCAATCTGGAAATGTCTGTGGTAACAATCTCTTTGTACTAGAAAAATAATGCTGAAAAGCATAAATAAGTTTGATACGCAAAAAAGTCAAGCAGAGAAATTTACGGCGGAAGAAATGTAAGGAATCGCGCGCTAAGAGTTGATGAAAGTTTCGTATATTTAATGATTAAGAATCTGCTGTAAAAAGTGTCTTATCATGATGAGGAAAAAGAGGAGAAAACATAAGAAACAAAAAAAAATCACAAACAATTTACTAAGAGAATCTTAAGCCCGAAGAAAATAATTTCACTTTTTTTGGCTAAGCAATTTTGGATCCATTTAGTTCACGATTTCAAATGAATCGAATGACTCAACCAACAGTTTTCCACTAAATTCAATTTTATTACTTGCTTAGCTTCTTTCTGTTTCGAGGATCAATCGACGACAGCTAGAAACTCGACACATAAAGACAGACATGAACACAGAATAAATGATAAGAGAAGCTCCTCCTTTCTCCCTCAAATTCAAGTTTAGTTGAATGTACGATGAAATGGAAAATTAGTTAGTTTTAAGGACTACAAACAACTCCCAATGGACTGATGTCTCGCCGCGCCTCGTAGTAAACGAGTTTGTGAGTGAGTAAAAGGTCCGAATTTGTAAATAATTCGTTCGATTTTAGTTGTTTAGCGCGCCACCCCTCAAACAACAATTAACTTTAGGTTTCGTTTTGATAAAAGATGAATTAATAATATTAAATTATGTTTCAAGTTTAGCTGAAAGTGAATTTTCTTTAGAGTTATGAATTAAATAATAATTTTGCGTCACAGACAGAACACACCGAACACTTCAACTCATAACCGAGCTCTCCTTTCCTTTTTCTCATCGGCATTTGTAAATAAAAAACCTTCCGATTCCTTTCAAACTTTCATCATACTGATGGTTGAGACGGTGTCTGAGTGGCAAAGAAAAGTTGAGGGTGACCAAACATATCGGTTCGTAAAAATAAAAGAAGGAAAACTTGTCAACAGTAACATCGCATGAGTAAATTTTCAAATAGTTTCTGGTCACTCTCGAATTTTCCAAATAAAAGGAAAACGAACAAATTACAAGTCGGAGCCATTCTAGTTTATATTTTACCACTCAACCTGTTCAAATTAATTTATTCATAACGTCGCTTAACGCCCATCCCAAAATAGTTTTTCCTCGATCGTGGGAAAAAGAGAAAAGTTAAATTGAAATTGAACCGAGACATAAGTTTTCCTTCTTTCCCGATTGGAGACAAACACGAAACACAAACACACCTTTGTATTTAGTAACGATTAATTAAAGGAGAAAATGAGAAACTAATTATTATGATAAAAATATATTTAAAATGAAATTTAATATATTGAAATGCTATCGTTTAACGTTTAAGTAATGAAGATGATGAAAGTGGAGAGAAAAAACCTTAAAGAAATTTTCTTTCTCGTCCGTTTTAATCAAATTTTATTATTTCGGCTAAACGCAAAGTCCGTTGGCTGGCCTAGAGTTCGTAGAACTTTTGCCTCGTCGACTGGAGCTGATCGAGGCAATTCGAGTATGTAGTGAAAAAGGAAAGTAAATTCATGGTGGTTTAGTTTCAATGTATAAATTATTTTATAGTCCTTTTTGTCTTTAACATTAGAGTCGAAGCTTAAGTTCGTTTTATGTAGACTTTCGCCTCCTCTCCCCAATTTTCCTTTTTTGTGACGCGCAGATTTTATTTCTTAACAAGCGATAAAGAAGATTAAACACAAAATCCCGCGGGAATTCAAATTGAATAAAGAAAATCTAACTCTTCATATTAGTTGATAAGCGCTATTGTTGAAATAATAGAATTATATATCAAAAATACAACAACAACAAGAAAATTGTGTTAAAGAACGTTGTTTTATTTTAAAATACACAATCTGGAAAGTAATTATGAAAAATAATCTCCGCTGTGTTGTTTTATTTATGATCCTCGACCCCGTGATCTCACTTCCTGTCTCCATCATAGAAACGCTCTGATAAGAGTTTTCTCTCTTCTTTCAACTTAGTTCATCGCATTTAATTGACCTCAAGAAGTCAACTGTGTACGTCTGGACCAAAAGTAAAATTTCAGGGTGTCAATCATAAAATATTTTTGCTTTTTTATTTCAGAAAGCTGAATGAATTTAATAATTTTCTTTATCGACACTTGAAGCTAACTATGTTTGATAAGGTTCCATTTGCGTCAGGTCCGGTGCTGATGTATTTAGTTTTGACTTGAAGCTCTCCATTAAGTCATCGAAATCTTCGAGTGATCGTGAAACTCTACGATGTAAGTTCCTATAAGAATATTTCTATGATCACTTGAAGTGCAAACTCACCTCTTGATGGAAGAACTCAAAGATCTCGGAATTATCATATTTAAAGGAGCGGAATCTACTGATGAAGTTGAATGATCGACTTGCTTAAGACTCGTGTTGTCGTTAAACTGTTTTGACATTTCACAGCTTATGCAGTTCATCAGATCTAAAAGATTCGCTAAGGTCGCTCTTAGGTCTCCTTTATTCATGCCTAAGACATGCTTCAGTTGGGAAATATTTTGGTTAAGAAGATAAACACCGTAAAGAAGAACGTTTGATGGCGGCATGACACGGCAGAAAAGCGGAAATCTGTAAAATCAAAAGTCACGTCAGCAATATAAGCCACGACGATTAGTGAATGAAACTCACATTCTATCGGATGGCGGAAGAATCTTTATGTTGTCGTAGATTTTTGAACGTGAACCTTCGTGCTTGATGGGATTCCTAAGCGGGATGTTGAGGATCTTAGCAACAATGAGAACTGCATGCGAAACGTAGCCAAGTGCGATCGAAATTTCTGTTGACGTTGATGTTGTTGTTCCATAAGACTCCGCATCTGGCAGATGGATATTGTTGATCGTGAACATTCCTAAAGAGTTCCGTGTGATATGATAAATTTCATTTAATTCTCTAAGAAGACAACGTCTCGTATCGGCCAACGCCATATTAATATTGAAGATAGTTTCTTTCTGCAAGATTAGCTTGTCTTGTGGCGTTTTGGCATTCTCTCTACTAAGTGTTCTCAAACTATTCCAGATCATCGTTTCTTTTTCGGTATTTTCATCTTTCAGCTTTTCCCGTTTTCTTTCTAGATTTCTGTTAAACTGACGGCCTTTGTCTCTTTGCTGCGTAAGAAGTTTTATTCTAAATCTTGCACATTCAACTTTTACGCGCAATTCATGCTCTTTCATTATAGTTTCTGGCTTTGGTTGAGCTTTTTCTTGCGACAATAGTAGACTTAATGTTCTCCCCATTCCTGTTTGTTTTTGTGGTTCATAGAAGACTGGTTTACTCATAATCAACTCAAGATTGAGACAAGCAGCGCTCTTCGTGCCAATTCGATCAGCTAGCATTTGTGAGCTCTCTTGTTTAGCTTTAATCCATCTCTGAATCTCCTGAAGTTTTAGTAGTCGTTCTAACGTATAGCTTGGTTGAATTTCGCTCTTTGGAAAGTCTAGTCGAATGTATCGCACCTTGAGGAACTTCGATTCATTCAATATCTCCATGACAGTCACAGATTCATTCTTATACGAATTCGAGCCGCTCTCTATTGACCTCGGGGGTGATGTTGCTATGAGGTCAGGACTTATTTTATTGTTTGACCCATTCGTAATGCTAAAATTAGAGCTGGTTGAGTATTTATCGGAATTTTGATCACAGTTTGATTGGCTTTCAGGAATGGTGTAATCTGGTTGGTTAATAATTTGGTCACACGAAGTAAATATTCCACCGTACAGATGAAATAGTAATGTATTCTCCTTGTATTTGGTTCTCTCTTGATTATTTATTGATACGAGTCCAGAGAAGTAAACGCCCCATAGAGTCAATAGCTTGTCAGTCATCGAATCTGGTCCTTTGTCGTCTCGTTTCCAAACGCGAATGCAGATGAACTTGTGAGTGCTGCTTTGCATCTGCGGACAATTTATCTCTGGCCATTCCACTTTACTTCTGCAATCCAGCTTTTCACTTGTATAGAACGGCTTTGAAAACGCACTTAAATGAAGAGTGTAGTACATGGAAAACTTTTTGTCATCATCACAATGAAAATTGATTCCAGTTATTCTAATTAGGTTTCTTAATCGTATCTGTGCAGTTACCAATGGTTCAAACTGTCTGCACCTTGGTCGGGTGAACATTATAAACGATTCAGCCCTTGAAGGGTCCTATTTTATTTTTTATGTTTCGTTTTAATAATTCAATTAGAAAACAAATGCAACAAACACACCAAAAGTTTGAATTTTTGAAATTCGTTATATTAAATATTGAGTTCTCACCACAATTTCTAAAATGCATGGATAACAATATTTCTAGATGTAACAGTTTATGATCATTTATAAGAAGGTACAATTGTCGCTGGTTTTTATTTACTTTTATCCTGAACAAGTCTAAATCGTTTTGTCAAGTAATAAATAAATATCAACAATCAGACCTTCTAGTTTATTGGATCTATGCAACTGGGTTGAATATTTTGCTTTTCATCAAAAGGAAAATAATTTTCATCAAGTTCAGAGGGTGAATTAGTTTAATAATTTTAAAGACATTTATCTGTTGAAAGAGAGCTTCAGTGAAACTTAATTTATCAAAGTAAACGTAAAATCTCCATTGAAAATTCAAAGTTACGACGATTTACGACTGTTTTCTTGAAATCAAAACTTTCGTGTCGTCAATTTCTGACTACCAAGTATTGTCTATTTCCGATTAAACAAACAAGACTTCAGCTCAAGTTTCAAACTCGTTGTCAAAAATTGACATAAGAAGTCTAATTGAATTAAACTTTTCGTTCAATATTTTTTGTTTTGGGCTAGTCAATCATAATAGAAAGAAAAGTAGAAAATGTTCAATGACATCGATTGCTGAAATCTCAAGATTTTGATTGCTCTTATCGTCAGGCTGACTCATTTGACAAGCTTATAAATTGATTTTCATTGAAACTTAATGTTGTTTACGACTGTACGAATTTTTCTCTCTGACGAGTAAGGTGTGCGTAAATTTAATCCGCCTTTCCTTGCTTTTTATAGCTCAGCTAAAACAAACAATCAGCTAACTTCGTCGTAAAAAAATCATACACCTTTCATCTATCACTAAACAACATTGCATCTCGTGAAGGTGAGTCTGAAATAAATTTATCTCTTTGAATCTCACTGCAACTCGTTACAGCATTAAGATAAAAATGGGCAATTCAAGCACAAAACTCGCAGAAAAGTGTTCGCTCCTTAATAAGAATGAAGTTCCCATCGTCGCCAGTTCTTTTAAGCTCGTCAGTAAAAACTCGGAGAGGATCAAAGAAGACGAATTGAAGAAGTTTTGGGGAACACAAATGGACCCGCGCCTATCGCAGTATATAACGAATTTTCTTTTTGGACCTCTCGGAAATCGAAATCCGGTCGTGGAGTTTCAGCGATTTGCAGAACTTTACGTATACTGTGTTCGTGGTACTGTTGATGAAAGGATTAGCGTGTTGATGGCTAGTTTAGGCCAAACCGAACAAGAACCTTCAGAAATCGCTTATCCATTGATCAAAGAATATGTTGAAGCGGTAGTCAGCAGCTACATGCGAGCACTTCGTCTTGAGGCTGGTCCACAGTACAAATCATGGGAGGCTCGAGGTTTCCGGATTGTTAAAGATTGTGTTCAAAAATTGGCCGAAAGCTTAGGTAACTCCTTTGATTTTTTTGAGTATTGTCAATCTAAACAATCATTTTTTCCAGCTTATGATGTCGTCACACAAGGAACACAGAAAGTTACAAGAATTGACGCAGAACGATGGCTTCAGAAGAATCCAGTCTTCCTTCGAATGCTCGAACATGTTTTTCTACATCTTTATCATTATCGAGCAGTGAAAAACACCAATGAGGACAAAAATAAAGACCGAAACGATGAGAGTGGTGGCTCAGGACAAGGCAGTGGCAAAATCAAAGCTTTCTGCATTGAGCACTCTCTTCTTCCAGTCTGCGAAGACATTCACTACATACCCGATTATCCTGCATTCATTGACATTTCCCAGATTCTTTTCATAAACTCCCAGCTACCAAGCGAGTATCAATCAAAGTGGCGTTTCTTGTTCTCATCACAAATTCATGGAGAAAGTTTCTCGACTTTCATCGGACGTATTATGGATCAAGGAGCGACTGTCATCATCATTGAAGACACAAACGGATACATTTTCGGATCATTTTCAACAGATTCGTGGGCTTTGAGTCCTAACTTCACGGGCAACGATTCATCATTCCTGTATTCATTAAAGCCACGCATGCGAGCATTCCCAGCCACAAATTACAACGATCACTATCAGTACTTGAATCTTCACCAACAGACGATGCCAAATGGTTTAGGAATTGGAGGGCAATTCGAGTACTGGGGACTTTGGCTTGACAGTGAATATGGAATTGGTGAGTGCTCAGAAAGTTGTACGACTTACAAGAATTACGTGCAGCTGAGTGCGACAAAGAATTTTAAAATTCGAAACGTAGAAGTTTGGGGCGTTGGAGATAAACCAACAAAAGAGGATGAGGTAAATGAAATATTTCTTTAATCTCTCACGTAATCTGAAATGTTTTATTCAACAGGACGAAGAGCGTGTGACTGGATCAGTGTTAGATAAAGACCAAGAATCGAAAGCAATGCTGAAAATCGCCGGACGTGAACTCCACTCAGAGGGATATCGAGAAATGAATCCGCATGAATGAGATAACTGGATCTTGAACGATGAGTTTACACTCGATTTGAAATTGGATATTTGAAGCAAGGGTCAGAATCAGAAGAACTATCTGGTCGGGAAGAACAGCTTGCAACTAATCAATTTCATTGACGGACTCTCGTTCAAGTAAAACAAATCTCACCATCGCTTTTAAGCTAGCAAAGCTAGAGGCTTTTAATACAATTTTCTCTTGTACAAAAAAAAACAAAGGATTAATCTCTCACCCTCCGTGCTGTGTCCGCGCGTTCATTTAGCTTAAAGATGTTACTCGTTGTTACCTCTCTGGCTTTAATTTATGGATGTGTTTCTAAAGGTTGAGCTATTTATTTGCATGATAGTCAAAATGCTATTTTAAATGTGATTTTCGTCATCATGACTATTGATAAAGAGAAACAGTTAGGGGTGTCGTCAGGGTCTCTGATTTAGTTTGTTCTGAGCATCGATTGGTGAATTTTATTCCAAAATTATAGAGAAATGTTAGACACTTCTGCCTTCGCCCCTAGTTTGCCATCAAAAGTCTACCTAATCGATGTGTTAAGTCTAAGTATTAAGCGAATGTTACAAAAATCAATCCCAAACAAAGTGACATGCACAATTTTCTATGTGAAAACATTTTCTGACATTCTTGTAGTGCAATTCCCGTAGTTTAAATGAAATTAATTGAAATGTCAAAAAGAGAAATTTAAAAAAGTTTAAAACGAAATATTTAAAGCTTAGGACAATTTGAAAATTTATTGGAAACGTTATCAACCGAGAATTGAGTTGAAATAAAGAAAAACTTCAAAAGTCAAAAAGCTTGGAGCTTTCGTCGATGGTATTTTCAACGGAACTTTCATTCAAAGTTTAGTAACGAATAGAAAATTTTATTTACTGAACACGCTCATTCAATTTTCCACCGCGCATGTCAAGAAAAGCTTGGTGAAAATTTTCATCTCAAGAATCGGACTTAAATTTTTATTATTTCGATCTCTGTGACATGTTTAAAAGCGTTAGCAGTAAACCAACGCTATAATAGGCGTCGATAGTAAGAGAGTCCAGTAGTTTTCAGGTGAAGTTCAATCGAGGAGAGTGAAGAAAATTGAACGAAGGAAAATTCCCAAGGAAACTTTTTGTATGAAGAGGAAAACTTTTTTCGTAATCAAAAAGTTGTGATAAAAAAATCTGATAGTGCGTGAAAGGTTTGCTGACAAGGCTCACATCAGTAATGTCATTTGGTTCATTTGCATCATTCCCGATACGGAAAATCATTTCATAGATAATTCGTCGAATGAATTTGTCAGGAAAATGCCAACAAATAAAAACTTAACAAGTGTTTGCGAATACTCATGCGACTCCATATTTTTCTCTCCCTTCCATCCTATTTCGTTTACTAAGTCAACGAAGATGATTTCGCTTCATTGTAGATGTTCACAGCGATCGTGTGCTCTACACTTCATAACTTGATTAGTGAAAACACATCGAACTGCTCATTGAAACGAGAGAATCGCGAGATGTGATTTTCACATTGAGTTCGGGATTGAGAATGAAAAATAACTCACAATCGCGAAGATCTTGCTGTTAGTTCTACGTGATTTTCCGCTTTTCTATTTCTCTCTTTTCTTAATCAATTGCGAGTCAATCACATTTCATTCAGTCTTATTTTCATTGCGGCAACATGAGAAGGTTATAGACACAGGTCGACAACAGTGATTAATAATCGCGGAAAATTGCATATTGCGGTTTCATTATCAGTGAGGATTTTGAAAAGCTATAGGGAGAGAGAGCGACAAAAATCGATCGAGCTGATAAAACATTTCTGTTCTGATGCAAAGTGAAAGTGAATTTCAATCTCTCGGGAAGCATCATTAAGTTTTGTCATTTGTCGAATGCAGATTTATTTTTCCGGAATAAATCAGAAAACCAATTTCCGCTCAATTGATTTTTCCTCTCGTTGGCGACATAGCCGTTATCAAATATATTTATAAGTTCGCGTGTAATCCGATAAAACCGAAACAATAAATTCTCCGAGAGAGCATGATGCAAATCGAAATTCGCGTGTGAAAATATCTTTGTTTTAAGTTTTGCTTTTCAACGATTTACAGGCCGTCAACGGAATCGTATTTCATTTAATTCGCTCCATGAATTAATCGTGAGTGATTGAGAAGAATAAATATTTGATTAACATGTTGATGTGATGACGGACATAATGTGAAATGGGATATGAGTGAAGTGGAAAGTCAAAATTATTAATTTTGTTTCGTTAGCGACAAAAGCAAATTCGAGAAGTTAGAATTAGAAGATCACTTAAGGTCGAGAGTGAAAAAGTCAGCTCAAAAGTCAGCTCAAAGTTCAGTGGAAGCAGAACGAAGGCAACATGGGAAACTATTGCAGCTCTAGTCAAAAGAAGGATAAAGACAGCATCTCGGAAAAGTCTGAAGAGTGAGTTCATGCTAACGATCTTTATTTATTTATTTCTCAATCTCAACTTCATATCACAAACATTTCTTGCTTTCCCTCTTCTTGGACTTCAAATCTATTTTAATCAAACGAAATACGCGGATTTGTAAAAATAAACACGGCGATGGGAAGAAGATCTCACGCGGAATAACTCGTTTTGCCTTTGCTCATAAGCAAGTGGAGATTTTTCTTGATAGCTCGGTCATAAATTATGTTGAAATTATGAAATATCTTGACAATTAGGAGACGAAAAACTTAGTTTACGACTTATTAGTTTCAAGTTTTCGGTAATTATGAGCAGCGCGATGCATTTTATTCGAAACGATTCAACTGATTAAGTTGTTTTAGGCGAATTCTCGAGAAAAACAATTTTTATGACACACAAGCTCGTTCGTTGATTTCTCACAATGTGCACATATGACTTTAATTTTACGAGCTTCGTCATTTGAATAGTTATTTTTTTCTGGGTTGAATTTATAAGCGATGTCAAGCTTAACGATTGAGATGACCTTGTCGCCAATTTTTCTCGTCATCGCAAAGACTCAAATCAAAAACTCACGCCGTGCGAAAACATGAACTAAAGTGACGCTCTTGGCTAAGAATGTCTCAGCCCCATCAAAAACGTTTTCATTTTTTACAATTTTAATAATTTTTACGATCTGCTAAAAATTTTCTGCCTTGAGCGAGAAAGTTGAGGCGCAATACCTCAAGTGAATCGAATCAAGCAAAAAGATTTCAACAGTCATAAAGTAGCGCTCGTAAATAATTTAATTAAACAGAGAAGTCATTCATCATTAATTGAAAGCAACAATTTTCATATTTAGCCGGAGTTAATGGCGAAATAATAAATAAAGAAAGCATTTTCAATTTAAATTCTCTCTCACGAGTGCACTTAATCTATTGACTCTCTCGAGTTTTGCCTCTCGTTTGCGTTGTGTAAATAGAAAAGTCCTCAAGTGTTCACAAAGCTTTCCTTTAAATAATCGCCTCCGATCAAGTCTCGTCGTCATATTCAAGGGAAAACTCAATTTTCATGAATCAAGTGCGTAAAATACTTTTTGAGGAAAACAATCGTAGAAAGTTTGTTCGTCGTAGCCGGAAAGAAATCAAGATTGTTCAAATGATATTTACAAACTCTCGCATACATAAAACGAGCTAGTTCTTGTTGACGTCACAGAGAGAAAATGACCCAGAATTTTCCGTTTCGCTTTTCTCTCGTAACGTTCCGCGCGCACGAGTTCATTGCGGACAGATTTTTTCACCATGTGATTTTCATTTGTTCACTTCAGCTGTGGCGAGCGAGCGAAAACATATGACAGCCTTTTAAATTATGAATGCTTTTTTAAAATTTTCCGGGCCGCTCGGGATAATTTAATTCGACGACCTTTCATCGATTCTCACTGCTTCGGGGTTGATAAACTTCTGCTTACTTAATGCTTCGACGAAAATGTGCTTGTCGAGGGAAAAAGTTTGCTGATGCGAAACACTTGCGAGAAATATTTATTACAGCGACGCAGTGGCGTATTCGAGTGGCGAAAACAAATCTGTGCCACCCAAGTCGATTAAAAAGTTTGAATTCACTTCAAACGATGTGGGCGAGTTGAGAAGTATTCCCGCCTACATCACTGACTATTAGAACTTCCATTGATCCCTAAGATGCTTTGATAAAGAAATATTTGTTCACTCAATTATGAAATGTTTAAATTCGACATCGAAAACGAATTTCAATTAAAAATATTTTTGAGGTTCCAAGAAGGTTTTACGAACGCGAAATTAAATAAAACTTCTGTATTTAGATCGCCGGCATATCATTTAGCCGATAAGACGACAAATGAATTAAAGGAACCGCCACTAGCTCAGCCTGAACTCTCCGACACAAATGGAATAATTAAGGATCATCAATGTGGACGGTCGGGGCCGTTGAATTCATCTAATTTATCTGATTCAGTGTCAGCAAGTCCGCTGTGCGTTTCGCCGCCAGTTGATATTTCCACGCTGCTGAATCTTCCGCAAAGTTTGACTTCACTTTATGGACGCCCAGCTGTCAGTCGCCGCATAGAGAAGGACAAGAAGATTGTTCTTTATGTTCTGGCTGCTGACGAAAACAGCTACCAGATCGAAAAGACAATTTTATTGAAACTTCAGTCTTTCTTGCAAGACAAATACAATTGCAAGGGCTTCGAGGTTCACATCGCTGATCTTCATGTGCCAGAAAGCTACAGCAAGTCTAATCGGTTTGATTTGGAGAATTGGCATGATGGACCCCTCGAAGCGCAATGCGGCCATCATTTAGCCGCCAATTGTTTAGCTGAAATAACAAGTAATTAAGCGAATTAATCAGATTAAATATCACAGCTCTTTAAATGAAATTTCCTCGCGTGTTTCCAGGACATTCAACCGATTCCTACGTTATTCCATTGCTATTCCTGAACTCATCACTTGGCGACCCTCTGTTGCCTCTCACCATTGAATACCAAGACTTCACTAATGCAATATCCGCTGCTGACAATTGTGGAAAGTTATTGTTAGAAAAATGGTACACGCTCGACGAGAAGTCGCAGCCGTCATGCTACCGTCTTAAATCGATTAAAATCGAGAAAGGAAATATCTCGAGCATCGACGAAGAACTAAGTTCTTTGCTTTTGACGTTGGTTGATGTCTTCACGAAGGAATTAAGAGATTCATATTTAACGACGGTCGTTGAACAAGAAGTTAACAACACAGTTCTCATGAGTCAAGAACTCTCGAAGCGATGCATTTGGGTACAGAACACAGGAATTCAAACGAAACCCGATGAAAGTTTATCAACTCTTGATGGTGAACTTAATCGTCGATTATCAAATATTCAAAATGAACTAAAGGTGCGTAATGTAAAGTTCAAATAAAAGTTCAATAATAATTCGAAACTTTGTTTGAAATAGTCGCAGCTCGCCGAGAAACATATGATCAAGATGCCAGTTGTTTCTCAACAACAACAAGACCAATTCTCGAGTATGCTCGAAGTAGCAATATCTTCGGAAATCGATTCAATTGTTGAAGAACATTCGAGCAAGTTCCAAATTCCATATTGTACATTTGGCGTTGATCGTCGTCTGCTCAACGAAATCGAAGAAGTCAATCGTCATTCACAGATTTTAAATCAAAACTGCGCAAACTTCACCATCACAGAACAAATCAAAACTTATTTAACTGGAAGTTCAACTGAGCCTCTCATTGTTCATGGAAAGACAGGTTGCGGAAAGAGTGTTTTATCAGCGAAGATTGCACAAAATATTCACACATGGATTCCAGAATGTAGTTTTGTTTTAAGGTTAACAAAATGAGTTTATCAATATTGAACTGAACTAACATTTGATCCACTTAGATATGCAAACTTGACTGCCACGAGCAATGATTTGACATCAGTCCTGGGAACAATAACGGAACAAATCTCAGTTCTGTTAAAATCACCACTAAACAAGATCGACCACGTAAGGAGACTTAGAGAGAAATTTTATAACCGACATCAAATATTTTCTTTTGTCCTCAGACAATCGAATCATACGCAAACGAACTGAAGCATTTAATTGAAAAGTCCAAGCATCAAATCGTCATTCTGATCGATTCCGTAGACAAAATATTTGACATAAAAGACATTAACTGGCTTCCTTTGGAGCTGGTCAACAACGTTAAGATTATTTTAACTGTTTCATCAGACTCGTTCGCTCTGAAGTCGCTTCTAACTAAGATTAACTCTCACAACTTCCTTCCCTTAACGCCGTTTACCCAAGAGCAGTGGGAAGATGTTTTAACTTATGGAGGAGGCGCGACGAATGGAGCGTTGCAGTTGCCGGAATCATGGAAGAAATCAGATGAGCGTGCGCCAATTCAAGCAAAGGTTTGATTCCAAAAAATTTCATTTTAAAAATATTTTAATATTCTTCTCCAGATTTTATGGTGGTTGGCGTGGCTTGGTCAACGTAAACTTGAGAACTTAACAATTTCACACATCAGCGAGAAAGTGTTTGAAATTCTAGAAATTAAATTCGGTGTCACACAAGTCAAGTACCTAATAACACTCATCAATGCCTCTCGGGACGGTTTGCTAGAAACTGAAATCATTGACTTACTTCAGAGTTCAAAGATCGTTGAAGGTAAACATCAAAAATCTTTTCTCACTTCTCAGGAAATAATTTTTTTTTCTCAGGATCTGTAACAAAACTGTGGACCAATTTTTGTTGGGTGATGGGTCCGCTATTGATTCACAACAAAAATATTAGGCTGATGGACTCAGTTTTACGAAGAGTGGCTGAGAAACGCTACGAAGCGGACATGGAGAAAGCTCATAAGATTCTTTTTGATCTATTTGAGAAGCAACCAGACATTTTCTTTGATAGCAAGAAGAAAGAGAAAAGGTGAGGTCGTACATTCTTTAAATTCTAGACTTCTAGGAAGGATTTCTCTTTATAAACAGTTACAACACAAGAAAGTTCATCGAACTTCCTTTCCACTCCTTCAAAATCGACAAGAAAGAGTTCGAAACGTCCTCATTTATGACCAACTTGACATGGTTACATAACAAAATCAACTCTACCGGTTGTGTTCAACTTCTACTCGATATATTTTTAATAATTCCACCAAAGTCTCGAGAGTCCGAGACACAATCGCCCATAGCCAGCAAACCTAGCGAGCATCTTCTCTTTTTGAGAAAGTTTTTACAAATTCATTTCAAACCACTCAATTATGATGCCCAACAAATTTACTCGTTGCTTTCAACGTACATCAAACGAGAGTCATCGAAACGTAAGGAAGTCGCCAACGATTCAATCATTCAGGGATGGAGCAAGGAAATTCAGGATCAAAAGATTCTGAGGGTTGAGAGAATTGAAACATCAGAGGAAGATGATCAAGCAAAAGACGACGACGAAGAGTCAAACAAGAACGGATACGATTCCCTCATCAACACAAACTCCGACGAGAACTTTGTTATTTCATTGAGTACAGATCGTGAAGAAATTTGTGTTTGGAATGTTTTAACGTGAGTTCCACAGAACTTTAAATTATCTTTTGATTTAATAAACTTTGATTACAGTTGTACAAAGGTACGAACATTGAAAGGCGTTCCGCAACCATCGTCGGTGTGTCCAGTGGGCGATTTTGATCTTGCGGTCTTATGCAAACGAGAAATTCGCGTGCTCGACTTGAACGAAGGGAAATTCAAGGTAGTCACAGCTCACGAATTCTAATGAACTCAACAATCTAAAAATATTTTTTATTTCTTTTTCGGAAAAGGTCACGCTCAAAGGTGTCATGAACCAGAAGATGCCATATTTCGGTCTACACGATCCACAGCATTTAGTTTGCTTATCGCGTAATCGAATGTATGTTAATCTTATGAACCTCGAGTCGGGAGATTGCGTTACGACTTTCAAAGCAGGAGAAGACAGATTTTTGAATTCGTTACTCGTGTCGGGTGATGGAAGGTGAGCTTGCTAAATAAAACATTGAATTGCTTGAGATAACATTGCATTTTAAATAAAATTTTTAAAGGATTCTTGTGTGTGGCGATGAAACACAGAAGCCATTCCCATTGCTTGTTTGGCATTTGACTCAACGAAAGTTGCTGTACGACTTGAGGATCCCACATCATGACGTAAGACAACAATTATCCTAAATATTCAACAACCTATTTCTAATTTTATTTCTCAGTTCATCACATCACTCTCGGCAATAACACATGAAGGGTCCTACGTCTGTGTCGTTGCCAAGGAACTTGCTGAGCCTTCTCCTAACTTTATAGTCGTTTATGATCTTCAAAGTGGAACTTTATTCAAAAAGTGGAAGCCATCGTGCAATACAGTCTCACTGGCCATTTCGCAAGCAAACACTTGCGTCATAGCTGGACTAGAAGATTCGAGAATTCTAATTTGGGACTTGGTAACTGGAAACTGTCGATGCTCGTTAACCGGTAAATCATTTTACATTTGAATGAACAAACTTTTACTGACATTTTGCATTTAAACTTAGGTCATAATGCTCCAGTGACTTTATTGAAGTTGGATCCTCTTGGAAAGACATTGTTGTCAGGTGACATTGAAGGACGTGATCGATCGATTCGCTTATGGGATTTAAATTCAGGTTTGACGAACGAAACTTCTTGATTAAAATTCAGATTTTGATAGAAATTTTATTTTCTAGGAACATCTTTGGCGGTTTACACGCCATCGAAACAAATTACCGCCTGCGAGTTGACATCAAACGGAAAGCTTATCGTTCTGGCATTGAAAAACTCTGCGAAGTTGATGACGCTTGAGCTGAAGGGCGGCGACTACGAAGAATTTGACAAAAATCAAAGCTCAACGTTCGGCAACAAAGAGAATGAAGCTAAAGATTTCGATTTAAAAGACTAAATGTTTAATGTCGTCGTTTTTTGAATCAAACTAGTCATGAGTTCAATCGCGTTACAAAAAATCTCACTCGTTGATGTGAGAAAAAAAACAATTTTAATGTAGTAGGTAGGATAATTTCATTGAATTCCATCGCTCAAATTATCGCACGATCGCTGAAATAAACTGCGATAGCATGATGAGAGTTTCTTGTTCTGCTCTCGTTATGATTTATCACGCGAATGTTTTTAATCGCAAAGCGAGTTTCTCAATTATTCTTCTTTCAATAACATTAATTATTAATCAAAATAGTCACAAAACAAGCAAACAAGCATTTATGTCTCATTAAACGCAAAATTATGAAAATAAGAGAAGAATTCAATTTTAATGCCAAAAAGTTTGTTTCGAGCACTCCGTCATAAATCATATTGAATAATATTTCTTCGGGTCGTTATGTTTCTGACATTGAGAAGACGCCGAAGAAAATGTTAAAGTTTTAGAAAAGAAAATATTTGTTGTAGATGGAGAGTTTAGAACAATCCAACAGAAAATTCGAGGAAGGTTTGAATTATGTCAAAAGTTTAAGGAAAGTTAAAGGTTTCCAATATTTTTGGGACACGATTCAAAAGCTTTTCATAAAAGGCAAAATTTGGAAAATAGATCTTTAGATTAGCTAAAATTCTTAGCAAAGTCGCTTTAGAGCTTAATATTATCAAATTTCATGCATTCAGATCATGGAAAGATGTTTTAACGAAACAAGCAAAAAACTAGTGTCTCAAGTCTCAAAACTTACTAAGATGTAAACTAAGATTTAATGAAACCTCATCTGGCATGAGATCATAGGCTGGAACCTATTTATTACCTTGGTATTTTGAGTTTACCTTCATTGTTTATGCGTAAAACGTAAATCTAAATTCAATAAATAGTTGTAAATTGTAATGTGTAATTTATGAGTCGCTTAAAATATATCATGACAAAAATCCAATTCAACAGGTTCTTTTACTTGTTACTTCAAGATTTATCGCCGAGCACGTGGAAATTCAAGAGAAAAGTGAGAGGAAAATTTCGAAAACTGAGAGAAAATTGTCCAGAAATCGAGAGGATTTGAGAAATTTTCCAATCTTCTCTCCAAGTTCGAATGAGCTTTCCGAAAAAGCTCTCGTAAGTTACTGAGCTCTTTCTACACTTCGCCACATGATCTTGCAAAGTCCTGAAAGCTCTCTTATTTTGATAAAACTTAAGGCTAAAAGGTTAAAAGCTTTTAAAATTTAATTTCGCTTTAGCATTACCCTCAAATTATTTCAAGAAAGTTTTAAACATCAAACAAGTTCAAGAATAACTCAATTTAAAATTATTTTGAAAGCTCCTCGAAAAGCTTCAACAACCAGATTTGCAGCGCAGAAGTAGAACAGTAGTTGAGATTATCTCGCGTCGCGTATAAAATCTTTGCTCCTCAGTGTAATTCAATTTAGTTCAGTTAAATCTACATTTTGAGCACTGTCAATTATGCTCTTCAATTGCTAAAGTGACTCTGAATATGAGAAGTGAAAAAGTTTGAAGAAACGAACGAAATTTGTGTCGAAAAAACGATGAAACATCCCCAACTTTTCTGGGTTGTCTTGTTTTCAGCCATTTTTTTTCAACGAGGTGAGATTTGTGGGTGGGAGAAAGCGGAGTGAGATTCGAATATCGAGATTATTTACATTCTCTCGAGTCAGCTGCTAACTCCAGCTGACTACCTCATCCTACCGAATTCTCAAGCACGTGCTGGGAAGGCGAAATGAAAAATTGTGGAGTATGGGTGCGCGTGGGAGGTTTTCACACATTTTTGTTTACTTTCGATTCGGTTGTGAACGGCAATCATCTGTTTTTCGACAAGTTCGGAGAATCATTTGAAAGAGGAACCTTTTTTTTGTAGGCTTGAGCATTCCTGCAACTCCAAGTAGTGCAACTGAAGATCCAGATGAAGACTTCGATGAAGACGACGACTCTGCTGAAGCTGATGATGATGGTCGTGTTTATAAAAATCCTAGAAATCATCCATCACCTGACTGCCCTCGAGACGAAGAACAAGCAACCCTATTAGGTGAACGCTAATTTAAAATCAATTTAAATCAAGACTAGAAAAGTCTTTATAGGTCAAAAATGCTTGAGAAAATGCTCGTCAGACGAAGATTGTAAGAGTAAGAAGAAGAAATGCCTGTGCGATGGAGCATGTGGTATGTCTTGCATCAAACCAGATCGCGAATGCCCAGAATTGCAACATCCAGCGCTTGGAACTGTCGTAATGTCAGGTCGAACGTTTGGATCGCGAGCAAGCTACACTTGCAATCACGGCTATCACGTTGTTGGCTTGCAAAGCAGAATTTGTCAGGCATACGGTAATATCGAGCTTCGTTTTGAATCAACTTAGAAGATGAGATTGACGCAAATTGTAATTCAAGGTCATTGGAGTGGATCGGAGCCAGCTTGCAAACAAAATATTTACTGCTTAGTACCGCCAACGATCGAGCACGCACGTCATTCCGCGCTTCCCGAACAAGCAACGTTCGATTTGGACTCGACTGTTCAATATCACTGTCATACTGGCTACGCCACTGCTGGTTTTCCTCGAGCTAAATGTTTGGCAATTGATGGTCAAGCTAGTTGGTGAGAATTTATAGAAAACAAGAATCTTCATCGACAACGGATTTCTTTCAGGTACGGGCCTGACATTTCGTGTGAACCCCGAACTTGTGGTCAGCCGGCTGACCCCGCGCATGGTTGGCATGCTGGAGAATGCTACACGTTTGGCTGCCGAATCACATATCATTGTGGCGAAGGCTACGAGCTTGTTGGAAAGCAAGCGGCGGACTGCCAAGCTGATGGCGCGTGGTCGCCGAAAGAGCTTCCGACCTGTGTCTGTGAGTACAAAGACAATCATTCTATCTGCTTCACGAAATAACTTTAGTTTCTTTTTATTTTTCATACAAAGCTTTAACCTAAGTTATGCTCGATGCTCCGTAGAATTGAAGTTGATGTAATTTGATGTGTAGATCATTCCACTCATTGTGTAACGCTTCCCCCGAATTGGTTGAATAAATTAGTTATCGCAATTGAGGATGTTTTCTTTCATTTATCTCGCTGCTTCAATATTCATTGCGCTAGCTAATTTAAAAGATGACTCAAGTTGCTTTCAATATTTTCAGTGGTGACGGCGGTGCAATGTCCCCTGCCTGATAATCCACGCAACGGAAAGGCAATCTACACGAGTGTCTCGTACAACTCTGTGGTAAGCTACGAGTGTCGCTATGGATACACATTAGTCGGTGAAAGTTCGAGACGTTGTGGTGCTGATAAGAAATGGTCGGGAAGTTTACCAACATGCAAAGAAATCAATTGTGGACATCCAGGAACATTGTACAATGGTTGGTTGGAAAACACTGAAGCCGGGTTTGGATTAGGCGCAAGCATAATCTTCAGATGTCAAGGTGAAATGCTTCTTGTTGGAAACACTTCGACAGTTTGTCAAATTGATGGACGATGGAGATATGCATTGCCTCAATGTTTGGCTCCTTGTGTCGTACCAACAGTCTCGCAAGGAATTGTCGTTCCCATTGAGATGGAGATACCGGATTCAAACGCAACGACAGTTCCATCAGCTCACATGGGAACTGGAGGAAGTAGCAAAGTTAGACATGGAACGATTCTTGAAGTCATCTGTGATGAGCATTACGAGTTTCCCTTATCGTCTCTCTCTCCGCCAACGTGCAACAACGGAACTTGGTCAACAATTCCAAGATGTGTTCCAGCTCGGTGCAAGGTTCTTCCGAAACCGCCCAAGTTTGGAATGGTAATCTCACCAAAGACTGAACATGGAATGAAAGCTCGATTTAAGTGTAAAGATGGATGGCAACTTGCTACGCCCTCGGGGAAGCCAATCACTGATCAGAATGAAAATATCTTGACATGTTCGTTTGGTAATTGGACAGGAGAGACACCAATATGTCAAGAAGGTAAGATTTTCAGCAAGAAATGAAAGCTCTGAGTGTACAAAAACTTTTAATATTCCTCAGTTTACTGTCAATTCCCTGGCTACATTGCTAACGGGAAAGTTTTGTTAGTCGGCAACATGGGACTTTACGATTATCGACCTTACGTAAAGAAAGTCATCAATAATAAGCAGATTATGTACGATTGCGATAAAGGTTACGTCCTAGAGAACGGACCAGTTAGCGTGAGTGATTGATTTACTGATTCTAAGATTAATTAATTGAAGCAAGAAATCTTTAACAGTCAGGCGCAACTTGTATTGGAGGAAAATGGTCGCCATCCGAACTTCCTGAGTGTCTTCCTGGTCAACATCCAAGATTACGATGGAATCGTAAGAAGCGATCAGTTGACATTAAGTTTGCGAGAGGAAAATTCTTGTTGAATCATTATCGAAACATTAAACGAAAGCATTTCGATCATCGTGTTGTCGAAGATTTCGTAAAAGTAGCTTCCAACAGAGAAAAGCGTAACGTTGAAGATTATCGTGGTCGAAGAATGTTCGAACTGATTAAACAAAATCGTGAAGCAATTAAAATTGAAGTCAGACGACAAAGAAGTATTGAGAAACGCGAAAGTCGCGACTACAGTGAAATTGACAAAGCTTATTCAAAATATTACGAGAAGATCAAAGCTCGTTATCGCAACTACGTGAAAAATCTTTTTCCTAATCCAAAATTAAAAACTCAACAGCTTTCTAACAACAGCCATCCACTGCAATCAACAGAAGAAGTGAAAAACACGAAGAAGATGCAAGTTCAGGATGGTCGTTGGTACAACTCTTACAATAATCCCGAGTTCCGCTATCGAGCAACTCACAAAGCCAGAACTTTCAGCAACGATCTTCAAAACGAAGAGTACGAAAATGAGATGGGACCGCCTGTTGCTCTTCCGAGCATCAACGACCCAGTTCGTCCTTATCGATATGAAGCCAATCACAATGAAACTGTTTCGAATTATTATCCCTCGTATTCGAATAATAACAACAACGAGAGACATTACGGAGTCGATGAAGCTTTTGAGAACTTGAAGAAAGTTAACAGCTCTGCAAACATTGCTGCTGACATTTATGCTCAACTGCAATCGCAAATGGTTCGAAGGAAAAGAGAAACTGACGAAGATTCAAAAAGTATGAAGATTGAGTTGATCCGAAAATTTTGGTTTACCAATTTTTATTTCAGGCGATGATGATGAACCTGGCAATGGAAGGAAGAAACATCGCGGACCATGCGAACCTTTAGTGAACCCCGATCACATGCAAATTGAAGTAGTCAAACCACCAAAAAATCAAAACGAGTCATTCGGACATGGAATGGTCTTAAAGATTACTTGCGACAACGGTTTCAACTCAAACATTCAAACAGCGAATTCAACTGTGAGATGCAACAAAGGAGTTTGGAAGCCTGTGAAACCATTTTGTAGTTTAAGTGAGACTTGAAACGGTTTTCAATTTATTTAAACTAATTAATTTTTTATCAGAACCTTGTTTCGTTCCATCAATTGAACATGGAAAATATCACGAAATGTTGTCGTCTGATTCAATAGCTGAACAAACAAGATCCAACGCGACATCCTTGACTCCAATGGATAAAGTCGACAACGGCGGAGCAATTTCATTTCAATGCGACATTGGCTACAACATTCAAGGATTGAATAACGTTAAATGCATTGATGGAAATTGGTCATCGAGTAATTTACCAGAATGTCTGCCAGCTCCTTGTGTCTTACCTGAAGTCATGCACGCAATTTATCAAGGAGGCTACCGAGCTGGCTTGACTGTTGCTCATGGATCACATGTGATGGTTCAATGTGAAAGTGGTGATGGCAATGCAATTCCTCCAGTTCAAATGGATTGCGCTTTAGGTTCACTAACGCCACAAACAATAAGTTGCAGCTTCTCACAGTCGAGAAAATCAAGAGACGATGATGAGAGCATGAGTTTTAACATTGACGAAGGAAATATGACAAGTTCTGCGGAGGAAAGCGATTGTGCTGCACCATCGAGAGAACTCGCTATGTTGATTTACAAAAATGAGTTAGTCACCGAATCTCCAGCTCCAGGTTCTGAAGCTGCCGAAGATGCTGAAGAAACTTATCCAGCGGGAACTGAAATATCGTTTAATTGCATGACGAGTATCACTGGAGAAAGAACGACCTGGAAAATTATCTGCGAAGATGGAGAATGGATTGGACGAGCACACGATTGCGGTAAGATCATTCAAAAGGATTTCTTCACATTTAAAGCAAATTTATTAACAGATGACGACGAGAGACTCTACAATACTCCACTAGCCAATGGATCTTGCATTTTCAAAAATTCTGATCCACATGTTGCGAATTTCTATAACGATCTGGAAATAAGAGAAAACTACGTCGAATTTCCAGCAGGAACGACAATAATCTCAAGGTATTAATGTTTTTCTTTAATCGTATTCAGCTCCTATTGTAATGCTGATGTCGTTGGATAACACATTCGTCTTGTGGAACCATTTGTTTGTGTTTAAAACAACTGGAACGACAAAAATATTATTTTAAATATCAAGAAGACTATTTAATTTGTTGGTCTTACTGATATCTCCGGGATTCACAATCACTGAGAATGAATTGCAAACGTATAAACATTCTGGTGGAGGTGCCAAAAGCCATTCTTTCGTTCCTTTGAGTTGAGCTTGCCAGGAAGGGAGTCGAATGTTGTCGAGATGCATATGAGCGCCAAGTCCCCGTCCGCCCATGAAAATCCAATCGATTGAGTTAAGTTCTGACGTTTTCGGAAGAAAGTAAGGTCGATCGTAATGTTTCCTTAACTTTGAAGCGATTTGTTCGTTGCAGTTGCTCCAACCAAAATACCAAGGATTAGTTCCAGGCGCGTACTCTACTCGTTCTTTATCCATTTTGAAAGCCTCAAAGAGATTCTTAAAACTCGTTTTGTAACGAAAAAACTGACAGTCGAGAGTTTTTCTTTTCGGATCTTCAGTTTCGTAAAGATTTTTGAAATACCAAAAGTTAAAGACTTCTGGCGCTGTCCAGTTTTTCATTGCATCAGTCACTACAACGACATGTCCACTGTAAGCGTATTTCTCTTCGAACTCCTCAGAATTAATGTTTGAGAGCCTCAGACCTGAGTCGATGCCTTGACAAAAGCTGCAATCGTCAGGTTTTCGAAAAACTTTCTCAAGATCAGCAGGCATTGAAATTAAACACTGAAACGAAATCAGTTGTAAGCTTTTTAAAAGCTTCTTTATTTTTAAGCTTTCACCTCTTCCGAGTCGAATAAATAACTGAACTTTCCATAAAAGAAAGAAACTAAAATCAAAACTGCAAATAACTTAAGCCTTCCGTCAACTCGAAACAAACTTTCACGTTTTTTAATTGAATTCAACTCGCTCAAGTTAATTTTTTTAGTTCGAGCTTTTTCCATTAAAACTTTAAGTCTTAGTTGAGCTTCTTCCATTGCAACGTCTTTCCACTCTGTAGTCTCTTCAGCTTTTGAAATTCGAACCACTTTTGAGCTTCATAATAATTTTTCAGTTCATTGAGCTATGAAACTTCATTCAACAATTTCGTTATCTCCTGAAACCGATTTCTCCACCACTTGTTGCTTAATTCGATTATATTCTCTACATCCACAGATGCGTCGACATCGGAAAGTTTACAATGACGGGAAGCAATAATCGAACTTGTATCCGAAGCCGATGGACTGGACAGAAGCCTCATTGTTATGGACTAAATCAAGAGAATGACTATGCGAGTGAGTAAATAAACTCTCGTTCGTCATGTTCATGTTAGACAAAGCTCTTTCAAAATTTCAGTGGAAAAAGCTCCAACAATTTTACTTCGCCATCATAATGGACCAATAGCTCAAAGCAATGACGGGAAGCTTATTGTTTATCCTGGAACGACAGTTCACATGGAATGTTTGTGGATGAGAAGATTTGGAACTCCAAAATGGAATGTCAGTCATGATTTTATGTAAGTTAAACTCTCATTGAGCTTTCAAATGATTTTGATTTGTAATTAAATATTTTAGAGAAACAAGAACGTATCCTGAAGGTTGGAACACAGACGAGGGACGAGACTCAACACTTGAGTATCGTTTAAGCATCGACAATGCTGAAGTGCAAGACTCTGGAGTTTACACTTGCATGACACCAGCACGACACACACATTCAGTCAACGTCGAAGTGAAAGCGGTTCATTGTAATGAGATCACTCCAAGACGAGGACTTGCATTGAGTACAACAGCAACTCAAATGGGAACTAAAGTTCAATTCTCTTGCAATAATGGAAACGCTTTGATTGGAACACCAGAAATTACTTGTTTGGCCAGTGGCAATTGGAGTAGTGCGCTTCCAGTTTGTGAAAGTAAGAGGCTCATGATAAAGTGAAAACATTCCAATTTCATCCAAATCCAATGTTTTTCGACAATTACATAGGTGTCGAGTGTGGAGAAGTTTCTATCCCGCCTTCGATAAACGGCACATCACCTCGAGTTGCAATCATTAGCCGAGAAGTTGGTGGCAGAGCAGCTTTCTCATGTCCTCCTGGTCATGGCTTGAAAGGTCCTTCTGAATCAAATTGTCTGCCATCAGGCGAATGGAGTGGACCATTCCCAACTTGCTCTGAAGTTCAATGCTTTCATCCTGGACAACCAGCGAATGGATACACTCAAGGCACTCCGCCGTATAAAGCTGGAGATGTGGTTCAATTCAATTGCAATCCAGAGTATATGATGCAAGGACAACCGATCATTGCTTGCCAAGATAACGGTCGATGGTCAGGTCCCGTTCCGAAATGTGAGTTACTCTTTCAATTGATTCAACATTTATCATAAAAATCGAATTAAATTCAAGGTGTTCGAGCTTGTTCATATCCTGGAACAGCAATTAGCGGTCGGATGTCTTCTGTTAAATTCTACTACACGATCGGTGAAAGTGTAACCTTCTCATGTGACAACGGTTTGGAAATCAAAGGCCCAAAAATGCTGAAATGTCTTAAAGATGGAAAATGGAGCTCGAGCATTCCTATTTGTATCAGCGGTGATAACTTATCAGCTTCTTAAGTGTTGCAAACATTTTTTTAATGAAAACTTTACTGTGGTTGTACATGGTTATGAATTTTTAGAGGAGATTGAACAATTTTAAAGTTCGAGAATATATCAAAATAATTTTGTGATGGAAAGTATGATACTCAAAGTAATTATTATCCGCTCTTAATCAATGTTGCATCAGACTAAGAGTCTGAAGTATTTATCTCCACATTCCAATCAGTATTAAGCATGGAGCAGTTTAATGTTGAATCGATTAATAAACTTTGGCCGCTTTACGCTTCTCATGTTTTACAAAGCAGCAAAATTTAATTGTTGAAACTAGAAAAATTCTGAACAGCGAGCGACTCTCTTATCAACTTTAAAATGGTGAAGATAAAAAAATTGCGTTATTTTCGATGAGTTTTTTGGTTGATGAATAAAATTGTGATTACAAATTAGATTTCCTTGTGTGATAGAAATTTTTTTTCAGACTTCTTATTCCACTATTAGATCGATCGTAACGTGTTCTTCAGTTCTGATAGTTGCATTTAATTTTATGATTTAGTGAATCCTTGTTTTGTAAAAGGTTTCCAGAATACATTTCATGACGATGTAGTCCTTCAACGTATTTAACCATTCGAGGATGAATGCAGCAACGGCAAGAAGCAAACTTGATGCCCAAATAACAAATCCAGGTTCAAGCATTTTCATATTTAAAACCTTCGGCTCGTGTAATGTTTTAAAGAATTTTGTATTCAGCGATGGCCATTGCGAATTATATTTATTGGTCCCATTTTGAATCCATACGATTCCGCCAGTTGAAAGTTGCTGCATTTTGTATTCGAATGCCTCAAAGAAATGATGGTGACGTGGAAGTCTCAGTCCACACATTGCGACAGGCAATTCTGCCTTTAAAACTTTGATGATATCAAAAAGCCAGCTATAAACTTTCATTATTGATGAGAAATCAAATGCAGTTCTTTGTTGGACAATTTTATCAGTCATAGGCGAGTCATATGAATAAAATTTTGCCCTGAAATAAAAAACAAGTAACAGAAGCAGTTCATACCGAACTTACTGTAGGGTTTTTCATCCTCTTGATGAACTGGTGACAGGGGACATTTTACTTGGTTTGTTTACCGAAGTTTCACTTTGAGCTCACCAGAGGTGGATCCAATGAGTGGAGCTTGGATTTTCTGCGATTTATTGTTTATCTCGACCAACTGATCACTTAATGTAAAGAACTCAATGCTCTAGCTCTAAAGGGAACGAAGTTCCACTCTGAGCTCACCAGAGGTGGATCCAATATTTGGTCCAGCTCTGGGATTCGTTTAAGCACGCTGAACATTTCTCGTGAAGAAGTGTCAGCAAAAAAGTAAAGAAATATGAAGAAATCGATAAAGTTTGAAAAATTTGTATGGAGCTCACCAGACTCCAGCCCCGTGGGCCCGAACCACTTGAGCTATCAAGCCCAACTTTAGTCAGCCCCGTCTTACTTACTAACTGAACCAAATGGCGAAAACCAGAAGTAGCTAGCTGCTGCCGTTCTCAACAAGATAGAGTTCCAAGTTTCAAATCGTCTTTTTGTATGGAGATTCCAGGTTTCGGGCCCGTGGGCCCGATCCTGATGAGCTAGCGAAAATTTCGAAAAATCCCCTTTTTCTATTTCCGATCTTTATCGATTAGTAAAGAAATCAAATCGCTAGCTCATTTCGTTCGCGAGTTATCTCAATAACAGACTAACGACTACAGACTAGCGACTAGCGACTACGGACAAAGCGACCATAATAGGGTATTCCATCCTTCGGATGAAAAACCCTAAAAATCATAGATAAAGAAATTCTTTTCTTAATAAAATAAAAACAAATTTAGGTAACAGAAAGAAACCTACCTCTTAGAAATTTCTGATTCTGGAAATTTTTCCTTGAAATTTTTTTCCATATGAAAAAAGTAACCTCTATCGATCATCTCTTCTATTGTTTGTATTCCTGGTTTTTCAATTTCTTTCTGCATGAACTCGTACATCTTTCCTTGCCAAGCAGTCCGAATGATCAAGCAATAAATAATGAACAGCATCGCGAGATATCTTGCGAAGTTTCTCCGTGGCACACCGACTTGTGAAATTCCGAAGAAAATTTGAATAACATTAAGTGAAGGCGTGTTGACGTTCGCGCCTATGATAAAGTCTCTTATCGACCTCTTTACGCAACAGTTCAAAAATAAAACTGTCGCGAATGCTGCCATGAAGAAAACTACAATTAAAGTCCATGTGAAGTCGTCAAAAGGCATACCTAGTTTCTCGTATTCAGAATAATATTCTGTTTTTTCACCAATAATCATCAATCGCGACGAGATAAAATCAACCGGGAAGATTATAAAGTTGACATCGTTTTTTTGTCGTTGTCTAGGAAAACAAAACAAAGTAAAATAGTAGAACACATTTAATGAATAACTTACGAGCCAGTTGTTAAGCGTCTGTCGTAAGCATTGTAACATCCTTTCGATAACAACACATCAAAAATCGATTTATTTGCTGAATCAAACGTTGCATTGAATAGATCATATGGCCATCCAGTAACAACTATATGATCTAAGTTTGAAATTAACATATGATCTATGAAAGCAATGGCTTTTCTGACAGTACAACCATGAAGATTTGAAGATTTTTTTAATGAGAACTTGTCATTTTCCCATTTTTCAGTAACTTTGTTGAATCTATTGAGTTCAAGCAACGTCAGCTCTCCACATTTTTCAGATGAGAACCACACATAAGTCAGTAGCTTAATGAAGTTTTCTTCTTCAATGAGAAAGTATTCGTATTGAATGATGTCCAATAAATAAGAATTGAAATTCGCTTCCACAAGCTCTGATACATCATTCCAAAAGTCATGGTGCACAAGTTCGGTAATTTTGTTGTTTCTAGCTCTTTCTGTGACATCCAATTTGAGAGACTCAATGTCTTTGATTGTGGTGTCTTGACAATATATGAAAAGTTGCAGAGGTTTGAAATATTCGTTGGTCAAACTTAACTTTTGATTGAAATCCCTGGCGAACGTTAAATTTTTGAATGTGATGAGCGCTGATGAGTCGAGTGAAATTCTTTCCGAATCCAGTTGTAGATTCCTTAGTTGAAATGGCATCGCATTCTCGTGCAAGTTCTTTAAAACCAATGTCGTGGTAGTATCCGAGTCCACACCATAGTTCTCGATGTACATTTTTGTTTCCAACTGGAATAAGTGACGAGTGATGTTCTCAAATGCTTTCGACAGGATTTGTAGAGACTGATTCTCATTTAAATCAACTTTTTTGCACAAAACTGTCATCAACAGTGAAATAAAAAAGTAAACTTCCATTTTCTTTTGGTTTTAACTTATTTATTTGAAGTAATGTACTCGACTGACGGAAACTAAAGGAAATTGAACCAATCACACAGAAAAATGTTTCAAGAAGAAAAACATGATGTTTTATTGTATTTTACATGAAGGAGGGTGGATGTGTGTTTGATTAATTTAAGATTATAATACAAGTAGGAATAAATATTTCTCCGAAAACAGAAAGTTAATGGTTGATTATAAAACTGTGATTACAAATTAGATTTTCTTTTTACGATTTTATTAGGATCAATCACATGCATTCTAATGATTTATTTTCATAATACGCTTTATAATACGGTACCAAAAGGTAATTGAACGAGGAATATCCACACGAGAAAAAATGTCTCAACAAGTTGAAAACATGATGTTCAAATGTATTTTACATGAGAGAGAAATAGAGAATGAGCGTGAGTATGAAAAACTATTGAAGGAAAAATGAAAATTTTCTTTGAAAAGAAAGTTGTCTGAAAACGAAAACAAGTTTATTATTTCAAGTCATCTAAAAAATCTTTATTTGCGATATGTTGATGAAAAAACTGTGATTACATGAAAGTCAGAAAATTAAGGAAACAAAATCGAAGGTCTCGCTTGACGGAGTAGAAAAGTTGCAATGCACTTCTGAAGCAAAAACAGTTCAATGCTCGGGAAATTGAGATAATTTTGCTCTAGAAAGTTGCAGCAATCTCGAAATTTCTTGTGAGCTTGATTCAACGGAAGTTTCATCATTTCATCTTCAGCTTTCTTTGCGAACTTCCAGAGCTTGGAATCTTTCACGATCGGTGGGGTTGGATAATCTTTGGTGCAAGCTTCACACTCGCACATAAATCCGAATTCTTTAAATAAACTTGCTTGACGATCAGCTTTAGTTTGATTTATGAAGCTTGTGCTGTAAAATGCGGTGAATAAAACATTCGAAACTTATCATTTGGAGATTCACTCACTTGTAGCTATCAAAAAGCTGCGCTCCTTTCTGAATTGGCCGACAAACGATGACAGCAATTTTCCCTTCAAAGTAAACGCGAAAAACATTGTTCGCGCAACTATGATTAATCAAAGAGCAGAACAACATCGCACCGTTGCCGATAGGTTGCTGTAAATTGCTTTGAATTGTAGTTCTATCATAGTTCTCATCTTGTTTCGTGTTTCCACTGAATATTCCATGAAAGCTGAAATCGGAAACTTGAAGACAACGTTGAAGATAGCTCTCGATGAATTTTTGATGAGTTCTCCAAGCCTCGCTTAACTCGGCATGGCTTTTGAGAATGTCTCCATGTTTTGTCAAATTAAATGACCTTTCGCTTCTAGAGAGCGCAAGTAAAGCAAGTAATCGACTCTTATCTTGCTCGCTTTCACTTGATTGATTGTCAACATTGAAAATTGTTGGATTGTCGTTTTCATTTTCCTTTACAAACTTTTCCAACTTTTCAATTGATCCATCAAATGTTGAAAGACCAATAAAGAATAAGCGAAGAGCCATGAAGACACTTCCTGACAACAAAAGACGGCCCATGACTGAACATTCAAAACGATGAAATCTCTTCGAAGCTGACTCGAGACAAGCCGTCGAACAAAACATTGCTGTGAAGTGATTTTAATTAAGAATTCGAGATGAAAATTAAAATAGAACAAACCTTCACAACAAGATGGACAAGGAATCAAATCCAAAGAATTATCCTTCAAACAATTTGTGCATCGTTGAAAAATGTTTGCCTCGGGAATATCACCGAAATCTGATTTGGCGAGGAGAACGTTACCAAACGGTTTTTCAATCGCAACGATATCGCCGACTTTCAAAGACTTATTCGTGATGATGTATCTTCCATATTTCTTATCTTCTCCGACTTCTAAGTTTTCGATAACGAAAGGAAACCTTCTATTTGCTTTATATGAAAGCTTGAAAATCTCCCCAGAGACTTTCGTTGCGGATCGCATCAACGCTCTGCACTTTTCTTCTCTCGTATTCAATATCTCGATAATCTTTTCCGGGTAATTATTTTGCTTGGCCATCTCGATGTTAGCCAAGCATTTGTCGAAAAGCTTCATTTCAAGATAAACGGCAGATCGGTTGGCAAAGGCCAAGCCAACATTTTCACTGCCCAATTCGGCAAAACATAAACTTTCATTGTAGTTCAACAATGCTTTGTGAAAACTACGAGCACTGTAAAATTTATTTCCGTCTACTCGACACGCGACAGACTTCTCGTTAGATTTCAATTTGCTCATTCTAATTGCACTTACGCCGAAACTGAAGATGAAGAAGTTAACTTTGATTTTGTATGAAAATGAAATGCGAAAAACTATTTTTAGCTCAATCTTTTTGGCGTTTATAATCTTTTAATGTTCACAATGAAAGAATTTAGAAAATATCTGTACAATTAATCGTCTAAAGTATTTCTTTGTTTTAGATAAAAGTCAAGCCACTGATAAATTGTTTTGTAAATAATTGAAATTTTTAGAAAATTGCGAAGAAAACAGATTTTCTCTACTTTCTTAGTCGAATGTTTGACGACGACTAACTCACGATGATTTTATTTAATCGTGAAATGTGTGGTTGTAAAATTTGTGATCGTTTCCAATGCAACACGCAAAATAGATTTCCACGCACGGGAATTTCGTTGAAACGCGGGAATTTCGTTTCAGCTACTTTTCACGTATGTCGTAAAATTCTTTTTTCTCAAAAGCGTGTGGTGTTTTCGATTTTTAATCTTTTCTCATGGAAATTCCCAATCATAACAGAAAAATGTACTTTGAACTTTGAAACATTTTATTCCTCAGCAGCGATTATATCGACAGCGAAAGGCGCATCAAGAGGAAGAGTTCCTGTCTCGACAACTACACAATCGAGAATCGGCCTATCAGCACTATCAGTCTCAGAGTTTTCAATTTTACGAACAACGCTCATTCCTCTGAGAACTTTCCCAAAGACGACGTGTCGTCCATCAAGCCATGGTGTTATCACTGTTGTAATAAAAAACTGTGAGCCGTTGGTGTCGCTCCCTAAATAATTCAAATTTAGTTTAAATAATTTGAAGTGCGAAAGGATAAACCTGCGTTAGCCATCGACAACCATCCACTTCCGTAATGTTTTAATTCAAAGTTCTCATCCTCAAAACGTTCTCCGTAAACCGAACGTCCTCCAGAACCATTTGCTTGAGTGAAATCCCCGCCTAAAATAATTTTAGTAAAATCAAATTGAAAGATTTACTGACTTTGAGCAAAGTTTGCACTAATTTACTTTGAATCATAAAGTCTTTGATAACTCGATGAAAAATGATTCCTTTAAATCCTTTACCGATTTCTTGTGTCTTAGAAAGTTGCTTGAAGTTATGAACTGTTTTTGGAACAATTTCTCCGAAGAGACCAAGCTCTATTCTTCCAGCTGGAACTCCTCCGATTTGAATGTCGAAATAGACCTGAAAATCGTTAATTAAATTTCTTTCGAATAATAGTAAACAGATTGGTTAAACTCACGATGTCAGTAACTCTTGGTCCCTCGGCAAGGACTTCAAATGTACATGCAAAGACGATTCCTAGTAATAAAATCAGTTTCATCTCTAATTTTTTTTTGTCCAAATCCAAAAACAAGAGTGAACTCGTCAAGTCAACGGAGGAATAATGAATAACAATTTGTTTCATTACCAAAGCAACTTTTATCAATGTTCGAAAGAAAAACTCTTGAAAACGGCAATAAATTATCGTTGATAAGGCAAATTGGGTTTCAATGAGTTTGCTGTTCGTTTAATTCGTCCGATCCTTTGACACCTTGGTAAAGGGAAAAGGGAATATTTTTTTATTGGCCAACGGTTTCGTTTCTTGTGTGACCCATCTATTAGTAATAAGTCAGAAAAATTTCATAATAAAAATTTATTCGTAGTGTGAATGTTGAAATATTTTATTCCTCAGCAGAGATCGTATCGACAGCAAAAGGTGCATCAAGAGGAAGAGTGCCTGCTTCGACAACTACACAATCAAGAAGTGGTCTATCAGCACTATCCGTCTGAGAGTTTTCGATCTTGCGAACTACGCTCATTCCTCTGAGGACTTTTCCAAAGACGACATAACTTCCATCAAGCCTTGGAGTCATTTTTGTTGTAATAAAGAATTGAGAGCCGTTGGTGTCTTTTCCTAAATATTTGAAAGTTAGTTTAAATAAAGGGAAATGTGGAAAACAAACCTGCGTTAGCCATCGATAACCATCCACTTCCGTAATGTTTCAATTCAAAGTTCTCATCCTCAAAACGTTCTCCGTAAACCGAACGTCCTCCAGAACCATTTGCTTGTGTGAAATCTCCACCTAAAATAATTTTTAGTAAAATCAAATTTAAAGATTTACTGACTAAAAAAAATTGAGATGTTTACTTTGAATCATAAAGTCTTTGATAACGCGATGAAAAATAATTCCTTTAAATCCTTTTCCGATTTCTTGTGTCTTAGAAAGTTGCTTGAAGTTATGAGCTGTTTTTGGAACAATTTCTCCGAAGAGACCAAGCTCTATTCTTCCAGCTGGAACTCCTCCGATTTGAATGTCGAAATAGACCTGAAAATCGTGAATTACATTTCTTTCGAATAAAAGTAACATACGCAGATTAGCTCGACAAAAATATTTCTCACTCTAATCGTGCCAATTAAAAAATCATTAAAGATTAGATAAACTTACGATGTCAGTTACTCTTGGTCCCTCGGCAAGAGCTTCAAATGTACATGCAAACACGATTCCCAGAAGTAAAATCAATTTCATCTCTAAATATTTTTTTTTATCTACAAGAGAGAACTATCCAACTCAACGGAGGAATAATGAATAAATGATTAGTTCCATTAACTAAGCAGCTTTTATCAATGTTCGAAAGAAAAACACTTGAAAACGGCAAAAAAATATCGTTGATAAGAAAAATTGGGTTTCAAAGAGTTTGTTGATCTCGTAAATTGTCCGATCCTTTGTCATCCATGGTCAGAAGGTCAGAGAACAAATTTATTTAGAGATCATTTCTAAATGCAATGCATGACGAGCTATTTTGATGATTTTATAAATGAGTTTCAATCTTAGAAAACTTTTGGCATTTGGCAGTTTAATTTAACAAATTGACGAACCATCAAAGAAGAGGAGACTTATTTTCAAAACTTGTTTTGGCACATTGCCTAAAAAAATCAAACAGAGGAACGCCTCCTATTATCTTTATATTAATCTCAGAACAAAAAGACGCTGTCATTTATTTTTATCAAAAATTTATTCGTGATGTCGCAATATTTAATGCTAATGCGAGTTGTATCCCGAAGTTGTTGTTAAAGGACAATCGAGAATTCCTTTTGATCTTGAATCTATCACGATTTGGAAATACTTGATTGCTTTATTCTTCGGCATCAGCCTTATCAACGGCGAATGGCTCAGGGACGTCGATTGATCCTGAGTTAGCAATCACAACATCTTCTTGTGGCTTGTCATTGCTACCGGTGCGAGTTGATTCGATCTTACGGACGACATTCATTCCTTTAATGATTTTTCCGAAGACGACATGACGTCCATCAAGCCATGAAGTCATTTTTGTTGTAATAAAGAATTGAGAGCCGTTGGTGTCTTTTCCTAAAAATAAATATCTGTAAGAAGACTGAACAAAGAGAAATTGGAAAAGTATTTACCTGCGTTGGCCATTGACAACCATCCGCTTCCATAATGCTTCAACTTGAAGTTCTCATCTTCGAAACGTTCTCCGTAGATTGAACGACCTCCAGTTCCGTCTCCCTTTGTGAAATCTCCACCTAGAATCGTCATTAATTTTCGTATTAGCATTAATCACTTCAACGGTCAACAAAGTTCATTTACCCTGAATCATGAAGTCTTTGATAACACGATGGAACTTGCTGCCTTTGTAACCTTTTCCAATCGTTGTTTCTTCGGCAAGCTCTTTGAAATTGCGTGCAGTCTTAGGAACTGTACCACCGAAGAGTCCAACCTCGATTCTTCCGGCTGGAGTGCCGCCGATTTCAATGTCGAAGAAGACCTGAAGCAATACAAAGAGAAAAATGAGGACGTGTCACTTTATTCGCATCCCGACAAAGATTAGAAATGTCGTCTTGACCGTTCATAGAAATTTTCTTTCTATGTCTTAATAGAAGCTTTTATTCTTCACAAACGTTTAGAAAGCAAAGTAAACGGATTGAGGGAACCGGTTTACAGACAAACAAGGCACTGAGTTCATTAACTTCTCAATTTATTTCAATTAGAGAAAAAAAATCTTTCAAATTATATGAACTTACTATGTCGGTGACTTTTGGACCTTGAGCAAGAGCTCCAAGAGTGCATCCAAGCACAATTCCGATAAATGCAAACAATTTCATTTTCTCTAATTTTTATTATCCACAAGAGAGAACTTTACTAGCCAATATTTCACGTAGCAATGAGAAGAAAAAAATATTGCACAAAGTTCTAAATCGACAGAGTTCTAAATCCGTCGACAGAATTGCGAGAAACCGTTAAAACTTTTTCTTTGTTTGCAAAATATGAAATTAAATTTATTTATCATTCATTGTAATTAACAAAAATTGGGAATTTATTTGATTTTATGATTCACCATCCGAAGATGAGGTCGAGAGTCTTATTAACTATTCCTGTTGTTCGCTTTGGAGCGTAGGGACTCAACACGACTTCGTTCGGCTCCTGTGCTGATGTGTAAGCAGCTTGAGTTAGCGATCGAATCCTACTGACATTCATATCGCGATTTTGGCCTGCATTATTCTCTTTCTCGAGGACAGAGTCGTCAGTACAACGCATTACGCCCACCATTAAATTGTTGCAAATAATTTTTCCATTGTAGAGGAGAGCTTTGTCGCATTCAATCCGCGAAGAGTATTTCAGATGCATCCAATTTCCTGACGAGCAGACTTTTTCGAGAATCGTTCCGCATTGAGAGAAATGGGAAAGCACTGATGTAGTCGCTGTTTGTGGGAATCCGAAAACTGTTATCCAGAAATTATTGTTAAAACCGTTGAGAGGAGGTGGGACTGTCGTTTGGAAAGTCGAGTTGTTGTGATGAGAATATGAATTGTTAAAATCATTGTTCCCAGCAAGATTAGAAATTGGCGACATGATCCGAGATTGGTTGAACCCTGAAGAGTTAAGTGGTGGACTCATTACTGATGGTTGTTGTTGATTCGAAAAGCTTTGAGTCGTCTGTTGTGGTGACAGGAAGTTCTTCTGAAAACTTCTCTCGTTCTTAAGATAATCAAAGAGCCCCGTCGTCGGTGGCCCAGTGACATTAGCGTTAGCATTCTGTTGATAAAATTGTTGTTGCTGCTGCTGCTGACTTTGGTTAAATGAAACATTGTTTCCAACTGGGCTATGTAAACCACTGAAGAGCTTGGGTTGGTTTCGACTGAAATCAGGCGAAGCAGTAGGTGAATTAGCTGAAAATGATTTTCATTATTAAATGAAAGAAATAACCGCAGCGCATGAAACTTACGAAAGGAGTTTCTTGACGGCGTTTGATTGTTGTTCTCAACTCCCATTAAGAAATTTGGTAAATAAGTGTTCTGCCCTGGGCTTGCTGGACTTCCTAATTGCATTTTCTCCATCTTTAAACACTTCTTTCTTCTTCGGCAAAACTATTTTAAATGAAAATTATAGAAGTTTGAATCGCAGTTGTTGTACTAAAAAATATTACTGTCATCCCCCGTTTTTAGGACGCTTTTAGAAAAACCCAGGTGTCGATACTTCCTATGCTGAAATTGAAGTAGATGGTCTTGATTTAATAAATTGATTAAAATTCATTTTATCAACTTATTTTTTCTATCACATAATTTATAATTTTATACAAAAAAAAATGATTATAAATTCACAATAGATCATTTCAGTCAAGCTTCCAAGTGTAATTTCGAAATAAGTGATCTCCCATTAATTGACTTTCATCAGATCCACAGTAAACAGCAGTTTCTCTCTTGAGGAACCAAAAGGGTGATAAATCAAAGGATTGTTCATTAATTTGGTTTCATTTAGATGAAGTTATGTCCATCCTAGTATTAGAGGTTCGGCCAACAGGATAAAAACATGATAAATATTCTCTCAACAATGACTATCTTTGTCTTAAAAAAAGTTTGTCATGCCCGATTTTCATGGCATAGCATTGTAATTGCGACTTGATGAGCCCGGGCTGTCGGGATCCTCGTTGTTATAACGATGTCTTATAAAAAGGTCTGATATGGAATCAAGAAGTCGCTGAAGAAAAGACTTGTACTCGAGACTATCCACTGATGCTGTTTCGCCAAAGTTGAAGTCTGCGGTCTCAATGAGAAATTGATTTCGGTTTTGAACGTAATAGGCAACTCCAAAAACAATCAACACCACTGCTGAGAGCGTGAAAACAACTGGAACAATTACAACTGATAATTGTGAACGGGGTTGCTCTAAAAAAAAAAAGAAATATTTGAATTGCAAAAGAATTTTCTGATATGAAAGAATTTACCTTCATAGAACTGAACGCCAATTACTGTTTTCGTTGATGAAACCTCGTTTTTGATGAATGCTACAACGGAATATGAGTTTGAAGTTTTTGGAAGGAAGCGCTCGTAATGAATTGATTTAGAATCAATTTGTTTCCACTCTCTCTCTTCACAGTCCTGTTGAATACTTGAAAGGTCGGTTGTATTATCACTTTTAGTGTACTTAATGCAATAATAGAAAGGTGCGGTTCCACTATATTTGATGACGAGTCGACACATGTCACCATGTCGAAGCCAAACGTTATTTCCAACAGTAATGTTCTTTACGGGATTCTCAACCATGATTGTACGCTGATAGTAACCGTAAATCTTCTTTGGATCAAGAACAACTTTCGAGTCGTTTGTGCAAACGCCAAAGTAAGGAATCCCGTTTTCTTCGAGCAACTTAAGTTTCTTTTCTAGTGGCATCTCGGTTGTCGTGGTCACACTCAGCTCTGTCATGTTCTCATAAGCAATATTCTCTGGTCTAATTGATCCACTTTCGACTAATGCCTTAGCGCTCCATTCAAATACTTTTATTTCAGAATCTCTACGTTTTCGAGAAGGTTTCTTGGTCGTTGTCGTCGTTGTTGTAGTCGTGGTCGTAGTTGAGGAAGTTGTGGTTGTCGTTGGGGTTGTTGTGGTTGTCGTTGGGGTTGTTGTTGAAGTTGTTGTCATCGGAGTAGTTGTAGTAGGTTTTTGAGTTGTTGATGAAGTCGGAGTCGGCATTGGTTCAAATGAAAGCATAAGAAGTGCTTCAACGTTATACTTTCCATTTTCATTTCGATACCAGTTTGTGAAGTTTAGTGAATCTGTCATTCCCACGTAAAGACAATCAATAAACCAGAAGACTCGTATGTAGGCGGCTTTCTCAAAAAGTTTTTTGTCTTTCTCGGTTATGACAATATTATGAACTGTCTCAACATCACTCGAAACATATCCATTTTCTCGAACTGTGCTGTTCTGTTCCAACTGCATCAAACCATTGAAGTGATTAGTTACTTCGAAGTTAACACGTTTCTTGGCTTTTTCGAGGAAAATGAAGACATAATACTCATCGACAGCCAGCTCAATCGAATACTTTCCATGTCGAAGATCTTCAGTATTTACGAGGAACAAAACTGATGGCTCATTCGATTGTTTGTTCTTGAAAAGAAAACAATGTTCAACTCAATGTTATTAAACGCGACGACTCTTCTTAATATTTGTTGATTGTTAAGAAAATGAGTTTATCACAATAAAGGAGGGTATCATACAGTTGTATGATAAGTTGTATGATAAGTTGTATGATAAGTTGTATGATAAGTTGTATGATAAGTTGTATGATAAGTTGTATGATAAGTTGTATGATAAGTTGTATGATAAGTTGTATGATAAGTTGTATGATAAGTTGTATGATAAGTTGTTCAGTTCTGTTGTGTTCTTCTCGCTGAAGAAAGTGAAAGCGATAGCAACAAGAAAAAATCTTTTGATGATTCGACTTTCGATCGTGATCTCTCATCATTCGAACGAGATGTCGAAAGTTTGAAGAACGATGGATCTGATGTCAGCATGACTTTGATAGAAGGCGAGCTTAAAAATATTAGAGTTTCCTTTCTCTTTTCAAGAAAATCGATAGCTTTAACTGTCTCATTATTTATCCACATGCAAAAGCCATGCTTTATGTAATCACAGTTACTCAACGATTCTAAGTTCAGGTCATCACAGCTTTCCATTTCAATTTTATTAGAATTTTCATTTCACTGCGAATACGTCAGGACACTAGTGAAAACAAACGAGAACTGAACGCTTGGGAAACTTTCCCTTGCGTCAAGAACACTGACATTGAACTTTTTTTTCCTTCCTGTTTTCATTGTAAATTATTCATGAGCGTAAACTCTTTTACCTGTTCATTTCCATCAAAATTGTAGCGGAACTGATATTTCCCTGGTGGTGCAATTTTCCCATTAATCAAGAACGTAACATTGAAAGTAACTGATGTTCCTTCAGCGATTGGACTATCCGAAGTCACTTGAATATCATAATCTGCTGCGTGAACTAGAATAAAGAACGATGAATGAGATAACAAAACAAAAACAAAATCGCAATAAGGAATTTTTTAACATTCGCTACAATTCGCAAGAACTACAAAAGAGATATCTGCATTGATATTCACTAGAGAAAGCATGCATTTGCTCAAAGAATTACCTTTTGAATAAAGGAGAATGATGGCGATTAATATTTTAAACATTTTTTTTGCAATTGTTGCAGACACTGTTCTAAAGATTATTCACTGGGATTCGCGAATTTTTTATAAGGTAAATTTGAGAGCAATAAGAAAGAAGGTTTTTAATGAATAAGCTTTCATTTGCCTACTTATTGAAACATAATTTTAAACTTGTTTTTAGACTCAATATAAATTATTTGTGGTTCAAGAGTTTTAGTTATTGACTTCGAAAAGGTCAAAATAAAATATTAATGGATACTGATTAACATACAAAGTGAATAAGTCAATAGAAAGTTTTCTAAAAAAACAAAATTAAAAATTATTTATTAAGAGCTCAATCACTCAAAGTCTACATCAGAGAATATTATTTCAATAAATTAAACAACACAACAAACAGTGACCGACTGAAGCGATGCTAATTTTATGACTTTGTAGCGAAAAATGGAAGAGATCATAAATTATCCTCGACTGACCCGAAAGAAGGAAGCTCCAGACTGTCCAATCGCTAAGAAACGAGAGAAATCTTTGAAGAAACGAAAAGTACAAGTGATTTCTCATTAAATAGACGAACAATTAATTACCATTTAATAAATATTTTAGGTTGCTGAAATTCTTAGGAAATGTGAAACTTTAAGGACAACCGAAGAGGTCCATTTCCTTTCAGAACATCCTGAAGCGCATAAAGAAGTCAGTGAAAGAAAGAAACGTATCGAGAAGTACAAAGACCGTGCACTCGAAAAAGAGGACAAACCAGAAGTTATTGAACTGAAAGCTAAAAAGCTTGCAACAGTGATCTCGAACGCGAAACACCTCATCGTTTATTCCGGCGCTGGAATAAGCACTTCAGCAAAGATTCCTGATTATCGAGGATCGCAGGGAATCTGGACTTTGCTGCAGAAAGGAGAAGAAATTGGAGAACACGATTTATCTCTGGCTGAACCAACTTATACTCATATGTCGCTTTATGAGCTTCACAAACGGAATATCCTCAAATATTTAGTATCGCAAAATTGCGATGGTCTTCATTTACGATCAGGACTTCCTAGGTTTTCGTTGTCTGAAGTTCACGGAAATATGTACGTTGAAGTTTGCAAACATTGTAAACCCGCACTTGAATATTGGAGGATCTTTGATACTACACCTCTCACATCACGCTTCCAGCATAAAACCAATCGAATTTGTCGATTGTGTGGTAACCCGCTTATAGATACGATTGTTCATTTTGGCGAACGAGGTTCATTGAAGTGGCCTCTTAATTGGAATGGAGCAACAAAAGCTTTGGAGAAAGCTGATGTCATTTTATGTCTCGGATCAAGTCTAAAGGTTTTAAAGAAATATCCTTGGCTTTGGGCTCTTGATCGGCCTCAGAAGCAAAGACCTAAAGTTTACATTGTCAATCTCCAGTGGACACCAAAAGACTCGATTGCATCAATCAAGATCAACGGAAAGTGTGATGAAGTAATGAAAATTGTGATGAAGCATCTCGAAATTGAAGTCCCCAATTACAATCGCTCCCAAGATCCAATCTTCCATCACGCATCGCTACTAAAAGAGGAAGAGCTTCACACAACATCACAGCCGATGTTGAAACGATTCATCTTTAAAGGCGGAGAATCCAGTGAAATGGACGAGTCAAACACTGGCACTTACAGTTCAGAGAAGCAAACACCCTCGATTGAATCTGAAGATTCTAAATCACAAATCGAACCCATTAGGAACTTTAAATGTATTAAGAAGGAAGAAGAAAAGGTAAAGATCAAAAAAGAGCTTGAAGAATCGATTGAGGAAGTGGAAAAGCCGAAGACAAGTCATTCGATGATTGATATCAAATATAAACTTGAAGAAGAGAATAGAACAGAAGTTTTTGACTTAACAATCGATGACGAAAGCAATGACGAACCAATGACCAATGGTGTTCATACGAAAACAAACGGTAATCACGTGTCTGAAGGAGATGTGGTCGACTTCGAAGAATTGATTGACAATCTAGATGTGAAAGTATCTCCCAAGAAAGATGAAGCGAAAATCGAAGAAGCATCAGAGGCCAATTCTTGCAAAGCAGAAGAAATCAAAGTAGATCCAGCGGCTTTCATGCAGCAAAACCAAAGTCTTATTGACATGGCTCTTTTAAATAACAGTCTACTTACGGCTTCGCTAGCCCTTTCACCCGCCGGTTCAACATCACGAGAAGCCCTCACTGCAACGGCTCTCATTATGAATTACAATAATCAGATCATCAACACGCTGACGAACAACATGAACCTTCTGCCTTATAAAAGTGTTGAGAATGGAACCGCGAGTGAATTACCTCGATCCAAACAAAACTGTGATAAGCCTAGCGAGATAAGAAAAGAAATCCTCGACGATGATATCGAAATGGTTGAATCGAGTGACGATGATGAGCCCGTTAATCGGGAGAAGTCAACCGCTGAACAGTATTACAAACAGTTGCTAGCGACCTACTGCATGGCAATCAACGGCAATCTTCCGAAATGGAGCAAAGAAAATGAAGGTTCAAAAGAGACAGTCACATGGTCAGACGTAAATTATGCTTATTCAGGTCTTCACACAATCGTTAATCTTCCGCCTGAAGATGCAAACCTCTGGAAAAGCAGTGACGAAGAAGGTTCCCAAGTTAAAAAGAAACTTAGAAGTTCAACGGCTGCCGAAAGACAAGCGGCCAAATCAGAATGTAAATTTTGTTTCGAACATTACGATGCGATGGAGTGTCAATTCTACAAACCGATCAACAGAGAATTCAAAGTCTCGACATATCGTAATGGAAAGACGATTGTTTGTGAATGTTGTGACTTTACTGAGGATGAAGAAGAGGAGCAGCCCGAAGAAGAGAATTCGAAGCTAAATGGCGAGGATAAGGAGAAACCAGGTGTTGTTATCAGAGCTGGTTGGTTCGGAAAAGGTGAGGAAAATTACATTTTAAATCGAATCGAAACTTTACCTCCTTTTCATTCTAGGCTACCGGAAGATTCAAAAAAAGAAAAAGAAACAATCGTAGAACGTCTTCAGGAGATTAATGAGATTATAATTACTTTATTTAATTTTGTGTTCAGAAATTTCTGTTTTTTGAACTTCTATAGTTAAGTAGTGATGTCTAAGAAAGATGAACCAGAAATAAACTGATTAACCTCAGTGTTTTAAACCTAAATAAACAACGTTTGAATCAAAACATTTTCAGCAACGATTAATTCATGTAACGAGCGATCATTTAAGGAAAATCAAACCTTCAAGCATTAAACTTCAGCATTAATAGTGGAACTGAAAGTAGACCAGATCAAAATTGCTCTGATCGAGTTTATGAAATTATGAAAAAATGTTGGAGTTTTCTTCCTGAACAACGAATATCATTCGATGCTTCAATAAACTTCACTGAAAAATCATTTTACGGTCTAAGAGATTTAAAAATTTATATTAAAGAATATCAAGATTTCAGTTTAAACTAAAACTTTTCCTAAATACCTTGCATTTTCGATGATACGAAATAAATTTAAAGTAAATAAAAAAACATTGGTTTCAAATATCTAACTTTATCAATTAACCCTGAAATCAATATCTAAAACAAATATTTTATTTTAAATTTATTGAATTAAATTCAATTTTATTGAATCTTTCAAAAATATCTCATTTGACCTAATAGTAAGAGTCTTTCAAAGTTTTCATTAATTCTTCGAGATTTTCAATCAGCGAATCACGGATGATAACATTTTTTGCATTGCATTTGATCTCGTTGAAAGCGGCCAACTTAATCTGATCTGACTTGTGGAGATGTCCGAAAATAAAAATGTCTTTAGCGTTATCAGCTTCAAGATTTTCTAAAATGATATTCTCGCATTCCAATTTTAACTGTGCGACGTCGTAATAATCAGCGAGTTTGTAGATATCCATCGCATTCTCAATTTCTGGCGGCTCTTGGCTGTACATACACTTAATGAACTCTTCTACTACCTCTGGACTGAAATCGTTGATGACGAGTTGTCTATTTTGCTTTTCGATAAAATTGCCTTCAAATATTGTCAAGAAAACTTTGCTGTTCATCGCCAAAATTGCTCTGTGAACTTTAAATTCTTTAGGTCCAACGATTATTGAAAAGTCGGAGATTTTTCCTGATTCCAATAATTTAGAAAAGTTCAGATTTCTTGTTGGTTTTTTCGGCTCTACTTTCGATGGACTTTGACATTTCGAATCAATGATTTCCATCAACTTCTGCAGCGACTCAACTGGAAAAGATGGTTGGATCCCAATTACATCCAGATTTTGATTGAGATGACTAAAATAAACGTTGATGGTGTTATTTCGAGAGAAATCCACTTCAAGCAACCGATTATTCATTATCGGGCCCAAAACTTTTGAGCTTACAGATTTAATTTTGTTATCGTTGAAACGAAGGATTTCTAGATTCGGAGTGTTAATCAACAAATCGTCAGGCAGCGATGTCAAAGGATTTTTCGTCACTGACAAAAATGTTAGCTTTTCGAGTGATTGAAGATCATGACACGTTATTGACTTTAATCCACAATTAGTGATTTCAAGATGAGTAAGCTGAGAAAAGAAAACCCCGAGATCACGTGGAAAGAATTCGAACGGCGTGTCTTGAATAAAAAGTCCTTTTAAGTCTTCCATGTTTTTTCCGTCTTGGTGAGATCCAGTGATTGATTTGATTTTTGTAATTGGTCGTTGTTCCGAAAACTTAATGAAGCCAGTATAAATTCCGTTGTTTCTAAAAGTCGATTGGCCCCAGAATCCTTCTTTGAAAACTGCCTTGATATCCATTTTTATTTTGAGAAAATATAGGAAATATTTTTTCTTTGCTCTTGAACGTCTTGTTACCTTGACAGTCAAACTTTAAATGTGAATTTGGCAGAGAATCCTGATCCTTTTATATGTTTTTAACCACAGTAATCTTATGGGATTTTAATTATCTCATAGGGTTGACGATTTCTTCTTGAAGAACGAATATCATTGGATGCTCCAATAAACTTCACTTCATTTTACGGTCTAAGAGATTTAAAAATTTAAACTAAAGAATATCAAGATTTCAGTCTAAACTAAAACTTTTACTAAGTAACTTGCATTTTCGATAATACGAAATAAATTTAAAGTAAATAAAAAACATTGGTTTCAAATAAATAACTTTATCAATTAACCCTAAAATCAATATCTAAAACAAATATATTATTTTAAATTTATTGAATTAAATTCAATTTTATTAAATCTTTCAAAAATATCTCATTTGACCTAATAGTAAGAGTCTTTCAAAGTTTTCATTAATTCTTCGAGATTTTCAATCAGCGAATCACGGATGATAACATTTTTTGCATTGCATTTGATCTCGTTGAAAGCGGCCAACTTAATCTGATCTGACTTGTGGAGATGTCCGAAAATAAAAATGTCTTTAGCGTTATCAGCTTCAAGATTTTCTAAAATGATATTCTCGCATTCCAATTTTAACTGTGCGACGTCGTAATAATCAGCGAGTTTGTAGATATCCATCGCATTCTCAATTTCTGGCGGCTCTTGGCTGTACATACACTTAATGAACTCTTCTACTACCTCTGGACTGAAATCGTTGATGACGAGTTGTCTATTTTGCTTTTCGATAAAATTGCCTTCAAATATTGTCAAGAAAACTTTGCTGTTCATCGCCAAAATTGCTCTGTGAACTTTAAATTCTTTAGGTCCAACGATTATTGAAAAGTCGGAGATTTTTCCTGATTCCAATAATTTAGAAAAGTTCAGATTTCTTGTTGGTTTTTTCGGCTCTACTTTCGATGGACTTTGACATCTCGAATCAATGATTTCCATCAACTTCTGCAGCGACTCAACTGGAAAAGATGGTTGGATCCCAATTACATCCAGATTTTGATTGAGATGACTAAAATAAACGTTGATGGTGTTATTTCGAGAGAAATCCACTTCAAGCAACCGATTATTCATTATCGGGCCCAAAACTTTTGAGCTTACAGATTTAATTTTGTTATCGTTGAAACGAAGGATTTCTAGATTCGGAGTGTTAATCAACAAATCGTCAGGCAGCGATGTCAAAGGATTTTTCGTCACTGACAAAAATGTTAGCTTTTCGAGTGATTGAAGATCATGACACGTTATTGACTTTAATCCACAATTAGTGATTTCAAGATGAGTAAGCTGAGAAAAGAAAACCCCGAGATCACGTGGAAAGAATTCGAACGGCGTGTCTTGAATAAAAAGTCCTTTTAAGTCTTCCATGTTTTTTCCGTCTTGGTGAGATCCAGTGATTGATTTGATTTTTGTAATTGGTCGTTGTTCCGAAAACTTAATGAAGCCAGTATAAATTCCGTTGTTTCTAAAAGTCGATTGGCCCCAGAATCCTTCTTTGAAAACTGCCTTGATATCCATTTTTATTTTGAGAAAATATAGGAAATATTTTTTCTTTGCTCTTGAACGTCTTGTTACCTTGACAGTCAAACTTTAAATGTGAATTTGGCAGAGAATCCTGATCCTTTTATATGTTTTTAACCACAGTAATCTTATGGGATTTTAATTATCTCATAGGGTTGACGATTTCTTCTTGAAGAACGAATATCATTGGATGCTCCAATAAACTTCACTTCATTTTACGGTCTAAGAGATTTAAAAATTTAAACTAAAGAATATCAAGATTTCAGTCTAAACTAAAACTTTTACTAAGTAACTTGCATTTTCGATAATACGAAATAAATTTAAAGTAAATAAAAAACATTGGTTTCAAATAAATAACTTTATCAATTAACCCTAAAATCAATATCTAAAACAAATATTTTATTTTAAATTTATTGAATTAAATTCAATTTTATTAAATCTTTCAAAAATATCTCATTTGACCTAATAGTAAGAGTCTTTCAAAGTTTTCATTAATTCTTCGAGATTTTCAATCAGCGAATCACGGATGATAACATTTTTTGCATTGCATTTGATCTCGTTGAAAGCGGCCAACTTAATCTGATCTGACTTGTGGAGATGTCCGAAAATAAAAATGTCTTTAGCGTTATCAGCTTCAAGATTTTCTAAAATGATATTCTCGCATTCCAATTTTAACTGTGCGACGTCGTAATAATCAGCGAGTTTGTAGATATCCATCGCATTCTCAATTTCTGGCGGCTCTTGGCTGTACATACACTTAATGAACTCTTCTACTACCTCTGGACTGAAATCGTTGATGACGAGTTGTCTATTTTGCTTTTCGATAAAATTGCCTTCAAATATTGTCAAGAAAACTTTGCTGTTCATCGCCAAAATTGCTCTGTGAACTTTAAATTCTTTAGGTCCAACGATTATTGAAAAGTCGGAGATTTTTCCTGATTCCAATAATTTAGAAAAGTTCAGATTTCTTGTTGGTTTTTTCGGCTCTACTTTCGATGGACTTTGACATTTCGAATCAATGATTTCCATCAACTTCTGCAGCGACTCAACTGGAAAAGATGGTTGGATCCCAATTACATCCAGATTTTGATTGAGATGACTAAAATAAACGTTGATGGTGTTATTTCGAGAGAAATCCACTTCAAGCAACCGATTATTCATTATCGGGCCCAAAACTTTTGAGCTTACAGATTTAATTTTGTTATCGTTGAAACGAAGGATTTCTAGATTCGGAGTGTTAATCAACAAATCGTCAGGCAGCGATGTCAAAGGATTTTTCGTCACTGACAAAAATGTTAGCTTTTCGAGTGATTGAAGATCATGACACGTTATTGACTTTAATCCACAATTAGTGATTTCAAGATGAGTAAGCTGAGAAAAGAAAACCCCGAGATCACGTGGAAAGAATTCGAACGGCGTGTCTTGAATAAAAAGTCCTTTTAAGTCTTCCATGTTTTTTCCGTCTTGGTGAGATCCAGTGATTGATTTGATTTTTGTAATTGGTCGTTGTTCCGAAAACTTAATGAAGCCAGTATAAATTCCGTTGTTTCTAAAAGTCGATTGGCCCCAGAATCCTTCTTTGAAAACTGCCTTGATATCCATTTTTATTTTGAGAAAATATAGGAAATATTTTTTCTTTGCTCTTGAACGTCTTGTTACCTTGACAGTCAAACTTTAAATGTGAATTTGGCAGAGAATCCTGATCCTTTTATATGTTTTTAACCACAGTAATCTTATGGGATTTTAATTATCTCATAGGGTTGACGATTTCTTCTTGAAGAACGAATATCATTGGATGCTCCAATAAACTTCACTTCATTTTACGGTCTAAGAGATTTAAAAATTTAAACTAAAGAATATCAAGATTTCAGTCTAAACTAAAACTTTTACTAAGTAACTTGCATTTTCGATAATACGAAATAAATTTAAAGTAAATAAAAAACATTGGTTTCAAATAAATAACTTTATCAATTAAACCTGAAATCAATATCTAAAACAAATATTTTATTTTAAATTTATTGAATTAAATTCAATTTTATTAAATCTTTCAAAAATATCTCATTTGACCTAATAGTAAGAGTCTTTCAAAGTTTTCATTAATTCTTCGAGATTTTCAATCAGCGAATCACGGATGATAACATTTTTTGCATTGCATTTGATCTCGTTGAAAGCGGCCAACTTAATCTGATCTGACTTGTGGAGATGTCCGAAAATAAAAATGTCTTTAGCGTTATCAGCTTCAAGATTTTCTAAAATGATATTCTCGCATTCCAATTTTAACTGTGCGACGTCGTAATAATCAGCGAGTTTGTAGATATCCATCGCATTCTCAATTTCTGGCGGCTCTTGGCTGTACATACACTTAATGAACTCTTCTACTACCTCTGGACTGAAATCGTTGATGACGAGTTGTCTATTTTGCTTTTCGATAAAATTGCCTTCAAATATTGTCAAGAAAACTTTGCTGTTCATCGCCAAAATTGCTCTGTGAACTTTAAATTCTTTAGGTCCAACGATTATTGAAAAGTCGGAGATTTTTCCTGATTCCAATAATTTAGAAAAGTTCAGATTTCTTGTTGGTTTTTTCGGCTCTACTTTCGATGGACTTTGACATCTCGAATCAATGATTTCCATCAACTTCTGCAGCGACTCAACTGGAAAAGATGGTTGGATCCCAATTACATCCAGATTTTGATTGAGATGACTAAAATAAACGTTGATGGTGTTATTTCGAGAGAAATCCACTTCAAGCAACCGATTATTCATTATCGGGCCCAAAACTTTTGAGCTTACAGATTTAATTTTGTTATCGTTGAAACGAAGGATTTCTAGATTCGGAGTGTTAATCAACAAATCGTCAGGCAGCGATGTCAAAGGATTTTTCGTCACTGACAAAAATGTTAGCTTTTCGAGTGATTGAAGATCATGACACGTTATTGACTTTAATCCACAATTAGTGATTTCAAGATGAGTAAGCTGAGAAAAGAAAACCCCGAGATCACGTGGAAAGAATTCGAACGGCGTGTCTTGAATAAAAAGTCCTTTTAAGTCTTCCATGTTTTTTCCGTCTTGGTGAGATCCAGTGATTGATTTGATTTTTGTAATTGGTCGTTGTTCCGAAAACTTAATGAAGCCAGTATAAATTCCGTTGTTTCTAAAAGTCGATTGGCCCCAGAATCCTTCTTTGAAAACTGCCTTGATATCCATTTTTATTTTGAGAAAATATAGGAAATATTTTTTCTTTGCTCTTGAACGTCTTGTTACCTTGACAGTCAAACTTTAAATGTGAATTTGGCAGAGAATCCTGATCTTTTTATACGTTTTTAACCACAGTAATCTTATGGGATTTTAATTATTTTATAGGGTTGGAATTTCTCGAAAGGTACATAGATCTTAAAATTTACGAGAATATTCCCTCATATGAGAAAATTAAAAAAAAATTAAGTATTTACATAGATAGGTCTTTTAGTTTCTCAAGTTTGAGTCAAACTGTTTCACCCGTCTCAACATTGATTGTTCTAATTAATATTTTGGTTTTTCATGTCTGCTTCATCATGCAATGATAAGCTGTTCCGGTACAAGCGTTAAGAGTTGTCGCTCGACTGAAGCGTTTAGTTTTGTATAAAACTTAATGAATAGCAAAGTTTTTGATCTTCAATATCATTGAATTTTTGTAGAGAAGATGTTTTACAGAAGTCACTTTATTAACAACTTTACAACTACGAACACAATAAGATTTTCTTAATTCAATTAGAAATTTTGCGTTATCATTCTTTCAAATAAATGTAATTAACAAAATTAGTTCTCACGACCCAGAAATTATTGGAATTGATATGGAAATGTATTTAAAGTCATTGGCAGACTTTTTTGATGTCATTTGTAACAAAACTTTCAAGTGGTGAAGAATGGTGAATCTATCATATTTCTACAACAATTTGTGGCTAATTCTGTAAGTTCAAGTGACTTTACAACCTCAGTAAAATCTTTAATTTTATTTTTCACAGACCATCATCAAAAAGTGCACTCGCGAAGTTTTTCTTTGTAACATTAGCAGCGCAGCTCGCTTTTCGTTCAGAATACGATTATGCACCAGATTTTTTGACCAGACTATCTCCGACTTACAATCCAAATGATAGAATCTTGGAAGTACCCGACAACGCTTGTTTTCGCTCACAATATGGATCAGATTTAACTTTTGACTTTATTGTCGTCGGAGGAGGCGCAGCTGGTTCTGTAATTGCATCAACGTTAAGTGAAAATCCCAACTGGAAAGTCTTGCTTATTGAGGCAGGTGGAGATCCTCTTGTTGAGTCTGTCGTAAGTTTGATTATAATTAGAACAAAGTTGAGTGAAATAATTGGAATGTTTAGGCACCTGGAGCCTTCGCTTACGGATTTAACAACTCAGCCGTTTGGCGATACAATTCTGAGGTTCAAAGCACTTCTTCTCAAGCTTTCACAGATGGCTGTCCAATGATGCATGGAAAACAATTGTAGGTTTCAAACTTTATACCTTTAAGTCAAATCATAAAAACAAATATTTAACAGAGGCGGCTCAACAAGTGTAAACGCAATGCTATACGTTTGCGGTCAGAGACGCGATTATGATGGCTGGGCTGCAATGGGCAATCCTGGTTGGAGCTACGATGAAATGCTTCCATTCATCAAGCAGTCTGAAAACAATGGAGATAGTAGCCTTGATTCAGCTTATCACGGATTTAGTGGACCTTTGAATGTCAGCACTTATCCGATTCTCAATCCAATGGTTCATGCATTCAGAATAGCTTTCAATGAAATTGGATACAAAACATTGAAGGACTTCAACGCTGAAGAGTACAACGGATTTATTGAACTTCAGGGTGCTGTAAGGAACGGTGAGAGATGTAGCGCTTATCAAGCGTTCATTGCTCCAATCAAGGAAAGGCAAAATCTCTTCATCGTTAAAAATGGTTTAGTGACAAATATTTTGTTAGAAGGAAAGAAAGCAATCGGTGTGAATGTCAGAACTTCACATTCCGAATGCGAAAATATTGAATTCAAGGCTTCAAAGGAGACGATAATCTCAGCTGGAGCTTTAAACTCTCCAAAAATTTTGCTGCAATCTGGAATTGGACCAAAAAATCATTTGAATGAGATTGGAATCCCAGTTTCTTTAGACTTACCCGGAGTGGGTCAAAATCTTGAAGATCACGTCATTGGTCATCACCTAATTCGTTTGTTTCCAAACGCTCCAGCTATGGAAGAAAAGGATGTAATGAATATGATTGAAGAATACATCAACAAACGTACTGGACACAGAGCTCAAGTGGGAACGCCTAGCGCTGAAGCATTTATCAACACTACCGATCCAAGCTCAACTTACTCTGACATTCAATATTGCATTCTCCACGCACCAAGAGGAAGTGACGATATTGAACAAGTAATTTCCAATTTTGGATTCAAAGACAGTTACATCAAAAAGTTCAAGGAAGTTAACGATGATGCTCACTTTTTGCTTTTTATTACGATTCTTTTGAATCCTTTATCCAGAGGAACTTATGAATTAAGAAGCAGAGACCCAACTCAACGTCCAAAGATTGTTTCTAACTTTTTAACAAACGAAGTTGACATTCAAACAATGCTACGAGGAATAAATAAAATCAAGGAAGTCATCAACACGACGGCGTTTGCAGGATCATCAAGTGAATTCGTTAATTTTGAAATTGATGAATGCAATGCTTTCCCTTTCATGTCCGACGACTACAACAGATGTCACATCAAATATATGAGTTCAAGTTTATGGCATCCAACGGGAACTTGTCGAATGGGACCAACTAGCGACAAATCTGCTGTAGTTGACAGTGAACTAAGAGTTTACGGAATCTCAAACCTTCGGGTTGCTGATGCGAGTATCATGCCTTCAGTACCATCAGGCAATACAATGTGTCCGACTTATGCCGTTGGACAGAAAGCTGCTGATATGATAAAGAAAGCTTGGTCGTAATTGAAAATAGCTTCCAGTAAATATAACAAAATGTGAAAACCAAAAAATAAATGTTTCAAATTGAAAACATTTACATACTTTAAAGCTCAGGGTTTGAGATATTTCAAACTTTTAATTTGCAAGGCTCAGAATCAGAACTGAGAGTCATGAGAGAAAATTTCATTATAGAGATGACTGAGCTTTCGAAAGCTTTGAGTCTTAAAGCTTACATTCAGAGTTTTCTACTTAGTAAAAACTTGATTCTTTTATAAACCGAGCACAATTAGCTCAAATGTCCATTCAGAAATATAAATCAGAAAGTTCATGATGGTGTTAAAAGTTCAAAAAGCTCGCATGTACAGTTCTCCGGTTTCCATAGCAATCACGTGCTTGGATTGCGAGAAAATGAGCACGATTCTGAAATTGTTTACAATCAGTTCGAATTTCGCTCTGAGAGAAGAAAAGCGGCCGATGAAAAATGTTTTATAGCATTCCACTCATTCAGTGCCATGGCAACGGTTTTCCTATAAAAGAAGCTGCTGAAAGCTTTGAAACTTCAGTCGTTTATCGGATCTCGTTACGAGTGGAAAGGACCTAGAAAAATTTCCTGAAATCAGAAGTGGACCAAAGTGAACTTTAAAGATTTTTATTCTCATAAATGGTTAATGAGTGAGTGCTTAAAGAGTCAGTCAGGATTAAAAATTAAAATGGTTTAACTCTGCCTCGTGTGACGAAAATCTGTTGAAAGGATTAAGAACCAATTTTAAACATATTGTTAAATCTGTCCTGCTTACAGAACGTTGGATTAAAATTAATTCAACTTTATTTGTTCATCAAATATTTAATCAAGATAATTCTTTGTCCGTGAAATTTTATCCCGCAGACTTCCAAACTCTGCTTTAAAGAGTGAAAGTGAAACCTGTTGCGCTTAGAGCGCTAAAAGAACGACGTCTTTAAGATGGTAATTGATTAATCGTCCAAGGAGAAAATGGATCGTGAAATCTCAATAAAAATGTGATAAAATTTAAATTTTGTGTCAAGTTGGTTATAAAAGTCAGAAGTCGCCTCATTTTGTCTTCAAAAGTCGACTTAAAAGGATCAAAGTTAGTGAAAAGGACAAACAAAACTTGCTGTGAAGGATGATGAGAATAAATGTTGAAGTCATTGAGTTTTAATTAAAGTTTTAAGGAGTTTCGAGGAAGAGAAAATTTCGTTAATACCAAAACTTTTAAATAAGGAAAACAGCTGCGAGAAATTCTCAGCAAACTCATCAAATGTAGTTGCTAACTCAAACTTGCAGCTTAAACTTATAAACTCGAATCATTTTAATTGAGTGTCGGATAAATTGGGAAAAGAGATAACGATGTTGCGTGTGATAAAAATTGTATTATTGCTTGCGTTTCTCGTTCGTTTAACGTTGTGTCGTTATTTCGATGTCGACGGAAGCACGGATATGGATATTGATGTTAACAGTTCATTTGAATATCCGAATCTTCTGCTACAGCAGAAAGAACGAGATGGTGTAAGTAGCTCAAGATGTCTTGGGAGAAATAAATTAATCACTTTCATATCTCTCGAGAGCTTTAACTCGTTATTAATGTTTTGACACTGTTACCAATCGATTTTCTTTAAATTACAGTTTAAAGTTTACAACATTGGCGTGCTTATGGCATCTAATTTAAGTGAGTATCATAACAATCGACTCCAATTTCATGCGAAAACAGTCAATAGCCGCTTTGGGTTAACAAAAACTTCAACGAAGTGTTCGTCGCATGAGAAATTCCGAAAAACGAAAAGCTTTTGTGTAAGAAAAAAATTCTTCGAGATTACCGTCATTGTCACGAATTTTTTTTGGAGTTCTTGAACGAGAAATTTTGGGTGACACATTCCAAAGAATTGTTGTCTCTCGATTCACATTGATGGTTATTAGATGTGACAATGCTCGTCGTTATGCAACGCCTGGGGCAGCCATCAACTCTTTATCATTCTTTGTTACATGATAACTTGATCTGTCTTCTTGTCACTTTCTTACAGACTCTCCATTTGACCTCGAACGGTGTGGACCTGCCATCGATTTGGGTCTGGAGCGAATCAATCGACAATATCTAGCTCATCACAAAATTTATTTGAACAAAGTTCAAGCAAGGTGAGGAGGGAAAGTCGTAATAAAATGATGATAAGACAGTCGTGGCTTCTTCATACGCACAGAAGCAATAAATCACTAAGTAATGTTGTTTTCAACTTCCACATCAGATTCGTTCAGACACAAAACAATTTTGTAAATTGTTAAAAATTGCAGTGGAATTCCTTTGCGTTTTAATGTCGTTCTCTTTTTATTTACATTAAAATGCAAAATAACATTTTTTCGCATACCGCAATTAACATTTTTCATTCGTCGAAAGAATGCATGGCTTCGAGAAATTGATTTCCACATTTTCCGTAGTCGCTGGAAATTATGCGGAACCAACTCGAGCGATTTTCTCGATTAAACGTTGATCTCATCATCTGACAATCAATTTGAAGGAATTGTTGTATTAATCCTTACATTTAGTTGCTTGGTTGGTCGTCGACACGTTCGCTCTGCGTAGTAGCGGAGCAATTTAAGTAGCGAGCCTTATCTCGGCTTTCACGCACAAGATCAGAGAAAATAAAACCTTTTTCGAGTAATATCTGACTTTTATGCATTTGCAGAAAAGGTTGCCCTCTGTCTGAGGTGGCTTCAATCTGAAGCTCTCGGGGAGGATTGACCTAAATTTATTTACAATCTAAAACATTATCTTATAGTCCGCCCTTGGATGCTTTTGTTGTTTCCGTGTTCCTTTTTTCACATTCTTGCGATGATGAAAAACTTGTTTGCACTGCATAAAATTTGTGAATTTCCTTGCCGAGTGAAAATGTTTGAGTCAATAAAACGAATCAGCAATTCAGATTTTTACGACGAGAAAAGAGAAGAAAAGTTCAAGCAGCTTTAAACGAACAGCTTGTCGGCTCAAGATGTTTATTTGATTTCTTGATTTCATGCAACATTTTAAACGACAAACAAGAATCTTTTTGTGGATTGTACAAAAGAAGAATTATCCTTCAAAGTTTCTTATCAAAATCCTCTTTGAGCTACATTTGTATTTTAATGATACGAGAGAAGAAATAGAAAACGGAAATCCAATTGGTTATGTCCAAACATGTTGAATCGATTATCTTTCATTGAGTGGCGTCAAGGAAAGACTAGCGAGTCATATTATTAAGTGCTTATCATCTTTCTATCCGGACATTGACGAGTTAAGGAAGTTTGAAATAACAAAATAATAAAAACTTTCATGGAAATCTTCTCCTCGTGGTGGGGGAAATCATTTAAGCAAACATCGTTTGCATTAAAACGTTGACTCAATATCTTTTTATTTCTACAGCTATCCAATCTGTTCCGGGAGTCGCTCACCAGGTCTCGCTGCTGACATGCACTTCAAGGATGATGTGATTGCTTTGCATTATTTTATTAAAATATTTGAAACGATTTCTTTAATAGGTCATTGCTTTTATTGGACCAGCGTGCGCTTTTGCTTTGGAGCCTGTTGCTCGACTTGCTGCTTACTGGAACACGCCAATCATTACAGGAATGGGTGACCAGGCAAGTGACTTTTCAATGTCAAGTGTGACGCTTTATATTATTAGAACATCAATGAATTGTCGGTCGACTAAATTCATAAAAGGAAAATTGAAATAATGAGTAAAAGTTTAATTGGAAAACTTTTTTCTTTCAAGTTGAATTTTCGTCATGAACTTGGGAATTTAAGATCTTAAGCTTTTTATTAAAAATGCGAGAGAAACCTCAGAAGCTGCAAAGCTTTTTTAAAAATGCTCACGTACTGTCTCTGCGGTGTGAAGTCTCCGGCGTAGCTTCCGGATCAATTTACTGTAACAATAGATTGTTTACTGCTTTTAAGTTGAAGGTCAAGCCGCAAGTGAAGTTTATTCGACGTTAGAATTCCATTAGCAAAGATGTTGCAGAAAAGCTTTTCTTTACTGCAATTTAATTTAATTTGATGAGTGTCCGAGACAAGGTTTCAAATATAATTACAGTCTTAATGAACGTAAAAAGTCATCAACGTCGCCTGCTCTTGAAAACTGCTCACTTTTCATTCACTCTTAAGCAAACAAGTCTTACAACGACAATGCTGAGAGCTATTCTATAACGATGATTGTTTGTAATTGAGAGCTTAATTCTGATTTAATGCTTCGTGGAAGTTTTATCACAAATTTGTCCAATTAGTGGAAAACATTTTACTAATTCTCTTCGGATTGTGTTTTTCGGTTTCCTGTTGAAACCAAATTGAAAGCCTCTCAATGACTGTCCCTAATTTCTCGGAAAATTCTTTTCGTTAGATTTACCTTCAATGTACGAAAGTGTTCAACGGTGAAAATCCTTAAGAGAAATTCTACTTTCAGAAGAAATTAGGCTTCATTCATACATTCAAGTTGATATTCATGGCAATAAACTCAAGAGATGCACAACCCTTCAGATTTTCCTAAAGTTTCATAAAACTCAGTTTGTGTATCACTGACCGAAAACGTCTGCTCCATTCGCCGCCGGAATGTTACGACAAATATGTTGTTGAAGTATCAAGTGACTCTTTAATTAAGAAATAAATTAATCAAACACTTTCGTGTCCTTTCCATCGTTTCCAGCCGCCGCAGGAAGGAGAACTGACAGTCACATCAGGAATACTCGGACGGATAACGCACAAATGGAAAAACGAAAGTTCGGTGAGTTGATTTCGTGCCTTGTAATTTTCAAATTAGAGACTGTTTCAACTCGCTGGACGTTTTTGTCATTAAAATTTATGAGTTGATCAAAGAAAAGTTGTGAGGGTTGAGAAGACACATCCTGTGACGAAATATTAAATCAACTCTCTTCTGCTTTTCAGTTCTTCAAAGATAAATCAAGATACGCCACCCTCACTCGAATGTCATATTGTCAGTGTCGTTTGAAGCTTGTCTTCGCCAGCATTTTCAAGGAATTCGGTTTCAAACATGTTGCACTTTTGCTTGATAGATCGGATTTATTCTCATTGACGGTGGGAAAAAACTTAGAGTATGGTTTAAAGGAAGATGGATTGTTGAAGTTTGTCAGAGAACTCGATGGAAATGAGCTTTTGTCAGATGGAAAATTAAATAAATCAGAGAATGATCGACAGATGAAAGAACTAAAAATCTATTTGCAAGATGCTTCGATGTATGCTCGAGTTGTGATACTTTCCGTTCGAGGACAGCTCGTAAGAAAGTTTATGCTTGCTGCACATCAACTTGGAATGACTAAAGGCGAATGGGTGTTCCTTGACGTCGAGATTTTTCAAGTGAGTCGAATAAACTCTTGTAAATCAAATGACTCGTAAATAAAAGCTTTCCGCTTTTACGATTATTGAATGAATGTCGTTTGATGACTCGCTTTTATCTCGCTGTTTCTGTTTACAGAGTAGCTATTGGGGCGATCATAATTGGGAAGAAGGTAAACAACAGTTGAGGCTATTGACTGACATTAATTGGTAAACAATCAAATCTTCCAGATGACGACAACGATTTGACTGCGAGAAAAGCTTTCGAAGCGTTGCTGAGAGTTTCATTACTTCAACCGACCAGTCCAAAGTTCCATAACTTTTCCGAGATCGTTCGAAAGGTAGCAGCTGAAACATACAAATATAATTTCTTCGAAGGCGAAGAAGTAAGTTAACAGCAATCGTAAAGATCCATTAACAACTCCTTTCTATCATCGAGGTAAACTTCTTCATTGGTGCGTTTTACGACGGCGTTTTACTGTTGGGCATGGCCTTGAATGAAACGTTGACTGAAGGCGGAAATTTACGTGATGGAGCTGAAATAACAAGAAAAATGTGAGGCTGCTGTAATGTTACTTAAGGGTTTCTTTAAATTAATTTTACATCGTTTACAGGTGGAATCGAACTTTTCAGGGTAAGTAAGCTTAAGAGCAAAATTTCTTCGGCGTAATACAGTAAAGAGGAACATGTAAGCGACCAAATGGGAAATTGAAAAGAATTTTTCATGAAATAAACACGTTTTTGAGTGTCGCTACTTTATGGATCCGCTTAGCGAATTTTGATCTCATGGCGCCAAAATCGTTCAAGCCGGAAAGCGAGGAAGACCTTCTGAGAACGATATACGTTTTTTACTTTTTCCCACGAGAGCTATAACAATTCTTAAAGTTATTTAATCGAATTGAGAGTTCTTGGCTATAAAAGGACGATTGATAAAAAGGTTAAAATCAATCAATTTCTAATACGAAAGCAATTGAAGATTGTGACAAGAAAAATTTCAATTTCCTTAAATATCTCTCGCAAAGCAAATCAATTATGCGTAGAGCCGAAATTATATAAAGCCGAAAGCGCTTCAAGAAAACCCAAAGCAATAAAGCTTCTTCAGGCAATTTCAATTGTTGCCCTTGACTTTTTCGTTATGAATGAATTTCATTCAAAGGAAGTTTGTTTGTTGAGAAAGCAATGAATTTTAAGGAGTCAAGGGATGGGCTAATGATTGTTTATCGTCTTATAAATCGATTATGCAACAACACAAGGACTTGTTGAATATATCGAGAAGTTCATGTACCCTAGAAGATTTTCTTCTTCAGAGATTCAATAAATCAAGAATGCTTAAAGATTCCAATTTATCCTTAACTCAATTCTAAATCCCTAAACAAAATGTTTCATTAAAAGGGATAACTGGTGGTGTTAGAATAGACGACAACGGCGATAGAGATGCGGACTATTCATTGCTCGACTTAGATCCAGTCACAGGACGATTTGAAGTCGTTTCTCACTATTACGGGGCAAACAGGTTCGAAGACTCATTTCGTTGAACTCCCCTAAACACGTTAAACTTAATTGAATTAATTTTTTTGTTTAGGAGCTTGGTGTCTGTTCCGAATAAACGTGAGTTGACTTTATCTTTTGCGTCTTCTTGTCATGACAATTACGAAAACGATTGCAGACATTCACTGGCCTGGATCTCACGATGGAGCTCCTATGGATATCCCGACGTGTGGCTTTATTGGAAATGATCCAGATTGTCAGGGCAACGGTATTGAAGCACTTTTTTTTCATTTTGCTCTCTTACTTGAGTATCTGAGCTTTATATTTTTTTATCTAGTCGAAGCTTCTTCTTTGACGAAGACGATGATATGATTATGAGTTTTATACGTTTGTTTGTTGGCTTGTTCTTCTGAGGTTCCTAGTTCTAAAAGATAAATTCCCTCTCCAATTAAAAAATGCAAATCACATAACTGGACACACAGAGACCGTAATCGTCTACAGTCTTCTGTCATTTGCGCTGTTCACAGCCTTCATCTCGTCGCTATCTTATGTCTTTTACAAGTAAGATTAATTTCAACTTTATAGAAGTGAAAATAACGAAAAACTAATTTCTTCACATTAAGACAACTGCAACTCAACAGCGTGAACAACATGGCTTGGCGCGTGAAGCCCGAAGAAGTTTTGATAGAAGTTGGAAAACTTTTCGGTTCAAAAGTTGGTCTTCAAAAGTTGAATTACGAGGTACACGGAAACATTTTTCTCTTTAACTCTCGATTCCTTTAATTTTACTTTATCCACAGAACTTTTCTCTGACACAATTTGGTGTCAGTTCCGGTCGTGGTTCGATAATTAGTTGTGGAAGTGTTGCGCCATCGCAAGCTGTACCAACAATCGGGATATTTAAAGGCGAGAGAGTTGCTATTAAAAAAATACCAAAGAAGAAGGTGACCTACGATACTTGTACAATCAGAACGTGATGCTAAAAATATAAACAAAACAAAAAATTTTTTTTCGTTGTCAAGGTCGAAGTCAATTCAACGCTTTTGTGGGAAATTAAGAAGACCCGCGATGTAAACCACGAAAATACGGTTCGCTTTGTTGGAGCTTGTATTGATTTACCACGTCCTTACGTTTTGATCTTGACTGAGTATTGCCCGAAAACGTTGAAGGAAGTGCTAGAAAATGAAGCGATTCAGCTGGATTGGAATTTCCGTATGTCGCTGATCCATGACTTAGTCAAGGGCATGGCTTATCTTCATAGCAGTGATGTGAATGTTCACGGAAAGCTGCGCTCAGGAAATTGTTTGATTGATGGACGATTCGTGCTTAAAATCTCTGATTACGGCCTGCGAACGCTGACAATGCCTTCGGAGTTTGTTAAGGACCATAACTACTACAACAGTTGAGTTAAACTAAAGTATGAGATGAAATATCTCAAATTTTCTTTTTGTTTAGAACTCTTATGGATTGCACCTGAGCTTCTACCTCTTACTGTCATCCCGGGCACTCCGGCTACTCAAAAAGGAGACGTTTATTCATTTGCGATTGTGTTGGAAGAAATCGTCGTTCGTGGTGGTCCTTACGAGTCTGTGCGTCAGTATACAACGATTCCTGCAATTCTCGATCGGGTCGCTGCCCATGAGAATCCGCCTTTCCGACCGTTCGTTGGAGAACGAGATTGCCCACCAGATTTGCTTGAATTAATGGAAAAATGCTGGTGCGACAGTCCAGAAGAACGGCCCACGTTTGGAAATATCAGAACAACAGTTGGCTGCATAATGAAGTAAATTGAAAATTCCTTACGTTCTTCGAATTAATAACAAAAATTTTTTTTGTATTCACAGAGGATTCTGCGAAAACTTGATGGACGACTTATTGAGGCGAATGGAACAATACGCAAACAATTTGGAGAGTCTTGTTGAAGAGAAGACGGAGCAACTGAGCATGGAAAAGCGTCGAACCGAAGAACTCTTGTATCAAGTATTGCCACGACCTGTTGCTGCTACTTTAATGAGCGGCGAGATGGTTCAGCCTGAACAGTTCGAATGCGTGACGATTTATTTCTCTGACATCGTTGGCTTTACGAAAATATGTTCACAGTCTACTCCACTTCAAGTCGTAAACTTCTTGAATGATCTTTACAGTTGCTTTGATAGAATCATTGGATTTTACGACGTTTACAAAGTCGAGACGATTGGAGATGCTTACATGTGCGTATCAGGTTTGCCTGAAAGAAATGGCGATGACCACGCGCGGGAAATTGGTTTAATGGCTTTAGCTATCTTGGATGCGGTCAAGAGCTTCACCATCCAACATAAACCTGACTACCAACTGCAGATTCGAATTGGCATCAACTCTGGCTCGGTTTGCGCTGGTGTTGTTGGTCAGAGAATGCCGAGATTCTGTCTTTTCGGCGATACCGTCAACACTGCCTCTCGTCTCGAATCAACTGGAGAACCATTGAAAATTCAAGTTTCCGAATCGACGAAAACAATTCTTGATAAATTCGGTACTTTCCGAGTTGAACTCCGTGGTGATGTCGAATTGAAAGGAAAGGGAAAGGTTAAAACCTATTGGCTCTCTGGATCGTCCGAGAAGGATCCAAGGCAAGAATAAATTCTTTTCCCGTTCTATTAAATTATTTTTTTTATCTTCCATAGACCACCAACCCCATTGAAAAGTCATGCTGACATCGAGGCAAATCCATTTCCGATTCTCTTTCCATCGATCAAATAAATCGAATCATCTCCAACCACGGAGGCTGATTTTGCACCGCCAATTAATTAAGATGAGATGAAAAAACCTCGAGATTCAATTATTTTTCTACACATTTACATTGTCGAGAGTGGAAAGGGAGTGTAATTCTCTTCCTTCTCAGTCACCAAATATTTATCTTGAACCAGCATCACTTAATTAATCTCAATGAGCTGAATGAATTGATGAAAAGTTTTTTGTTTCGTTTTGTTCTTAGAGCCAATCTCAGAGAAGAAAGCCTATTTATGTCTGTGTTATCACATAACAAGTGTCTATCAATGGATTGTAGGATAAAGAAGATGGAAAATGAATAAAAATCGACAAAGGAAAGAGTAAACTTTGTCTATAATGTTGAGTGTGATACAGAGTTTATTGACTTGTAACTCGTCCTCGAGAAATTTTGTCTTAACTACAAGAGGCTTATAAATGGAAAGCTTTGGTCGTTAAGCTCTCAAATTTTCTTTAATAGAAAACTTTTAATAAAGACGACATTTGTTGTATCTTGCCAAAAAATCTCGACCATAATCAACTGAGTCAAGCGACGTTGCTGAGCAGCCGTTTCCGCCTAGCAAATGAATGTGTGCGTAATCCAAACAGTCAACAACTCCGTCGTCATTGCAGTCTCTAGCAAATTTTATCATGTAGTTCGTCACGATCTTTGTGGCGCACGGATAATCTTTAGCGCAGTCTGGGTATGCGTTAATACGATCGGGAGAGTCATCTGGGAAAGTTACTCGTCCAGCATCAGCCCAATAAACTCTTGAAAGATAAAAAGGTCCACAATATTCGTCACGACATCCTCGAGTCAGATCACAATTCGTTAAACCCTCGCACAAACACCGCAAGCAAGTCGAATTTAAATTCGACAAGAATAAATCTAAAAATTGAAAGCTTAAAGCTGAGTAACTTCACCTTAAACCAATTACCAGCAAATACAAAATTTAAAGTCAACGAGAAACAAAAGAAAATCACAGACTTCATCATTGCGATGTTAACGCTTCAAATTTCAATTACAAACTGAACTCATAACCGGTTTCAAATTGAGAATCTTTCAATAATGAGAAGCAGAACTTTATTGAAATGCTAACACTCATCGGTAATGAATTAGATCTCAAGCTTTACTCAAATAAAACCAATGTGTATATGAGGCGTGCTTGAAGCCGTAACGAATGTATAAGTCGACAGTTTTTGGTTTACTGTATGACGCGAAAAGAATGACGTCCTCGTCAAGTTCTTCGCTGATTCGTTTCGTCATTGCTCTTGTTAGAATTCTTGCGTATCCTTTGCCTTGATATTCTTCGAGAGTCTGAAGCAAACCAATTCCAAAGCACTCAACTTGAAGAATCCATGAAACGAGCTTTTGATTATTGTAAATACCGTAACCGTTGTTTAGAGCTATCAGCGATCGAATGAACTTTTCGGATCCTGTATATTTGTAAGGCCAAGCGTCGTTGATCTGCTGTGATTCGGTAATGCTGAGCTGTCTCATTTCAATATCATCAGGAATCGAAAAGTCAAAGGTCGCTCCTCTCTTCTTGTCAATCCAAAGTGTTGAGCAATGATTATCGATCCTTACCCGAACATTTTTAAATTCAAAGATTTCGTACATCATTTTGCGAAAGTTACGATGAACAGCAACAAACATCGGCAGTTGCTCCCACTTAATGACCTTTGTTTTTTCCAAAGATTCGCGAAGCTCAAACAATGAATCATCGAGACTCGCAATGAAAATCGTGTACTCATCGTCTCCAGTAATTCCGATTAACGTTTTATATTCAGCTTTTCCGTCTCGAGGTCGAAAGAACTTCATCTTGCAACGATCACTAATTTCCAATAAATCATCTTCACTCATAAACTTCATTTGCTGATTCCAAAGCAATTGATTCTTTAAATAAAGGTGAACGTGAACGAATTCTAGTCCATCGAGATTTTTGTAAAATTCACGACTTTCCTCGATTTCTTCGTCGCTCAATTCGATTAAAATTTCCTCGCGCTCTTCTCTCGCCATTTTTAAAAAAATGCGTGTCACCATAAAAAATACTTGTAGAACAAAACTACTTAAGTGTTTTCTCACGACGTTATCGCTTCGACCTTGAAATCAAGTTATAAAGTCTCGAGTTTTATTTCAAATACAAAAACTTTGTAGATAAAAAATGCATTTAATGCTTTCCCTTCTTTTTTCCCTTTTGCTGGTGTTTGCGCTGCTGCTGGCGAGGTCCAGGAGCTGCTTCTTCGCGGGAATTTGAAGACTTGACATTTGTTCCCAAATTTTGAGCTTTCGTCATGTCACTAAAATTGAAAATAAATGAGAAAAGCTGAAAAAATGTTTAAAATATTTGACACTTACTACATATCAGCTTGACCGGAAGCCATTCCTTGTGATCCCTTCATAACTTCCTTGACACGACGATCCTTCTTCTTACGATAGCCAGTACGTTCCTGCTTAGGCAACCATCTCTCAGGATCAGGTTTTCCATTAGCATCGAAGTACTTCGGTAGCTTATTCTTGCGTTTACGTTTCTTAATCTTCTTCAGCGCTCCTTCACTTCCTGGTGTCCCTGGCGATTGATCGGACTTCGCTGCCTTCTTCTTAACCGCTTTAGCGATCATCATCCAATTCGTCGCTTCCAATTCGTCAATTTCAGCTTGAGTTGTAAGCGTTTCTAATGTTGGAAGTTTCTTCGATGCCTGTTGCGCCTTGGCAGGATCGTATTGCGAGTAAGCAATAACTAATTGCGCAAGAATCTTTGTATCCGCTGGATTTGAGCGAAGAAGTTCTTCCAAACTCTTCGCTGCAGTTTCAGCTTCGCCGCCTCTCAAATGGAATTCAGCAGCTTGACGCCACATATCAGTTAAGTCACCAACATTCGTCTTATTCTTCTTATACCAATCGACGGCAACTTTAAGAATTTCAGAAGCAGCTGACTTGTCGTTCAATCCTAAATAGAGTGAAACCAATGCAGAGACAACACCTGGACTGAATTTCTTGTCACTGTCAAGTGATTGCAAGACTTCAATTGCTTTCGCTTTGTTGCCAGCAGTCAAATTTAATTGAACCAAAGCAAATTTGATTTCGAATGCAAGCTTAGGATACTTCAATGTATATTTCTCAAGAACATCACTCGCTTCCTTGTATTTCTTGTCGTTGGTAAGTTGACAAGCTTGGATAAGACTCGCGTTATACTCCAAATCTGGATACTTGTTGACCAACTTTGTGAGCAGCTGATTAATGTCGCCTTGACGAGTGAAAAGAGCCAAAATGCAGTTATTGATTGCGATACTTTTCTTCTGGCGATTGTTTAACTTGTGCTCAACAGCATCGACCAATGCGCTCCTGATTTTCTTTTTAGAATCAAAAACGTTCTGATCCTTGTTGAGAACAACAGAATTGTTGGAAGCAACAGCAATAAGAGCGGGGTCAGTTGGTTTGTTCTTCAACGTCTCAGCATAGATTACAGATGCCTCTCTGCTCCTCCCTTGCATCTGAAGACAATAAGCCAACTGAACACGAATGATTGCTAATTCATTCTCAATATCTTCCTCAGACATCGATTCATCTTCTTCAAGAAACTCGCGACACATCTTTTCACTTAGCTTCAAGCGCTTCTCAGCTTCTGAATACTTTCCAGTTCCAGATAATGCACAAGCGTTGTTGTACACAAGCTCGTAAGTGTTTTCACCAAGATCCGGAAGATTTTTGTCACTTCCTTCAACGGATAAGTTGGCCACGACAGCGGACAAGTTTGTTGTTCTCTCTTCTTCATAGTCATCGCTCGAGTTCTTGATGATGTCTTTGTACAGATTAAAACAATCATCAAACTGCTCCAATCGATACAAAACTTGAGCCTTGAGCTCCTTCAAGTTTGCTGGAAGTGGATTCAAGTTGGCTCCTTCAATCGTCTTTAATGCAACTTCAGATTTGTTCAATCGGTATTCGCAATAAGCTTTTTCAAACAAGAGAGACTGAGTGAAATTATTCTTCTCAATGAACTTCACAGCTTCGTCGAATTTTGATAACTGAATAAGTGCAATGACTTTGCAATGAGCAGCTTTAGTTTCGCCAGCAGCAATGCTCAAAACTAAAAGAAATAGAAAGTTTCATTAGGAATCTTGTCAAAGGTTAAATTCTCACTTTTATTCGCTGATTTGATGGCTTTCTCATATTCTCCAGCTTGTCCAAACTTGTTGACTTCGGTGTAATACTGCCGAATGTTTTGTTCTTTCACTACTTCCCTTGAAGCCATGTTTTTAAGTCAATTTCTCAATCAAAAATCTCCAACACCGCAAGTTAACTAAAAAAAAGTGACACCTGGCGGTTAGGGATTGAATGTGAGATCTAAATTTTTTTAGAACATCATCACAAGACTTGCGAAAATGGAATTATTTAAAGACGTCGATGAACTGAAAGGATTGATGGATAAATTAATTATCCAGACATTAGAGCTTGTCGAGGAAGATGTCACGTTGAAAATTAACATCGAGAAGCTGACAAATGAAGGTTCACTGCTGATGGCAAAAACAAGGTAAACAAACATTTTGTAAATCGCTGTATCATTCTGATATCAGCTAACTGATAACTTTTATTTTAAAGATACTCTCACGGACCACAGACAGTCTCAGCTTCACAACTTCCTGCTGAATCAGAAGGAGGCCGTGAGTTCAACGCTCTCAAAACATTAAAGAGACAAGTGAAAGATCTTGAAGTCTCTGAATTTGAATTAGAATCCCACGACGTCAACAAAGAAACCGACCACGTCGAGCCCATCAAGTGGTTTGGGATTCTCGTTCCTCAGAGTTTGAAAACTGCTCGAGACAAATACGAGAAAGCAATTGAACTTGTGATTGAATCAGCTAATGTCGAACAGCGACTACGAAAGAACTATCAACTTCTAGAAAAGCTCAAGGCTATTAAACACGAATTTGAAGATGTCGAAGAGTAATTCATTTCTTTAATGCTGAAATAAATGGCATGGGATGATTTTAAAAATAAAATTAACAGTATTTTGTAAACAATCGTTAGTCTCTCTCTTTCGGTAAAACATGAAATTTCACGTAGCGCTTGTGAATGAACTCTTAACGCTTTCTGTTCGAAAGGCCCGCTCTCTTTCTTTTGTTCAAATCTTTTTTCTCTATTTTGAACTTTATAAAGTTCAAATCTCAGTAGTCTCCATTTCTTTCAGATTCAATTTCATTTCGGATCTTTCGCTGCTAGAAAAAAAATGGAAAAGTGTACAAAAGCTGGTTACCAAGAGGACTTCAACTCGATCCTAACAATAATTCAACAAATCAATTCGAAATTTGATTGTAACGACGGAAATAACAATTTATCGCAATCAAACATTGAGCTCCAACGCAAAAGTATCATGAAGAGATCAGGAGACTCGTCAATGGCAATGATTCTTGACGACGATATCGCCGAAAGTAGCGGTATCAGTTTGCCAAATCCAAGAGAACCGAAAGAAGTTTATCTGATTGTCGTCAACCTTTTTTGTTTGTTGTTTGGAGCTGCACTCAAATTCACGACAACACGAATCACTCAATTGCTTCTTTTGCTCAACATCGCTGTTCAAAATTCAACAAAGAAGGCTTTTCCGAATGTGGAAGATGATATTCAGTGGCGTAACTTGATCACGATCATCAAAACGAACCTCAACGTTAATTCTTGCATGTTTATGCTAATCTTGGCTGTTCTTAAAGCTTTTCATGGAGTTTTGTTCGTCCTTTACTTCGTCATCAGCGTTCTACTCTTCAAAATCAATGTTCCTTCAAACCTTTTCTGAAAACTTTTTGATAAAATAAAAGAAATGACTGAAGTTTGAAAATTAAAACAAAGTTTATTTCCTTTGAAGAATCTCAGACAGCTAAGAGCTAAGTTAGCTAGATTGACACTTTCTATGAAAATCTAGTGAACAGAAATGACTTTAACAAGAGAATGAATATATTTGAGCCATTTATTGATCGTATGACGAACCTTGAGAAAGAGCAATTCAAATATGGAATCGATAAAGGATATTTGCGGAAATATTTTACTGAGAAAACTGTAAATGAAGAAAGCGTCGTTTCATTAATTTTTAAGAACAGATCTGAACTTCCGTCTTATGATCAGTTGTCTGATGATGAACGTTACACAATGATCGATTCCTCAATATTAAAGTTTCTTGTGGAAGAAGATCTCTCAGCATTGCGACATGGACTAGAAAAAAAAGAAGTCGTTCTCAGTTTCGAACGACTCCGTTAATGTGGAAATCACAAATGTGCAAGAAAGAAGTTTCTTTTTGGAGACTTCTTATTAAAGATTCAACAGAGAAAAAAAAAGTTCTTGATTGAAAAAGACAAAGATGGCGACAATTTATTCGATTGCGCCAAGCTTAATGAAGATTCTGAAACTTTCATTGCGAATAGAGATTTGTACTTAAAAGCATTTGGTGAAAATAAAATGAAGATCATAATGACGAGAGAAATGAAAGAATGTAGACAGTATTTTCCTTGAGATGTACGAGGGGAGGTTGAAAAATAAGGTTCTTTTGTATGAAGACGATTAGATATCAAAAAACTGAGAAATCATGTTCGAGATTCACTCTTTTTACGAATATATTTCAAATTTGAAGCAGATTGCACAAGTAGTTTTGGAATTATGAATTTTTTCACCAATAAAAGGAGCCAGAAGTTCATTTAAACTCTTGATGACTCGATTTAATTTCAAATGGCGCCAGTACCCAAATTTATTACACTGGAATTATATTTTAAAATTAAAGCTTCCTATTTTATCAAGATTCAAAATTACTTCAATTTTATCTTTCCTCACTCTTTTGGCTATAATAACAGCGAGTTTCCATGTTATTTCTTGTCTAACAATATCCTGTGAATCTATATGAACTAAAACCTTAACACATGTCATGAGGCTTTCAAGAGGGCTATTTCTAAACTGTGAGCATTATGAAAAAAGTTGAAGAAAAATTTATTTCCTCCTTCAGAACTAACATAATACGTTTCTTTTTATTGAAATAGCTTAGATTCTATCGCCGCCCTTGTTATTTATAATAATTATTTAAAACCGGAATACTTCAATCACTTCATTTAGTTTTTGATAAGAAAAAGCTCTCCGCAAAGTGGCTGCCGCGATTTTGTACTTTTTCAAAAAAATTAACAGACTTCATTGTGTAATGCCATATGCAACACAAATTAAAGCAAACACAAATATTTACTTAACATTTTCTTCAAATTACAAGTCTTATCTTTAGTTTTAAATCAAATACAACTTTTATTAATCCGTTCCTTAGTCACTTTCCATTCGCTGCACTTAATGAAAAATGTTACCACAAAAAGTTCTTAAGAAAGCTGCCAGACTGAGCACATAGGCCAAAAGAAGAGACAAACATTCTCATATTTCAAAAACGATTTTTCGAGTTTCGCATTATACAATAAGCGATAATTTTCTTCAAAAATGTCCGAGAGAACTAACAAGAGTTTTCGTGGGAGAAAAATCAAAATGGTTGATAAAGCGAAACATAAGATTCAACTTATATTCTTTCTTGAATACAAAATCTTGTGAAAAGCCTCCAAAATTGAACTCTGTAAAAAACGGATATTTCTTTCCCCTGAAGCAACATGAAATTTTCGATGCGTATTATTTTCAATAAATTGTGCAAGCTGCTTTGAATTATTTTTTATTTTACAAAGACTTGACCTTTCGTGATTAAAGTTTCTTTAAAACTCTCTAAGTGCAAATATTACCTCGTTGGATAAACATTTTAATTTAATTAGGAAGCCATGTCTGCCATTGTGAGCAATTTTAGAGACCTTTAAAAATCGATCTGTAGGGACGGAACTAAAATCTTAATCTCAGTTCTGACAACGTTTATTGCCCTATATTGAGACGTACTTTGAACATAAAATACTCTTAACCGTGTATCTATTCGTTTTCATACAAAAGAACCTTATTTTTCAACCTCCCCTCGTAAAATGTTCCTTTGTTCAAAATTTCTAAAAAAATTTTTGCTATGAGCTAATTTTCTTTAATTGTTCATATTCTGAAATAAATGAATTTAGAAAAAAGGTCGCGTATTTATTTACAAAATAGTATTTATTTAATATTTTTATTCCTTTTAAACTCAAGTTCTTCAATAAATATTTATTTAAATAAAATATTCATTGTCTCATGTTATATGAAATGTTGCTCATTTTCTTCAAAGGAAAGGAAAGCTGCACAGTGCCTTTGTCTGAAATCTGCATCCTTCCTTTTGCTCTTTACTGTCGTGAAAGCAAAACCATCATCATCGAATAGATGAACCGAACAATCTGAAATTAATTTGTTATATAATATTTGATAATTTCTTTTTAAGTTTTCCTACTAGAAGAAAAGTTTCCATGTTAACTTCGTTGAAAATTCCTTTGTAACCTTTCGTGATTTGGATCCTCATAAGAACGAATTTGATCGCATTCTGTTGCTTTACATTCGCCGAATACCATTCCAAGTCATAAATCGCTGTTTCGAGCATTTCAATTCGATCATTTACACGTTTTCCAATCCAACAAAAAATGAATAGTTGAGTCGTCGATAATATCAACACAATATAGGAGATTGCAGTATTCTCATACAAATTTGCGTACAAACTGAAGCAAATCATGAAAGAGAGTAAAGAAAACTCGACAAAAAATTGAAACTGAATAGATTTTTTGGCTTCCTCGTGTCTCTTAAAGATGATTTGGCTTCGATCAATAAATTCTTTCAACTGATCCTCAAATTGTAACAAATTTTCTTCTGGATTTTTCTTCAAACCTTGAGCCATGATAGTTAGTTCCTCAAACATTTGACAAGAATGATTTGGAATGAATAAGACCAAAAGAGCACAAACTTCGTACAAAAATAGTGCAAAGTACCCAACAAATATTTGAAAAGTCAAGTTCAACGTCCAATTGAACGAGAATGTTTCGTCGAATGGCAAGAAAATTATGATGAAACTGACAGGAAGTTGATGCTGGTTTATCTTGATTAAAAAAGAAATAAGTATTAGGAGAAACAATACAAAAACAAGGCTCCATGCATAAAAAATGGTGAAAAAGAATTCAATTTTTGCAAAGAATTCCTTGATCGTCGAAAATTCCGGGTTTTCATGATGTGTGTTCCTATTAAAGTTTGATGAATGAAAAATAAACGAAATGAACGAAAGTCTTTCGTCGAAAGATGTTTAAAAAATTAATTTTTTACCTCTCGTCGTTGATTTCTTCAAGCAAAGTCTTTATCTTTGAACCAAACATAAATAGGGAAGTCAAGTAAAGGAGCTGCCGAAAGTAGATAACTAAGCAGAAAACAATTTGAGCCAATTAATTTGTTAAACTCAATTCATCACACAACTCACCAATCAGTGATTCAATCTCCATCAGGGAAGCAAAACTTAGTTCATAATAAAATTTGATAATGTAGAGAGCAACTGCTGTTACTAAGCTGAGCTGAGTTATCCAGAGTGTCACATATCTAAACGATAAGATTGTTAAAACATTCAATTGAGTGTTTCAAAAACTAACATTTTCTCAATAATCCTTATTCCAAAACAAACGAATTTAGATACAAAGTCGCTGTAGTTAATTGTTTTCATTCTCGTTCCTTTGAAGCTCAATCATCGAATGATTTTCTAACGAAAGTTCCAGTAAAAGTTATTCGAGTCGACAAGAAAAAAGAACTTTCGTAAAAAAAAGTTTCAGGTTCTTTTATAAATCTTATTTAAATAAAATATTCATTGACACACGTAAATTACTTCAAACGATGCCATACATGACAAAACTGCGTGGAGTTATCCAGAACGTCAATTTACTAACGAACCCTTATTGAGTAAAAGAACAAAATAAAGAATATGTAGATAAATAATAGGCTTAGATAAAGCCGCATTTGATGTAAGAAACTTTTATTAAGTTCTTTCGAAAAGAAAACAGATTTATGTTGGTTCATGTCAATAAACAAACAACCTATTATCAAACCAACATATAATAAAAAGACGCTCACGACGTAGATGGCGGTGGTAAAGAATTCGATTTTTGCGTAAGATTCTTTGATGGTCGAAAGTTGTGGGCTCTTCTGATCTGTGTTTCTATGGAAATGTATTTAGCAGATTTAAGATGTTTAGTGTGTGTTCTTCAAAATGTTCACCTCTCTTCGTTGATTTTCTGAAGCAAACTCTTTATCTTTGGTCCGAACAAAAATAGTAAGATCAAGTAAATAATCTGTCGAAAGTAGACAACTACATCCGGGATTAATTTGAGGTTCATAATTCATCAAATTTCTTTCACTGATTCAATCTCCATTAGACATGCAAACTTAAGCGCTGATCCAAATCTTAAAATGTTTGAGCCAACTGCTGCAAATAAGCTGACATGATTTATCCAGAGCGTCACATATCTAAATAATCAGATTGTCAAAATATGCAATTGAGAGAAATTTTCTATCACCAACTTTTCCTCGATAATTCTTATTCCAAAACAAACGAATTTAAAAACAAAGTCGCTGTGTTAATTTTTGTCATTCCGATTCTTGTGAAGCTCGAGCATAGAATGAAAGTTTCAATGAAAGTTTTTCGAGAGAATTTAATAATAAATTAGGTTTTTTTTTACAAAGAAAAAACTTTTAGTCTCTGTCTATTCGGTGGTCAGATATGAGTCAAAAAATTGTACTCGTAAAAAAAAGTTTTGGGAAAACGAATAGCAAAGAGAGCCTTCTACTAAGCAGAGGTTTGATCAGACTTTTTTCCAACCCTGAAGCTGAAGTCAAAAGAAGCAAGTTTTCAAAACCAGAATCTGAATCTGAAGTAAGAAGACGAAAAAAAAAGTTGAAGAAAGAAGTCTGAATCTGAAGTCTGAACAACAAATTTTCTTTAAGCTTCCTTACCGAGACTTTTTTAACGCAATCACCTATGACTCATAGGCTATGGCGCACTTGGTCTCAAGCTCAAAATGTATAACATCTATTTTGAAAGGCTGAAAATTCACATACTGGAAAGAGAGAACTGACAAAAAAGAAATTCTTATGCATAAAATTCCCAATGGAAACCAAACAAATGAAAAAGCAACAAAAAGAACATTCAATTGATTGAGTAATTCACATTATTCCTAAGAAAGATAACGTACATGTCATTCGATTCACTCTGTGCCTAAAGATATTGGAAACAAAATGATCCATCGAGTGCTTTAAAGTTTATAACGAAAATTAAAGGTTTGAGAACGAAGCTTTAAATATCAGACACGTTTTAATTATATTAAATGTTAATAAATTTTCATTACTGTCGTGAAATCAAAACCATCAGCATTGAATAGATGAATTTAACAATCTGAGAGTAAAAAAATCAAGTTAGTGAAGTTCAACACTCAATTTCTGAACTCTTACCAAAAGAAAAGTTTCCATGTCAACCGAGTTGAAAATTCCGTTGTAGCCTCTTGTGCTTCTGATGACTTTCAGAATGAATATGAAAGCTTTCTGTTGCTTCACATTAGCCGAATACCACTCCGAATCATAAATCGCGAACTCAAGTTTTTCAATTTTATCGTCTACACGTTTTCCAGTCCAACAAAGTATAAAGAGCTGAATCATGGTAGCCAATAACACAACAACGGACAAGAGATTGGTCTCATGCAAATTTGCGTGCAAACTGAAACAAATCATGAACGATATCAAAGAAAATTCAATCAAGAAGTAAAACTGTAAAGTTTTCCTGGCTTCTTCGTGTCTCCTCAAAAGTACTTGGCTTCGTGTGATAAATTCTTTCAACTGATCCTCGAATTTCAATGAGTTGTCGGCGAGTTTTAAATTTAAACTTCGTGCTAATAAAATTAGCTCGTCGAACATTAGACACGAGTGATTCATTAAGGCTGGGGCGAGAAGAATACAAATTTCGAACAAAAGAGCAGCAAAGCAAACTTCAGTTAATTGAAAAATGTAGTTGATTATCCAATTGATTGAGTAGATCTCGTCGAAGGGCAGAAAAATTATAATGAAGCTGAGAGGGAGATGATGCTGGTTTGTCTCAATCAATAGAGTGATTATAACAACACTTGAAAATGCTGCAAAAACGTAAAGCAGGACAATATTGATAATGAAAAATTCAAACTTGGCGTAAGATTCCTTTGTCTTTGATAGCTCAACACTTTCCAGAAGTGTGTTCCTATTAAAAATTCAAATTAATTGAGTTTCATTGTCATCTGGGAATATTTGCCTTTCGCTGTTGATTTCCTTGAACAAAGTCTTCATCCTTGGACCAAACAGATGAAGCGATATCAAGTAAAGAAGATGGCGAAAGTAGACAACTACAGAGAAGTTAATTTCATCAATTCCTTTTGAACAACATAAAGCTTACCGAACATTGATTCAATCAAAATCAGCGAAGCAAAATCAAGTTTGTCAAAAAACTTGATAATATAGAGAGCGATTGCTGTGACAAAGCTGATCTGAGTCATCCAAAACAACCAATGTCTATAAAATAATTTTATGAAAATTGAAATATCAAAATCAAAGTTCATAAAATATCTTAAAAATTTACAATCTCTCAATAGTTTTTATTCCTAAATTGATTAATTTTGTCAGACTCTCGCTGTACTTTTTAGAATTCATTCCGATTCCTTTCGAGCTCAAACATTCAATGACTTACAAATTGAATCGTCTTATTACATTTGTGTCGACTTATTCCGTTTCAGAAATAAAGCTCCTTTATGAATTTATAAAATAAATGCTTTGTGGGCTTGCACACGCTGCGTAATTTTTTTTAAATATTTATTCAGACATTTTCAAAGTTTCTTGCAGGAAAGTCAGGCGAGTCGTCATTTAAATTATACAGACACGTTTTAATCATATTAGAATTATATTAGGTTTTTACTAGAAAGGTTCAATTCATCATAATTAGCGTGAAAGCAGAACCATCAGCATTGAATAAATGAACTTAACAATCTAAATTCAAAAAAAATATTTATTGGTTTAGTCCGATTTTAAATCTTTTACCTGAAGAAAAGTTTCCATATCAACTGAATTAAAAAATCCATTGAATCCTTTCGTGCCTCTGATCATTTTTAAAATGAATTTGATCGCTTTCTGTTGCTTAAGATCGATTAAATACCATTCCAAGTCATAAATCGTCAAAGCCAAATTTTCAATTCGATCGTCCACTCGTTTTCCCATCCAGCAAAGAACGAACAGTTGATTTATTGAGACCAGCATCATCAGATAAGTCATGGGAGTACCAGAAACGAGGTTCGCATACATACTGGAGCAAACTATAAATGAGAGTAAAGAAAACTCGATAAAGATGTTAAACTGCAAAATCTTCTTGACTTCCTCGTGGCGTTTAAAGATGATTTGACTTCGCTTAACGAACTCGCTCAACTGATCTTCTGATTTCAAAGATATTCTCTTGAGTTTTCCTTTTAAATTTTTTGCCATGATAATTAACTCATCAAACATTAGACATGAGTGGTTAAATGTCGCTAATACTAGCAATACGTTAATTCCGTAAAACAAAATCGCAAAATATGTCACAACCAACTGAAAAACGTAGTTTAGCATCCAATTGATTGAATAGATCTCGTCGAAGGGCAAAAGTATGATGATGAATCTGAGAGGGAGTTGATGTTGATTTGTGTCCACAAAGCAGATACTCAAAACAATTGCAAAATACATTGCGACGATGATTGGTATCATAACGACAGTCACGAAGAATTCTGTTTTAGAATAAGATTGTTTTTTCATCGCAACTTCTCTGTTGCTTTCAAGACTTAGCCTTTCGATGCAACTTTTATTCAGCAAAGTCTTCATCCTTGAACCAAACAGTTTAAGCGACATCAAGTAGAGAAGATGTCGAAAGTAGAGAACTAAACAAAAGAGATTTCGATGAATTTCTTTACTTACGGAAATCGTAATATTATATTAGAATTGATAGTTTATTAGAATATGAATCATCTTGCAGAACTTACCAAATAATGATTCAGTCTCAATCAAAGCTGCAAAACTGAGTTTATTGTAAAATTTTATAACATAAGCCACGATGACAAAAACTAAGCTCATCTGAGTTATCCAGATTTTAAGATATCTGCAATAAATTATGCTTATGATCTCAATGGCTAATTATTATAATATATACATGTACTTTTTTGCTAAAAATTTTAATCCGAAATCAATAAATTTCGTTACAAACTTGCTGTAGTTTAATAATTTCATTCTAATTCCTTTGAGGCTCTAGCTTTGAATAACTTCAAAAGAAACTTTCCAAAAAGAGGCTCGTGTTAGAATACAAAACTCAGAAAAGAAACTTTCAATAATTTTCCATAATTTTTTTATTTTGAAAATCTTTTTTCTTCGAAGAAATCGTTCATATGTTCACACAACTTAAATATTGGATATCTAGTTTTTTAACTTTTATAGATTGTTTTAGAGATCAAACATTTAGGGGAGTGACATCATCGAGTTTTTTCAACTTCATATGAAACTTTTCCTTCCAATTCTAGCGTTTTAGCAAATTCTACAAATCTTTGTTTTGACTACATGAATAAATTTTTAATTTGTTGAGAGAAGAAGCATTAACAATGAGTAAGTAAACTGTGTAATCTGTAAAGAGAAAGAATGTTTGGAATCATTCTTATAAAATATTTCTTTTCCTCTTACCTTCAAGAAAGTTTCCATTCCAACATCTTGAAAAATTCCGCTGAAGCCTTTGAAGTTTTGAATCATCATCAGAATCAGAATTAAAGCCTTTTGTTGTTTCTTGTCCATTGAATACGAGTCAAGCTCGAAAAGCGCTGCAAGGAGCTTGTCATTTCGTATGTAAACTCGATTTCCCATCCAGCAGAGAACGGAAAGTTGTGAAATTGTTGTCAAGAGCATAACGTAAGTGAACACCGAACCAGCAATCAAGTTCGAGTAGAGACAAAAGCAAAGTAGGAAAGAGAGGAAACTCAATTCAATTTGAAAATTTAGCTTCAAAAGCTCTTGAGCTTCTTGTTGCCATTTTAAGTAGTCTTGGCTCTTTCTGATGAAATCACTCAAGATTTTGTCATCCAAATGCTTTTGCGACTTGGCAGAACTATTCATGAAGCTTTCATTAACAACCAACGTTTGTAATCTTAACTCATCGAGACTCCAACACGAATGGTTCATGATGGTCAAAGAGAACAAAGAATTGTAGAGAAAAAGAAAAATCCCAAAGATGATTCCGAACAATTGATAAATATAATTCATCATCCAATTGATCCAGAAACTTTGAAAAGGCAGAAATAGGAAGAAATAGTCAAGTTGCAAACGAAATTGATTTGTTTCAAAAAATATAACGCTCAAGTTCATTGGAACAGCAATTAAGCAAAAGACAGTAAGACAAGCGTTGATAGCAAAAACTTCTGACTTGCTGTAACCGTTTGTTAATTTCAGTTGACGAGGAGTGTTTAAATGACTTTGCCTGTCAAATCACAAAATATTTCATTCGAGTTTAATCACATTCACAATTATTTTACCTTTGTTCTTCAATTCGATTGAATGCCATTTCCATTCTCGCTCGAAGGAAAAACATCAAAATGAAGTAAAGGACCTGCCGAACGAAAAGAACTGAGAGCAAAAAATTGTTTTGTGTTTTCAATTTAACTCACGAAATGAAGCAGACATTTCAACTAAAGACACAAAGCTCAAATGAGTTAACATCAACCCGATATAAATTCCGTGGCCAATCATCATGTTAAACTGAGTAAGTCCAATCATCAAAAATCTGCGAAAAAAACTTCCTGTAATTAATTTTTTCGATTTTACACTTCTTAATAATTTGGACTCCAAAGTTAAGTAAAGTCGTCTAATGAATAAAATTTATGTTTAACATACAATTTAGACATTCCGCGTCCATCGGAAGATCTCAGAATCTTCATGCCAAGAGCTCTGATTTTAGAGACCCGATTGATGTAATAGTTGTCCATTCTGCTATCCTGAGAAACGACTGAACAATAACTGAATCGAAAGTTTCCTGAGCGAACTTATTAAAGACAATTTTTTCAACGCAATTGACAGCTAATAACTATTTCGTCTTCTGTCGATAATTATGTAATTAAAATGTGTAAAATCTGAACTCTATCATTAAAATTTTAATTATCGTCATCGTGTTCGAAAAGAAAGCAGTAAATATCTTTTGAATGTTTCATTACATTATTCAATTGATTAGTTTCAAGCAAGCCAAAGGATCACAGTTAAGAAGCCGCTTTTTTATCTCCAAATTATCTTTAATCTAATCACGAAAAATTATCAAAATTTCTCAGGGCTTTATTCGAAGATTTATTTTTGTTTTCTCATGAGGTCATATAAATAATTCATCAAGAAACATTTTTTGTCTGAACGAACTTTTTTTACGACGTTAACAAGAATAAAACTTGTTCTATCCAGTGACGCTTGAAGATCATGCAACCCAAAATATTTAGAGAAGTAGAAAATATTTGTTTGGACACCGCTGAACGTCGTGACCGAAATAGAACAACAGAAACAATTTTTATAGGTTTGTTGCTTTATCAGTCGAGCATTTCTTCTTATCAGTTTATTTTTATGCTTTTACAAAATCAATCAGCTTGTGAAGAAAGTCAGTTGTGTGTTGCAAATTGAAACGTTAAGATGAGAAACAGAAAATCACAAACAAATGGTAACTTTTTTTTATGCAATGACCTTCGAAGTTAAATTTGATTTTAATTTGAAGCTGCTTCCGAAGAAGCGAAGGGATCACCTGCGGAATCAATGTCTACGTTCGCAAAGCTTGCCAACTTATTATTTATCCTCGTGTTGACGACGATTGCATTCTATATCATCTTCCGAACTGTTAGCAGCGCTGGAATAATCCTATACACTTTCCATCCAGTCTTCATGGCCATCGGCGTAAGTTCATTTAAAATTTAAGAATCAGTCAAAGTCTAATTGTCTTATTTTAGTATTTGATTCTGATGACTCACGCAATTCTTCTCATGGCTGATAAGAACATCTTCACTCAAGGCTACAGCTATCAAAAACGAGTGACTACTCATTGGGTGCTTCAAGCTTCAGCTCTGGCTCTTATAACCATTGCTCAAACATCAGTCTACATTTTCAAAGAAAACAATGGATATCCACATTATGCATCGACTCATAGTCTCTTCGGACTCGTCACATATATCTTGACGTTTGGAGCTACAGTAGGTGGTGTTCTTACAAAATACAGTTCCAAAATGAGAAGCTTCATTAAGCCAGTGATGTTGAAAGTTGGTCATGGATTCGCTGGTATTACCGTTTACACCTTAAGTATCGCAACGATCTTCCTTGGACTGAATCAATCATGGGCCGACTACAACGATATTTACAGAAAGTTCGGAATTTTATTCGCTTTCATACTTTGTGGACTTTACGTTGTTAGCATCAGCTTCCGCCGAACTCTTTCTCTTGCAAGCGGACTGTCAAAAAAATGAAAACATAAAATAAATCTTCGGTGAAGGGGAAAACATAAAATGAAGAAGAAGAAAAATTTACACCCAAACTTGATTATCCGTTGTAATTTAAAAAAGTCCGTTATTTTCGCCGTATAATTTATCCGAAGCTTTGATCAGAGGGGTGATCGACGGAATTCTAAGTTTATTATTCAAAATACGTTGAAATAATTGGAACACGATAGATTTCAACCACTACGATAAAATATTTATCATTCTTAACTGTTAAGGAACATTTTCTAAACCTTCTGATAAAGATTATTAAGTGATCACGACACTGAACACGAAGTTCAAATGTTAGCTTGTGCAATGGAAACAAACTTTGAATAACCCTCTGATTGGTCTAACTTTTTCGTCGTTCGCTTCCAAATATGTGGCTTCTTGGCGCCCACACAGAGTGGTTCTCGATAGGAATTCTTCCGCGTTTTCTGTTTTGAAGTTGTCTGTTCTGAAAAGTGTCAAAGTTCATGTCTAAGCAGCGAGTGGCGAACGAAAATTCCAAAAGTACAAAGCTGAAAGTTATAAACAACAACAAACGCGATCGAACATCGTAAATAAGCCAATAATCGTGACTGGAGCTGAACCCTGAAAGGTAATTTGTGAAACGCATTGATTGTGCGTATGTGAACGCCTTAACGATTTTGTTTGTTTATCAAAATTCAATAAGCCAAAAGAAAAAAAAACGAATGCGAAGAAGAAAAAGTTCTCAACTTTGCGCAACAGCACAGGACGAATATCATGAAAAATTCCCTCAAGTGTTTTAAAAAGAAAAAGTGAAAATGAAAATTCCTCTGACCTTTTACAGAAGCACTCGTTGTAAGCTCACAATCCGATGAGCAAGAAGGATCAATAAGAATTTCCGGATGTGATGACGATGAACAAGAGAAAACTAGTAATGGAATCCAACAAGCATATGCTAAACTATATTGAGATTATACCAGGTAAGCTGGATTCTTGTTAGAATTGGAATTCTTTTTGTTGAAGTTATGAGTTCGTTGTTAAAATACTCACAAACCTCTGGTTGATACAATACCTTGAACTCTTAAGAGATTTCATGCTCAATAGCATTTAATTACATGAAATTTCCTTATCGAAATCTTAAAACCACTCTTGTTGTACTCGTTTTAGGTCAACTGGTATTCGTGACATTTAAGAAAGATTCCAAGCCGATATCAAACAAGCATAGAACGTACATTCGAGTAGATTCATTTCTGCATTATGAAGGTGAGTTTCACAAGAGCCACGACTTCAAGTCCCAGCAAACAATCGACAATCTATCTTTCAGGTTTCTACAATGACTTCGGACCGTACAACATTTGCAACTTGTATCACTACTGCAGGTATCTTAATTTGGAGTTGGAGGCGGCGCGCAAAGCAAGCAATCGTCTCGTGATTCAATACACATGGATGGATAAAGAGAAGCGGTTGAATTCCGCCTACGCCATTGGCTCCTACGCCATCATTTATCTTAATAAAACAGCTGACGAAGTGTATAAGCTGTTGACGAATAACGAGACACAGCTCTACGGCAAATATCATGATGCATCAGCTGTGCTGAGCGAGTACAAACTGACATTGATTGACTGCTTGCGTGCAGTTGAGAAGGCTGTAAAATTTGGCTTCTTCAACTTCGATGATTTCAATTATCTTGAGTACGAACATTACGAGATTGTTGAGAGCGGAGATCTTAACTGGATTGTACCGAACAAATTTATAGCGTTCTGTGGACCGCACATGATGTCAGGAACTGACAACAAAGGTTATACACATCATGCACCTGATAAATACTTCGAGTACTTCCAACAAAATCATGTTACGAGCATTGTCAGGTTGAATTATAAATTTTATGAAGCGCAAAGTTTCACCGACGCTGGATTTAAGCATTACGACTTAATCTTCCGTGATGGTTCAACGCCAAGTGACACGATTTTAAATCAATTTCTGGATATTTGTGAAAGAACTGACGGAGCAATTGCCGTACACTGCAAAGCGGGACTCGGCAGAACTGGGAGTTTGATTGGTGCATATATCATGAAACATTATCGATTCACAGCAATGGAAACGATTGCTTGGATTCGACTTTGTCGACCTGGGAGTGTTATTGGCCATCAACAGCAGTGGATGGAAGAAAAGCAACTTCCAATGTGGATCCAAGGCGAATCATATCGACGTGATCATAAAATCAAATCATTAAAGATTCACGAGCATGGAATTTACAGCCATAAAAACAAAAGTTGTCTCGACGAGGAACTTCTCGAGTCGAAAATGATTCAAACAAATGATGAGATTGATGGAGTTGAGTCGGACGACGATGAAACAACCACTGAAAATGTTGATGAAATTATAAGCGAGATTCAGGAGAAGTCAATCAAGAAACGATCAAGATCTGTAACTGGAATATCAGAGAAAGTTGACACAATGAAACTTGATGATGCTAATGGAAACATCACCAAGGAGATTTTAAAGACAAATGACAAGAATGGAAACATTATCACAGCTGCTGGAAGTTCATCAACCACTTCGCGGACTACGAAGACACGCAGTATCTCCACACTTATCCGAAGAAATCATTCGGGAACAAATACACTTCCTGCAAAGCTTCCATCAACAATCGATTCCGATCAAATTACGCAAGGCGATGAATTGAATCAGATCAAGTTCAGACGTGCTGCAAATCATCATCGATCCGTAACCGTTGCTGTTGCACAGTGAGTTTCCCTTTCTGAAGCTTACCAAGGCTTTAAGAATCTCGGTCAGTTGAATAATTATTATTCATCTGTTTTCATTACAGAGCGGACGCTGCTCCAAAGCCCCGCTGCTATCACAATCGTGCTAAATCACAATCAAACACGCGAACCCTTGACCATGGTGATTCCAGTTTGCCAACCAACATAGCAAAGCCCGTACCGATAACAAAGAGTGGAAACCCAAGGTAACGTCCCCCTGCAATGCAAACATGATGTGAACTTGGAAGCAACGATGATGATGTCACAACATATTACTTTCATTGCCACTAATTGAATTCAATAACTAATTTTAAGTCTAAAAGACACAAAACGAATTTTACATTGTGACATCATCACCGTACAATTCCTCTCCATGTAAAGTTTCCTTATTTTCTTTTTCGCCCGACACGAAAGGAACAAAATTTATGATTTTATTATCGCTTAATGCACGCTTTAATACTTTTTGTTTTTGTTTTGTTACATTAGTCGTTAAGGTATTCGTAGTTTTGTTTTCTCTTGAGCTTTCGGCTCTACATGATGTTTTTAAAGAAATGAATTTGGGTCGGGAATGTCGATTTATTTTAAGGAAAACTTGAAAAGGTAAAAGTAGACTTGCCCGCCAACTATTCATTGGTCATTTAAAGTCCTTGATAAAAAGATTATTTTTGTTCAATTCTAACGTAACAAAGCAGCTTTTCCTGTTAGCAAAAGTTTTGAACAAAGTAAGCTGCTAAAGATTAAAGCTTTGTAAAGATTTTATGAAACCAAACAAGTATCATAATTCAAAGTCAACCCTCCTCATCAACTTCCTTCCATTGAGACTAAAAGTTGTAAAGCGATTGCATTGCAGAATATTTAACATAGGATTTAAGAGTTCGTTAACATTCCAATGTTGTATTAGAAATAAACAAAAAAAGAAATAATTGTTCTCACTAAAATGTCATGAAAAAGTTTTAAGTTTGATTTATTATTTTATTTTCTTTGATTCGGTGTTAGATGCATGAGTTTGAAATAAGTTTTAAATTATATTTTGATGAAGTATCTTTGGAGTTGCAACACTGCAAGTAATTCTAATTCATTTTGAGTAGGACGTGAACTATAAAATATTTCTTTATTTCAGATTCACGTACGTTGTTGTGAGGACAACAGCAGGCACGATCGCGACATCAACATCACCAACACGAACTGAGCCTCTGAGTCACATTCCAACTATAACAAGTAGCAATAAGATGATTAAGAGTAAACAATCAAAGGACGAAGGTTTCAAGCGTGCAACCGTTCGAAGAACGACGCTTGGACGCTCAAAGCTGTCAAGATCTCCTGTGAAGCCTTTAACTGTGAGCACAGTGACGTCTACGAATCCAACGATTACCACAACGATTGCCAACACGCAAAGTTCTCCGGTTCATGATAGAGTTCATGAGGAGATTGTCGGGCCAGTCACACGAAGCAGAATGTGTCGCTTTTGTTCACCGCCAGACGACAACGTCAGTGAAACGAATTACAAACGAGGAAAGCGCTCTCTAAGCAACTCAAGATTCTATGATAAGAAAAATAAATTATCGAGGAAAAATCAGGTTCTCGTGCCGTCTTCCATCACTGGAACGTCTCTGACCAGAAAACTAAGGAAAGAAACGTCTTTAGACTCTGCTCTCGCAGATGTCGCTTCGGCGGAACAAAACGATAATTCTTCTCATTCCGAAGCACCACCGAAAGAAATCGTGAAATCTCGTATCAAAAAGCCTGCTGCTCGTTCAGCATCACAGAAAGTTCTGTCGACGACCTAAAGACGATGAGCCAAACTATCAGTGGAAAGTGCACTTTAACATTTATATACTCACCACATAAATATTAAACGCACGCCTCTCAATGTCTCTCCGGCCGTTCTTGCCACGATTTCCTTTTGAATCTCAGTTCTCGGAACGACGAAAGAGCCCCATGACAGTATTTTGACATTTGGAGTTGAAAGCCAAGTCAAAAGTTTCTTTTCTAAAAGTTTGTTTTTGAGCTTTTCTGTTTTCGAAAATCTTTGAAGCTTTTTAGTCATTTCATGGAGTTGAACTTTCGAAGTTTAAGCAACCAAAGAATCTCTTCAACGGGACAATCCATTTACATAAATTTTTGTCCAAATTTACAAAGTTTGCCATGATGAACCAAATTTCCGAATCCTTCCAAATATTTAAATGTCAGCCGAACGACAGATTGACGTGTTGCTTTCATTTCGAAAGTTGAATTCCTGCTGAATAATCAACGGAATGCAATATTGAATTATGACTAATAGAATTAGGATAATTTTAAGTTGGCTAAACGAAGACACTCATTTATTTAAAACAATTTTAATAATTTAATTAAGATGGATTGCTTATAAGTTGTATTTCGTCACTGTGACTCAACTTACGATCGATCTCATCAAATGAGCCTGAGATTTCTCTGCTGATAATTTAAGAAGAAACCGAAGGAATGCCTACAGCAGTTCTACGATTAAACATAACATTAAGTGATTCAATTTCATCCTCAATCTCCTTCCAGGAGTTCACTCACACAAGTTAAACCTTCACATCACATAAGCATGTTCTATCTACATAGAAAGTGAATTCTTTAGAGGATTTTATAAGCTCCGTTGATCTCTTTAAATAAATTCATAATCACAGAACTGTCGCAATAATTGCCATCGTTTGACTTCTCCCCCACATCTATCGACTAGCGAAAAGAATCATTAAACAAATTTAACGTAGACATAGGCGAATCTTTGAAGAGAAAATCTATATATTTGAAAAGTGGAAGACTTAAATAAAATTTCGAGAAATCATTTCAAGTCCCTTGAAAATTTCGTATTTGCAATTCGAGTTGTCGGAGAGGAAATTTGAATCTTCGATTGACGGAGTTTTCTTTTCAGCATTCTTGAGAATTTAAATTTTCTCTCAAACCGTAATTACCGAGGCGAAGTTCCACAATTTGAGTTGAAGAGTTCCACAATTTTGCTTGAATTCTTTCACAGTCTTCTGCATCATCGTAAAATGCATTTTCCAGAGAAAATTTTATGGCAACAATTGAAAGAACGTGACACGAATGTAATATCGAAAATTATCGTCTTATGAACTTTTCTCGCTTAAATATTTTAACTCCCATGCGAGCTCTACGAACTATTTTTTACTGTTAACGATGTTGCAATGACTGAAAGCATTTTTTTTAATGAAAAGCTTCAAAGGTAAGAAAGTTGTATTTTAATTACGAAGTCTGCATTACAAAGCATGTGAATGAAACAAAAAAGCTTTCAACGTTAATTCGTATGCAACGGAAACAGAGCTTAATGAAAGTGATAAACTTTTTAATTGAAATTCCTTTGCAACGCCGTGTAATTCTCCTACATGATTCTGCGAAGCGGATTGAAAAATGCGAGAAACCCAATTTGTTATGAGCCGGCGGCGCTTTTGATTAAATTCGCTACGATTTGATTGCTTTTTCGACGATAAAATAACAAATCAATTTTCCATCGTAAATCGGGCGATTTTATGTTTATTTAAATGTGCCGCAATTCGTCAGAGCAGCCTTTGAATTCGAATTGAATGATGTAATCATTATTAGCAACTACTGAGCTTTAAATCCAAAAAAAAGGTTAAGCATTCTTTCCGTTTGAAATATATTTTCATTTAACCTGCGGAAAAGGTTGAACAAATAAATTATTTTAAAGAGCTTATAAAATTGGCAGTGTAAAAAATCTCAGCTGTTAACGTTAATTAATTTCCAGAGAATTAGTCACGTATTTTCAATCAGAGAGGAAATGCGACGTCGGAAAACGAAATTTGTAGAATGAGCCAATTACAATAAAAGTTTTCCCGTTGACTGTTTGCGAGGACTACTCGATAATTGCTGCTCGTTTTAAATGCTGAAAATTTTATGAAAGCGACCAAATGCATTTCGAATGGAAATTTTCCCTAGCGTTGCAACTTGGGAAAGAAAGAGAAATGATGCATGGCTAATTGAGTGATTTATTGAGAACTGAATGCGATTGAACGTGATGATTAGAATTCCAATCGAGCAATCAAAGTCATATATAAATGGAGAATTGCAATAAATTGCTGATTGATTCTAGGGACGGTGAAGAGTGAACAATGTAATTATTCTTGTTAGTGGACGCGAAAAGCTTTTCAACACGAATATTTCTCTTCTACTTCGCTAATTTCATGAAACAGTCATCATTATCAAAGTATTCTGTTAAATTTGTTTTATAATAAATCTTTTATTAACCTTAGATGAAGCAAACAAATATATTGGTACATTCAAATTGGTAAATTCAAATATAGCGGAAATTAATTATTAAAAATATTCGTCAGAGCTGGATGAGATTTCTTGTGAGACTTCCACCAATAAATTTTATATTTCATCCAAATATAAAATCAGCCAAATGTTTCCTTCAACGGCGAATTCATCGATCCTATGATGTTCACTGCAAAATATTGTTTAGACGCAGGGTTTTCAAAAAAGAACAACATCATTTTGTAATCGCCAGTTGGAAATAGTGACATCAGAGATTGAGTTTTGACGCTGACATCCTTCACAGAAATCTCCTAATTTGAAATTAAAAAATGATTTCAAAGGATTTTTAATAAAATTTGAATTTTTTAATTTACGTTGTAAGGGCACTCATGATGTACTGAAGGGACGCTGTCTTGAATTAATAGATAGACTTGCTTCACCAATAAGTTTGAAACTTTATTTTTTTCCTTCATTAGTAGACACCAATCATATTTCGTGGTGGCCAGGACTTCCCGATAAATCGTTCCGTATTTGAAGAAAAGCTTCATTTGAAACTTTAAGAAATTTTTAAGAGAACTATTCTCAAGATCGAAGGAACTCACCCACAATGTTTTCAAAGGTATTTTAGTTTTGATGAGAATGTTGACGGTTGAGAATGATCGATTATATGACTTGGCAAAGCAAGACACGTTGGGATAAATATAATCAGATGAAGAATTACATCGAACCCCTTTGACGTAAATAATTTGTTTGTCGACACAAGAAATGGAAACGATAATGAGTAGGCTAACAAGTCCAGCCAACGCAATTTTGTTAATCATCTCTCAAATTGGCCTTCCTGTTGTTTTCGACGATTTCAATATACTCTTGATTCGTTAATTTTAATTTGAACGAAATTTTTTTCATGCGCACATTTAGAACTTCTCAGTTGAAAACAATATATTTAACTGTTGATTTACTTGCATCAGAAAAATAAAGTTCGAGTAACAGGAAAAACAATCCACTTTATGCTATTATATAATTTCTGGACAATTTAATTTTAATATTTTAATTTTATAATTTAATTGAGGGTTTCCTTGTATATTTGAAAGACTAGCTTCACTGTAAATTCGTTTTTGAAAAAAAAATGAATCGTTGGGCAAAATATAACTGATATCGTTCATTTTAATAATTTCTTGAGACTAGTCCTAATGTTGAGCAGATTGCATTGATGAACCAGACTTCGAATTTAAAATATTTTTGTCTGCTCCAAAAAATGGAGAATTTCCTACGTTTACCTCTTGATTATTTAATTTGAATCAAAACAAAAATATATTTCAGGTTCACATTGTGAACTTCACCATTGAAAATACACAAGGAAAAGAGCAATAAGCATTTGTTAGGATTTATATCAGCTCAAATCATGACAAAGTGACTGAACAGCTCACACCTTGTGACCTTGTTCTGTGTAAAATCGTTTCCACTGCTGCGCCTATTCTCGATATCAGAAGATTTCGATCAGCAATAAAATGAGTGGCGAAACCTGAGAAAAGGAAACGAAGCTCAGAAAAATCGTTAATGTGAGCTCTGGGAAAGCTTTGTTAAAGTGAACGACAATTCAGATGAGAACTTTAAGAATTTATTGAGAATGCAGATTTATTTGGATTTGAGCAGAATTGATTGCTGAATTTATTTAATGGTTTTGAAAGTTAAGAAGATAAACATTTTGAATAAACATTCTTCAACATCGTGTTTCATTCAATTGATGATGACAGATTTCTTTTGAAAACTAAGTTTATTGTGGTGAAAAAAAATTCTCTCGGAAATTGCATCTCGGAGTTTATAAACGAAAAAAATAAGCTTTTCAATATTTTTTTCAAAAGGTTGTTGAGACAGTTTCTTCATTGAAGCGGGTTGCTGAGACAGAGTCTTTATACATATAACAATAAATGAAAATTAAATTGTTTCCATTAAAACTTTGTCTGATATTAAAATTCCACAATCATTTGCCTAAATTAATAATTCAGAATTGTTTTGTTTAACTGAATGATTTAATTTAAAATGAGAGAGGTTCGCAGCGTTTAATGAAGTCAGCGAATCAAGAGCAAAATGAAAAAAGGAAATTGTTTGTTGATTGCAATCTTATCATAAATTTAAGCGACTTCGTTGTCTTCTAACTTGATGGAGCATAAGAAGTCGAGAAAAAAAAATCAATCAACGGCTTTCCACCTGACTCATCATCGGATCGATTTTGAGTGAAAAAGAGAAGGTTTATTCGATTTTCCGATGGGTCTGTGTTTGTTCAGGCATCGCCTTGCTGAGAACGTGAAATTATATTGAATTTCTTGTTATTCCTACCTTCTTGCCAATCTCATAAACCATTTTACTTTATCCTTCTCTTGCTTGCTACCGAAAATAGAAATTCAATCAACCAAGTGCCGTCCTCTGATAAATTCAGACAGAGGGTTGAAAGTTTTTGGATTTAGAAGAAAATAAAAATAAGACCGGAAAGTCTGAGATATTCCAAATACATAAATTCTGCTTTGCCATGCTAAAAACCGGCTGAACGCACATGTTCGTTTAATCAGATAAAATCTGTTGAACTAAATGGAAAATCCGAACCATAAACTCTCGATATCATTTGATTATAAAGTTATGTTCCGCCTTAATTTACTGACTAAACAGTCGAGCTTTCAACTTCTCAATTCCCACCACATCGCGTGACAAAAAGTTGCTAAATATCACGAAACGCTTCAATTTGCATGCTCAACTGTGTGAAACTTGCAACAAGTTGCAATAAAAGCGAAACATGACTGAAGAAAAAAAAATCGATAAGTGATAAAAGGCACTATGCCATGAAATTGATGTTGTTGCAGAAAAAAAAAATTAATTTAATATTTTCTCGCGTGCTAAAAAATCTTCACAGCTGGCTTTTTACGATAGAATCATCCATAGTTCTCTTGGAGCGTGGCTTTTGTGGCTTTTGCCTGAAACGTGCTCTGATGAAAAAAAAACTCCGATGGCAGTTTTATCATGGCGATATCATGTCCCGGGAGGGATTCACTGTACAAACATTGCCGCTCGATCAATAGCTTCTCGTTAATTTTTGCCTCTGAAAGCCATTTTTCTCGGTGCGATATTGACTTTAAGGAAAAAGGCTGTGGCACTCATATTTGCGATACACTTTTATTTATTTATCACTTGAAATCGATACAGGTCTGGGCTGATCTGATTACTTCGCAAACTTTCTGTTCGAGGAAAGATGATGTGACGGACTAAAAAAAGATTCAATTTGAGATTCTGATCTGAGGTTTCAGCGATTTTCCTTTTGTATGATTTATTAGTGAGGTCAGGGGGAAGAAGACCGGTCGATATTTGATGAAAAATTCATGAAAAGAACGCATGCAAACGTAAAACTAGAAAGCTTATAGTTTGAATGGAAAACAAATTAAGGTTTCTTTAAATATTTTGAGAGATTGAAATATACAGAAAACAAAATTTTCACGCTCATAACGTTTGAATTCTTTACAAATATTTTCCTGAATTGCAAATCTCATGATCATGTCACTCGTAAAGAATGAGACAGACATTGCCGTTGTCTCATTGTCAAATTCCCGAGATATCCAGATTAAGCTTTTCAAATTTGAATAAATTCTGATGACAAGAATGAAAATCTCATTCTTTGCTTCATAATTTCTACGACATCAACTTAAGATTCGAAACATAGACAGCAACGAGAGTGACGTGTGATTGTTGAAATTTTTTATTGTTATTAAAATTTATGTTAGCGAAGCTCTCGAAGACTTTCCTATTTCTAAGCAGAGTTAATTTAAATTCTTGGAAAAAAGATTTCTTCGACTTTTTCTCTCGGTTTCATGGGTTCAAAGATATAAATTTAATGGAAACAGCTTGGAAGCTCTCACACTTAAAAGCGCCGTCAAGCATTAAATTAGAATTAGTTTAGATAAACATGGGAAGCTTCATAGGCTGGAAGAAAAATGATTCTAGACTTCCTTTGAATACTTACGGTTCCTTTAATTCCGTTTAATTGTTACAAGCTTCTGAGAAGAGCGTAGAAAAATGTTTAACTGCCGAGAAGAGGGAGATGAAATCACCCGAAAGCAAATGCTTTCTATAGTAAGGCACGTCTTAGTAGGACTTAACTACAGCAAACAAAAAAGGAAAGCGCCACAGGTCAGTGAACTATGCGAAAACTCAGTGACCTGATGATGAATGGTCAAGAACTCGGTCAAAGTTTTTCTTAATTTTTCTATCGGAAATAAATCTTGAAGCAAGAAATCTTTGGAGACATGATTTATTAATCCTTCGTTGAATAATAATATTTTTTGATTAAAATAACTTTATTGTTTAGTTTTGTTCGCTTTTCTGTGCTCGTTGTAAATGTTTTGTTGTTCAAAAAGTTTTCTTGTTGGACCACGAGTAAGAATCTAATAAAGTTGGAAAGTGTTGAATTACATTGAACAAGAAGATAACAAAGCGCCCGGTTTGAGGCAGCTGAAAGTTGGCGAGACTTGAATAGTTTAAAGTTTAAACATATTTAGCTGGAAACGTGTTGGAGAGCTTCGAAGCTCACAACAAAGACGCTCGTTAACAACTTGTAGTTTGGTATAATTTTCTTTGTTTATCGCTGAAATATTTTCCTATGGTATTACCATGACTTGCACAGCAGAATGATTAAGTGTAGGCGAATTGAGTAAGAAGAAAATTTGTTGTTCATGTAAATCTCACAAAACTTTAAGAAACTTCACCGAAGCCTTTGGGAGCTTTAATATGCAAATTACAATTTTGAATATGAAACGAATTAGATGCAGCATGAAGAAAAAGGAGAATCATGTTTAGATTGAAACGTGAGCAAAACATACACGATAAATTAGACGAGGCCTCATTAGAGGGTGAAAAGTCTAACTCCTCGCCAATTATAATTAGCTAAACTTAATTTGAAGGTGTGTTGTTACCGAAATGGTTGAACTATATTATCTTTCTACTCTTGTGCCATTACAAATCGGATTTAGAAAAACTTAATCATTGTGATATCATTACAGTTAAAGAAAACTAAAGTAGCCATTAAGAAGAGATTTATGAGATGATGCAGAAGATTTATTTCGTCGTTTGGCGACACATCGTCATGCAAGGAACTCCAACGAACAGAACTTTAATTTATCAACGAGTTGTCTTTAGAAAGAGCACAACAAATTATTTCTTAAAGGAAAAGTGAAAAACACTGCAGCAGGAAATAACTTGATTAACCCAGCTCTTGCAGTTCTGACAATAATTTTAAATTAATTTTTCTTCGTGAAGTAATCTCAGAAATTTTGAAACATTTTCTATTTAAGTTTATACTGAAGCTTTTCTTCAAATACGAATCAGTTTACAGGAAAGTTTTACACCCAGCGCGAGTTGATTGGCTAATCCCAATTTCAGTGAATCACAAACAGAAGTATTTAAAAATTAAATTTCTAATTGCATCTTAAATAATTTCATGTAATTTTGGAACTAAATTCGTATAGTTAGATGAAGCAGAACTCCCGGGAGATTTTAAATTTGTCATTACAATAATTGCTAGTTTTGATTAGTTTTCGAGATTTGTCTATTTCACTAAAGAGTTTTAAAATCAAAGCAAAAGTCGACTCAGAATGTCAACGATAAAACTTTTTTGTGCAATTTTGTTTTCTTTGTTCTTCGTTTTATTGATCAAGTGTGACTTGAGCAAGCAGTCGATCTACATTAAAGGAGTTCGTTGCAATGCTTCACATCCAAATGTTTTTCAGAACTTTTCTTGTTACGCAAAATCATTCAATCGAACGTTTTCGACAATAAATGCCTTCGCGTACTTACGAGAGCCACAAAAAGAAGTTTTTGTAAGAAATATTTTATTTAGATATTTTCGGATTTAGTTATTTATATTTTGTTATAGTTGGAAGTGAAACTTTTCTACAAATATGGGACGATTTATAGAGAAGTTATGCACACTCCTCTAATTGATTGGTGCAAACTGATGAAGGAAGAAACTTCAAATGTGATGGTGAAGCAATTGTTGTCGTTAATAAAGGATTCCGTGCCTTCCTTGGTCCATGAGTGTCCATACAAAGTTAGTCGAGGTGAATGAAATGATAAGAAAAATTTAAAAATTAATATTCACTTTTATTTTAGGATATTGTCCTCAAAAATGTCAATGTCAAATCTCAATCTTTATTGTCGCTTATTCCAGCAGGTGATTATAAAATGATATTTTGGATTTTCGATGGAAGAGGCGACAACATTTTTGTTCTCAACATCATTGGATCAATGATTTCACCATTAAAAGAGTCGTTTGGCTAATCTTAATATCATTGAGTCACAAACTGAAATATACAAGAATCAATGTTCTAATTGCAACTAAAATAATTTCGTGTAATTTTAGAATTGAATTCGTTAATTTGGATGAAACAGAACTTCCGGGAGATTATTCTTTTTTGTTTTCAGAAGAATTTTATATTTCACTAAATAGTTTTAAAATCAAACTAAAACTCGACTCAGAATGTCAACGATAAAACTGTTCTGCGCAATTTTGTTTTCTCTGTTCTTCGTTTTATTGATCAAGTGTGACTTGAGCAAGCAGTCGATCTACGTCAAAGGAGTTCGTTGTAATGCTTCACATCCAAATGTTTATCAGAACATTTCTTGTTACGCAAAGTCATTTAATCAAAGTCATTTAATGCGAACGCATTTATTGTCGAAAACGTTCGATTGAATGACTTTGCGTAACAAGAAATGTTTGGATAAACATTTGGATGTGAAGCATTGCAACGAACTCCTTTAATGTAGATCGACTGCTTGCTCAAGTCACACTTGATCATTAAAACGAAGAACAGAGAAAACAAAATTGCACACAACGGTTTTATCGTCGACATTCCGAGACAAGTTTTATTTTGATTTTAAAACTATTTACTGAAATATGAAAAGCTACTGAAATTATTTTGATAACAAACGAACACTTATAATGAGTCATGATCAAGTAAACAATTTCAATTGGGTTTTTAGGGCTTTTTTCGTAAGAAAAAACTTTATTGTGGCCGCTTTGTCTATTCGTCTGTCAGCAAAAATATATTTGCTTTTGAAATATCCAGTCAAGCCACCGTGCAACGAAATAATCGGTTAGGCCAATAGTTTATGGAAATTTAGCTTGTGGGAAAGGAAAAATCGGAGCCTTTTGCCAGGTCGCTTGTGATCGGTATTTTTTTTTATTGAAATATGAGATTTATTTTTAAATATTTTAGATTAGCCAAACGATTCTTTTAATGGTGAAATCATTGATCCAATGATGTTGAGAACGCCGAGATTGTCCTCTTTTCCATCGAAAGCCCAAAATATCATTTTATAATCACCTGCTGGAATAAGCGACAATAAAGATTGAGATTTGACATTGACATTTTTGAGAACAGCTTCCTAAATTTGAAACAAAATTAATTCCGAAAAATTTATTATTTCATTTCACTTACTTTGTAGGGACACTCATGGACCAAGGAAGGCACGGAATCCTTTATTAACGACAACAATTGCTTCACCATCACATTTGAAGTTTCTTCCTTCATCAGTTTGCACCAATCAATTAGAGGAGTGTGCATAACTTCTCTATAAATCGTCCCATATTTGTAGAAAAGTTTCACTTCCAACTATAACAAAATATAAATAACTAAATCCGAAAATATCTAAATAAAATATTTCTTACAAAAACTTCTTTTTGTGGCTCTCGTAAGTACGCGAAGGCATTTATTGTCGAAAACGTTCGATTGAATGATTTTGCGTAACAAGAAAAGTTCTGAAAAACATTTGGATGTGAAGCATTGCAACGAACTCCTTTAATGTAGATCGACTGCTTGCTCAAGTCACACTTGATCATCAAAACGAAGAACAGAGAAAACAAAATTGCACAAAAAAGTTTTATCGTTGACATTCTGAGTCGACTTTTGCTTTGATTTTAAAACTCTTTAGTGAAATAGACAAAGCTCGTAAACTAATCAAAACTAGCAATTATTGTAATGACAAATTTAAAATCTCCCGGGAGTTCTGCTTCATCTAACTATACGAATTTAGTTCCAAAATTACACGAAATTATTTAAGATGCAATTAGAGATTTAATTTTTAAATACTTCTGTTTGTGATTCGCTGGAATTGGGATTAGCCAATCAACTCGCGCTGGGTGTAAAACTTTCCTGTAAACTGATTCGTATTTGAAGAAAAGCTTTAGTACGTATAAACTTAAATAGATCTTAAACGATCTACCGAGAAGTTATGCAAACGCCTCGAATTGATTGGTGTAAAATTATGACGGAAGAAATTTCAAATTTAATGGCGAAGTAATTGTTGTCGATACACCGCACCTTCTGCGATTCACGAATGTCCCTACAGAGTTAGTCAATATAAAATTAATCGAAATGAGACGAAAATTTTATTATTTTTTGGGAACATTATGTGAAACATTGCAACGTCAAATCCCAATTCTTGATGCCATTCATACCATCAGGAGATTATAAATTGATTTATTGGTACATCGATGGAAAAGGTGAAGTCATTTTTGTCATAGACTTCGCAGCATCAATGATTTCTCCATTAAAAGAGACTTTCGGTTCATTTTCTGAAAAGAAACGAAGAAATTTAGTTTTTTAGCTGTAAAATAAAATATGAACAATTTAAATCTTTTTTGGTAAAATATGTTGTCAACTGGCATTTTTAATTTTTAGATTTTTTGTTATCTGAGATTTGTTCACCAACCAAATTAGGAAAATGTTAAATAAACTCACTGATTCAAAACGGAACATTATCAAGAATTTGAGCAATTACTGAATTTCTTTTTAAAATATAAATACTCTTCATGCATTTCCGATCAATTTATTTTCATCAACTTGCTAGTTTCTATCGATTCGTTTCACATTATTGACTTGAAGTGTCATGTTTGCTGAAATGGAAAAGTTTTCGTCAACATTTTCTTTAGGCAGCGAGAGGAAAACAAGTTTTCTTTTTATCATGATGCCGTGAGAATAACACTTCAGCGAATTTCGAGGAAAAGACCGAATTTTACCCAGAAGGAGTCAGCGCATTTTCATTTCCCTCTGAAGGTCGATTCGTGTTATATTTCAAGAAGCGAAGAGCTTTAAGAGAGGAAAATAGTGAGCGAAAGGAAAGAGCGAGAGAAACTTTTGTGGAGGGGGTTGGAAGAAATTTTTTTTGGTGGGAGAAAGATTGAGCAACGCTCCAGGCCAAACGAGAGAGCTGTTATAACAATTTTTTTCTTCTTTTCCTTTTCGTTTGATTGTCACGATAGAATAAAAAAATCGATGGGAGATTTTTGTTTTTTCGATTTCGCCGACAAAAGTTTTACGTGGGAGAAGATTCGTGCGAAACAAACTCATGAAGAATTCATTGACGACAGAGACTTTTTTAGTGAGTCGTCCCACTCGTTCTTGAAGAATAAAATGTGAGAATTGCGATTTGACACTGGCATGTTCGTATTAAGACATCACATGCTGCTTTCGAGAATAACAAATCAATTCACTGAGAGATGTAGCAGGGCAATCATGCCTCGGCTTCTCCAGATATTTTCTTGTTGTGAATTCATCTCACCCTCAACTCTCAATAAATTAGGTGAAGGTTGGGAATAGCACAGATGCGGCAATCGTATTTTTGTTTGGCATCAGATTCACGACGCCAAACATCGAATTGCGAGGGAAAAGTTTTGAACCTATTTGAATTCATTTTCCTCTGACATTGATAGCGATGACTTGTCTAGTCGCATTTTATATCTGCCGTCGCAAGTAAGTATCAGTTTTTAGTATTAAGCGACTGGAGACGAAAAATGAAAAGAAAATATTATTGTCTGCAAGGGATCGATCGTTGATTAAGTAACAAGCTCGACAAGCAAAACTATTCTGCTTTTGACTTTTACAATCTCCAACTTTTGTTGCTGCTCAAGTAATGAAAGATTTCATTTCATTCTTTTTATGTGGAATCAAAATTTATTGCTTCTTGACATCGCCGTTCATGCCGAACAATAAATTCTTTGCAGTCGCTGAATCACGAGCGGCTTTCAACAACAAATCGCTGGAAAATTCCGCGAGCGATGAATCAAAGAGACGAGAGTGCTGCAACAACTGCCACGTTAATAGATTAAAAATGTATAAACGCGATTCCAATCCAACGATTTATATGTCACATCGCTTCGGCCTTGATTTATTTTCACTTTTCCTTCGCCTCGCAATTTTCTCGAGTTTACTTTTAGAGCGGCAATGCTAGGATTAAGATCAAATGATTTATTGCTTTCGTAAGAAAAATTGATATTGGAAAATTGCAATATTTCCGAAAGTACGCAAACATCACATTAAATCTCAATCAGAATGATGAACGACAGGACTCGTGATCTTAATGGAACTTCATGTCTTGTTTTAAAGCATTTTTATTCCACTTTACATTTACAATCATAAATATTCGTTTAACAGATTTAAGTGAAAGTTTTCAATCTTGATGATGCTCAGTGAGAGATGTGATTAGAAAGGAAAAAAAGGAAAACGAAATGTCACGTTCGAGCGATTGAAGAAGAGAATTGGAGACTGATTAATATGAATTGTTCAATAAATAAAATAAATAGAATTCTCTCTTTTTGTCTTTTAATTATCCGATGTTGAATAAAATTGTTATCTTGATGGTGATGGTTAAGCGCACTCGAAAACTGAATTATGATGAGTTCTGATTTAATGGATTGGGTGACGCACACTGTAAGGAGAGAAAGAAAAGAAATTCGGTTGAGTTTAAAGTTCATTGAGCAGGTTCAGGCTTAAATCTTGTAGACTGGCATGCGCATATGAATCAAACGTTTTACTTTCAACATGTCTTCCTCAGCTGCGACGACAGCAGGACGCTTCTCGATGCCATTCTCGACAGGTGTCAAGTGATGAATCGTTCGATAAGTCTCCGAGTTCTTCAGAAAACTTAAATCCTTCTCAGGCTTCTGGTATTTCAGAAAATTGACTCTGAAAACGGGCAAAAGCAGAAACTTGAGCTTTTTAATTAAGTAACTGGGTCTAACAATCAATTAATTTCCATTTTCAACTCAATTTGTTATTGTCATTGTGGAGTGAGCTTGTCAACTAAAATCGCATGTCGCACTGAAATATTAGTTTCGTGCTTGATCATGAGTGCGATGGAAAGCTTCAATAAAGCTAAACACATTGTTAGAAATTGAATGAACGGAGTTTAATTGAATTACCTTTCATCGAAATTCAAAAACGGACTTTCATATTCGCTGCTGATGAGATCATGTTGATGAGAATGAACATTAAAAATGAATGACAAGAATGTGAATGAAGAGATAATTAAAATATTAATGGCATACCCCAATGTCGAGCCCATGATGAGCTCTGCCTGTGATGAAATAATCTCTGCAATCATCTCTTCATTCATTGCGTCCTTCGCATTGCGCCATTTTCTGCCTCCGGGTAACGTAATTGGTCGTTCCTGGGGTTGAAGACCGCGGAAACTCTTTGCCTTCTTCTGCTTCATGTTCCGGTCTTCGCTGACTTTATGTTTCAACTCAGCCGACAATTCGGTCTTAGCGTCCTTAGGCTCCTGCTACTCATTTTGAAATGTGATTTCGTCGGTGAATGTTGGGGATGATGGAGGGGAGAGATAAAATATATGCAAAATTATAATTTAAAAAATGATGAGAATGATTTGCAAGCGGGAAGAAAAATGCAAGAAAAGATATTTCGAACGAAATGAGAAAAGAATTTTCGGTTAGCTTCGTTATTATCCTCGGCGTTGTCGTAAAACTTTATGAACATGAATTTTGTTAGCTAAGCTAGTGTCGTTTAATAGTCGCTGTATTTCTTTTTCGGCAAGGGAACTGTGAAGTGATAAATCGGAATTTCAGCCACGCAGTTTGGATCCTCCGTCTCACGAACACCTCGGATCTTCCAGCCACCAATTTGGCAATGCATCTTCTTATCATTTTCAATTCGGATCGAAATTAGGCGTTTTTTTAGGAAGCAAAATTTTCGGTTAATAATGATTTCTATAAAGAAAAGCTTCAGGCGATAATTCCGGTTGAGCGTACCGAAAATAATTTCCGGGTGTTGAGGGGATTTCAATGTAATTTCTTGAGATAAAATTAAAGCTTAAAACTTTCTCTTGAGAGCTTTCGTCATGAAGTGATCTCACTCTCAAATCTCAAAACTAAATTTCAACTCGAAATATCCTCAACCCTCTGCTCTCCTTTAACTTCTTTTTCCCTTTTAAACAATCTGCTGAAAAGGCAGTCGTTAAGAAAAAGTTCTGTCAGCGAGGCAAAACCACTTACAGAACTTTCTCATTCGAAATAATAACTCAAATGAAACGAATCTTACTTTCTCGCGTTTCTTCTCCCACAGTTCCCGGAACTTTGCTTGTGATTCCTCGTACTCTTCAATCTCGTCCTTTGTTGGATGAATTGATGGTTCTTCAACTGACTTTTGCTCTTCCATCACTGTCTGAGTGGTTTCACTTGTGACTTCGACAGTTGTTTCTACGACTTGCTCGACTTGCACTTGAGGTTCTACGACGAAGGAAAAGTTGTTGTTATTCTCAATTGCGGAAGATTATAAACCGATTTACCTTCATTTGTCACGGCCACTTCTTCTTCTTTGCACTCTGGCTCGATTGACTTTTGCTTCAACTTCGACGGAGGAATCAACGACTGAAGTTGCTTTGTAATCTCATCGAGGGTTGATTGAATTGTTTTTGGCAAGTGACTCAATGCCATCAGTTGAGCTTGTACATTTACGAGTTGCTCAGCGAAAGCGGAACTAACGATGCTGACTTCTTCTTCTTGACTCTTCAGTTCTTCATTAAGAGGTTCTCCAGTGACTTCCGAAGCCAGTTCTTCAAATGTCATCACCTCTTCAGTCACAGTAGTTGTTGTGAAGGTCATTTCCGAAGAAACTTCAGCCACGTAAGTTTGACATTCAAACTGTTGTTCCTGAACTTCACTTTGCTCGACAATCGTTTCCTCAACGAAACTTTCAGTTTGTTGTGTTTCCTCGACTTGAACTTGAGGTTGTTCCTAAAACGAAAACTTTTAGAAAAAGAATTTTCTTGCATGACGTAAATTACGGGAGTCGGAGGGCGATAATCAGGAGCGCATTTAGGCTTTGGCTGTCTAACAATAACCGGTCGATAAGTATTTGTAAGAGGTTGTTGAAGCCAGCTTTGAGGTGGAGGACGCTGTGGCTTCTGTAAGAAAGTAGTCCACTGATATTTTTCTTCACGTTCTTGCTCTGCTTTCGTCTTCAACTGTTCATCATTAAGAACTTGAAAAACTTCGCTCTGTTTGAAGACGCCAGCTTTTGGCATCATCTTGTTAAAGTTGACACTGTTAAAATATGATAAGTGAGTTCTTTAAAACTTTCGACAAATTGATTCAGTTACCCTAAGACTCCATGACCTTTCAACACCTCAGCTTCTCCCGAGAGTAACTCAGCAATCGCCTCATCGGTCACAGAAGCATCTGGAATAATTTTATCGATCCTTTCTTGCTCCTTTTGTATGTCAACGTCGCTTGATGCAACAAATGACACAGCTGGTGCTCCTTCAAACGCATCACCTTGTGGCAACAGACTCGTCGCTCTACAAAGTTACAAAGTAATCTCGCAATTCGCTCAATCTACAATAAATCTAAACAAACCTCAAAACGCCAAGAATAAACTCAGTTCCAGCTGCGATAAGTTCCCGGTGTGCATCTTCATGACTCATATTTATGGTTGGCTTATCATTAATTCGAACCACCACATCGCCTTCCAGCATGCCACAATGTTCCGCTGTGCTTCCTTCGACCACCTACAACATGGTAAACCAAAGGCAAAAGTTCATGAACGTATTTGCAAAAAAATGTTGACAAATTGTGTGTTCAACTAGCGTAAAAAAAGTTGCAAAAACACATCACGAGTTTGTTTTGTTGTTTTGCAGTTTATATTTAGACAAATGGCTTTCATCTACACGATGAGCAGAGCGAAGGAGAAATAAAAATGCATTGCATTCTCTAAATAAACTTCACGCATTGTTCTGAACTTCGTGAATCAACTTTCACATGTGAAGCGACGCGATTGATGATTAAATTTGAAATAGTTTTGAGCGGCAACTTTAATTCGAAACATTTATGATTTCGAGTTGGAATGTTCGCTTTTAAAAGTAATTTAAAGTTCATTTAAACTTTTTAATCAACATATTATTTCCATTTGCTTGCTCATACAAATTTTACAAAGCTGGAGCTTCAATATTTAAAATTGTCATCAAGGATTAATCATCGAGTTTAGTAAAAATCGTTGATTGAGTCGATAAAAGCTTTTTGCGACCACAAAAAAGTTTCTTTCACATCAAAAATAATAAAATATTTAAATTTTTTTTTCTCGATCGAATGAAAATAAATAAAACAACCAAACTGTCGAGTCAGTCGCAGACATGTGATTTAAAAATAAATGAAAATATTTTAAATTAAATCAGTCTGGTTATGCAATCTGCTCGATGCTGAATTTTTCAGGAGTTTTTCAGCTCTATTGAGGCTTGATGGAGTGATATGTCATTGTTTTGCCACATTAACTGTCATGAGAGTAGAGCCCGTTCAATAATCATCACTATTCACGCTACCACTTACTCTGGAGCATGTCAAGGGTATATCGAAATCCGCACCCCCGATCAACCGAAACCCAAACGGCCTTCCTTCTTCTTTAGACAATTTTACGTCCACAACCATTTTTCAACTTTTTTTTTGCCTTTTGATTGCTTAAAAAATATTTTCACTTTGATATCCGAACTGATTAGAATCTAACGACGTATATTGATTTTCCTTCTTTCTTATCGATAGTTAAAAGTCGACTGAAAGTAAATTGAGAGATAATTATTTCTGATTCGACGAGCAAATGATTCGCGTTGATTCGTGGTGTGTTCGAGAAATGTTCTCGTGCCGATAAAAATTAATGATCAGAGAGAAAAGCTAAAGTACTAGTTAGCACGTAAAGCCTTTGCAAATTGCCTTACCAATTCCAATTGCAAAACACAAAAGTCGTTGATTTATTTCGTGGTGGCATCGCGTGAACTTCAGTTCAACAAGTTGGGCAAAAAGACGTTGAATTAAATCAATTTAATTGCTTGTTCAGTCTGTGTCTCGAGTGAAGGAAAAGTTTTTAACGAGAAAAAAGCTTTTCAAGCTTTGGTTGTTAATTAGTTAAAATTTTCCAAGAATATTTCAGTTTCAAGAGAAATGTTTCGATTCAGTAATTTTCCTAATTGTAGTTTTCAGAAATAAAAGAAATTCCTTCACATCGAGCTATTCGAAAGCTTTTAGTTGCAATTTAAAAACATCATTCGCTTTACTGTGGAACTTTAACGATATTATGTACTCAAACTGTTGAAAGTGACTCTTGTGAGAGCAAATGGTGATGAGTTCATAAAAAAAGCAAAAAGCACATGCAAGTAAACGAAGCTTTGGATATTGAGACAAATCTGAAGTAATTTTAAAGTGAATCAAGTAGTTCAGAACATCAGGCAACGAAATTATGCAGAAGCTTATGAGAAATATTAAAATAACTTCATTTTGTGGCTTGAGCTCATTGCAATTTCGCAGAATTATTTGCACAAATTTTCTTCGCTGCTTCTGCCTCTTTGCTTGTTTTCTTCTTCAGCAGAAGTTTCCCGACAACATTTGCCACATAAATTTTTTGACGCCAACGACATGAGAACGAGAGGCATTAGAAGAAAAAGAATATTCTTTTTGTTCCAGTAACGCGCGTGTTGAACGAGTTTACATTCCAAACACAACGCAAAAACAATTCGAACAATGAAATGAAATTTCGCGTTCGTATGACGTTCAACAGCTCAACCAGCACAAAGAACAAAAGTTTCAGTTGGCAAGCTTTTCATTATCATGACAGCCATTGAAAGACACGTTGGCGAAGTTGCAAGTTAATAGCAACCAGATGCAGACGAAGCTTTGGATGACGGGAATGGCTCGTGACTTTACAATTTTAGATAAAGCTGACAAGTCGGTCAATAAAAGCATCAAGTCATAAGCTTACTAACAATTTATGAATCAGAATTTAAAGGAAATGATGATACATTGCGGTTGCCGGATTTTCTAGGGGCAAGCAATTTAAAAATTTGAAGGAAGAAACTTCAACAAAAAAGTTTTCACAACTTCAAGCGAAATTAAATGTCAAGTGTTAGGAATTCTTAAAAATTTATTCTTTTTCAACGCTTTCAAATGATTTGTTTATCGCCTTCAGTTTAGTTTTCAGACCGAACGGAAATCTACCGCATGGCAAACGAAAGGGGTTTCACACAGCAAGTAATTAATCCTCAAAGTTTGCACAGCACGTTCTTAATTTGATTTATGGATCTCGCAGCAGTCACAGCTACGCATAAACTTCTAGAGGTAAATTGAAAATTAATCGATTAATCGTGCGACTTAATTTGTCATTGAATGCTAATTGATTTAAATTAAGGCGAGGAACATTCGGGAAATGTTAACAGCAAAGACAATTTGTGTTGAAGATTTTTTTGATAAATGTCTTGCCATTCAACTCAGCATCATCGGAAAGTCAAAATAGAAATTTCAAATCAACATTCTAATAATTCATCGCGACGATTTTCCTGTCTGAGATATGTCTGAACGTCGAAGAGATCTGCAGTCATTTTAATGTAAACTTGGAATATTTCAAATGAAACATAATCAAAGTTGAAAGCTTTTCATTTAGACTGGGGTGTGTTTCCATTAAATAATCAGTCGAGGGAGGAGGTTTCTTGTCTGACAACATAATTTGCAATCATCAACCGCCGATTCCCAAAAGAAAAAAAAGTAGTTCAACGCCCTTTCAAAGGGAACTCAACTACGCTCAAAAAAAGTAAACAGTGAAATATTAAATTACAAACGTTTAAATTTTAGCTACCGCCGCATCTAGTTAAAATGCTGAATTTACAAGCGTACGGAAGCAGCAGTGGAGAAGAGTCTGAGAACGATGAGAAACTCGCTCATCTCAAGCCCATCTCGTCGGAATATTCAATCGCAAAGTCGATACAAATTTTAGCTTGTCCCGTCGTGGTTCCGATTGAACGAGCTGTAGCAGAAAGAGCAGTGAAAACAACAGAAGGCGAGCTTCAGTATAATCCAAGATACGAAGAATTGTTCGCTCCCGTTCAAGGTCCCGACAATCCATTCAAATCCGATCTTCAAAAAGCCAAGAAGAATACTACGGCGGGATTTACAGAAGCAGCACACATCAGTGATTTTCAATTTGAGAACCAGAGAAGAACATTTCACAGCTTTGGCTATGCTTTGGATCCTTCAGCTGATAAGCCAACGGCAGGAGATAACTATGTTGGTCATCTCGAAGCGGCTTACAACTCAGATGGCAAAACTGTTTTCGAATCAACGAAGCTGAAAGCAGAGAGTAGACGTAAGAGACATAAAAATGATAATCCATCGGATCTTGAAGGCTTTTTAGGACCGTGGGGAAAATATGAAGATGAGAAGTTAGTTTCGCAGCCGACAGATCAAGAGAAAGCAGAGATCGAGGAAATGATGGCAAAGAAACAACGACGAAACAAACGCGAAGTTGAAGAGAAGCCAATTGAAGAGAAATCAATTCTTCACATCAGCGATTCTGTTGATTATCAAGGACGCTCGTTCCTTCATCCACCTCACGATGTTGGAGTCAGTTTGAAACCAGGAGCTCGTCCAGATCGCTGCTTCTTACCTAAAGCTCACATTCACACTTGGACTGGACACACGAAAGGAATTTCTGCGATTCGCCTCTTCCCGAAATCAGCTCATCTGTTGCTCTCATGTGGAATGGATGCGAAAATCAAGATCTGGGAAGTGTACAATGAACGTCGCTGCGTACGAACTTATACAGGACATCGTCAAGCAGTTCGCGACATTGATTTCAATGCACGAGGTACTCAGTTTGTCTCCGCTGGATATGATCGTTATCTAAAGCTTTGGGACACTGAAACAGGCAACGTCGTGTCGCGATTCACATCCAGAAAGGTTCCGTATTGTGTGAAATTCCATCCAGACTATAACAAACAGCATTTGTTCGTATGTGGAACATCAGACAAAAAGATTCTTTGTTGGGATACGAGAAGCGGAGAAATTGTGCAAGAGTACGATCGACATTTAGGCGCCGTCAACACGATAACTTTTGTCGATGAAAACAGACGATTCGTGACGACTTCCGATGACAAGAGCATGCGAGTTTGGGAATGGGACATTCCAGTTGACATGAAATACATCGCCGATCCTACAATGCACTCGATGCCAGCAGTGACTCTTGCTCCCAACGGCAAATGGCTCGCTTGTCAGAGTTTGGACAATAAAATCGTCATCTTCTCGGCCATCAACCGCTTCAAAATGAACAGGAAGAAAACGTTCGACGGTCACATGGTTTCCGGTTACGCTTGCGGACTTGATTTCTCCCCCGACATGTCATATTTGGTATCAGGCGATGGTGACGGAAAATGTTATATTTGGGACTGGAAAACAACGAAACTTTACAAAAAGTGGCAAGCTCATGAAGGTGTCTGCATCAGCACGTTATGGAATCCACACGAGTCAAGTAAACTCATCACGGCTGGATGGGACGGTCTCATAAAATATTGGGACTAACGCTTTGATAATCATCATTTATCATTTTCAAACTATTTTCCAATAAAACTTTGTAAAACTACTCGCATAGCTTAACTTATTTCATGATGGTAACGAATCCTTTTCAGATTATGACGCAGTGGAAAACTTTTTCATGCAAACCCATTACTTTGTGTGTCGCATTGACAAAATGAAAGGTTACGAGCTTTTCATGTCGTCGAGTTTGAATTGAATCAAAAGCACAAAGTGCGACAATATCGTTGCGACAATCTGTGAGGAGGAAAATGCTTGAAATCGAAAGAGAAAACTCGTCGAAGTTTTAACTTACAACTCGGAGAAGTGAATTATCAACACGTTCCAAACCAAATGTTACAAAAGTGAAGTCCTGGTGAAGCTTTCGAATGGCGAACGTATCGAGTGCTTGCAGCAGCTTTTGAAAATAAAAATGTTGACTAACTTGTTTAAAATTTCATTTTTTATTTACCTCAATATTGCACGAATCCTTTGATATTTCTATCGAGTTTACTTTTGAAATTTTGTTAATATCATTGTAAACTTGAATGGTTAGAAAAAGCTCGAACAAATAAGTTATAATGTAAGCAATGCCAATATAAACAATTCCTTTGATGACGGGTCTATTAGAGCTCATTGAGGTCGCAACATACAAGCTCAAGAAGTAAGCCTAAAGTTTAATCTGGTTTTCAAAAGTCATTAAACTTTATTTAAGTTCACAAACCTGATAAATTACGTTGAGTATGCAAAATCCGATAATTCCAATGAGATTCGCGGCATTGAGTTTGTTGAATTCAGTAAAAAAATCATGGAGATAACCGAAGCTCATTGAGTCAAGATTAATTTTGTCTGACAATTTTTCAGTTTTCCAATTAGCTTTAAAATGAATAAGCAACTGCTTAATGATCATATTAGCGACGTAAATTCTATTTGTTGCCAGTGCCAAGATCACAAATGGCAATAATACAACCGCGACCGATAATTCCTTTTCCCACAGTTTCAAGCCACTCCTGGCATTCCTCGAATATTTTATGTATCCAGGAAAGTTTAATGCGAGTAGGACAGCAAATAGTTTTGTGGTACATCTCATTAACATTATCAGGTTTTCTTTCTTACCCTGTAACTCGATGAGCTTGCCAAACATTTCTTTAATTTGCTCTGACACTAAGTGATGACGAGCTGAGTTGAAACTTTCGTTGATGAAGATGCAGGCCATTAGGAGCCAACTGAAGATGAAGGTTGAAAGTCTGGCGTAGAAAGTCACGATGGAATCGGTATGACCAGAAAAATCCAAAACTTTGACGCAGCAAAACGGATAAACGCCACAAATTCCTAATCTTAGTATTATTGAAAATAGCTTCAAAGCTTTCCATTGCGAAAGTCCAAAAAACTTTTCAATCCTCGGCGTTAGGAAAATAAAAACCCGAAGTAATTTCTTCACAGCGAACTTCATTTTTGTGACTTCTGTTTGAGAGCGACAAGCCTGTAATCAAAAGAACGCAGCGTTTGTTAATATTATCAACCAAATTAACTTTCACATCAATTGGGTCATTATTTATTTAATTATTCATTTATTCCTTTGATGAAATTTTAGAAATGAAAACTCTTCCGATGAGTTCAGGAGCAGAAACTTATTCTCATCTTGCCACTTGGTAAAGTTTACAAAATTTTTTGCTGACATTTTCTTAATTTCTTCGAACAGATTGAAAAGAATTTTGATCGAGTACAGGACAACTGCTGGAATGGGACGCCGTTGTTGCTCGATAAATGATACATGCCAATAAAGAAAATAAGCCTTTTCAACTTTTTATAGTAACTGATCCGTAAAATTACCTCGTAAACGATATTCAGGATACAAAAGCAGGTAATTTCGAAGAGGAATATCTTGAGTTTAATGAAAAAAATTGATGCTAATATTTGTAATTGACAGACAATACAACAAGAAAATTCCTTTCATTGTCTTTCAAAAGATCTTTTCCATTTTTTAGGAGCAGGTTGACGATTCTGATAGCGACGTACAGAACCGTGAAAATGATGGAGCCACTGGGAGATATTTTATGTCTATAACTTTTGACTCATTTATCGAATTTTGATTGTAAATTCTATTTAACGTCAGTGCTAGGACAACGAATGGTGACATGAGAATAAACTTAGAGACAACTTTCTCACAATATGCAACTTGAGGACCTTTGTTGAGTAAATATTTCGCGAATTATAAAATATTCCAGTGAATACCACAAGGAATCTTAACGTGCACCTAATTAGCAATATCTAGAACTTTCGCTTTGCACTTTGCATCTCAATTAACTTGACGAACATTCTCCTCATATGCTTATGGTTAAGTTGATGATTATTTGTGTTCACTAACTCAGTCGTAAAGATGCAAACAAGCAGAAGCCAATTAAACACGAATGTCAAATGTCGAGCATACAACGTGACGCTAGATTCAACGCCTGGCTACACAAAATTCAAAACTCGTCCACAAAAAACCGGATACAATATGACAAATGATGTCTTTACTACAAAAGATGACAGCGCTAGAACCTTTATCCAGTTTATTTTTGTAACTGAACTGTGACAGACCGAAAAGCTTTTCAACCTTCGGTGTGAGGAAAATGAAAAGCAGTAAAAGCTGCTTCTGAATAAAAATATTCATCGTTGAGATCTACTGTACTTTCGTTTTAATCTAGAGAATTCAGCAGAGGGAAAAATTGCGCAATTAACCAGACTCTATGCTACGAATACAGACGTATTTTGAAAAGCGTTGGCTTCTAGAAAATGTTGTTTCTCTTCGTCACTGCCACTGGCTAACTCAGATATTCGAAACTGTATGGCGATAATCAAATATGTATTAATTGACGCGATGATCTGAAACAGCAAACTTGTTGGTGGTTGAGATAGATAAAATCTTAATTACGAGACACCAACCGTGAAAAGAAGAGAGTTATCTACATTGAAAAATCCACAGACTGAAATGTCAAACTTGCGATGCAATAATTGCTTGGAGAACATTTCCACTTGATAAGAAATCTGTTGGGAGAGAGAGAGAATGTTATTTTACGATAAATAATTTCGTCCCTACATACGTCAAGCGAAAGCCGAGGGATTGACGATTCTGAGATTGGAACAGTGTGAATCAAAGCTCCACATTCTTCAGATGCCAATTTCACTGAATTGTAGATGTGAACCGTCGCAAAAATCTCGAAGAAGTATAAAACTATTAGTGATATAGCAGTCAGCATAAAGTGAGAGCTAATCGGAATTCCACTAGTAATCGACATAGCAGAGTTGAGGTAAAGAAAGTAGAGCTGAAAGTGAGCAGAAAAGTTTTGTTTTTAATTAAAAATCCTTTTCTTTCCAAGAAGTAATTTACCTCAAAAACAACGTTAATAAAGCTAGATAAAAGGATGAAAACGAGACACTTCGCGTAAATCTTATTAAAGCTAAGAAAAAGCTCGTGAAGCTTCGCGAAATTTTCCGCTAAAAATGAAATCCTCGAAGCAGTAATCGTTGTCAGATTCTTTGACAAAACCGACATATCTCTCATTTCAATAATCCCACGATATCCCTCGGCCACGTCCTTTAGGCTATGATTAATTCTCATGATTAGATACAAGCAAAATGTTGTGGCCACATAAAAGCGATTGGATGCCAAGATCATTATGAAGCTGGGCACGAACAAATAAAGGAAGAGAACAAATTCGAGCAGAGTCATATGATACTCGAGTCGGAAGGAAAATTTAAAGAAGTTCACGAGAAGAAATCCACAAGCGAGAAAATACGTTTTTAAAAAACATTTCACAGAAAAGTTTAACTTGAAATCGATGCTGTTGTAGTCGTTTGAATATTGATTGCTGGTTATGTCTACAAACAAAGCTCCAGCTCGATTGTAGAGTCTATAGCTCTCAGCCGAGAAAGACGATTGGTTTACAAGGATGAGCGTGCCAAGTAACCAATTATTAAAGTAAACGAATCTTCGAGCTACCGCTGTAATTCCTGTCTGAGTCAACACATCAGTAATATTTCCGAAAAGCAAGATGATTGCAGTTGGGTACAGTACAAAGAACCCGAGCGCCATAAATTTGCAATATCGGGTTAGGCTTTTGCTATCAACAAATGATTTATGCTTTTCACTATAATAGAAAGTGGTGAGACCGAAAACCGTTCCGATGTTGAACAGGAGAAAAATTGCTTGCAACGAGACACTCAGAAATCTCTCCTTCCACGTCATTTTGCGGCTTCGAACGTTGTCCAACTGATAGCAAATTCTTCTTTCAAGGCGACCAAGCAAATGAGTTATGAAATTTTAATCAGGCAATCACTCGGGAATCCCGTGAAGCATGAAATTTATGCCGCGTTATTACGTAATAGAATTAGCAGACGTCAGCAGGGAGAAATTTATTCTCGTCAGGTTTGTTTCCTCATTGTTTTCGTAAAGGATCAGCGAGCGCTTCGCATGTGGCGAATTAAAATTCACAAGCACCTGAAAAATGTTTCTGCACGTTCTTCGCATGCTGCATAATTTTTCATTCCTTTCGCATCTCATAAGTCGATTGTTGGTGGAATACAAATTTGATGTGTCAACATGTGCGAGAAGAATAAGAAAGTTTCTCAATCCGATTGCTGGCCGCGAAGGTCAATGTTGAGCGAAATACGAGTCTTCAGTTCTTTCGAAGAATTCTTAAAGCCGAAGCTTCATACTTAAACAGAATTTTGAATTCTATGATGTAACAGCAGAAAAGCTTTTTGCAGTGGAGGGAGAAGACATAAAAGTTCATCCCCACTTCCGATGATAATCAACGTGCGCAAGTGCGACCAAGCGATACTGAGCATCGAACGATACTGAGCAAAATTGTTCAGGAAGAATTTTATTTTAGAATAAAAGCTCTGTTGCTATAAGAAATAAATGAACCATGAATGTGAACTCTCTAAGGAAAAATTTCATTTCGATGCTCTTGATATTTGACTACACAGGTTCATGTTTAAAAGAGACAAGTTTTTGATCTTCATTTCTCAATAACTCAGCTGCTATTAAACTCAAATCTTCTTGAAGGGGTTCGTTATCAACATGAGCGATTAGAATTCTTCTTCTTCACCAAATTCATGTCATGTCAGCTTCAGAGTAAAAGTTTCCGCTAGAACATAATTTAATCATTCTAATCACTCGTGAAATCGAATATTGATTTTACATAACTTTGCATTTGTCGTTGTCTCGTTCCAAATTGGTTAGGCCACTCGTGAAGAGCTTTCCATCTAACATCATTGAATAAAAATGTCAATGCTCCTGACAAAAATGTTTGTGCTCAACTTGTAATTAAAAAACTCACATGACGAAATTTGCAATGAAAACTTTACATCATTAAATTTAAATTCCAACTGAGAAATGTCAACAATTTTTATTCTGATGGAGGACAAGTGATCCACAATTATTCAAATACGATTCAGCAAAAATAGTTTTATTAAATTTCATGATGAGATATGTGAGATAATTTCCCAACTCAGGTCGTCCACGGGCGTTATAGAGTTGAATGTTTATTTAAGTTCAACGCTTTCTTTTTGAAATATTCGCTGAAATCCGAGTGAAAAGCATTGAGAAGAAAACTCTGCTTTCACCTGCGTCGTCTGCATGTGGCGAAGATATTTTTTACTCTCACAACTTGATAAAGAATGATTAAATATTTGTTTAGCAGCTAAACGAAAAGGGTACGAAAAAGTAATTGAGCAAATCTTCTTCTGGTTAGGATCAAACGATTGTTTCTTAACTTGGAATGAAATTTCCTGAATACGATTTGACATCAAACATTTCAAACGCTTAATCATCGTCATTCAAGTTTGGTCGACAATTGGATTAGATGAATTGAATTGAAAGGATTCGCTTCAGATTTCTGTAGAAATCAATTATTTGTGTCACAATACTTTGGGTTTGACTGCTTGCAAGTTAATTTACCTTAAAAAAAAGGTTGAGCGACGAATCGAAAGCTTTTGTTGTCGATTCAACGACATTTTCACATAGTCGAAGATTTCCATGCTGGAATCTCATCGAAAGAATCTTGTCATTTCAGTTTATTTGGGGGAAAAAACAAAGGAAACTCAAGTTGGCTTTATCATTTGAGGTATCGGAATCTAATGAAACGTTTGTCTATCGACATCATTCAATAAAAATCGTGAAGGCTATAAAATAAAACAAGAAACCTTATCGAGAAGTATGCTCAAACTTTTATTTCTTATCATTGTCGTTCATCAATAATTTTTGACATAAAACTTCAGCATTGCGTCACGCTTCGTGTTTTACTGAATCAGTCCTTGATTGTTTTCGTGAAATCACTTTCAGTTCTTTGTTGAAAAATGGATCGAACAGTCAAAACCCTTTTACGACTTTACATTTTTTTGATCCCGAAATTAGAAAATATTTTCGGACTCTCGCAGTTCAGATTCAACATAAAATGGAAAGTTCTCGCCTTCACTCTTCGAATTGGATTTGTCGCTCTTTACCCGATCATTTGCATCAGAGCTTTGAAGTTCACAAGCGACTCGACAACAACACTTTACGCAAGAAACTTGACTTTCGCATTCAACTGGTTGCTAATGATCTCGATATTTACAAACGAATCATTCACTTCTGATCAACAACACAAGACAAGTTTGAAGGAGCTCAAAAGATTGTTTGAAATTCTCATTTCCAAACAAGATTTAAAATCAAATATTTCATTATTTCTAAAGAGCACTCTTAAGACAACAATCCTCGTGTTTACACTTTGCAGACTTTCCTTTGGAAAATATTGGTTTAACGTTAATCATAAACTTCAAGATTGGGACATGATCCTGTCGCTCTGTTTCATATTAAGCCCGTTCATTATTTTGTCACTTGCTTCAAATCGAATCTACTTAGCAAACACTCTGATTAAAACACTTTTGCTCTGTTTGAAGATTCAGTGGAAATTGGCAATCGTCCCTTCAATGCGAGAGAGTTTGTCGATTGAATATGGAAACTTGCTGGAATTTTTCACGAACATGAATAAACGCAATGCAGCGAATCTCATCATCGTCACAGTTTTCTGCATTGTCAATATTGTTTTTCAAGCATATTTCCTTAGTCTTCACATTGCACTGAACTTAAATTCAAACAGAATTTTGTTTATTGTCGTTTACGCTGCCGTTTTGTTTTTGGTAATATTCTCTTTGGAATTGTATTACACAATTCAGATTTTCGAGGACATCAAAAAAATATCAAGAAGCAGACCCGAAGAATTCGTAAGTTCAACCAAGCAACAAAAAATTTAGATTGAACTTAATTTTTTTTGTAGATATCTGAAGACTTTCAACAATTAGAACCCTTTATGATCAAGAAACTTCATCATGATTTCGCATTCGCTACGTTCGGACTCGATAATGTTGATAATACCTTGTTGACCACAGTAAGTTCTACTTTCAATGAAAGTCTTTCAATTAAATATTTCTTTCAGATTGCCGGAACGATATTTGCAAACTTCATTCTTTTGATCCAGTTCAAACTCATCGAGTTGTAAAATTCTTGATTGATCCACTCTTCTTCTTTGTTAAGCCGAACTTCGGTTAGGGCAATAGTTCAAAATAGGCAGAACAGTTGGTTAACAACCAGAAGGTTTCGGGTTCGAATCCCGATTGCTCTCACAATTTTTTTTTCTTTAAATTAAATTCTTTGTAATGGTAACAAAATAAATTTTTATTGTTAAGAAAGTTTGTGAATATTTTTACTGTGAAAATGGTAAACTTTTTTATGTCACTTGAATTACACAAAATTTGAAGGTTATGAAATAATTTATCTTTTAGCTCTAAATGGAAAAGTTATATATTTCTGTAAAAGTTTGAGCTTCTTTGCGAAACTCGTGTTCGTTACAGATTTATAGGAAATTTTAGAAAATAATTTTAAATTATGTCTTCAAGTTTTGATGTATTTCAGACAAAAAAGAAAAGACAATTTTAATCACATTGTTTCATTCTGCTACCCTCTAAGTTTAGCACTATCAAGCAAGACTCAAACTTTTATCTCTTGTCATTGTCGTTCACTAATAAGCATTTCGTCGCGCTTCGTTTTTTATTAAATCAATTTTTGATTGTTGGTTTGGTTTGGTTAACTGGTTAATTATCATACGAGCAAGCAATAACCTGTCAATCTCAACTCTCCCCAAAACGTAATTTGCTACGGTCGGTAATGGCATTAACACTTTAATAGGAGAAGTCTCTAGAGCCCGATTAGACTTGTAATGCTACTCTACAATAATTGCTTAGTGTTCGAAACAGTTTTATTGTTTTCAGGAAATCACTTTGTTGATCTTTCAGTTTTTTGTTGAAAAATGTATCGAACAGTCAGAAACCTATTGCGACTTTACATTTTTTTGATCCCGAAATTAGAAAATATTTTCGGACTCTCGCAGTTCAGATTTAACTTAAAATGGAAAGTTCTTGCCTTCACTCTTCGGGTTGGATTCGTTGCTCTTTACCCGATCATCTGCATCAGAGCTTTGAAGTTCACAAGCGACTCGATAACAACACTTTACGCAAGAAACTTGACTTTCGCATTCAACTGGTTGCTAATGATCTCGATATTTACAAACGAATCATTCACTTCTGATCAACAACACAAAACAAGTTTGAAGGAGCTCAAAAGATTATTCGAATATCTAATTACCAATCAAGATTTGAAATCAAATATTTCATTATTTCTAAAGAGCACTTTAAAAACATCAATTCTTTTGTTTACTCTCTGCAGACTCTCATTCATGAAATATTTGTTTAACGCAAATAATAAGCTAGTCCTTTGGGACATGATCCTGTCGCTCTGTTTCATATTAAGCCCGTTCATTATTTTGTCACTTGCTTCAAATCGAATTTACTTAGCAAACACTCTGATTAAATCACTTTTGCTCCGTTTGAAGGTTCAGTGGAAATTGGCAATCGTCCTTTCAACGCGAGAGAGTTTGTCAATTGAATATGGAAACTTGCTGGAATTTTTCACGAACATGAACAAACGTAATGCAGCGAATATCATTGTCATCACAATTTTCTGCGTACTCAATATCGTTTTTGAAGTTAAAGAATGAATTATTGAGTAATCTTTCAAGAGATTGAAATTTCTTGCTTTCAGGGATATTTCCTCAGTCTTCACATTGCACTGAATTTACGTTCACATACAATAAGGATGATAATCGTTTATGTTGCCGTTCTGTACTTGGTAATATTCGCGTTAGAATTGTTTTATGCCATACAGATTTTCGAGGACATCAAAAAAATTTCAAGAAGCAAACCCGAAGAATTCGCAAGTTCATCCAAATAACGAAACGATTTTTTGATTGAATTTAAACTTTTTATATAGATATCTGAAGACTTTCAAGAATCAGAAGCTTTTATCATCAAGAAACTTCATCATGATTTCACTTTCGTTACATTCGGACTCGATAATGTTGACAACACCTTGTTGACCACAGTAAGTTCTACTTTCAATGAAAGTCTTTCAATTAAATAGTTCTTTCAGATTGCCGAAACGATATTTGCAAACTTCATTCTTTTGATTCAGTTTAAACTCGTCGAGTTGTGAAATTCCCGATTGATCCACTCTTCTTATTTGCTTAGCCGAACTTCTGTTAGGGCAATAGTTCAAAATAGGCCGAACAGTTGGTTAACAACCAGAAGGTTTCGGGTTCGAATCCCTATTGCTCTCACAATTTTTTTTCTTTGAATTTTTTTCTTTGAAATGTTTTTACAATGTAAATAAATAAATATTTTATCTTGAAGTTTTGCTGATCCTTCCTAAAATTTTTGACGAATTTCTGATAAATCTGGGAGAAGATTATAAAAGATTATCTTTTTTCGATTTTCCTTTTATTGTTTCATTTGTAAGTTTCCATTACATAATTCTGTTGCTTTCTCTAAGTTTAGGTACTGTCAAACTTAAGCTTAACATTTTACTTTCTTCAGAAGAAACTTTTTTTTTCGTAAACACTTAGGATTGGTATCACATTTTCATTCTATCCCTTTTGCTCGGTTATTTGGCTTGCATCGGATTTCCTTCTCTCGCAGGAACTGTTGCTTTCATCTGCGAAAAAAATAAAACTTCAGATGCAGCAACAAGTTTCTGCTTCAACTGAGCTGCAGCTATTAAAAGCTTTTACGCTGTTTGAGATCCGAGAAGCTTTTTTATTCGATTTACAATTTTCCATTCGAGCAGAGAATTATTCCTTCGCTTCAGTTCCTCTAATCCAAATGTGGTTCTGTATACAATTCCATAACATTTCAATACGAAGGCTAAATACATGGCCACGATTCCCTATTTTAATTGCACGCATTTTCCAATCCATTAGTCAACGAGGCATTTTAACTTAAATCCAATTATCATGAACACTCATTAGATTCTGTAGAATATTCCATTCGTCACGTCTCGTTTAACAAATGTCAGTGCTTAAAGGTACTTTTATTGTAGGCGTTACTCATGCTTTTCACTCTCTGCCACACTCGACAAATAATCGAGAGATGCCTTACCAGCTTCACCCCTCCAAGAGTCTCTAGGAGCGTCTACTTCAATTTGATTTGTGTAAATGTTTTACAAAATGTCAAACTTTGCAAATAAATTTGCGCAAAAAAACTATTCGTAAATTTTGTTTGCTTAACTTTAATAGATTTTGAGTGATCTCACTAGACTTTCGAGCTTTACTCTATACAACTTTGACTTTTGCTGTAATTCTCTCACTTACAATCCGAAAATCTGCTTCGTTCACTAAATAATCTTATCGAGATAACATATGTTAGGCTGACCAATTGTGGAGCATTGAGATGAGAGGTTCATTTTGAGCAGCGAGAGAACCGATTTGTTTTGTGGACAGCATCAACATAATTTCTCATGAAACTATCGGTGGTTCATCCGGCCTTTGTTGATTTTGAATATTCACGAAATATAAATTTATTCAAGAGATTTGCAGTCGATATTTGGAAACTCAGTGGTTATTCATTTGAAACAATCTGCTTTTAATAGCGAGGGAGAGAGAGGATTTTATTCATTTGAATACAAATTGCGTTGTTAGAGAAAAATTCGTGAGTTCAGTAGCAAAGACTTTCTTTTATAACTTTCTTAGTTTTGTTGTGTCATAACTCACGATGCTTCCCCCAAAAAAGTATAAATTGTTATCGTCATGTTTCGCCTGGAAAACAGTCGTTAAATAAATCACCGAGCATGGCCGTTTTATGTGTTAAACTTTTAGAAATTGTTTGTGTACATTTGAACTACTTAAAAATAAATAAAACAAAGCTGATTCATTTCCTCTTTTTGGGTGTGGAGCCGTAAATTATGTAACTTTCTAGATAATTTTATTCTATTTTCAGTCTGAGTCCATTCTTTGATTATGCTTCGTATCGAGATTCATTGCTTTGCGAACCTTTCGTCACTAAACTTACGAGTCGACCCAAAAGAAATGTCGTCTAACTTATCGAGGAAATTAAAGCCTGAAAGTGTTCATCATCACACTATTTACAGTTCTCTGTCATTAGTATTCACAATCTCTTTTGTTTCATAAGTAATTTTCAACATTTAAACGGCTGACATGTCGTTCTGAAAGTTCGTTAGCAGCAAAGGGCATCAAATGCTGCTCGATCGTCCGTTGCCAGTAACGAAACCAGATGTGCTATGCTGATTGAACTGCTGGGTGATGGCGAGTTTGTTTTGGGTGATAACGTGCTGTGTAGTCGTTAAACGAATCTGGAAAAGTGAAATGAGACCATAAATTTTGGAAGTTTCTTGAAAAATCAGCAGAAAAAGAAAGAAATGTCACATAACAATCAATCAAACAATGATCCGTTGCTCCAGGGTTCGATTGGAGTTTAAAAGTCACTGAAGTCAGCAAATTTCATCATGAAAAACGATTATGAGAAGCAAACGATCTTTGGATTGTTATGAGGCTTTCAGCAAAATCTCATTTAATGAAATGCCATAAAGCATTGACTTTAATGGCTAGCATTTATCATGAGCTTATCTTATTCCGCGTTGTCCCACGCACGAGATACTCACGTCATTATTTCGCTTTGCACTCGCCTTGTCTCCGAACCACGGCCATTTCATCGTCCTCAGCAATGTGTTGCGAAAGTCCTCGCTGAACAAGCAATAAATGTAGAACGTCATCGAGTAGTTTAACAGCTCGAGAAGGTTTGCCAGAGCGCGAAACACCTTCAATGTAAATTGCTTATTAACATAAATTTATCACAGTTTTATGTAAATTTCCGAGCGGACGAGGATATTAAGAAGCGAATTAGTTTTCCGTTATTGCTCTGTGAGAGATTTAATAAGCGTCGTGTTTATGCAATCGCGGAAAGCTACAAAGCCACTAATTCCAACGAATAAATTGCACTCACTTGATACGAGTAGCTCGAGAGATTTTCTTCGGATAGCGTGACGTGCAGAATTGCCATTGGCGAAACACACACGAGGAACAGCAAGGAGCTGCTACCTGCAAACGTAAAATCGGTCATTAGTTGGATGTTTTTTTTATTTCTTAAATATAAGAAGACGTTTTTGTTCATATGAAGGTTAAGAGATTTTCTAATGAAAGAGCTTTTTCTCGGAAGAAATTTTTGTCAAAAGTAAAATCCCTTTTCAGAAGAACCAACTTTAACTAATCACAAGGCCATTTCAATAAACGTACCCAGGAGAAACATTAGCCTTCGTTCTTCAGCAAATTTCCTCGAGTCGTCGTCTTTTGTGTGTGATAACGTCATCCTTCGTCGTTTATTGCACGTTCGACGATAAACAATCATGATCCGAATGTTAAGGCTTGCTATTAGAAGTGTCGGCGCTAATTTAAATACTATCTCCAATATTACTTTGTATACCTGAAATAAAAGAAGCGACAAACGAACGTACGTGTTAATCAAGTTGAGTGTCTTTTGTCATTCAGAAAGAATTGGGGTAAATTGAGTCGGCATTTCCATTTACTCACCGAATAAAACAACGTCTGTAAAAACTCCGAATTATCACGCTTATAGTAAGTAATTGATCCATCGGCGAATAAGACACATTTAACGACTTCGTAACGAAATAAACTCGGCAGGTAAATTGCGAACGTGAGAATCGGGAGTAGAACGACTGTCACTCTATAAATATAAAGGAAACTTATTAGTAGACGAAAAAGATAAAACTGATTTTCAATGGTCATTATGTTACCGAGGTGGGCCGAGGGCTGGCCTCATATGCGAGGGATGGCAAACACTGACGTATCTCTCGATTGTTAACACAAGAAGCATTAAAACGCCTACGCCTGTAAATATTCATGAATCGCTATTATGATGAAGATAACGATGATAATCAAGAAAAGCTCTTACCTAAACAAGCATTGCCTAAAAACAACTCAAAATATGCAGTGTAAAAAGCTTCTCCAAAGTGTTGCCATCTTCCGCTGTCATGATGAAACAACAATCTTATGCCGAATGGTATCGCGAAAATTATAGCCAACAATGCCGATGCTGAATATCCTGAAAAGAACAATGAGAGCTTTCCTATAAACCAACAACTTTTGTTTTATAGCAAAGCTTTGGAGAGCTTTTCAAAATGAAAGCTTACGTTAAAGCTCTTAAGAGAAAATTAATATTGGCAGCTTTAAAAGGAAAATCCGTTTCGCTTGATTGTTTCATATGTTTAACAAGCTTCTTATTCTCGCTATGATTTATCTTTTCATAACAGCGTACGAAGAAAAGGATTCAAATGTAAAGTTATAAAATGTAAATTGAGAGGGAGAATTTAGTTCAAGGTCTCGTTCGCTTCTCATTCGCGAGAAATTGAAACCCGAAATAAAATTATTAGCTCCTTGAGAGGAAGCCTTGTAAGGAGAGCGCCAAGAATAACACATCCTGTTCTCGTTTCTTTGTTTGATCATTTAAATTGGAAATTTTCAACTGAGGGCCGACATATTAATAATTCTCGCTCTGCAAATATCAATAGAAATTCTTTTCTGGGTCAGTAATTAATGAATAATTGATTGATATGCTTATCCGAACTAAATTACTTGTGCTGGGTGTTGTTGTTGGATAAACAAATTTCAATCAATTAGTTCGATAAATTAATTTGGAAAGAGTTTTATGAACGTGATAATGATAATGACGCTGCACTAGATTAAGCTCTCTCAATTATGTTGCTACTGCTTTTTATGAAATATCTCGTGATTTTATCACAAGAAGGGGATAATTTATAGCGAAATTCAAGACTGGGGTGCGTTCATAAATTATGAGAGCTTTGCAAACGATAAAATTATCTTTTTCCTTTATTAAAAATTCTGTCATCTTTATGGGAAAGCTTTCTCTTCTTCTGCCTTCGCGATGAATAAATTAAAAAGCTTTTTCTTAACGCCAAAGCATCTTCTATTAAAAGTTTGTGTTTCGTTCCCTTCAACCAATCGAGCTAATCTCGGAATCTACAGAAATTTTCTCGTATTTTCGAATCGCCCAAGGAGGGAGGTTTAATAACCTCGAGGGAGAATTAGCAACGCAATTTCCGCCCGCGGTAAACTTTTTAATTATGCGAACTTATCGTGTCATAGGATTAAACATTCTTAAATCGTCAGGCTTCTGCGGTTTCACGTCGTCTGACGCTCATTTACACATCATAAAGTCGAAAAGGGTGTCGAAATGCCAATCGATATGTTAGCGCCACGATAAATGTTTTACGAGTCGACTCATGTCTAAATTCTTTTATGATCGCTGAATGTGCATAAAAGTTAATCGTCTTTAAAGTTCGAGCTGATTTGTGGTTTTTGAATTGCAATTTAATTGAAAAGCTTCGAGAATTCTCACATTTACCGACCACAGAGCTTATCGATTGTCTTTTGATTGTCAACTCTAGTTTCTCCCCATTTTTATTGATTACATAATTATCGCTCGTGGCTGTTTATTATCTTGTTAGCTCGAGTGGAAAAAGATTGAAGATGATGTTCTCGTATCATTAAAGTATCGTGTGACTGATTGTGAAATGTGAAAAGATCTTTCGTAGACAAACAAACGAAACGTTGTAGACGAGAAGAGTGTCTGCTTACCTCGCATGTAAATATAAGCCGTTCCTCGCATATTCCGTCGTGTGAGCACGATGAGATTCAGCACGTTTCCCAATATGCCTAATGTGCAGATGATTGGTAAGATGACTCCATAAGAGAGCTTTCTAAGGTTCTCCGTTCTTGGATCCTCAAACGGCTATTCATTGATAGAAACGAAATTGAAGAGATTGAAAAAGGTTTCAGCAACAGAACTGATTGAATACATATTGTTATGTGCTCGTTGGCTCTTCAATAATTTTTGAATAAAGTCAGAGCTTAGGTGCGAATGACCGGCGAGAACAACAAACGATTGCGTCATGACGGTCAAACGTAGTATTTTCTTCATCATCATGAGAGCGATAAGCTTCTTCTGAGACAAAAGCTTTATGTTCGTCTCGTTCGCTCTAATGACTAAAGAAGTATCATGAAATGTCTTTGGGAGTTCATCATGCTCTAGCTCGACGCAAGGATGAACTTAATGCAAAAGGGAATTTAATGAAAATTTGAGAACTTCTGGAGTCTTTGCTGCATAAATTTCTTACATTAAAAGGTTTTTCATTGGTTCAATTACTTGAGAGATATTTGTATACTACGCTCACTTTTTCTTATTAGAAACTTTCTACATCTTAAAGCTGAAGTTGATACTCACTTGATTCTTAGGAACGTAGGGTGATGTAAAGTTTGATCCCCAAACTTTGGAGCAAAAAACCGGCGAATCATCCAACGAGTAAAGTTTGGACATTATTCTGATTAGTTTATAGTTTGAAGCATACGACTGATGCACTTTACACAGAAAAGCGAGAGTGTCTCTCCATAAATACTCTCGATATGCGATTAGCTATGCGTCAAGATTATTCAAAGCGCTCTCCACATTATGCGCTTGATAGCGATCACTTCACCACGACACATTTCAGAGAATGTTTGAATAGTTTATCAAAGTTTCTGTTATTCATTGTTTGTTGATTATTCCATTGAGATTTTCTGCTGATGTCTGTAAGCAGAAAAACCAATAGATTTTAATTAAAATCTTTTTTTGATTACAATGCATTCTCATGACGCATCAACGGATGACTTCGTTAGATTGGAAAACTTTGCGAATTGAATTTAACTGGGGAAAGATGCACGAAGTGAAGAATCGATAGATTTCATCACAAATTTATGTTCGCTTCCTTGTCCTTGACACTTTCCAAGGATAAAAGACGCAATAATCACTTTATTTGTGCAAAGTTGCTTCACATGAAACCGTCGATATGGCTTAAGACATTGAGATATCAGATACGATTAACTCTGCATTCACTCGGAACGAAAGCTGCTAAGCTCAAGCGAGATGAAACTTCATTAAAGCATTTTATTAAGTTTTTGATATGCAACGCGTTTTATTAAACTTTTATGCGGGATGAGTCAGGTTTTGTCACGCCGGAAAGGATAGCTTTGTCCCATGTTGTTTTTCATTTCCCTCTGCTCTTTGTTTGAAGAAGCTCTCGAATAATTCAGTCACTTAACTCAAACTGATGATTTTTCCCTTTAAGCTGCCATAACTGACGCTTCGTTTCCCCTCGAGTGTCGCTGTTTGCACACATTTTCCACTTCAATCACACATTCGTTCAGTCACGTTTCTGATCGAGGGCCAGAGCGGTTTTTTACGTTTACATCGAAATAAGTTCGCCCTTTTATGAAAACTGTCACTCAGACATTCGCTACGCTGAAAAATATTAAGCTTTCCGTATCAAATTAAAGTTCACTCAACTCGCAGCAAAATTTTCTAGCCACGTGCGAAGCCATCACAAATGAACGTTTCAGTGTAAATAAAAATTGTTCCTTTTCGCCTCTTTTTTGTTTTGACTTCGAGGCGAGCGAGCAATATTGAATCAAAGTCATCGCTGTTTGTTGTTTTGTAAGAGTAAATAAAAAACAAAAAAGCAAAGGCGGAGAGTAGGGGAGGAGCAGAAGGCGTTGAAATTATGTCTCGAAACGACATCATGCACTTTCGAGAGTTTTCCTATTCGAGAAATAGGTCGAATCAATAAATCTATTGTTTGTGTGTTGTCTTTTGAATACTCGGCGAGAAGCTGTGAAGAATCAGCAGAAAACAAGCGGGAGAGAGAGGAATAAGTTGGAAGAGGTTATTTTGTTCAGGCTTCCAGGAAATGAAGAAAGCAAAGTCGATTTATTATACTTTTGATTGTGGCAGCGCGATGATGGCGCCAATTAAATTGAAAGAACTTTCACTGAAGTTTGCTCGTTAAATGATCGTTATTGATAAACAGTCTCTTGGTTGGTTCTTATCATGTTTCCTTTCAATAGAACAATGATGCTCGTGAAGCTCTGAACTCTTAAACATAAGGAAGAAGCTTTGTATTCCTTTTCTATGGAAATTTCTTTTTCTTGGTAAAATTTATCTTGCATGAATATCGTTGCTTGAGCATCGAAAAGGGAGACGAACATGCATTGAATAATTTGAATTTTCTTGCCATCATTTTACGTAACTCGCGTTCTATCTCTCTCACTCTCTGCTATATTCCCGTTGAACGCGTTGTAACAACATTGTTGTATTATTTATGAGGGTTGATACTAGGGCGAGCTTAAAACTGTCCTAGTTTTATTTCGCTTTCAATTTAATCTTTCGCTAGACAATCGCGTTAAGCATCATGCACAAAAAAAAATGCTCCAAAGAGAAAATCCCCAGCCATCGTGACCGGACTCAAAATGACTCCCGGCGAGAAAATTAATGAAAACGACTTGTTGCTATTACTTTTAATAACCTCTGATTTATTGCATGGATTTATCGCTCCTAAAAGTCCATTTAATCTACATAATGGAAAAGTGAAATTTTCATTAAAGTCGGAGTTCTTTTCACAGTTTCTTTCTTTAGCGAATTAATCAACAAACTGCGTTCGGAAGTGTGAAACCCAAAACGATAAATTAACACTAAGATCAAGTCGACCTTGGAAGCAGGAGATCGCAACGGGTGTGCTGCGGTTAGTGTTGTCTGAAGGCTTTTAGGTGAACACGAGCTGTGAAAACATTTAAGCTTCGACAGGTTCCGCAGCTTTTCGATAGAAAATTTCTCCGATTCACTGAGAAAAGTTCCCACATTTATTTAGAAACGTGATGATAAGCGATAGTGTGAGCCTTAAGTATTCCAGCCATTTGTCACTGTCTATCTCGACTCGGCCTATAAATCACTTTAAGCGTTTGCAACTGTTTGCAGAAGATCAACATTCACACATCTTCAATCAATTTAAGAAATCGTAAAATATTTCATTCAACATTTTTTCTTTTCGACACATTTGATTTTCTAATCTGCACTTAATAATTTGAATCGCGTGCTGCGAGACATTTCACTTCGATCGTGTTGAAGGTTTGATGGTGACTGAAACTGCTTTCTCCAGACGTGAGTTCATTGATGTTTGTAAGGAAAACTTTTGATTTCTCTCTTCGTGGAAAGTCGCGCTCAGTTCGTTGTCACTGGAAGTGAAAATTTCTTGCTCGCAAGAATCAACAGGTGAATTTTCATTCATGGCCTTGCCCGATCTTTACGTTACTATCACGCATTTACAACAATAAATGTTATTTTGTATTCCACTGGAAAATTTCCTTCTCAAAATTTGCAAAGAAGAAAATGAAAACATTTTTCATCGTTTACTTCGCATCTGGAGCTCTCGAAAAGAAGATTGATGTGGATGAAAATAAATTTACTACAACTTCCGCGTCCCTTTCAATAAAATTCAATCTCGTATTTGATTTTAGGGAAACAAAACCTTCCTTGAATTTGAATAAACAATCGATGAGTGTCCTTGTTATATCCAGGGATTGTCTTCAAAAAAAAACAAGGAAAAGAAATTACAATTCCTCCCAAAACAAATGTTGTTCAGACATTTCATAGCAAGCATGTTATTGACTTAAATTAGATTTCCTCCTCGATGTTCTGGAAGAATCATTGAAACTTCTTTTCATGACTCGACAAATGGCAACGAAATTAATTTCGTGCTCCAGGCGAAAGCGATTTTCCGTTTATCGCCAAAAAAAATAAAGAAAAGCGAGGAAAAATTTAGGTCACTACGTCAATTTTCATCTAGAGCAACGCGTTTGGATCCAGCATCATAAAACTCTGGATTTTATACATGAAGGCGTGGGGGAGAAGCAGAGAAGGGAGAAAGTATCACATTAATTTTATTTCTTGCACAACAACTTCTGAAGTTTCTTGTTCCCGATTGGTTTGACGTGAGCACATCAACAGCCATCCCGAAAAAAATATATACGACCAAGGCGAAATTGGAGAGCAACGTGCGTCAACAAACTTTTTCGATTAATGGAAAATCTGTGTTATTTATTGTTCACATCGTCATTAAGCATCTTAGGAGTGATTACGGAGGACGGAAGCCAAGCGTTGGAAATGGATGTTCTGATTCTGACAAAAAGATCATTTTCATTGAATGTTTTTTTCCCCGTGTGAAAGCTTGATGAACGTCAGGAGCAGGAAATTTATTATGCAATTAACGGCAGAAACAGAAAATGTTTGAACTTGACTCATCTTCACATCCGACACAGTTAAGACTTTGAAAGTTCTTTACTAATTCTTTCAAAATATTTATGTTTCTAATTTCTTTTTCAGAGTTTGTCTTTGACTTTTTGTTTGAAGTTTACCAACAGAATTGAATTCCCAGTATAATTAAGTGTTCTCCAAGTTTCTTGAAGCATTCATGGTCAATTAGAAAGAATCATCAAGAAGACCTCAACTTGTGGTTTGTGTGTGAGTTGCTACCTAAACAAGGTAGAAGGAGAGTTCAGACAAGATAATTTATTTGAAAACTGTCAGTGATGGATACAGGTGCTCTGGGCTTAATAAGAGAAAAGGGCAAGAAACTCTTGAATTATCTGATTGATTGCACTTCAATCAGAAAGCTCTCGAATAAATTTAAAGTTCCAAGTTTTATGTTTACAAATATTTTCTTTTTACGTACGTTTACTTTCTCAGCAAATTCCCAGAAAAAGTCTTTAACACAGATCTCGAAAATTATTTTCAACAAATATTCAATTTCTCCTGGCGATATCTTTAAGATTTGATTGCTTCATTTTACTCGACGGTAAACATTTTTTTTTACGTCGACGTTTGCTTGGCAACTATTCTTGCACGAGACGATTTTTTATTTTTAAAACAAAGTAAGAAAAGTTTTTTCATCACTTGAATCTTCTCCGTCAAATTCAATCAAAGCAGTGATTTCCATCACTGATGGAAACTTTGAGTGGCAATAAATTTTTAATGGAATCGATGACAAATTAATTACATTTTTTATTTCGAGCTGTTCGAGCCTTTAATCACATCACGACTCGCGGGAAATCTCTTGAATTATTTCACATTTAATCGAGAACATAAAAATGTCTTTTGCCTTGCTAGGAACTTTTTGAAATTTCGTCCGATTTCGTTAAACATTTCACGTTGACTGATGATTTGAAATTTGCTCGAAAGCTGTAAAATATTTTATGGGAAAATCTTCTCAGCTTTTCCAGTGAGAAAGATTTTCCTTGCGCGCGCGAGAGACAGAGCGAAAAAGAGCAAAAGAGAAAAGCGGAAAGCTGAAACTTTATGTGTTTGCTGATCTAATTTGATATCCTAGACAACTATTGCATAACTGAGCAGAAATACTTTTATCATAGTTTTATGTATCACTTTGCTTGTTCCAAGACTGTTGCGTAATGATTAGAATCACTTAAGAAAGGAATTCGCTTAGGGCCACCTGATTCAAGACATCTCAAGGCCGAAGAGATTTGAAATTCCCTGAATGGAGGGTGATGCGGGGGAGAAGTTGACGTCTGTTAAAGATTGCGACGAGGGTGAAGGATTTAAATTAGGTTAAAAGGAAGCGACTTGTGGTTTATTTCACAAAATCCGAGACCGCTAAATTTTCGCTAGTTTCCGCGTGCCGCAACGAAATATTTCCGAAGACGTTTCGAGGAGTTTAACAAAGTTTCTGTGGAGCGGTTTGGCATGAAGAACACATAAATCTGTTAATATATCGTGCGAAGCTCGCTTAGGAAAATTATTGATTCTCTTTATCGTTTTGTTCGCATCAAGTATCATTTTACCAAAACTCACTCGTAAGAACATTACTGCGACGATGTAGACAGGTGCCAGGTAACGGCACGTAATCGTCAGAAGCTTACAAACGAGAATTGAAAAAGTTACTGTCCAAGGCTTTGCGTCTGATAGGCTTCGACTTCTTAGTAAGTATCTTTCATTATTGTTCATTATCAAAATTAATTGATTGTTCAGCTTTCATTGTGCTCATCAAGGCAATTCATCGAAATAAATGATTTCTCGAAAATTACAGCTCAGCTTTAAGAGACCGTGTTCATCCCTTAAAGACAAGGAAAAGTTTTATTTACATTTTTGATGTATTTGAATTGTTTAACGTCGAGTTTGAGTCGATTGTTTTCTTCCGTCTTGTTTCAATCATCTGCACAGCTTGAAATAATTCAATTAGAAAATGCAAATTTGTCTTTGTCAGCTTCAATCGATTATTTCACGTTTAAGCAATCAATCATCGCTTGATTTGTCGAAGCATGAAACTCACAAAGCTCGAGCTTGTTGTTGAATTCTTTTACTCCTAGGTCATTGATCTAAGAGCTTCGAACCTTTCAACTCTTTTCTGATTACCAACTAAAAGTTGCATGAACTTTTAAGTACTTTTGTTGTAAATGTTATTCGTTTGATAACAAATCAACGAGCCTATGATGAAAAGGCCTCTTTACATTTATCACTGAAACGTGTTAGAATTTAACGACATCTGAATGAACAACCAATGTGAATGCGGTGATTACGACGACGACGAAGCATCCGAAAAATTTAACTCTCGTTGACTGGCATTTGTGTCAAGGAAATTGTGTTGTTATTGCGTTTGAGCCTCTGGCGAAGCAACTTTCGTGCGTCATTTCATCCCATTTGGAAACAAAATATTATTTCGATGCTCACTGCTTGGCGTAAAATCATCTGTGAAGTGAATTGAAAGGGTTGAATGCTCTATCGTTGACGCTTCCGACACATCGCTCACGGCGGCGAATCATCGATGCGGATTTGTCAAAGTATCTAATGTAACGATGAGCTTCTGAAAATTTATTCGAGCGCAGCGAGTTTTTCTGGGTAAATTGAAGAAGCTTTGAAGCATTGCTTGAGGAGTTCTGTTGCTCATTTTACGACTATTTCCTTTCTTATAACACGGAAAAGGTTTACATATATTGTTGCTAAACTGGCAGCAATTAAGAACGCAACAGCCTCGTGTCAATGATTTAATGCTTGCTTTGCTTGTTTATTCAGCAAAAAAAGGTTGCGTGGGAAATCTTGCTTTTTCGGAAAAGTTTTCCGTATTCATTTGCTTGCGACGAGTCAGAAACGTGAAGAAGCAAGTCACGAAACATTTTGATTCATTTTAAGCTTTAACACTTGCGGTAAATACCGCAAAGTCGGTTGTCGAGTTAAAACTTTAATGAAAGGAAATTATTTTGAAGAAAACAAAAACAAGAATAAAGGAAACTTTTCGTCGGGAAATTCAATCTAAAGCGCTGATCCATTAGATTCATAATGGAAACAACACGAGCGTAAAAGCCTTTTATTAATAAAACTTTTCGTTCTGACTCGAAATTATCGCCAACAATTTTAGGAAAAATTTCAATCATGCAAAAAACAAATATTTTTTTATATTCCTCGAACGATCAAAGTAAAACAATTGACAAATTTAAATAAAAACACTTTGCTCGTTAAAACTTTGGGCACGAGTGAACTTTATCGTTTCCAAGTAACCCGATCTTCGCTGTCGATTGAGAAGTTGTATCAATTTAAAATCGTAATTATCAAAATTATTCAAAGGCTGATCCCAAATCTTTGATTTATTCATCACACTTTAATCTTTTGATCGACTTCATGTTTTTGTCAATTTTCTTGTTGTTGAGAAACTTTTATTTGTTTGCCAAAAGTTTTTTTTTCCTAAATAAAAAACGAGAAAGCTTTCACGAGCTTCTGGAAAAAAAATTTCCTACCAAACCTTTTGAATCTACTTAACTTATCAAGTTGTTTGTTTTTCTCTTTCGAAGCGAAAGTTTTCTCGATTTTGAAGCTTCTGCGACGAGCTTTTGGTTTTTCGAAAAACTTTTCCTGAGCCTTCAAGGTATTTTCGTTTTTCCCTTTTGTTACCGCCTCGGGTGAGTGAACCCTTCTCTCTCGATTCTGAAAAATCTGCTGGTTGCGAAAACAAATGGGCTTCAATAAATCCTCACTGTTGCGTTACACTCTTCGCATTGACTGTTCCGATTATTCTAGCGAGTGTCATAGGCCACCCACAACTAATTTTCTTTCCGGTTTGTAAGTGTTTACATAATGACTCGAAGAAATGAGTAAGAATTTAATTAATGATTGGTTTAACGATTGAAGGAAAGTTATGAAAGCTCATCGTCGTTAACTAGAAGAAAAAGTCTTTGTTTTAATGTCAAAGCAATCTGTTAACAAGCAAGTGAGGGAAAGAGAGTGGAACTGAAGCGTCATGACCTATATAAGAGCAAACCGCAGCTATAAAAAAATTGTCTGTTTCATTAGCGAGTGCTTTCCATCAAAGCTTAAGAGATTAGGATGAAATTAAAAATTTCTAAAAGTTTTCTTGCACTGTTAGTCTTGATTCAATCAGCTTCACTATCAAGTGCCGACGTCGGCGAGTTTGTGTTTCAGCATCAAACTTTATCTCAAGCTGTGCTCGATATTATCAGGTCATTAGATGGCGACGAAGCATCTGTTACGAACATAATTAAACTTACATCACACGGCGCTGATGCGAGGAGAATTGACCCATTTACGGAGGAGATTGTGAGGGGCGTCGATGGCCTGGTGAAGCTTCATTCTCAAGATTATGAAGAAGCGTCGTCCATGAAGCGGATACAGCACGACGCTCTGCTTATTTTAGACAACGAAATGACAATCCGGGAAATTGAGAAGTTTTTATTGTCGTTTAAGTTTGAATCGCATCGGAAACTTCTCGTTGTCGTACCAAACAAAGTCGTCACGGAAAACAGCATAAAACTAATGTTGGACATCATGTGGAGAAAGTTTATTTTGAATGTTCACGTTCTGACGACCGCACACAACGGCAAAGTAGAAAGCGAAGGAGGAAGTGTGAACTTGGATTTACACTTGTACACATTTTTCCCGTTCACCAAGGATTTCTGCGGTCAAGTTCGTCCAGTCGTGTGGAATATTTATAGAAACAGTAATTTTGTCATGGAGCGCGAGCATTTCCCGCGAAAGAATGAAAATTTATTTCAATGCACGCTGAGCGTTGCTGTGTTCAATGCACCGCCTTTCATGATTCTGTTGAATGATGAAAATGGGACAATTGATGTTGATGGCTCTGATGGAAATCTGCTGAAGACTCTCGCGTCTGAATTCAATTTCTCAATAAATTACATAGTTGTATCGGAGGACATACGATGGGGAGAACTTTATGCTAATCAGAGTGCAACAGGAGCGATTGCTGTAGTTCGTAGCGATAACATGGGATTTTCTATTGAATAAAATGATTAATTGTGGTTCGTCTCATTGCAGATTCTCAACAGATCAGTCGATTTGTCATTGGGGATGTTTTCGAAAACGGCGACAAGGTTAAAGTTTCTCTCAATGTCAATCACCTACGCTCAAGCTCCATTGGTCATGATTGTTCCACCAGGACGAGAATTCAATTCAATTCTTAAACTATTGAGTCCCTTTGATGTCTCTGTTTGGTTTGTTGTCAGTGGAATGATGTCAATCGTTCTAATCTTCACGACGATCCTGAAATATCAGTCAAGGAGAGTGCAAGATTTTGTTTTTGGAAAACAAAATCGAACGCCGTACTTGAATGTCATGAACGTTGTTGTTGGACTTCCCGTTTACAAGACGCCAGGACGAAACTTTTCTCGATGGATGTTGATGATGTTTGTCATTCTGTGGCTCGTCATGAGAAGTCTTTATCAAGCAGTTCTCTATAAAGATCTTCAGTCAACACCCCGCACCCTTCCTGTTCAATCGATCGAGGAATCTTTACGACGAGGCTTCGTGTACTACATGATTTCGCCCACGCATGAAAACGTCAAATATTTACCGGAAGTTTACGACCGAAGAATTATTGTTTCTCGAAACGACTCTCTCGACTATGTAAAGAGGTTAAGCCATCCGTCAGTTAATGCAGCATTCCTTGCCGGCCTCGATACGGTTCGTTACTCAAACAAGCATTTACTTTACAACTACTCGCTTAGCATTTGCCCGGAGACATTACTGCTACGACAATACGGAATCGTTTATCCCAAAGACTCGTTTCTCGTTCAAAGTTTCGACAAGAAAGTGCGCAATCTAATAGAAAATGGATTATTTGTGTATTGGTTGTCTAAACACACGGAAAACATTAAACAACGGCAACCCTTACGAGAACCAATGAAGCTTTCACTTAATCATCTGGCGAGTGCCTATCAAGTATTGTGCTTTGGGATTAGTTTCGCCTCCGCAATTCTACTGCTCGAATTGTTATCCATAAAATTGAAACGTTTAAGAAAGTTTTTCTGGTTTTTCGAATAAATCAAACTTAAGCAAATCTGCGAATTTTAATAGCGAAAGCAGATAAAGATAGTCACGAAATAAGCTATTAAACCAGATTAAGGTTAGATAAGTTTGGATTGACACCTATTTCCGATGAAGGAATAAAATTATTTTCGCACTCAAAATATTAAAAAAATAATTTAGATTGATGTCTCGTGTGATATGCCCACACACTCTCAAATAATAATTGTTTTCTATTTAACATTAGTTGAGTATTGTGGATCCATAAAAAAAAACAAAGTTTCTCTCTCGGATACCAATTCAAATCTCATTAAATTTATTTGTTTTCTGTTGTCTCTCTGTAATTTATTGATGAATAATAAATTAATGTAATCGATATGAAGGTCAGGCGTTTATGAAAGTTTGTGGAAAACAGAAAACCCAAAAACGCTTGAAGGAGAAATCACCGTTTGAGGTGCGGTTAAAAGCTTGGTTAATGTTGACGCGCGCTCAATTACAAAAAGCTTCCAGGATCACTTTCATCGCATCTTAATTAACAGCTAACTAATTACACTTAATTCAATATCCTAATAAAAATTAACATTCAATTAAAATTCAATTAAGCAAATGATGTTCTCTCTCTTAGGTTTTGTTTATAAAAGCTACGGAAATGAATTAAGTCTTTAGATTATCGCGATTCATTGAGTTGTCTGTTGAGACATGAAGACATTCCTCGCTGTGTTTACACTGAAGCTTTTGCTTACAGGAAGCTTCGCGAAAAGCGATTTAATAAAAACGTCAGTTAGAGAAATTATCGCGAGTGAGTTCACACGAAGCTCTTTATATTTCTTGTACGATGAAGCGACGGATGCAAATTTTGTTAATCAAGTTCTAAGTTCATTAGTCAATGTCAAAGTGCAGATTGAAAGTTTTGATCAGCTGAAGAAATTTCCAGAGAAGCGAAGAGACGCGATAATATTCGTCAACAATTTTAATTCGTTTCTGTCATTGAACGCTGTTTTGACTGATGACTTGTTCAACTTTGATGGATTATTTCTGATAGTTGGCGACAAAGCGATGGAAAGTCATGCGAACGCGATTTTTAAAATCTTTTGGGAAAAGTTTATATACAACGTTAATCTACTTGTTTATGAAGAGACGTCAGCGACCCTTCTGACTTTTTTGCCGTTCACTAATGAGAGTTGTTTCGATACCTTCGCAAAGGTCATCAATGTCTTCGATCTGAAAAGCTTAAAATGGACTGGAAAGGAATTTTTTCCTCGAAAGCTTGAAAATCTCTACAACTGTCCATTAAGAGTCGGAACTTATGAGTACGCCAACGCTGTCATCACATCGAAACTCGAGAACGGTTCGATTCAGTTCAAAGGCAGCGACATTGAGCTCATCAATAGCTTGTCCGAAATCCTTAACTTTCAAGTTGATTTTCGTTTTGTAAGTCACAATGGTGGATGGGGTGAGCTTTTTGAAAACGGAACTTCAACTGGTTCATTCAAAATGCTCATGGACAACTTAACGGATGTGACGATTGGTTGGGGCATTTTGACATACTGGAAATTATTTAATGTCTCGTCGAGCGAAGACTATTTCATGGTTCCGCTGGGCTTTGTCATACCAACAGGGCGACAATTTACATCGATCGAAAAGCTCTTGATTCCATTCAGTCCATTAGTTTGGATTATGGTTCTAATCGTAATGTTTGCAGCTGTTTTCGTCATTCTACTTGTCGAGAATCGAGCTAAACGTTGGCGAGACATTGTCATTGGACGCGAAGTGAAAGCTCCGCTCATGGATTTGATCGCGGCTGTGTTTGGTGGGTCGTCGCATTCATTACCAAGACAACAGTTCCCTCGATATCTTCTCATGATGTTCCTCCTCTATTGCCTCGTCATGCGAACTCTTTATCAAAGCGGGTTATTTAAGTTCATCCAGTCAACGAAAAAGTATGGCGTTTCGTCCATCAATGAAATGGTTGAAGAGAAATATCAGATTTACTCGTACGTTTGCTATGAAAATATTTGGAGTCATCTGAGTTTTAATAAAATGTAATCTTGACTTCGATTTCTTTTCAAATGACGAATCAAAATCCTTTTATTCCACAGAACGACATCAGAAAGCGCAACGGAGATCGAAAAGCTAAGAATGAAGACCTTGGACTCGGACAATAAAATCGCGATCATCACTTCTTTCGACGAAATTGTTTATCTCAACAAACTCAATCTCAATAAATTTTCCTTCAACGTTTGCAAGGAGCATATTCTTATGCTTCAAGTGGTCGCGTTTTTCCAAAAGAACTCTTATCTGAAACAACCCTTCGACAAAAAGCTGTCGATGTTGAAGTCAAATGGGCTGATCAATTTTTGGATTTCGAAGTATGGAAGTTACCGAGACTACCTCGTCATTCATCAGCCCAAGAAAGGCCCAGAAAAGTTAAATTTCGTTCAAGTGTTTGGATGCTTTGAAGTTTGCGCTGTTTGCCTTCTCTTCTCAACATTAGTCTTCATTCTAGAATTAATGATTTACAAAACAAGACGAAATGTTTGAGCGTGGGAAAACAATTTGAGTCTTTATCATCATCCATCATAATTATGACAAAGTTCTGTTCACTTAACACTAAGAGAGATTATTTGTATGTTTCAATTTTCGTGCTAAGACACCCGTGAGTTGCAAGATAAATCGTTGTAGACAAGCACACTTAATTCAACATTTCTCATTAACAGCACATCACATAATCTTCTTCCGCTTTCCACGAATATTAATCAAGAGTTCAAGCACGATTATCACGACGCCGAGGCCGTTGCCACTAACAAGGACAAGAAAAGGAAGCTTTAAATCTTCAAGAGTAAGAGTTTTCGCCTTTGACGAATCAAATCTGAAGTTCCTCAGGTTTGTTAATGTCATACTAAAGTTGATGTCGTCAATCCATTTCAAAATAAAGCCGTAACGTTGAATGTCCATTAGAATTTCATTGACTCTTTCAAGATATCCTGAGTTGACTGGCAGCATGTAAGCAAGGAAATAATTTCTCGGACATTCCTTGTCGATTATATGTAGCTGCCGATTGATGAAAAAGTTTGCATTGTCTAACTGAACTGTTGACTTTCGAGTGATTGTCGCAACGTTGTCGTAGTCCATGACGAGACTCAGCGCATATTTATCGGTGAGGAAGAGTTTCATTTTATTATGTAGACTCTTGATCGTTCCATTTGATTCTTCTGGGAACACATCGGTCAAGTAACCCGCATACTTTACTTTGATAATGTATTTAGATGCGTCAAGCTGTTCCAGTGAGTTAATGTCTTTGAAGTACATCGGTTTGACGAAGACCGTTGAAAGTCCTGACTGATAAAGAGCAATGAAGTTTATGCTGGTGAAGCAAATCGCTGAGATGAAGATTCTCTCGCTTTGAACTCTCGTGAATCGACGCATGGGGATACTGAGATACAACATAAAAGTGTCGATAAAGATTTGAGTGTATTGACGCAATTGAGATTGTTTTGCTAGAAATGGACTGAGGTTGTAGCTTTGGATCAAGAACTCAATGCTCTCGACCGTGTCTGAAGGTCGCTTAATGCTGTTGTTTATAAAGCGAAGCGTTGACCAAATGATGCCAATCAATATTCCCGAGCAAAACAAATTGAGCCATAAATAATTGTCAAATATGACGAGCGGCAGGAGAAGCGATGGTATCCTTTCGGCCTTTTTAACCACCACGCACAATTCATCCATGTAAATAGGAAAAGCGAACTCGCAGGCCCGTGTCTCGTAATCCTATTAATAGATTAAAGAGAGAAATGTTTAAAATTTGGTGTTTGCTGTGGAACTCTAAAGCTAAATCATCAAACGGATCACAGTCCTTGGTGAAATAAAACTCATGGAATTAAATAAAACTTTTAACGACCTTCATAAAGAATGCTGTCATTGCTATGTCCGCCTTCCTGTGTTGGAGATTTCCCAATGAACCAGTCAACGTTCCGTTCGATAATTTCTCCCCAAATTTTCCTTCATTTTTAATGACAGACACTTGTAATAAAAAATTAAACGTTTTGAGCGAGGGGGGTTTATTTAATTAATTTTGCTGCTCTAATTACTTGAAACGTTCATTTGTTCTCCAATGAATTTGGCTACTTCAGCATCGGGTCCTCCAAATGAACTCAGCGTTCCTGTGAAATTGTCAACACTTTTGGAAAATGCTGAGTAGAACATGTCGATTCGCATTGGATAACGATTGAGATTCCTGTAGCTCAGTTCGACTTCTTCATCTTTTGACAATTTCTTAAGAACTCCAAAGGCTTTTGTTGTTTCATCAATCTCGAATGGATTGAGAGCGTAAACCTCATTAAAGATTAATACAAATAGTTTTGAGTTTGTCGAGGAATTCCATGATGCGTTCAACAATTCGCCAACTTCTCGCAAAGTTGGTTTCGTCTTCTTGGTATCGATGATAAAGAGAAAAGTCCCGCTTCGACTCAGAAGACAGCCAAGGTAAAGAGAAAGCTCTTTAAAGAGACAAAATAGAACGAATCCTCCTTTTCGATATGAAAACCAACTGTCAAGAGAGCTTGAAAAGCTTTCAGGTAAACTTCGACTTTTCGCGACGTGGTGGGCTGAAACAGAAGCTTGTGGATCATCTTCCAAGCCTTTTAGTTGATACTCCGAATCATCAGGAAAAGTTGGAATAAGCTTTGGTGGCTCGTAAAACTTCTGATAAAATCTTTGGTAGTAAAGTGTTCTCAGCTCGCTATCTTTCTTGAACTCCTGACAATGTTCAGTCCATTCCTCGTAACTTTCTTCATCCTCAAAGTTGAAAATCACAAAAGATTTCTCCCCGAACTTGAAAGCATTTAATAGCGACTGCAAAACTCCCTCCGATTGCTCGTAATTTTTCAGCAAAATATTTAGAGTTGAAACTTTTCGAAAAATTTTACCGATTCCATCACGGTTGTCAACAACGTCAGTAAGAATCTCTTTCAGCTTCGGATGCTCGCAGTGAACAAAGCTTGTAGACGGAAATTGAATTACGCTCGAAAAGAAAAGCACACAAATCAGCGCGTTCATGGTTCTCGGTAAACTGAAAACGGAAAATTCCGTCAGATCCTGAAGGAAACGTCGCGAGAAAACTCAAATGAGCTTTCGATAAAGATCAAGAAATAATGTTTTATTGATAAAATAAACATGAAAGTAATTGGGCGGAAAAGTCTCGCGACAAAAATATGAATTGAAATATTTTTAGGACTTTTTCTACTCCCGAGAGAATCTCTCGAATCTAGTTCAGACGGTTATCTGGAATAAAAAGAAAAATCCCGGAACAAACTTCGGCATTGAGGTGATTAATACTTGTTCGACTACCTAAACTTCCGTCTCTGTTGCTTTTTGAATACTTTTCTCTTCGGGGAAATCATTTTTCATCCAAACTCTTGTCATACATGCGAGGGAAGCAATTGCAAATTACGTGAATCAAGGCATCTATTTGCCGAGACGTGTTTTCAAACAAAACTGTCTGAACGCTCCCGCCAGTCGAGCAGGGGAAATAAATCAAAATAAATGGATAATAAACTAAGATAATAAATAACTTGATATGTGTCAGATCTTTTTTTCTTTCTCTGCCGCTTGTAGTAAACCAAAGCAAACGTCATTGTTCAAACATATTTTCATTTCCCGTTCCTCGAACATCACAACAAATTAAATTTGTGTTACATGCAGTTTGGCTATTTCAATTCAAAGTATTTGGAGCGTAAGCAATCATTGCTGAGGATGCGGAATGTTTGGTGAACGTGGGTGTGCTATATCATCAAGATCGAGTTACATTCTCGATGATTTCATCCAGCGCTAAAGGAATTCGCATTCTTTTCCAAATTTTTCGGCAATTCGTTTTCTTCTTTCCTAAATCTCTGATGGGGAGAAATGAAATACAAAACAGCGAGCGAGTTGTTGAGTGGAAACTGTTGTTCGAGCAAATCTCCAGCAATCAGTCATGAAAGTTCAAGAAACTCGTCTGAGAGGAAATTTTTGCATTGTTCAGATTGATAAAGAAAGAAACATTAATTAAAACCGTTGAGGGAAATGAACGAATAAGTCCTACCACAAACAATGAGATTGATGAGTCAATATTTGTTTTTTATTCTTCTTGTTATTATTTGGGAAAACAATTATTTTACCATTTTAAGGGACAATTTGAGAATAACGTCATCGCATTAATTTTGTTAAATTAAAATTCTCAGCTTGACGACAAAAGTAATCAAAATAAATTTCAATTTTTCCAATTTATGTTCAACCCTCGTTACTCTTGATAAGAAAAAAAGTTCACATTTTAAGAGAAAAAGCACGTTTCCCGTTATTTCCTGAATACCAAGTAAACCCCACGATGATGTACGAGTAGGTCTCCTTTTTAATTTTCCACTTTGATGTGTTTTCCTTGTCGTCTACAAGAAATGTCAATGAACTTTGCGGCTTCATGTCCTTTAATATAATTCTGATCTCACATTTATTATTTCTACGAAAGCCTTCGATGACATCACGCAATCCATTCAATTTAAATTTCAACGCGTTCATGCGACTAAGCTGATTACTTTCCAACAATGTCAATCTCCGGATCATAAATCACTTATAAGTTATCACCAAGAAACATTGGGGATTGTGGCAAAAAGGGCTTCAGCAGAATTTCGACAAACAAAATATTTGCCTTTTGTGTGAATTTCCTGCTTCAAGCGTTCGAAAGAGAGAGATGGGGTGGCGATGTTCAATAACCTTAACACTTCCGACGAGTGAGAGAAACAAGCCATAAAAGATTTTGACATTTAAACGCCATGAATTTATTACGACACTTGTGTCCAATCGAATATGAGACATAACATTATTGAAATACGAAGAAAATTATCCTTTGTAAGTCTAAAAGTTAGAGCATAAGTCGAATGATTAAACAGGAAAGTCCCAAAGCTGTTGAGAGAACAATGTTGGCGGCGGTTAACGTTGTTGTATCAGTAGTTGAGCTTTCTGTTTCATTCTCGATCGTCGTAGTTTCTTCTGTTGAAACCGAAGTTTGCTCTGAAAGTGTCGTCGATTCGTTGTTTGGATTAAACCTTCTGTTGATAGCAACAGCCTCTTCGCTCGTTTGCCACGCGATGTTGTTTTGAATCACCTGAAGAGCAGGAGAAGAAAGCTCTGAGGAGACGTCAAGAGCAACCAGCATTTCATTGAACTATAAAAATTGTTTTGTTATTATTGCAAACCGACTGAGTTTCAATCTGCAAATTGGAAACTGGAAACCTTCTCAATGTCATGACAAAAGCCTTTTGAATTCGCTCACAGGTGTTTAATATCTGTGACGACGCTTTCATCATTAAAATAGAAGGAAATTATAATGAATAATTCAAAAGCTTTTCTCAATCAACGAGTGTGTCACTAGTTTTCAATTTTAGAATTAAAATGTAATTCAATTACTTTTGCGAGAAGCCGTTCATTGTAAATTCTCTTTGATAGATTTTTCACTAGAATTTCAATCAAATTGCTCACTCCAGTCTGCTCACTAACGGCGTAGTCTTCGAACTCAATCATGAAGTCCATCGTTGCTTCGACACCTTCGACGGAGTTGGAATAAACAGATTGAATAACTTTGAGTTTTTCTCCGGGCAGGTAACGAACTTCACTCCTCGACCCCAATAAAGTTTCAAGGAGATCAAAGAGAACTTTTACGTCACCATAACATCCAAGAGAATCGATGACTCTCACTCGATATTCTAAGTTGACGGAAGCTTGCATCTCGTTCCATAAAGTTTCAAAGAGCCGATGTCCTTCGCTAGCCAATGATGACGCCATTAATCCGAAGCACAACACAGACGATTCTAAATTGACGGGCAATTTCTCTTTATCGTCGACATACCAAGTTAGTTTGCTTCTCATTTGATCTAAACACACTTCGGACTTCATACGACAAACGAAATCGATCATTTGAAGCCTCGACAGTTTATCAGTTGCTTTCTCATCAGGCAAGTCATCATAAAATTCAATGTACTGCATGTACTCGGAGCTCAGTTCCAGCACGTAATTCTAAAAATAACTCTTAGCAATCAGTTTAATGAATTCAATCAATGATTTACTTGGAACTCGAGATGAACTTCCGACTCGACTACGAAATGATTCAACGAGAGAAGATTTTTGAACGCTGCGTTCCAAGGCAAAGACGATGTTTCCTCTTTGAGTTCCTCAAGTAAATCGAATGCTATATCGTATGAGAGATATCCATCCTTCGCAAGATTTAATGCGTCGTCAATCAACTGCGCCTTCGTTTTCGTACTGAACACTTGAGGGTTCTTTTGTAATGCAGTAATTATCGCTCTCCAGTTATCGTCATCGTAATTAACACGATAAAAAGCAAATTGATCGACGTTAAGGAGAAACCAATCGTCGGAATCTAACGATGGATAAATAACGTCTTCGTAGACATCGTTTGCTAACCACATAACGTCGCTGGCCACATTGTCCATCGAAGATGTGAGAAAGTTGTAAGGCATTGCGATTGGTTTTCTAATGACTCTCAGTTGATTGCTGACATTACGAGCAAAAACAACTGAGAAATGTTGCTGACTAATAAATCCCTCAATCACTGCTCGCAAATCAATTGTGCCCTTGGTGGATTCCTCGAGAAACGTGTAGAACGTATCGGGCGTGATGGATTCGAAGGATCTGAAAATCACAAAACCATAAATCATGAGCTTAGAGCGGAAGTATAATTGAATGCTTCCTCGACGAGGAATCCTCGTACTTCTCTTGTATTAAACGCTGCAGTGTTTGTGTGAATTTTTCTCTCGATATTGCATGATAAATCATTCGAAAAGTGCAAGCAGCTGAAAAAGAGAAAAGTGGGAACGGAAATATTTCACATCGAGAGTGACATTGAAACTTTGTGCTTTAGAGAATCTTCACAGTTTTTCACCTTTTTTAGTCACTTCATCGCTGAGAGCATCGTCAGCGGAAAATGGAAATTCCGATGCGAAGGATTGCAGCTGGAGCGTCGGATGAAGCACTTCACTAATGAACAGCTCGTCGTTGCTGTTGATCTCGTATGCCAGGAAGTTTGTTATTCCTTTGAAAATCCAAGCGTCACTCCACGACTCGAACGTGACAATGTTCCCGATAAATTGCGAAACTATGCCGTTCGTAATCAGCTTGAAGAGAGTGAGCTCTTTGAAAAGCGGTGAAACGAGAGGATTAAAGAGAATCAGATCCTCGCTGTAATAGGAGAAAGTTTAATTCAACGTTGAGAAGAGGAAGCTTGCATCATATTCCAAGAAATGAAGATTTAATTTTTGAAACACTAACCGATAGAAATTAAGCTTGTAGAATGATCCAAGCTCTCGTTCGTAACCGGGAAGTAAAATTGAATGAAGAACTTTATGAGAAAGTGAGACACCTAAGAAAGATTCAACAGATTCAACAACAATCGTTGATATCTCAGAGAGCTTTTCTGTGTTATCCACTTCGCTTTCTCTGACAGCCACTAGATGCTTAATGTTGCTGTTGATATCACTGGCGATCTCTGAAAATCCTGAGACAAAGAAAGCCAAAGAACTCGGCGAGAGTCGCGGCGTTTCACCAAAATATGAAGTTAACAGGTTTCCGAAGCGACTTCTATCAAATAATTCCATGTTTGATACCGCAGAATAGCCTAGATTGTGTTCGAGCTGAACCAAAAATTTTGATCTGTGTTCTTCCTAAAAAAATTCATTAAATTTTAAACTTCTCACTCTTTTAATTAATCTCATTTCACCTGAGCTGTGTCGTAACATGGAAAAGCATAGCGAGCAGAAAAGGGTTGGAAATGAGTCACAGCTTGTCTCCTAGTGAAAACTTAACTCGTTTAGAACTTTATGTAAAAGTCTTATGAAATGTAAATTACTTGTAAAGGTCGGGTCCGTCAACATTCTCAACGAAAGTCGAGATGAAAAAGCCTTCAGACGAGAGTTGGTATTCTCCTTGAAAATCAATGACTAAATCATAAGATAAGCCTTCCAAAAGATTATTCCCTGATGTAATTTTGATAACATCGTCGGTTTCTCTTTCGAACGGCGTCTCAATTGAATTTAACGTCAAAGTTTTAATTGTGTGACTCCGGCTGTGCAGGAATATATCTCGAGTGGTTTTTAACACTTTTATCTTAATCAAAACAAGTCCTGTAAACTTATTTGTGTCTGTTGGGATATTTGTATTTAGAATAACGAGATAAGACTCAGGCTTTGTTGTGTTTGGAAGCTTAAACTCTTCGTCGATTTGTTGTGCTTTGCTTGAAATCAACAAGCAGCAAAATATTAATAAGAAAATTTTAATTTCAACTCTCATTTCAATAAATTCACTTCTAACTCAGCGAACTCTAAAACAAAACTGTTGAGTCGTAGCTGAAATTGATTGTACAAGAGTTTATCAAACTGAGATTACAGAAGAAATTTTTATGGTTGGCTCAATTAGTTAAACGATAAGATATATTAATCTGATCACTACCGTATTTCATAAGCTCTACTCAACAATCAATCAAAGTGATTCATTGAAAATGAATTAAATACAATCACCGCGATAAGACGTAATAAAAAGATTTCTGAAGAAGCGCCTTGTGTCGTCAGTGCTACACTTGACTCTTGATTGTGTGATTCAGTTTTAGTTTCAAGTATTATCAAAGTTGGAGTCTTAACGTAAAGCTTATAAACGCTTCCTATATAGATTGTTTTGTATCACGATGATAATTATATCATTTCGAGTTTAATTGATGATATTAAACTATATTAGTCGACAAATGTTTCATGAAGGTTTTAAAAGATTAACAACAAAGCCTTTTTATACGAGCTCATATTTTGAACTCGTAAACTTCTCGTTTCAACCTCCGAACAGTTCATTGAGCCGATTAGAGTGGACCGAGGCTGAAGCCCATGGAATGTAATCAGTTTCATGCCGCAAATACATCAAAACACCAGATGCCGTTTCGAAATCAATCAAACCGGCATTGGCAAAAGCCATTGCGTCGTCGATAAGCTGAGCGCGAATGAGGACGTCGATTTGTTGGTCATTGTTGCTATTGAGAATTTGAATGATGCTTTGCCAGTTTTCGAAATCATAATTAACTCGATAGTGACCAATCTGCTGTTTGTTGAAGACAAACCAATCGGGATCATCATTTATAGCAATTCGGTTGTTTGATGTTACCAATAATGAATGAAATTTTGTTGCCAAAGTTTGGATTCGATGATGTCGCAAAAATTGCGTGAAATCTTCCAACTGCTTAACCAGAATCGTTTTTGGGGTATGAGAAAACACCTTAGATCGCGAATGTATTTGACGTGAATAACCTTTCTGCAACTCCCACGTTCTGTATACTTCCGGGCTATAAAAACTGCCGAAATCTTTCCCAAGATCGAATAAGGCTTTAAAGTCAGTTGGGTCAATGACATTGTGATGACAGCAACTTGAGGTTCGTAAATTCAAGATTTTTTAAAATCAAAGGTTCATCTTAAAATAAAAGACGAAAATCAACACCCACAGTCTCAACCTCTGTTCTTTACTAAAAGCTAATTAACAAATCTTTCTCAATTAAATTTAGTTCCCTTGCTCTAAGCGCTGATGATGTGAACTCTCATCGGTTTTTTTGTGTTGGCGATGGTTCCTCAAACGAAAGCGCTAAAATTAGAAATGAAAACTAATTGACATTCAAGTCTTAATTTCTTTTAGATTCCTACGGCTATTTTAATACCTTACTCCTGGAATTGCTAGTGAGAACAAATTTGAAAGTTTATTTACAAAATCAAGATAAAAAGTTACCCAGAAAGCTCTGAAAAAGTTTGATTACCTAAGAAAAGAGGAAGAATTGTAAAGTTGATTAATGTGTACATGTGCCAATTAAACTCACAGAAACTTTATAGCTTGTGTCATGCGGCCTTTTTAGACAGTTTGTTTGTCGAATAAATTCAAAATCTGTTGCGATTGGTGGCGGCTAATTGGATTTTAGTTAATAATATCATGAAAACTTATATCTATAAAGTTATAAACTTACTTTGGAAACCACTTGATTAAACCTCATCACAACAATGCATGACCACTTTCGGCATGCATAAGTGAGAACCATTTGCGTCGCTCCATGATATCTGATGAAGACGTTTAATGAGTTAAAATATCAAGAGCAGATGTGGCTCATAACAAAATTCTCGTTCCTTTTGATGTGTCGGTGATGTATGTGACGTTCGATATATTCTTCTTTGAGCTGGTGAGTCGTTCATTGTAAAACAATAACATAGAGAAGGAAATTGTTCTTTTTAGGAAATTTCGTGGCTTGATGAAATGATTTGTCTTGATAAAACAAAGAATCACATTATTGTCTATGCCATCGCAATCGAAAAAGTAAATTAAATTCTTCGTTGGCATTTTCAAAGTAAGTATTTTATCAGGAAATCGAAGAACTCGGAGATTCCAATGGAGTTCAAAATCAGAATCGAAGACTCTTGTTCTTTCATGAAGATAATTGTTAACGTCGCTTGATAGTTGAAGAACTCTTTAATTTTCTCAGGCTCAGATGAACAAGCGTGGCTATGAATAAGTCTTCATCACTCTACTTGATCAAATAGCAGAAGCTCTTAACATCATTCACAGCTGAATGAAATCATTGCTACTGTTCTCTCCTTTCAATCGATTACATTTTTGAGTGGCTTGACAATAGTTCCTTGATTAACGATTGTCGATTGAAAAAGCTTCAAGTTTACTCGAAAACCATTTTCCATTGCTTGCTCGACAAGACACGTTAATCGCAAATTCGCGTGCGTACTTTCCCATAATTTCGTCTTTGGCTTGCTACTCATTTCTGTACATTGCACAAAATTCCGAAACGATGTGGATGGCTTCACGCACTCAGCTCAATAGATAACACAATCTGTAAAAGTAATTCGAGGCCGCAGCCCACGGCAAAAATGCCGTTTCGTGCTCCAAATATGCCAAAACATCGAATGCGATGTCAAAACCGATGTAACCGGCGATAGCAAAATTCAATGCATCGTCAACAAGCTGTGCGCAATTGAGAACATGTATTTGATTAAAGCTCTTACTGTCCAACACTCGAATGATGCTGTGCCAGTTTTCGATGTCATAATTGACTCGATAAAAGTTGAGTTGCTGTTTGTTAAACACAAACCAAATGAATTCATTGAATAGATTCATGAATTGTTTCACGATCTCAAAAAAAAGGAAAAGGAAAAATTTAAAATTTAAAAAAATATTGAAAAAAATTTATACAGCAACTGACGAGTAAATTTAGATAGATTCGCTCAAGTTTACTAACGAATGCAGGATTCCATGTCGAGTGTCCTTGACTTTTTAATGAATCCAGGATGCTTGATTCGACTCACATCGACATAGAAACAATGAAATTTGCTTTCTTAAGAAAAAGTAACTTCTTCTACTACTTCTTTTAACTACAAAGCCACTTTATTCATTTCGAATCTTTTTACGGCTTGATTGCTCTGTAAACCTGCCTTGGTCGGGTCAATCGCCTTTAGACTGCAAAAGAAAACAAACAACAAAATGCTGTTCAGTATTAAAAAGCTTTAAAAGCTCCTGCTTCTTTGTAATCAAGCGTCTTAATCTGTCGCTGAAAATCATGTCACCCACAATATTACGGAACAGCTAAGAGATTAAAGATATAAACGAGTTTTGCAAACGATAAATCTTTTTGAACGTACATTTGTCATAGGCAGTTCTGTCAAAAATGCCAGGCAACTGGTCATCGTCCTGTAGATTGATAGTCATCGCTCTAACCGACTCATCCAATTCAAGCGAAGTTGGAGAGTGAACGATTCATTGATTCTGTAGTCAGGATAGACATCGCTAGGCACGAAATATTCAAAAAGCGTTGCCAATCCTTCTTGAATCCAAATATACCTCCGCCATTCGATGGTTATAGCATTATCGAAAAATTGATGAGCTGCAAAATGAAACGTGATTTGATTTCACGATCACAATCTTCATTTACTTATCTATCTCATGCGCGTAACACGAAGATTCTCGTAATGTCTGTCCTGTTCGACAATCAAATGTTGCTCTCTGAAGAGGATGTAATGAGCTATCAACGAGCGTGTCATGGTCGAGCAGCAGCTTACATTGCTCATGTTGGCAGATAAATATTACTTTTTTCAAAGTCGACGTCATGCTTACTTGTAAGTTATCAAGCCCCAGTTTTCCATGCGCCTTGAAAAGAGAAGGGAAAGAGAAAACATAAAAAATGTTGCACGCATCATAAATCAACGGGAATACAAACATAGAGTTTGCTTTTGTTATGGAAATAGGTTTGAGATGTGGAAAGTAGAGCAGAAGCTTTTGATTGTTAGAGGAAAATAACATTTTTGACAACTTTTAAGTTATCATGTGAAATCTCATTGTTGTGAATCGACGATTTGACTTTCAATTGCATTTGTTAGAAGAAGAAAAAACCTTTTCAATACTTGCCAACAAAATGCAAAAGCTTTTTCAATTGAAAGGTTATCGAAAGCTTTTACATGCAAACCTGATTGAAAGTCTGGCAGTGCTGCTTGGTCGAGTTTTGACAGCTCGATGTGTTGCTCCAGTTCCTTCAAAAACAGATCCGAGTTTTTCAAGGGATATTGTGTTCTCAGCAATGCTTCGTTGTCATGGAGGTTTGATGTAACGTTTTACCTTCTTCGTAGAGCTGAAGTCAAAAATCTTAGACAACGAAAGCGAGCAAATATGGAGACTTGATTGGAGATTGCACGAATGTCATTGTTATCGTTCCATCGACACTGTCAGGAAGATGAAATTAGCATTTATATTCCTCAATGAATTGACTTTTAAATTTATTCAAATCAAAACGTACTTTGGTTAGCGTTATCTGTCTGTGTTGGAACATTGTACGAAGCAAGGCATCGTGAGTTATTTTTAGAGCAAAAGTAGCTTTAAGCGGTGGCTAAAAATAAAGTTTGAATACATTGCATCGCGAACGGCAAAAACTGCTGATCTAAGATAATTTAGTGGCTGCCAAATAACTAAGATAAGATATGACTCAAGTGGCTGTTACGCCACTTTAAATTACCAACTTAATTTTGTCACTGTTTGCATTTTTATAGCTCATTCGCTAGAATTTTGTAGTATCCACCATGCTAATAGAAGAGCTAAAATCGATTTCAACGATGTACTCATCTTCCGGTATCAAAAGCGTTTCGACATTGAACCTCGTTGCATTCAGCTCAAAGTTGTTCAGCAGTTCTTCGTTGTCCTTGTCAACGACTCTCACTCGTCCAATCGTCAGCCCTTTGTTATTATGCAACGTGATGACGTCAGTTGCAACATTCACCGCAATCCTTATCGCGACTTTTTCCATTGTACGGCGCACTTCCGTTATGAATATTCACACTCAACTCGACATTGTAGCTAATTGGCTTTGCTTCCCCCGGCAGTCCAATCGATTATTCATCAAATGCGAATAATTCATTGTCAGTTACTCGAAAGTTTGCAATTAGAGACACTCAAGTTTTTGACCACGAAAATGATTAAAATTAACAAATTTTATGGTCAACGGTAAACTCAATTAAAAGATTCAGCTAATCAGTGCTTTGAGAGAGTACATCTCATCTTTATTTGCATTTTTTTTTCTAGTCCAAATGTGTTCTAATAAAATTGTTAACGAGTGTTTGCGTCGATCCGTCCTCGGCCTTTGTCCTCAATGAATCGACACAATTTAATCGAAGCGAGTTTCTGTGTTTCATGTCCGGTGCTCTGATTGTTTCACAATGATGAATGGATTTTCCCTCCGATGGGCAATAAAACATGACGAATGGTCTATCAATGATACGACAGAATAGGCTCTGCGAGTGGATTCTCTTAAGTAAGAAACTCTATAAATGTTTGCAGTTTTCTGATTCGGAAGTATGTTGCTGTTAACTCAAGGGAAAGTATTAAAACTCCTACGACGTATCCAATTAAAAGAACTTCAAATCCGCCAGTCACTTGCTCGATGTTAAGCTTACGAGGCGATTCACTTGGAAGCTTCACTTTCAAGTATTTCGAGTCAATGTAATCAGAAGCCCAAAAGCTGATTAATCCGCTTTCTTTGAAAACACTGATCTTTTCGTTAAACATTTCTGAGAGATAAGAGTTTTTTCTGAAGTATGCTCCATATTGAAAAGTGAACAAATATTCTCCGCAAACTGTCAAGGTCTCCATGTGTTTATAATTCATTTTGTTAAAGTACAAAATTTGTTCAATCGAACTTGTTACAGCTATATTGCTGTAGGGATTCATCGTTTGCATCTTCTTCTTCTCCAAGATTGTCGAGTTCACGACAACTCTTTGGGTACGAAATTTCATGTTTTGAGTGTGCTCGATTGAACTCGGCATCAAGTGAACTTTGAAATTTCTCTCGACAAGCTCATCAATTGTTTGAACTTCTTTGTGCCTTTCATCGGCTTGAAGGAACTGGAAGAGAGCTCCTTGATACAAAGTTCGTTTGACAATAGAAAAAAGCAGAAATATCATCAAAAGTGTCCTTGCAAAGTTTCTACGTGGGAGAAAAGCCAACGAACCTCCAACAAACACGCTTAAGATATTCAAGTAAGGGCCTGTGTTTCGTGATCCAAAAACAAAATTCCGGATGTGACTTGATTGAAGCTTCACCACAGTAACAACGAACGCAGCAGCAGAGAAAACAACCAACAACAGAATCCATACAGTCATTTGAAACGGTTGAAAAAGCTTCTCGAAAGGAGCAAAAGGAACTCCAGGTGGCACAATCAAGATGAACGGAACAGAGTAATAGAACTCTGAGCTTGTCATGAATTTTGAACGAAGATAAGTTATCGTGTACATTCCAATCGTGAGATCAGCGTCGTTCTTCATCACCATTGCCATTGCACCCGTCGCAGTTCCATTTTCTGCTAGTGATCCCCATCTTTTCAATGTCCGGATGAGTAAAAAGTTAAATCTTAAATGTCAAGCGGATAAAGTGTGAACTCACCTAATCAAATCCGAAATGTGAATCAAATCAATTTTGAAATTGAAAATTTGCGAGAGAAGCTTCAACATTTCTCCGTCTACACCTTTTAACTTGTAGTTACGCTCATTGTCGTACTGAATCATCATCATTGGTGGCGAGTTAAACGTAACGACTTTCACTGAACATCGAGACATGTCGGATATCTTGACTGGAAAATAATTCTTTTTGTCTTCATAAGTTCCGTTGAAAGTTTTTACAGTGAACGGAGTCGAGTCATCACATTTGGTTTGGTTTTTATCTTTTGAGAAAGGTTTGAACGACATTAGACTCGCGCCGGATTCTGTCTCAAACACGAAGTTCACTTTTCGAATAAAACTCTTCCACAAGAGTCGACTGACTTCTGGGAGTTCCTCAAATATTCCATTTACTAAGATGAATAGATAAACTCCATCAATCACAAAGTTATCCGACAACAAGCGATTCGAAAGCCTCAGAAATGAGTCCAAGTCCTCAATGAAGATCACATTGAACAGCCTGTGACGCCGAGTAATGAACGAAACATCCTCGAGATAAACCACATCACAGAGAGCGGCAAGATTATTAATCAAATCACTCCGCTTTCGTTTGGTTTCATCGCTCAACGACACAATAAAATTTATCGTCGATGCATCCGTTTTGAAACTATTCGAGATTATCTCATCGACCACATCAACTAAATCACTTTTTGAGGACTCAGAAAATTTATCGCTTAGCAGCGTTCCGTGAGCACTTGGTAATGCTAAAACGAGCAGAAGAATTATCATCGTCCTCGAAGATGATTACGCGGAATGACTCGGAATAACGTGGCTGACTAATGTTGCTGATCCCCAAACATGGTCATTACTCAGCTGGAAAATTACATTGTCAACGTCAAATGAATCTCGACAAATATTTACTTTAGCAAAGAAAAATTGTGTCTAATTAAACAGAAGAGAATTTTTTGTGGACAGCTTAGAGTAATTAGGTTTACGACGAGTTATGATGTCCTCTTCTCATAGAAGTCTCGATGACAAATGATGCTCTGCTTTTTGTCTGCTCAAGACAAGTTCTCAAGGGAAAACTTGATGTCGGCCCAGTGACCGCGTTACTCTGCCTTAACAACAAACTTGACCCTTTTGTGATGACAACTTTTGTTTTGAGTTGACCCAATTTCCTTTCCACTTTACTTTATTTTTTTGGCGATTCATATTTTTAATGTGATGAAGCCAAGCGCTAGCTTCACAATGAGATACGAACGTTTGCCAGATGCCGCCAAAGAAAAGTTCTTTTCGACTCTGTTTACTCAGCGGTTTTGGCTTCAATCGATGTGTTTTCTTATCGAGAGGGTTTAGTCTAATTTTTGGAAGATAATCAACCGGAGCTTCAATCTCTCTGTCGACGATTTAAAATCAAAGCCATGCTTGACTTACTTTCTCGAGTTTTCACACCGAGACCGACAGAAGCCGCAGTTTCATTTGTAGTCTACGTCGTTGTCATTAAAGTAAGTAACTGAAACCTTCATGATTAATCACTCGAAGTTTCGAAAGTGAAGCTTTTATCGATGTGACAAGTAAATTACAAGTATCAAATTAGACTTGTTTAGTTAACCATTAAATTCTCGGTCTGCTCTTTTGTCTTCAAGTTCATCGCACCAGTAACGTTCAGAAGGAAGTTACCTCACAGACTGACATACATCAGACTTCTCTACTACGTTATTCAAGTTCTCTTAAACGCATGGCTAATTCTTCAATTTTATCTCGTGGGTGGATTCAACTTCTTCCTTCAATATTGTAGTCAAGCGGGAGAAATAGTAAGTAACCTAGCTCAAAAGAACTGAAACCTTTTCGTTAAGAGATCCTTCTAGACGAGAGTCGTTCTCTTGGGTTTCTACATTTCAAAGTGGATCAACTTGTTCTCGACATTACTTCTCGCTCTGGAACGACGATTTAATGAAATACTTTTCGCTAATCTCATTATAGAAGGAATTGCTATGCAAAGCGGTGAGAAGTAGAGATAGTTTCAACATTCTTTTAATGAAATCTCAACTCTTATATTGTAGCGTGGAGTTTTTATGCGCTCGCCGAAATATCTTACATTCCTGTCTTTGTCGTTGCTGACGTGATAACACACTTTCTCGTTCACTGCACAAACATTTTGACAATGAAATGTCCAAAAGTCAACCGGAATCTGCTCGTGACAATCCGTTTCCTTCAAGGCTCGTTCCTTGTCATCCATTCGGTTGAGATTTGGGTTTGGAACTCTTGTGAACTCTCAACGGATTATTTAATCTTGATTCCGTTGAACACGCTGATGATATTAATTTCAATGTACAGCACTCCACGCGAACATCATCAGCAGAAGGTGAGCAATTCGATAGCTTTGGATAACATTTCAACGAAGTTAAAATCCACAGACAACCAAGAAGTTTGATGGACATGCAAGTAGTGTCATCGATTTCGATTATGGATATGAACCAGTTTCAACCACAAATGATTCATTCTTCAAGATGGGTCGCGATTCAATCGATACCAGGAAGCGAAGTGGTGTCAATAAACTCCAAGCGCAAGTGTGAATGAAACATAAATTTTATCCAATTTGTCCCCTGTCGTGCTTGAAAAGCTTTCAATTTCCCTTCGAATATTTTTTTTGTTATGTTCATTGTATTCAAAAGAAATAAATTTCTTTACAATTTGCCCTTAAACCCGCCCCGACCCTTCAGCAAAAAAAGCTCTCGCCATAAATATTTTACAGTCTCATTTATCATTTATTCGCATGAATGAGAGGCAAAGTGATGCGGAAAATTCGGGAAACTCTAAGCAAATTCTCAAAATGTTAAGCGAGTGGAAAAATTAACAAAACAACGATAAATTCGCCCACATAGCAACCAGGGAAATCAACGCCTTAATTAATATCCTCGACCTAATAAATCATAATTTATCTTTGGAAATCATCGTCAACTTAATTTGTCAAAAAGTAAACAATCAATTTGTATCAATGACTTCAGTTTTAGACATGTGAGCTTTCCTAAATCAACTTTAGCTTCAGCTTAATCCTCAATAGCAAATAATTTATTTTGAGTCAATACAGCAAGCAAATAAGGTAATCTAAGTCTAGATATCGAGAAGTCTCTGGAGTACCATTAATTGTTTGCCGAGCAGTCTGTATTTGTAGTTTGTACAAGTAGTTTCAACTTAATTGACACAAAATATTTCTATTTCACTTCAAGTTTAACGTCGAATATGAAAGTTCAAATCGCTTTCGTTGCATTTACGATTTTCTTTCTCCTAACGAAGACATCGTCCCACGCTATCAAAGATTTCAACAGCGAACTTGTTGAGAAATTCATTGAAAGCTCGAATAAAACCGTCTCAATCATATCGATCGATGAAAATATTGAAGAGAACTTCTTCGTGGGGAAATCAAAAGCTTTTGTGAGATTCAAGGTTAGAAGTGAAACTTTAGATGAATGTGAAAAGTTAGCGAAAAAGGATAGATATAGCAACGTGACTATTCCGAATCAGCTTGAAAAATTCCGAGAAAATGAACTTCTCTCAGATTTTTATGGACTTTGGAGCGACTCAGATTATGACAGCGTAATCTTCTCGTCCTCTCGTTTCCTCAATTTGATTCTCGACTGCTTCATGAGTCCACATGGGACTTTGTTGATATTGCTCACTGACAATTTAACAAAGTTGACTGACGATGATATAACGGATAAGCTTAACCGGACCTGGAAAAACAACAGAGCGCTCAATGTCTTTGTATCGATTGGCGACAATGTGTATTCGTTTGATCCATTTCATCAGAATCTCGACGGCATTACTGGCAGATTAAATTTACACTCAAATCCATGCACAAGACACGAGATTACGAATTTGTATGGATATGCTTTGAATGTGGAAATTTTTGATTCAACATTTGCTGTGACAAGTATTAAACACCCAAACAATATCGATGACTTTGCTGGACCTGACGTCAACGCTGCGAAATTCATCCTTAAGCGCTTAAACGCAACAAGTTAGTCGAAAGGTCGTCAAATTTTATTCTAATAATATTTTTTTTTTCAGCGAAGCTTATTGCCAATGACGGAGCAAAGTACGGATTTCGGAACCCAAATGGATCACTCTCTGGATCTTTGCGGACGCTACAATCACGGACGAGCGACGTTGCTTTCTTGGGATTTTTTATTAAAGACTACGAAACAAGAGACGTTGAGTTCACGTCTTCAATTTATTCGGACGAGCTTTGTGTTATTCTGCGAAAAGCTGGGCGAATTCCTCAATTCCTTTTGCCACTGATTGTTTTTGACAAAACGCTTTGGATATTTCTCGGTCTCGAAACGATCGTAGGTAAGTTAAACAAAATTTAATTTCGGTAAATGAAACCTTTTCAGGGAGAAAAGAGGAAATTTGTTGAAGTGTTATGGCGTTTAGAGTCGAGAGGCATGAAAAAAGATGAAGAAGGCTTAACAAGTTGCAAAGTTTCCTTCGACATCTTTAGAAAAGCTTTCGTGATATCATTTTCTGATTAACCTTGAAAGTCAAGCCTTGTGCTAAACATTTCCTTCTTCACTTCTCTCTCTTCCTCAAGGGATTATTCTATGGACCCTTTTACGGCTGATGAACAATAAACTGTATCAAAGCTATAATCAGAAGGAAATTGAGTTTAATCTGCCGACGCACATGAGACGAAGACCAATGATTCTTCAATATGTTCAAATATTTGTAGACTTCTATATTCTGTTTTTTGGTGCACCTTTGAGAAGATTTCCTCGAGCACAAAGCGAGCGCTTTCTTATTGGCACGTTTTGTTTGCTAAGCCTCAACATCGTGACGATGTTTCAATCGAGCCTAGCAACAGTTTTTATCAAACCAATGTTTTATAAGGACATTGACACCTTACAACAACTTGCTGACTCGAAGCTAAAAATCCTTGTCAAACATCAAGCGATGCTGTCAGATCTCTTTCCGGAAGAATCGTCAGATCTGTTCCGAACACTTCACGAGAGAATTTACTTCATTCATAGGCCTGACTTGAAAGGATTGCTTGAAGAGGGAATGGCATCGGTATCAAGAAAAATGGATTTCAGATTATCTCATGAGAATGATGTCGTTCACTTGGTGTCGGAGTGTCCAAAGACCTATAATCTCGCATTTCTCGTGTCACGACACTCTGTTTATCTCAATGCCATTAATTCAGTGATTCTGGAAATGAGTCAATTTGGTTTCATGAGTAAATGGCTTTCCGATGAATTTTTTCGATTAGATATCGAGAACGCGAAATTGAAGTCAAAAGAATTTACGGGAAAAGCAAGGACACTGACACTCAATGACATGCAATTGCCTTTTATTTTCTTGGCTCTTGGCTTTGCAATGTCAACTTTATGTTTTTTTATAGAGAAAATTCATAAACTCGTATAAAATGTTTTTTGCGATAAACTTTTGTTAAAACTTCACAAACGAATGCAATGAAACCGAAAGCACAACCGACAAGCAAAAGGCAAAAAATTCCATTCAACTGCTCGAACTTCATCTGCCTCGGGCCAACATCTGCTTCTTTCACTTTAAGATACTTAAGGTCCATGAATTTTGCTATCCAGAAATCTATTAGTCCGGCTGCTTTCAATATGTCCAACTTCTCGTTGAAAGCATCGACGAGAAAAGAATTTTTGGGAAAATAAATTGCAACTGGAGAATGCTTGATATACTCATTCGCCACTAAATACGTGAAGTTCTTTAAATTTTTCTCATTCAAGTAGACAACTTCATCGATTGAACTACAAACTGCGCCTTTAAAGTATGGATCGAGTGTCTTCTGTCGATACATTGGAGTTTCACTGTTTCCAATGATGACACGTCTAAGAAGTAAACAAATTATTATATAGAGCTTCCAGAGCTTTCAAAATTTACCTTTCGTAGAACTTCATGTCCTTGAAATGTTCTTGATAAGCCGGGTACATGAAGAAGTGAAAACCCTTGGCCATCATTTCATCGATCGAGTGAATTTCACTGTTTCTCTTGTCAGATTTAAGGAATTGGAACAACGCTCCTTGATAAAGACTTCGGAGAACCAACGAGAAAAGAAGAAACGAGGCAAAGACAAGTCTTACGTGATTGCGTTGCGGAAGATTGTTATGTGAGCCTCCAACAATTATCGTAACGATTGCGACAAAGGGAAAGTCAAGTCGTCTCCTTGACAACATCCGCAGACTCATCGCGAGGAATTTATACAAAGCGACAAGACCGAACGAGAATACTACGACGATTATTAAAGCCAACCATAGAGAGCTTTGAAAGGGATAAATGAGTTTTTCGAACGACGAGAATGGTCGACCCATCGGGATGATGAGTACAGACGCCACACTGAAATAACTAAATATGATTACGGTTAATTAATTGCATTGGGAATGTTTCGCTGTGCTCACGGATTGCTGTTGGACAAATGTTTGAGCTTGTCATAGGTCATAAAATAAAAGCCCATCACAATGTCAGCTTCGCCTGAAGCCAAACGAGAGATTGCACCAGTCACGCTGCCGTTTGCATGGAATTCTCCGAAATCATATGGCGCAGCGACAAAAGCGAAATTGAGCGAGAAATTAAGTGATGTCGACAAACCTTTTATTACCTCAATGTCGCTCCCTTGCAACGACAATGCTCCGTTGTACGTTGTCTTTATTACCGAAGGCGGATATTCGAGCGTTGAAACTCTCAATGGACATTGATGAAAATTCCTTAGTTTGTTTGGAAAAATCTCCTGTCGTTGCCATCTCTGAGTAGCTTTGTGATAAACGTTGGTGACAATTGGAGTCGAGTTCTTGCAAGTGCTGTCTTGATATGGAGAGAACGAAGCAATGATGAAATCGCCATTGTGAATTGTAAGAACATTCACGTTTACAATTGAGAGAGATAAAAACATTTCGAAGAGTTTTTCCAGCTCGGAACGTTCTACTTCGACATCGAGGATTATAAAAACTTTAACTGAACCATTCAAACTTCCATTTAGTTTCCGATTTGCAAAAAATATGTTCAACTCGCGGATCCTTACGAAAATAATCGAATGCTTGTGAATTTGCCCTTTTATAAAAAGTTGTTTTGATTCCATAACTTGAAAGGGATGATCGACGTTTAAAGCTCCAAGAATGTCTCGACTTGATTCATGAATTATAAACACAAAGCATCTTGAGGAGGTTGATAAACTTTTCAATGTCGCTCGCATAACTTTGATAATATCCTCATCTTCAAGCTTCACTTGAAACCCTAAGCCTAATCCAATAAACCAAACAACCGCAAGAACAATTATTAATCGTCTGAACATGATTTATGATTTTAATAAAAAAAAAACTTTTCGACCGTAAACTGTGACAGAAAATCGCCGATAACTTATCGACGATAAGCTTTTTGTTCTTTTTCATTCTCAATTGTATCGAAACATTGACGAATGATTGATGGGCGAATGAATAAATGATTGAAATCAATTTAAAATTTTCTGTACATGTAAAGGAATAAAAAAGTGATATTTAAACAAGTCATTAATTTAAGTGATGTGGCTAAAGATTCTACTTTTAGACTAAACTCGAACGATCAGTTGGATAATTAACGTCAACAAATTAGTTATGAGGGACACTTTGTTGTTTTTAATGAAAAATTCAACTTTTACTGGAGATATTTTCAATTTTGTTTAACACTCAATTAACTACACGCGATGAAATCACGACAAGCTTGACAATGTTGCGAGAATAACCAAAGTCAGCAAAAAAAAATCAATGAACTCGAATCAATCGAAAATTGAGAGTTTCCTTGTTAAGCTTGGGCACTAAAGTTTATTGTAATGGAAAGCCATTGTGATTCCTCGTTTTTCTATCCCATGAGAGAAGACGATTAAGCAAAGTCATGTACGATCCGAGTAAATTGCTCCCAGATAATAAAATAAAATCCAATAACTGACGATTTTCAAGGCAACTTTTATGAGAAATATCGAATCATTTTGGTAAAACAAAAAGAGAAACGTTCGAAGTCGTAATATTGTAAAAGTTGAGTCTTGTACGGATATTTCACAGATTTCATATCAAATTTAATAGCTTCAGGCATTACAAAGTGATGAGCAACGTCAAACTGCTGAGAATGAGCTTTTAAGCTGAAAAAAATTGTTGGCATTCAACCAGCAATCTTGCTATCGCAAATATTAAGAAGCTTTCGATAGAACTTCATATGAATGTGTGCCAAACATTATTTCAAGTCTTCGCTAGTCAAAACGACTCGACATGAATAATTCAAAATTCTAACTGTGATAAGATTTCAAGTTTTCAAATCAACAAATTGAATTAAAATCATTTTGATAAATAAACTTTTGTCCTCACCGCAAGCCACCGTCAAGATAAGTTTTTGGTGAAAAAAAGCTTCGAACAGAGTTCAAGGTTGATTGAAAAGACCGAAATTGCTTTAGTTGTAGATTCAATAACCCAAATGAAGATTGAGTAAATCGTTGTGGTCGTATGTCGAGTAATTGCAGAACTGTCTTCAACCGGGTTTTGCTGACGTGAAATGCTTTCGTGTTAAGCTTTAAATGTTTTGCAAATCATCGAATGTGAAATTTGTTTTGAAGCTTTCAATAAATTGATTACAAATATTTGATTTAGATGAAGATTTAAGTTCTATATAAAGGTCTAGTCAAATAGTTTCACAAAAATCGATCGCTTAAAGTTCATTGCGATGAGCAAAAGAGCGATAAATCAACCGTTGTTCTATAATAAAATGCATGGGGCTCTCAGTTGTCCCCCTGAAAACTTTTGCTATAACTTTTTTAACGTCCACCGATAAATCATTTTTTATGTGAACCGAAAACGAGATTTTCTGTTGAATATCTTCATAGAAAGGCTGAACCTTGTAAGGCTTTGTTCGATCATGTGCTCTATTTGGTTTATCGCTTTAGTTTATTGTTAAACATTTCTTAACTCAAACTTTATGTTCTTTGTGAGGTGCGATCAGATTATTTTTTATTTATCGTAAATAACTTCAATAAATCAAAAGGCACACTGTCGTAACTGATAAACGAGTCCTCGACAGACAATTTTATGAGCAAACATTATTAAAATTTGAATTGATCAAGAAGTATTTAAGTGTCGAATTTAAGTGGAACACACGCCAGACTCTAGCGGTTAGAGACTTCATAAATCATTAAAGATATTTTCTATAAATAAATCTAATTGATCAAAGATTCACTTCTTCACGAAGCCACTAAATGTCTTTATAGCCTTCTGTGCTTTAGTGTTCTTGAAGGAATTCATCAATGAAGAACGAGTCAATTCAAATATGAACACAATGATTGAAATTCCCATGCCAATGAACCAAAGATTGAAAACTCCGATGAGTTGGCCGATTTCCATTTTCGTTGGACCTTTGTACGGAGTCTTTATGTTTAAGAATCTCTTGTCAGCATACTTTTGCGTCCAAAATTCAAGGATTCCTGCCGTTCGAAGCTCGTGAAGTCGAAAGTCGACAGATTCTCGCAAATAAGAATGTTTCGGAAAGTACATGACGATGCTGACTGTCAAAACGTTTTCCTTGCAGACTTTAAGAACAAATGATTTGTGGGTTCGTTCATTTCGGTAGATGACATCAGTTATCTGAGTCATAAACGCAGATTTCACTGAATCGTCGAGAGGTCGATTGAAAATAAAATCTTCTTCTTTGAGAATTATCTTCCTACTAGAAAATGAAAACTTTTACGATCGGACTTTAGGTTCATTTTATAAACTTACTTGTCGTAAATTTTCGGCTGACTCTGAATTATGTCAACATATGACTCGTACATGTAAAAGTCGAATCCCTTTGCCTCCATTTCGTCGATTGATTGAACTTCTCTCTTCCTTCCATCAGATTTGAGGAAATTGTAGAGCAATCCTTGATAAACATTTCGTTGAACCAAACAAAAAATCAGAAACATCATTAAAATAAAGCGAGCAAAGTTTCTTTGAGGTAAAAGCTTCTGCGATCCACCAAAAACTGCAATCGCCATGTTAATCACAGGCGTCGTGACTCCTTTTCCATAAACAAATGCTCTGACTTTCTTCAATTTCAAATTCAAAAGCAAAACTATTATCAAACCGAAACCTAAAGTCAAAAGGAGGCAAATCCAAACTGGAAAGTCGTAAGGTCTCATGAGTTTTTGGAACGATGTGAGCTTCTCTCCTAAAGGAATTGCAAAGACGATTGGAAAACTAAAGTAAACCATGCTGCTGTCCATGATCTCTGCTCGATTTTGACGTAATATGTAATTTCCGATCGCGATATCAGATTCGTTGTTAAGAATCTTTTTAATGGCTCCAGTCGTCGACTTGTTTGGGAGAATTGATCCCCACTGCTCAGGTCCGAGAAGAACTGTCGTATCCAAAGTAAAATTAATATATTCCGCGATTACTTCAATTATTCCCATATCAAACCCTGAAACCTTCACTGCATCTCCAACTTTCTCGACACAAGTTGCTGGACAACGATCAAACGTTACAAGTCTGATTGGACATCCGTAGAGGTTTCTTTGCTTGTACGGATATATTTCTTTAAATGGCTTTCCGAACGCTCCATCTCGAAACTCATCCCAGAAAACTGGGGAAGTGTCACCGCAACTGTGTGGTTTGAAAGGGAAAAACGTAACCACTTGAATTGAGCCATCTTCTTCGATGATTGCGTTTACATTGAAGAGACTTATCTTCCACATTGCATCGAATATTTTATCCAATCCTTCAAGCTTTCCATAGATCGGAAGGAAGAGAAACTTCCCGCGAAACTTGAACCTGTTCGGAGTAATGTCTTTGATCAAAAGCTCAAACGAGCTGTACGAATCGATAAGGAAAACACTTGAACTTCTCAGTTTTGTTTTCATGATGCGAATAAACGGATAAGTGTCGAATCGATAAATTGTTTTGCCTCGATTCCTTTTTATCAAAGCTGTCTGGAACTTCATGAAATAAGGATCGAGAGGATCTTTAACCACAGTGACCATATTGACTGTTGGAACATGTTTCACGAAGGTTTTGTCAAAAATCAATTGAGCAGCATCAAGCAATTCTTCGTTTAAAGGAGGCGTCTTGTCATTAAGGAACAAATCGTGATTCAGTGAAAAGGCTAAATTTAAAATTGAAACTAAAATCACAAATTGAAGTTTTAAACTATTCCGAAACATCTTCACACTTCTACGAGCAGCCAACTACAAAAGACGATGAGACCTCAGACTTTACTAAAATTTCCAAGAAATGAGATAAAACAAATGTCTCGTGTGACACAGTTCATTGTTTAAATATCAATCCATTTACCGAAAAGTTATAATTTAGGGACTGTTCCAAGATCTTGTATCCATTAGGCTTTGGAGGTCTAATTAACTTTAAATTGAAAGGGAATTGTCCACGACTTCAAGAGAGAAAGTTATCTTTTGATCACGTTGGTTTGAGAACAAGCCCTAAGCCTATAAACAAATTGAAACCAATGCTTTAATTAACTCATTTTATTTCAGCAAAATTAATAATTCTCGTCACACGATATATAAGTCAACACATCCATGAATACACACTCGATACAATCTCATTGTTTGCTTGCTATGAATGTCAAATGTGATACGAAAATTGTTTAATTATGTAAATCTCGAAAGAAAATTTGCCTTACTTTAGGAAATATTTTGTTTGATTCGTGTTTCTGTTATTTGCGGTTTGACTTTTCGTGTCTTTTTGAAGCAATTAACGAAGAGTTTCTTTACCTTAATGTAAATGTTGCCTTTTGTGTTTTTGAAGGAATTCAACGAAGAATGAGTGAGTTCGAATACGAAAACAATTATTGATATTCCCAATCCAATGAACCAAAGATTGAAAACTCCAGCGAGTTGGCTGATTTCCATTTTTGTGGGTCCCTTATGTTGAGGTTTAATATTGAGGAATCTCTTGTCGGCATATTTTTGAGTCCAGAATTCCAGAATTCCAGTGGTTTGAAGCTCTTTTAGACGAGCATCGACAGATTCTCGTAAATAATAATTTTTAGGAAAATACATGACGATATTGGCTGTCAAAATACGCTCCTTGCAAACTTTGAGTGGAGTCGATTTATCCGAAATCTTGTTCCGATGGATGACGTCAGTTATCTGAGTCATGAACGCAAAATTCATCGCCTCACCGTTACTTAGACTTTCAACGAACTTATCTTCGGTTTTAACAATTTTTCGGCTAGAAAATTAAAGTTTTAAATTCATTTTCATGTCGTTCAATGTAAGATGCTTACTTGTCATAAATTTTCGGAATATTCTGTATGATATCAACGTATGACTCGAACATCTTGAACTGAAAGCCTTTTGATACCATTTCGTCGATTGTTTGCACCTCTTTCTTCCTTCCATCAGATTTGAGAAAGTTGTAGAGTAATCCTTGATAAACATTTCGTTGAACCAAACAGAAAATCAGAAACATCATTAAAATGAAGCGAGCAAAGTTTCTTTGAGGTAAAAGCTTCTGCGATCCACCAAAAACTGCAATCGCCATGTTAATCACAGGCGTCGTGACTCCTTTTCCATAAACAAATGCTCTGACTTTCTTTAGTTTCATATTCAAGAGCAAAACGACAATCATTCCGAAACCTAAAATGATCAATAGACAAATCCAAACTGGAAAGTCGTAAGGTCTCATCAGCTTTTCGAAGGAAGTTAGTTTCACGCCCAAAGGAATTGCAAAGACGATCGGAAAACTAAAGTAAACCATGCTGCTGTCCATGATCTCCACTCGATTGCGACGTAATATGTAACTTCCAATCGCGATATCTGATTCGTTTTTAATTATTCTTAGAATGGCTCCAGTTGTCGTCTTGTTTGGGAGAATCGATCCCCACTGCTCAGGTCCAAGAAGAACTGTAGTCTCCAAAGTGAAGTTCAGCCTCTCCGCGATTACTTCAATTATTCCCATATCGAATCCTGAAACCTTTACAACATCTCCAACTTGTTCGACACAAGTTGCTGGACAACGATCAAATGTTACAAGTCTGATCGGACATCGTTGCATATTCCTCAATTTACTTGGGAAAATCTTTTTCCACTCTTTTCCGAATGATCCATTTTGAAACTCATCCCAGAAAACTGGCGTTGTGTCTCCACAACTGTTGGCTTTAAAGGGAAAGAACGTCACGACTCTCACGGCGCCATTTACTTCAAGGATTGCGTTGACATTGAAAATGTTTTTACTCCACATCGCCTCAAAAACTCTGTCCAATCCTTTTAATTTTCCGTTGATAGGAACAAAGAGAAACTTTCCACGCGAATTAAACTTTTCCTTAGTGATGTGTTTAAATAAAACCTCAAATGATTGAATTGAGTCGATGAGAAAAACGTTAAAAGTTCTCCAATCTGTTCGCATCGTGAGATTGTAGTCATCGAAACAAAAAACGCTCGATTCTTTACTTTTTCGTAGCAAAGCTGTTTTAAACTTCATGAAATGAGGCTCGAGAGGATCTTCCACCGAAGTTATGATGTTCACAGTTTTAAAAGCTTTCACGAAAACTTTTTCGAAAATCAAATTAACTGCTTCCAGCACTTCGTCGTTCAAAGGTTCAGTGATATCTCTGAGGAACAAATCTTCATTTAATGAGAATGTCGAATGAGGCGAAAAGAAAATTAAAACAAAAATTGAAAGCTTTAAACAATTTAAAACCATTATTAGTGTCTAAGCTCTGACGACTAACTGAACAAACGATTTCTAGAATAAAACATTATTTTTTGTGACACTTTAAGTTGTTTGTCGACACTATGTTTGACAATAATGAATCTTAAATGAATCTCAAAGCGTTAAGCTGATCAGTTCAAGAAGGAAAACAATCAAAGAACTCTACTTATCGGATAAGTCTTGAGATCAACTCATCGAGCTGTTAACGTTGAACTTCTTATTATTGAATAACGATTAGATATTTCAATTTCAGAAATAAGTTTTGCGGAAATAAAAGTTTTATAATACTTTTGATTGAATAAAGCGATGTCAGTAGAAGCTTTCTCAGCAGTTCGCGAGTTGTTTCACATTGGAAAACTTTATTCCAAGAAAACTAAAGTTCAGTAAGTAATTAGCAAACTTAGAGTTCCCTTTCATAAACATTCGGCCTATACCGATATAGAAAATACGGGAATTTGATTCAAAGAAAAAATGGCCATCGGATTCCAGAAAAATATAAATGCTTCATTGAAAGAGGCAAAACATCCTTTGAGAGAAAACGAAAAAGTTTCTCGCTGCCAGCTGTGATTATGATTATACAAAATAAGTTGATGGTTAGATCTCAAAATAAACAGTGAGTTTGTTGAGTGAAATAAGAAAAGAAGTCCAAATGATTGTTTAGGCTTCTGAAGTGTCCGCTGTTAAGATCATGAAAGCACTGGAAGTAGGCAGTTCTGATGTCAATCACACGCTATCGATTTGTTTTATGGAAAAAGTTTTAGATTCCAATTTCTTCGAAATTATTTTCGAACAATCCCAAAACTCCGATTGCCATTCCAGTCTCGAAGATGATTGACCATCTCACCGGGTGAGGCTCACCCCCCATAGGCCCAGAAATGTCCTAAGACGTAATATTTCTCTTATAGTTCAAATATTCGCTAAGGCATTGAGACGCTTCTTGTCAAATCCATTCAACTGATGTCTCCCGTTAAGAAATTCGTATTTGAACTCAGTGAGATCGTCTTCAACTGTCACATTGTTGATGGGACAACTTTGGAGGTTTGTAAATTTTCCAAGAAACAGTTCATTGCCCTCTCCGTAGAATGAATTGTTGTGAAATATGCTGACAACCGACGGAAAAACTTCGAAACATTTCATGAAAGGCGTGAACGTTCTCATTGTCTCTAAATCGCCATCAGCAAAAATCAAGTTTACGGTGAAAAAGGTTTCTCTTCCACAAAGTTTCAAATATTTCATTACGTTCGACACTCCTTTCAGAGTTGATTAACACAAAGTCGAGCTAAACTTAGAAATTCTAAGGTAAAATCTGAATGACGAGAAGCTGTCTAAGAAAATTGAATTAAATTCCTTGTTGCTTATTTGTAACCGGCGCAATTTCCCCGGTCGTGTCTAATCGGACTAATCCTGCTGTGCTTGCTATCAACACTCTTGGCTATCAAGTCCTTTACATTAGAGTTGTTTGAGGTAGAGATTATGGTGTGGTAAACTTTCGAGACAATCTCATTTACTGCTGACACTAAATCTTCATTCACCACCAGAGTTGACTGTTCACTGAATTAATAAACTCAACTTGAGGTAACAAGTGTTTTTAAATTAAGCTCCAAACAACAACAAAACATTCTACGCTCAGTGCTGAGAGTCATGATAGAGAGAAAATTAATTAACAATTGCAGAAAATGACAGACGAGTCTCGAAATGGAAACTTTTGATTCTGCAAACGATAAGAATTAATTATGTTTAAGTTTCAAGACCAAGAAAACTTTTTATGAATCGCGTCAGAGAGATTTTCCACATTTCGTAATGTTGGGTGCTGAAATGAAGAAAACTTTTCGTTTTTGTTGAATAACTTTTTTCTGTAAAAAAAATTTGTTGGCGAACATTTATTTCCTTAAAGAATTTCATTTTTACGCATTGATCTGTCAGAAAACAAATTTTCTAAGTCGATGCCCGTGACGAAGTTCTTTCTGATTTATTCATTTTCTTCCCCAACGATTCCTCGGCGAAATATAATTAAAGAATTTATTTCCTGGAAAATTGTTTTTCAGAACTCCCAGTGAATTTCAGTTGAAAAGCTTTTTGTCAACGTTTAATTTATGGAAATCATAAATCAATCGTTTCCATTCCTCTCAATCAAATCGAATCGAGGTAAATATAAACTCGATTTATTTTATTTTTGCTTCTTCGTTCGTTGAACTTTTATTTGGAAAAGTTTCTACTTTAACATTTTGTTGACGAAAACCTTTTGAAAAAGCTTCGAGCATTTACCAACAATCAAAATTTTGGTCTGTGGACATTTTAAAATGAATTTCTGATGCAAAGCTTGTGTCAGTAAAGACTAGCTTCATAAAATTCCCAAACCTGAACTGGATAAATTTCAATTCCAGACTTGATTGACATCCGATGAACCTTCAACAAAATGCAATTTAAGCTGTTCTGTCGTTTGGAATATTAAGTTTATCTAGCTTCAACTGATCGGCAATAAAAGTTACGACAATCGATTACGAAATTGAGATAATAAAGTCACCGAAGAAATAAAAAGTCAGAGAATAAATTCGAAAAACTTTTATTTGTTGCTGTTATCTCAATCGAGGACATTCGTGGAATTTAAGGAAGCGAAGCAAGACATTTTAAATTTCAGTACTCCTCCTTCTATTCAACTTTCTCAAGGTCTATGTTTGTTCTCCCTAAAGTCGCCTCTAAGAAAATTGTTCGGAAATCACGTTATCAATCAACTGAAAACTTTGAAAGCTCCTCCAAGCTCATTGAAACCTTCTCTTCATAAATATCAACGTACTTCCAGAATGAATCCTTAATCACAATACTCTCTACGATATTTTCTTTTAGCAATAAACAATGAAACAAATTTAATTAAAAAGATCGAAATCGAATCAACAAAACAACTTTTGGTCTCACGTTTGACCTATTTCTTTTCTTCCGGACATGTGAGAGTTTCCCTGGAAGTTTCATAAATTGCCTCGAGTCGAGATTCTCTGCTTTCATGAGAGTTGAAGGAAGCGTCGACATATTTTTATCCATTTAAAGCTTTAAATTCAAAACCGTTCCATGGTCTTCCATAACTCACTTGTTGATTGCAAAAAAAAAAACTTCAAGAGTGAGAGAGAAATTTGATTCGTTCGTCAGCTAATAAGCATCGTTGGTCTCATTTCCATAATTCGTAATCGGATCAGAAGTGATAAGTAGGTTAAAAAAAACTGAAATATGGTAAAAGCTTTCAAATCATTTCACAACGAGATGAGCGATGTAAAAAGCTCGTCGTCGTCATTACGCCCTACACATTTTATCAATTTAGGTTTTACCACGGCAGCACGAACCAATGATAAATCATGTGTGGCACAGTAACCCAAATTCAGCTTCCACAAAAGAATGATTTGCATTTGTTATCACCGCATCTCAACTTGTCGGATAACGGAAAATAAAAAGTTGGCAAAGAGCTTTTTTCTGGAGCAAAAGAACAAATGACTCTTCATTTAACGAGGTTTTTTTATGAGATTCGTGCTAAATTTCAGCTCCAGACGAGTAACTGGAATGCCTTTATTGCAAGTCACAATCTGCCGCTCGTTTAATGGCTTTCATGTGTAAAAGACGATGCGATGGGGAAATAAATTTGCATATCGGCATTGCGAGCACACTCAGACTCGAGAATCCAAAGACAATTCAATTTAAATTAAAATTTCTTGTGTGCTTTCAAATTTAAATGGAATTTCTGAGTAAATATTAGGGCGAAAGCTTGCGGAGAAGGATTGAATGAAGATCTAATGAAAATTTTGTTCTTAATAAGCTTAAGGAATATTTTTGTTTGCTGTTTTAGATAGTTCAAAAGCTTGGAAAGCTCTCTCTCTCTCTCTTTTGATTCTCAATGCCCTTAGGCTTTGCGTCATGAATAATCGCCAGCTGGATCAACTCGTGAGCTCATGCAAACGCAGAAAATCGATGTAAATGACTGCGAAATCACAAATTGTCGAGACGAGCTGTTCCTGATAATATATTAATGCTTTCAAACGTTAAAGGAACATAAACGTGAGGCGAGCGTGAGTTGTGTCGAGTCATTTGTTTCAATGTTAGGCTTATCGGTATTTTCATTCATTCAAGACTATCGTCTTATTAAATAAATTTTATGTAAAAGGGTCAAGATTGCTCGATGCGTGTATGAGTTACTCGAATCTATTTTTCATGAGAGCCTTTCATGACTCTACATTGAGCTTTTGTTCTTCTCAATGACAAGTATCAAATTATTGGCCACCCCAACACTCATTACTTTGTAAACAAACAGAATAGTCGGTCCTCGATAAATATTTCTGTTTGGAAGCAGGTCAAGGCAACTCTTGTTGACGCTCAGCTGTAAAAGTCTGTCGAACGAAATGAAAATTTACACACGAAAATCCAATTAAGTCTCGTTCAACCCTCGATTGATTTATGTTTGAGCTTCAAACCTAAGGCGCGATTCACTGGAAAATTCTTAAAATAGATTCGAAAAATTGAGCAATCGAGAAACGATAAGAAAAATTTTCTCAGGAAATGTTTAAACGCTTCGTTCGTCGACCTTCACAATATTTCTCGTGAAGAATGAAACTTTCTTTGATTAATATATTGAGCTTATAAGACGGGCTGAAAACTTTCCAGGAAGGTCTCAACTACAACTCATCAATCTCAGATGATGAATTACATTTGGGAATCTTTTACAAAGTTTTTGGCATTCCTCGAGTTTCGAAACATTTATTCTAATTTCCACTGAACCCTAATTAAACTGAATCGTGCGAGTTTCCTCTACCGACACACGTTTGACCTATTTCATATGACAAACCTTCTTCTTTGTCTCCCCAAATATTTCTAAAGCGTTTTTTCCTTCTCGGAAATATTAATCTCTCGCAAAAAGCCTCGCAAGATGTTTACAAAAACAAACCAGTTTCATCCTCAGACAAGAAATCATTTTGTGATGAATTTGCGAAAAACATCTTTCCATAATCTATTTTATCTCGAAATAAGAATAAATCGTCTCCTTTCTCTTGAGCTTTAAGAACTTATTGCGATGCTTTTAAATTGAATATTTTTGGTGACGTGGTGACGTGACTTGAGAATAGCTCGACAAGTTTTAAATTAAAATTTGATACAAAACAGTTGATGCAACACGAAATATGTTTCATCGCGAGCCTCGTCATTTCAATTCATATTCTGATGGAAAATCAAATTTTCATCATCGTCGACTTCAATATATTCTTGTCATGACCAAATGTTCGAAGTTTCTTCTCTTCACGAGAAAATAAATTAAAACCATTTGCTATTTGCTGTTTCTAACTAGGTCAAGGCTGAATACGGTTTGCGTAGCTGTTCGCAAAAGTTATCTTTAGGGCTGAATAAACGAAATCATTGAGGCATGAAAGCATGAAATATTTACCTGCGCCCACGTTGACGATTTTCTCGCCCGCTTTCTCATCTCAATGGAATTTGCCTTTTTTTCCATCAAGATAGTTGTTGACACTTGAGGAAGTCGTAAGCACTGCCTGACGTTCTTTAATTTGCAAAGACACAAAAATTAAACGCTGCGGGTAGGAAATTATTCATTTTATGCTTTCCCAAATTGCCTTGCTAGTGCGTTGGCCTTTTAAACGCTTTTTAATGTGAAGCATAAGGAAATTCACAAGCTCTTCGTGAAAAGTTTTGATGTTCTCGCTCGAGAAACTGAGAAAAATAATCTGTGGTGTATTAAAACGAGATTTGGTTGCGAAGCATTCATTTCTAAGAATGATAAATGACTCTCGAGGATTTTGTCTACAAGACTTTATGCAAATTTTATTACCCGACACATTTTGGAACAGAGCAGAGCATCAAGCAGTTCGAGTGTGTCCTGATAGTCTGAAGCTGACAGCCAACAAACAGTTGCAACATCACAGAAATCGTGCAACATTTGAGTTTGCATATGAACTTCTCGTTGTCATTAAGAGTGTGAAATGTTTTTATCGTTCACAAGGGACTCGTAGATGGATACGAAGCGAGCAATTCGAGTGCAATTCAGTTGAGCTGTGAATGATTTACAGTTCATGGCCAAATCATGAGGCTAAGACAACTTAATTATTTAATAAAACAAACTCGACTAGCAGAAGCTGTGGATTTTATCTTTAAATAATGGAGACTTTATCAAATAAAAAACTTGAATCACTCCACTTGACAGCTCAAAGTCCGTCATAAAAATCAAAGCAAATTGACGCTTCCTTACATTTAAAGTGCTTTCTATAGATGACGAATAAAGCAACTCATGCCCACGTTCCATGAAAATCTTCCCTTCGAGATTGGCTATAAAGTTTCCGATGTACAGCGAATCGAACGATCAATTTGTGGTTGTTGACGACTTTCGTCTGATTCTCAAGGTTTTTCCGGAGCTTTATTTTAGACATTACGCGCAAACACGACGTTCACGCTGTTTTATGTGTCTTCTCGCTGTTGCTTCAATTTCATCCATAAGACACCAACACAGTGTGAAAAAGTTGAAAGCTTAAAGACCGAGAGGGCTAATTGAAATTTTATTTCAGGTTTTCTGTCTTGATTATCTTTTAAAAAGCTTTTGCTGAGCTTTCAAAAGTTTATTTTAAAAGCTTTTAAAGAATAAAACTCCCGATGGATTGGAAATGATAAAAAATTGAAAGAACAGTTCGCAACTTCATTGATTTCTTTGTATCAAGGTCTCAAGGCTTCTGGTCTTTGTTGAATCGACCAATGCGAGTTCAAGTTTATTTCAGTTCGAGAGAGAGGTTTTCAAGAAAACTTTTTCTTTGGTCAAAATCCCTAAGAACTTGATAACTTCCATTAACAAATTCTAAATTTATAACAAAAACTTTTCTCTCTGACTAACCATTCGATTTTTACGACTTCAACGTCATCACTTGCTATTAGTGATGTTGTCATTTTATGGAGTGTACATTTCCTTTATCAATTTGTTGATCTTTAATTGGAGACTTCGATTTTAAATTGAAAATGTATTTAGAAGCGAATTTCGAGAGCATTTTAAATTCGCTGATGCTCATCTTGGAATCCGTCAACACTCTCATGAATAGCTCTGTTTGAGTTTTCTTTGTAAAGTCGATTGCGTAGTCTGCTGGAGTTGAATTCAAAGCTCAGAGTTAGTCAATGTTAAACATTAAAAGCTTGAGCTTCAACTTTTTTCTTCTTCAGGATTTTTGATGATCTCCAATATTAACGATAACGATAAAGCGTCTTAATGTCAAAAGTTTTCTTTTATTGAGCGAGAAGCAGTTAGGATTCAATATAAATGTTCTAGTCAAGGATTCCCTTCCTATCGAAGAAGTTTAATAAAAATTGCAGTCGTCTCTTTAACGAGGGATCTCCGAACAATTCCTTTCTTATGTTTAAAGCTTCATCTGTTTGCTGCACAAGAGCGCTGATGTCCTTCAAGGAAGACGCTTCGGCAAATCTCATAGGTAAGAGCAAACAAGAATACATAAATCCAATCACTCCGCACTTCAGGAAAGAACTGTGAATTTCAATCAACGACGGGATGGGAAGCGAGTAGTTGAGTTTTATCAAGTTGCCGTGTAATTGCTGGTGATAAAACTGAAGAAGAATGTCAATCTCGTAGTCCTTGATTTCATCAGACGACGAAGTGAAGAGCAAATACGACAAATCGATTCCTGGCGATCCGAAGTAACTCAAACCGAAATCAACCTGAATGAAGATTAAATTTTAAAATGAATATTTGATTCAAAAATCTCGTCTTACCATTCTGACATCGCTGGGAATATTCGTTTCTGTGTCGTTGTATTCGAACAATAAATTATTCAGCCACAAATCACCGTGACAGAGAACACCAAAGTCATCGGATTGAAGCATGAAAGCTTCCGACGACTTATCTATCATATTCCTTTCAAAACCTTTTAACTTTCGAGCGAGTGTTTCAGCTTCCTCGTAGGCTTCTGACGATGTTTCTTCCGCTAACGACTGCACACAATTAATAAAGAGCGAATGAAAGACTTTGAAGTATTCACTAATGTTTGGTTCTTGATGATGAGCAAAGCTCTCCACTGGAAGCAAAGCCGATGCTGCATGAAGTTTCGCGAGGCTTTTCAAGACAATCTTCAAATGACTCAAGTCGAGTCCATCTCGACGATCGACTCGTTTGAATAAATCGTTCGGAAGCTCATCAAATAATAAATATTTTGGTTGGGGACGTTCGTTAACGATCAATATGACACTGAAATGAACGAAAGAGAGAGAAAACTTATCTTTAATCAAACAAAAAACCAAAACCACAGACAGACTTTTCCGTTAGCTTTACTTTATCATCGACTGATAAGAGTAATTCCTCAATTTTCGGCAGCAGCTCTTGATGGAAGAAGAGCTCTCGCTTGAAAGGATCATACTTCTCCATACTTTCGACCATATGTGGATTGAAGCAAGCGATTTTAATCACAACGTTGTCGGATCTGAAAGATTATCCGCTTGTTAAGGCTTCAAAAAACTCACAAGCGGCAACTTCTCTCACTTCAGTTCATTCGAGCTGTTTGTGTGATTGACTTTGATCTTGATTACATCGCACCAGTAGTTTTGACTTCGCTGTGTCACACCTCGTGTCACTTCAAACGTCTTCACAAATACAGTTTCATCTTTGAGCTTCTTCCTGAAAGCGTCTTCAAAGAAATTGCTGTTCAGCCAAAAATATTTCTCAAGAACTTTTTGTGTCATCTCGTCGACTCTAAAGTTTTACTTCAACTGAGTGAGAAATAGGAAAAAAGAAAATTAGTCACGAATAATCATTTATTGATAAGACGATTAGGAGATAACAAACAGTTTTGAATTAAAAAAAATTAGGTTGCACTCTGCGACGTTCTTCGATTTTGTAGTGTGAACCTTAATCGAAAGCCTGACGACCAATCATTGCTTAGTAATCAATCTCTCCTGAATCTTTGACTCTAAAACTATTTATTCATCACATTTATATAACAGTCTTATCTTTAGAATGTCGCTGGGGCTCATAGCTTTCCTCTGTCCGATGCGCTTTTGAAACTTTGGGTTCACTGTCTTTAACGTTATTTCGCCGTTTTCAGAAAACGATCGCATGTTGTAATGAAGTATTGAATCGTAGTCATAGCCAATGCCAAAATCAGTTAGATTGTGATTTGCAGGAGCTTTGTTAAATGTTTTCTTTTTGCTGGGAATGACGTTGTTCCAAATAATATTGAGATGATTGTCTCTATTGGTTCCTTGATGAACGTGATGAAAACCAAGAGTGTGCATGATCTCATGATGAATCGCCGAAAGTCGAAAGCAGTTGTTGCCAATTGTTGAGTTGAGAAGCTTTATAAATTGTTCGCCACCAGTGCGGCCAATTACTGAGTTACAACCTCTTGTATTTCCAGAGAAAGTTACGAAATCGCTTTCATTTGTCCTTTGAGTAAATTTTAAACACGTCACATTCGAGAATTCTCTCAATGCTTTATCAATTTGAATTGCATGCTCTTTCTCTGTGAATGATTAAACTTTGTATTTGTGATTAAATGTAAAAATCTCTTTAAAATTACTGTAATACGTCATGTTGACGCGATAAGGAATCGTTCGGTTGGGCCAAAGAAACTTCTCATCTAATTCAATATGCGAACGTTTCCTGTGAATTCCGGAATCTAAAATGATTGTTGTTAATTCGTTATACGACATTGTGTGCAACATTAAACCTTACACTCGTCTCCGCTTTCATTCACCAAGGGAAAAAGGAAAGCATTTCTTATTACACAAATGATGATTAAACTTGTCAGGAACATAATTCTATTTTCTTATTTTTCGCGATACGAGATTCTCTCTTCAGTCTTGTGTTCGTTACTGATTCGACTTCAGAGGTTTTTGCATTTTATATTCTCACATCGCATTAATCGAAAGAGCTTGAAGCATCATCTGGCATTTCAAGAAGCACGAAGAATGAGTCACAAAGAAGTGAAGATGAGACATACTTGAGAGAGTCGAATTTGGAGCGTTTCCTTCTATGAGTAATTGCTATTTACCTTTTATCAGTCATCGACCGAATGACTTGAATCGAATAATTGAACTCCTTTCGAACTCCTCGAAACCCTTCGAAAGCAATTCATATAACTTAGGCTGAGAATAAAGTCATATATTCTCAAAAGGAGCTATTAAATATGAGCAAGACGACTCCTTAGGGAAATAAGAAAATAATTCGTCCTTGACTGCTTAAGAATCATCTCATTTTAATAAATGTTTCCCATGCTTTCCATATTCGTCGCGGAATAGAAAATTTTTAAAACTCAAGAAATAAAAGGAATTAAAAAATAAATTTTATTCGCTAGTTGTAGTAAATAGTAAAATCTATATTTTCATATAAAAAAGCTTTCGTATAATCTGTCAATTAGCGAGAAATCCGCGATTTAAAAATTTCGGTCAGACGTTTTCAATAAAACGATTAAAAAATAATTTTCTGACGTGTTCAATATTCTAAAAACTGAGCTCAGAAGAATTGGAAGTTTTTTCAATTAAAATTAATTAATCTCAAGTATTCGTTATCAGATCAAAATGTCGGAAGTTGCAATATCATCAAAGGCCTACACCAAAATGATTTTCCATGCTGGTGAGTTCATAAGTTTCATTCTTCGCAAGAATGAAAATTAAATTAAAATTTTCAATGTTTTTAGCGAAATATCCGCATTTGGCTGTAAACGGACTTTTACTGGGAAAGAAAACAAGTGAGAAAGCCAAGACGGAAGTAGTTGATGCAGTTCCGTTGTTCCACCAATGTCTTTATGTTACTCCGATGAGCGAAGTCGCTCTTGTGCAAGTCGAGGCTCGAGCTGTCGCTGAAGGTCTTCAGATCGTTGGTTACTATGCTGCAGCTGAGAATTTCTATGACAATTCAATTGACAAAACCCCAGGAATCAAAATCGCTGAGAAGATTATTGAGATCAATGGATCTGCATGTACAATTGTCGTGAGTTCACTTTGATCCTCTGCCCCCCATCAAAATCTTAGACCTCTTTTCATTTTAGTTGGACAACAAATCAATCTGTATGGAGATGAAGCATTCCGGCCTCAAGTCATGGCAGTGGAGCGATGGAAAGTGGACAAAGTCGAAGAACACAGTTGCCGATTCTCGTAACACTCTCGATGCTGTTTCATTGCTTCTTCAACGTGGTGCCATGAAAGAAATTCAAGATTTCGACAATTATCTCGACAACACCGAAAACGATTGGACAAATCAGCATTTGAATGTTGATCTCAAGCAAATCCTTTCGATGCATTAACAAAACTATGTCAAACAACTTTTAAAACAAGAAATTGAAATAATTTTTAAGCAGCTAGAGGGAAAATAAATAAAATATGAAGGTGGAGATATCTGTAGTTTGTTGATTCAAGTGATATTCCATCATCAGCAAAATCTGTTTTTGCCGCTTAATCAACGTATTTTGTGAACGAAACTTTGACTCGTATAATACGCACTAAATTTTCACATTCCTTTAAAATCAAAACAAATCATTTTCGACTTATTAGAGAAGTGTAAGAATTAGTTGTCATCATGTATTCGATTGCTAAGCCAAGGATCGACCAGCGAAGCTTGAAGTGTGTCGAACCAAACTGCGAATTCTATGGAACAGCAAATTTTAATTTCTACTGCAGCAAATGTTATCGAGAGAAGGCAATGAAAGAGCGATTAGCTCAAGGTGAGAAGATCGAATGATGGTTCCAGCATTTCAAATTAAATTGTTATTTTGTTTACAGCAAGTCGATCGAGGATCACACAGAAAGCAACGTCATCATCAGTTCAACCCCGACAACAACAATCGTCATCAGATACTGGGAAGACGAAGAAACGGAACATCTTAGAAGTTTTCAAAAAGACAACTAACTTCTCATCTAAAGATAATCAGAAAGAACCAAAACAACATCAAGCAAAGATCGTAGAACGAACTGTCGAACCCTTGGCGCATTTAGAAATGCTAAAGTCATTGAAAATATCAGAGCAAGCTCGACGGGATTTCAAGACCATCATCAAGTCACTTGACAAAGCGATTCTTCACGCCATTCACAACAATGCTTCAATCGATCGACTGTCGGATGTCGTTCAAAATGGTTACAAGAGATTTTTTGATTTCATGAACACCAAAGAATTATCGTTCTCAGATACTCAGCCGGAAGTTAAAGCTCAAGCGATGGATTTCTTCGAAAAGTGTATCATGACTCATCACTACAAACACTTGTTCTCTCCGCAGGCCACGGATGACGAGGAAAAAGATCAGATCGTTCAAAAACGAATCCGACAACTCAATTGGATAAATGCAAAACATCTCGTTTGTAGTATTGATGAAGTAAACGAGGAAGTGCGAGATCTAGTTTATTCTTCAATCACAGAGCTTGTGGCTATGGACAGCTTTGCTACACCTCAAGAGAAATTGGAATGTATCGTGAGTTGTTCGAGAAGCATTTTTAATCTTCTTAAGCACACAAATGAGGGCCCAGCTAGTGCTGACGAGTTTCTTCCGGCGCTTATCTTTGTTGTTCTCAAAGCAAATCCCGTTCGACTTCATAGCAACATTAACTACATTAACCGCTTTAGCAATGCCAATCGAATCATGAGTGGAGAAACGGGATATTACTTCACAAACTTGTGCTGCGCTGTGAGTTTCGTTGAAAATCTGACTTTCGAATCTGTTCAACTGACTAAGGAAGAGTTTGATGAGTTGATGTCAGGAGAAAATCAAATTCATTCCGCTTGGGAATCAGCATTGATGGCATGTGAAAGCGTAAACCTTATAACTTCGAATATGAGAATAATGAAAGATCTTAGCGCAAGAAATATTCGACTTGACGATGATATGTCACTTTTTGCTGCTGAAATGAAGGAATTTAAGGTAAGAAATATTTATGATACCAACTTTGACATCTTTTAAATTAAAATATTTTTAGGATGACATCTTCAAAAACATTGCATTAGCTGTTCAATCAGCTCCACTTAAACCAAAACCGATATCGACTCCTGCACACATCAGTGCAAGACTTTCAGGAGCGAGTAGTTTTCAATTTCGAAGAAATTCATCGTCATCTGAATCATCGGCTCGACATTTTCCAGCAACTGCCAAAGTGATTCCGAATATCATTGAAGTCTCATCGCCATTTGAAAGTTCCAACTTTGACTGTTTAGCTCCAATGAGTGCAAGTAACTCCGCTGATATACTTTCGATATCGCCAATTTTTGGAAAACCGTTTGACGCACAATCACTTAACGACGAATCAATGACAGCAGTGGACGACAGTCTCCTTCGAGGCATTCGAAACATCAACTATGACATAAGTTTCTGTGAAAGTCCTGACAATTCGCTAGCCGAAGAGATTCGTAAATATTCCTCGATCACCAATGAAGAAAACTCAAACGGCATTTCCATGAGCAAATCAGATCTCGAAGAGTTTGATCCACTTCACAACAAAGTAATGGATCAACCGCAAACAACGAAGTGTTTGATTGATGAGTCGCCAAATGACTTGATGCTCGATGATCCTTTGATGCCGACTATTTCAAATATTTCAGATTATCGTGGAGTTCAAATTCCATCGATCTCTTGTGAGACTGGAAAAAACAATGTAAGCTCTCAAAAGTAAATCTGAATAAAGATTGTTCCTTGAATGATATTGACGGGTCTGTGAAATAGTATGCAAACATTTCCCTCTAGAAATTCCTAGCTTAATCAAATAGTTTGTTTTCCGCGAATCACTTATTTACATAATTAATTTTATTTCATGAGAACAAACATGAAAAAATAAACATTTTCTGATTTTTTGATGATCACATTCCAACAAACAAACCGGAGGAGATGGAAACATTTTTTAAGGCACTTCCAACTGTCAATTGTCGAGTTAAGTTACTTAACTAATGTACATTCCGTCGACCAGAAAATCCTAAAAAGAGAAATGCTTAAACGATATAAAAAGTTTTAAGATTATTGATAACTTACGACGCGTTGGTAATGACGAATCTCCATCCAATTCCTAATTTTTTTGTAACTGAAGTGGATGAGAGTGAAAGCCATTGGTAAAGCAAATGCCAATCCCATGTAAAGAATATAATTCCGTCTCGTTCTGTTCTCGTCTCCTACGACCGTTCGATCACTGAGTGATGACGTCTTGGGATCAATCACTTCATCACTTTTTGCAATTGTGTAATTTATGTTTTTCTCAAGCTCCTGCATTGTCGGACTATCGTCAGCACTTAAACTGACTGTTGGCTTCTTCTTTGGCTTTCTAGTTGTTAGCTTGTTGCTAATAGAAGTCTTTATCGTGACGGACGGTTTCAAGGTTGTGCTGATGATTACAGATACTGCTGATACATTTTGAATACTCGTGGGAGTTGTTGCGTTGAGGGTGGAATTTGATGTGGCAACTAGCGGAATCACGTTTTTAATTGGCTCGTCTTGGGATCTTTCCTCTTCAACTGGATTAGTCAAAGTTTCTATAGGAGCACCCTTTCTCGCTACGATTTTAGGTTTAAAGTTTCCACTTTCCACGGAGTCAGCACTTGAATTGGAATTTCTGGATATCTGCACTTTCTCCTCATTGCTTTTCGCGACATTCACAACACAGATCAAGAAAAACACTGAAACTAAGAGATAGTCGAATCTAATATTCATTTTGCAATTGATTTTATGCAAATTTGTCTCATCGAATCTCAGCTAGTTGTGTGGCTCTTCTTTTCAATATTTTGTTTTATTTGCAAGTAAGAGAAAATAAGAAAGTTGCAAGTTTAAAAGCGATTGGGCACAAGCCTGAGAACTAGTATTTTGAGATTTTCACTCAAAATTCGAGCTAATAGATTAAACTTTGCTCAAACTTACTAGCTTAAAATTATATTTTGAAAATTGACGAAAATTAATCTCAAATTTTTTCCCCAGGTTGTCATCCCATTCTCTTCATTAAGCCGCGGATTATAAGTTTTCTCACATAAGCCATAAGCCGCTGTAAACATAAACAAACCGAAATTTAGTAGAAATATTAAAACAGATCGTTAAATAAAAAAGAAAATATCACAATGAGAAACTGTTTCGTTCCTGGATGTGACGCTTTCTGCAGAAAGAATAATTTAACTGCAAGAAAAATGTTTTTGCCGCCGAAAAAGTTATTCGATGAATGGTCAAAGAAACTTCCCAATAAAAGGGCACTGAAACCACATGACAGAGTGTGCGAGCGGCACTTCGATGAAGAAATGATAATTAAATACTGGGAAACAAATGTGAATGGAATAAAACATCTTACACCAAGAGACAAACCCAAACTAAGAGAAAATGCAATTCCCAACCAGAATCTGCCGAGCAAGGCAGAACAATTCGAGTCGTCAGATAGTAAATCCTTGAAGGAGGAGATAATCACACAAACAATAATTGCTGCTGCTTCGAAAAGAAAGATGAAAGATAAACTTGAAGTGAGAAGTCCTAAGAAAGTAAAAGTTGATGAAGTCGTCGAGATTGAAGTGATGAAAGAAGACGAACAGTTTAAGGAGGACGACGAAGTCCAGACCAAAGACGAGAAAAATGATCCAGAGGAAATCGCTGCCAAGCTTGCGTTATTTGAAATAATTTACGACGAAGCTTTCGATGTCACTCTACCCAGCCTCCTGTGGGGAATTCATCGAGATCCCGAGAGAAAATTTCTCGCCTTCAGTGAGTTCGACAACTCTTCAATGTCAACATCGAAGCTTCTTCATATCTCTGATAATTTCATCTGCAAGACATTCGTCAATGGAAGCTTGACACATTCATCAACGCAGACTCTGCGGTCGAACAATTTAACAGCAGACGGCATCAGCGCCTTGTTAGACGATCTCGACAAAATCTCGCTATGATACAACGCACAGTAGTAATCTTGGGATTTGAATAAATTTAAAATTAATATCGTTGCTTTCATCGAACGCCAAGCCTTCGCACGACCCTTGAGGCGACTCTAATTCTATAAGTGAAAAGAGCTTCTTTTCTTAACTTCGTCTTTAAATTCAATTGACTTAGCTTTAAGTTGCCCCTCATTTGAACTCTCGCCATTTAAGAATAAAGAAACATTTTCCATCATATCTTTGTTTTTGTTAGAGATTATTAATAATAATAACAAGATCCGTCGCACAGAAATTCGTTTCAATGTGTTTTTGTTATGCTAACAATGCCGTTCATCCGATTATAAGGCAAAACATTTTATTACGCTCTACGCGATTTTACGAGCGTCATGGAGCTTTGTCGATGAATCTTTGCAATTTATTAACTCTTCGTAAACTTTACATGATGCCTCTGCGACTTTATGAGCTTGAGTCGCTAAATGGAAATTGACAATCTCGTTTTTCGATCTTTTGGGATGTTTCGAAAGTCATATCGCAATGTCAGTTCTTGAAGCTTTTCTCTTTATTTTAACAAAATATATAAACGTTCCCTTGGAAAGCTTTGTGTTGGATAACAAATTTTAATATTCTCAGCCATCGATTTTCATATTCTAAAAGCGATTTGCAGCGACGAAGTTTATTAATCTCTTCGGCGGTTACATGCCAGTTAATGTCTTCATTATCTTTCCATTATGTCTCTGGTTCCGGAAAGCATTAAAAGCTCGCTTAATTCAAAAGACGCTTCGACGTAATTCGTCACGGAGCTTTTATTTGTGGACGAGTAACAGGAAAAGAGAGAGAGTGACGGCATGTAGCTTGTATGGAATGTGAGTTGTTCAAGTTTTATGTTTAACGAGATCGTTTAAAAGTAGGAAACTCGAGCGATTGCTCTTAGTGTCTGTCATCAGGTTCGAAGAGACGACCCGATGACTCCATTAATAATCTCGTTGTTTGCTGCCCGACACGAAACTTGAATCTGCTTTACGATGGCGTGGGAGACCACAACAAGAAAATAAGTGAAGGCAAGAAAACTTTGTCGTTTGATAAAATAGAAAAGGAAATGCTGCACAAACATTGACAAGAGGACCCAAATAAATTAAGGAAAAGCTTTCGGGAAGTATCGAATACCATGATTTTGACATTTCTTTTAGTTGATCTTAAGACGATAAAAACGTTTTCTTGCGATGCTGAATTTTTGATAGTTCAAGTCAGCACCAAAACTTTAATCAAATTTATTCACTGTCAACTTTCGCTTTTCCTCGACTCGAAAATGATTTATTCATAGCCTTCAAGGAAAATGTTCTCATTCATCTTACAAGAAGAAGAAAACGAAATTAAAAATTAATTCAGATCGTTTCGCAATCAGCAGCTGAGCTTTAGGCCGGATAGAACACTTTGATTTACCTTTTCGCCACCGAAGAAACTCACTGAGATTTTGTCGTAGCCAAATTGAATTATTCGCATTTATGGTTTGTCATAAAACTTTCTCGTCGTTGTCGCTGCGGCGCCAAACCATAAAACAAAGTTGTAAATGGTTCTTCGTTTCCCTCGATGTAGACACCAATGTCCGCTCATTTTTTATGAAAAAAAGTTCTTCTCATGGATTGCATCGTATATAGAGTTCCGGAGACAAAAGACGCGCTTGGGAAATGAATTCTCGTTATTTTTCGTTTTGGCAATTCGCCCAGTTTCCGCTTTGCACTTATCATGTGTGCAAAACACTGGAACGCATTTACGAATGGTTTTTTAAACTGGAAGCTAATACATCATGAAGCTGAATTTGATTAATTGGATTTTATTCATAATTGTTGCGCTGGAAAAGAATTTATTGTTGCCATCAATCATTTCAGAACATCAAAGACAACTAGAATCTATTACAGAAATTTGTGATCCAAAAATATTTGATTTCAAGACAAAATTCGAAGGAAATTCAATTAAAAAGTTTTACAACTTTTGTTAAAAAGTACCACTTTAGTCAAACCAAGGCTTTTATAGAATCTGAAATGAAATTCTTGTTTGAAAATCAAAATTAATTAAGTTTATAAGAAGCCTTCGAAAATACCGAGAAATAATTTATTGATTTCTAAATTTAAAGCTTTCAACTTAAGTTGTTTCTTATCTTAAATTTCAACTCATCTTACTTACTAAAATACTTAGAGTACACTTCAGAAAAACGCATTGATTATTGTGACATTGTTTAGATATAAAATAAGTGCAAAGCAAACTCTTTTCATTACAATATCATAAATTAACATTTAACATGAAAAAAAAACGAGATTTCAAGATGTACAAAGGAAAACGATCTGCCATGAAATAAAACGGGAAATGGCAAAAAGTAAGTTTCTTCTTTGCGTAAGCTTGCTATCACAAGTTAGGGAAAAAGTTCAGACTGCCAGTGCATCGTGTAGTTCCTGCTAGAGACGACATGCAACCTCGTTCAAAGTTTTGGTTTGGTCTTGCAATGTATCCAGAATATTCTAATGCCCAGCTCCTCGCTGAAGTCGGAAAAATGACGAAAAAATATATTTGCTTAGAATATAATCTTTCAAAGTGACTAGCCATTCCAATGAAAACGCAATGAGTGTAAAGATCAAGCTTGTCGACCAAATCATAAATCCAGGTCCTAGAATAATCATGTTCAGAACTTTTGGTCCGTCAGCGCTCGAGTACTTCAACTGTTGAGCATGTACTTCAAACTTCATTGCATCTTCTGTGAAATGCTTGATGATCCCTGAGGTGAAAAGCTGTTGCGACTTCAGATCGAGGATTCCCACAAAATGATGATGAGACGGTAAAATTATTCCGCAGATTTTGAAGTGAAGAATTTCCTTTCTCAATCTTTTTTCAAAACGGCCTCTCGTGCGAGTTGCTGCTAATTCTTCCATAAAGTTTTCAGTTTCTATTACTCCATTGAAATCGGTTTCGAATATTTCTTTAAAAAAGTAAGAAATATCCAAATCAGCAACGATTCCCCTAAAATATAAAAAGATTTCATTTAATTTTTTGGTAATAATAAGTTTTAAAACCTTTTTGCTATTTCCGATTCCGCATAAAAGTATTCAAAGCCAGGGTTCATGTAAAATGTGTAACCTTTCTCGATCATTTCTTCGATTGTTAGAACTTCAGGTTTCGCTACATCTTTCTGCATGAACTCGTACATCTTGCCTTGCCATGCGGTCCTGATGATCAAGCAGAATAAGATGAACATCATTGTCAAGAATCTGGCGAAATTTCTTCGAGGCAAAACTGATTGAGAAATTCCAAAAAAAATCTGAATAACATTTAATGTTGGAGTCGTGACATTTGGTCCAATGATGAAATCTCTTGTCGATCGTTTCACGAAATACAAAATCAGAATCGTCGAGAATGCAGCTACAAACGTTGAAGCGATTAAAACCCAAGTGAAGAAGTCGAAAGGCATCAGCAGTTTTTCGTACTCAGAATAGAATCCTCTTGGAGGGGCTGCTAATCTTACGGGAGAGTAGTCCACAGGCCAAGTCAAAAAGTAAAGACGGTTGTCCAACAAAGAGCTAAAAGAAATAAATTTTAGTTGGATTTAAAATATAAACAAATGAATTTAAAACAAAAATGTAAGATAGTTACTTGTTTCCGTCTATTTCAATCAATTGGTCGTAACAAGCTTGAGATGATGGGACATCTGCAACTCTGGCTAATGGTTTTATTTTTATATCCTTGAACCGGAAGTTAAGATGATTACTCAACGCTGTTATGATGACTTGATTAAAGTGTCTTGCATAAAACCAGGGCCCCAATAGAAAGTTAGGCTCAGTTGCAATTTCACAGTTATGAAAGTCCAATAGCTTTTCCATCGAAAATTTGTTACTTTCCCATTTTTTTGTGACTTTGTTGAATCTGTTGATTTCCTCTAAATGCAGTTTGCCACATTTTTCGGATGAAAACCAAAGAAAAGTCATGAGCCTCACGAATATCTTTTCATCAATCAAAAAGTATTCGTATTGGATGATGTCAGTGTAGTCCATTCGAAGTAAACCGTTTCCAACTTGGTCTTCGTGCATGTAGATGTATCGATCAGCAATATTTGATGACTTTTTGTTGATATCTTGGGTCAAAGAGTCGACTTTCTTAAACGTAGCTCCTTCACAATAAACGAAAAGTTGCAGTGGTTTGAAGTACCTGTTTGTCAAAATCAGTTTCAAGTTGAAATCACGAAGCTTGTCAAATGAGTCGAAGGTCAAGAATGCTGAAGCGTCCATGAGAATTGTTTTGTCGCTTTTCTCAAAGTTCTGAAGCCTAAACGGCGTTTCCCGCTTGTTCAAACTTCTAAGCATCAACCACGTCACCGTATCTGAGTCGACGCCATAATTGTTGATGAACATTCTCGTTTCCAATTGAAATAAATGTCTCGTTACGTTTTCAAAAGCCGTAGACAACGATTTCCATTTTTCCTCTTCATCGATTGATATTTGGCAAACTGCACTTGCTATCCAGAATATTAAAATAACTTTTCTCATTGTGACTTATTTAACCAACTCTGTAGACGAAACTGCTTGAAGTATTGTTGAAATCGATCGACGTGAGACAAAGAGACCATGTCACATTTCCAAAACATTTCTTGTTTAATTGATTTTATTAATCACGCAATCAATAAAATATAGTTCTTAAGTATAAATACTAATCTCTTACTCGAATAAGCTACGGATAAAGTGTGTATGAAGAGAAAATGAATAGAGAGCTTTTACAAAAAAAAAAGGCAAATTCACATTCCCATGTGAACAAATCAAATCGTACGCAGAAATTTCATTTCTTTACGATATTTGAATCTGGTTGAGATGAAACATTCCGTTAAATCCTAAACGCTTGAGAGTGTCATCAAGAAGCAAGAAACTCTGAAAGTTGGTGGAAATGTTTGACATGAGACCTGAACAAGAAGAAGAAGCGACGACAAAGTTTTTTTCTTCTAACTTGTCGAAAACTTCTTTAAGCGACGAGTAATCACCGAATGTTTTTGTGGCTTTCACATTTCATTAAATCCTCGCCCTTCAAATAAGGAAACGACTTGGGAAACTATTCTCGCAATGGTTCGAATCAAGACAAATGGATCAGATGCTTGCTTTCTTCTTCTTGCTGATGAGCGATACGTGAACAAAGTCCTCGTCTCTTTCTTTTTCTCATAGTGTGACATTTACATTTGAATTGTAAATGGGAAGGGAGTGAATGAAGATTCCTGCTGATTCTTGAAGTCTTGAAGCTTCATCAATTACTTAAGACTTCGAAGAAGGATTTCCTCCTGATTTTAACTTAAACGGAAGCTTGACATCACTTGGAGGTTGTGTCGTTAGGGAAGTCGTGAAACGTTTATTCAAATTCTTTTCGACTCCTATTTCCAAAGCGGATTTCCTACGCAACCTTTGACGATTTATTGGAGAACTTTGGGTCGAGACAGCGACAGAGAAAGAAGAAAAAGACGCCTTGAAACAAAAAAGGAAATTGAAAGTCAGGAATTCAATTCGAGTAATGAAGTCTCATCCTCAAAACATGACTCAATAGAATTCGCCTTTGTGGGAAGGCGGAATCTTCATTAAATATGAAATTAGCTTCATCACTTCTGTAACTTGTAATCCAGTGAGCTTTTGAGCTCTTTTCATGTCGTCGACGACACTTCGAAATCTTCAAAATTCATCGCAGCACAGGATGAATAGAAATTTATTTCTTGACACGACAGAAAATCTTGTAATTTCATTTCTGCTGATGAATTCACTACAAAGCTCAAGCTTAACTTGACATACCTTGTTGAATCTCTTGGTTTCTTACGCCCTATCAGAGATAAAACGACTCGACATGATTCGATTTTCTCATCGCTTTTCAAGCGTCTTTCGATTGAATTTCCTTTTCTGGGAATATGATGAGCCTTATTTTGTATTTCTTCCCAAAGGCATTCATTCGACTCGATTGGCGCCAAGCAGTAAAAAAATTCTATTGAATTTTGATGGCAAATGTAAGCAATTTTTTTATGTACACAATTTATTGAGAATGTCGCACCAACGAGACAATTGTGAACGAACAAATGCTATAATCATTTTTCAGGGACTCTTATTGCTTGTTCATTTAGAAGACTCGTTTCTTCATCCCTGTCCTTAAGCAAATCACATCTTTCATTTCCGAAATGGATATTTGCCAGATTTTATCCGCTTCATTTCCTTCTTTTGTTTATTCGCGGGTGTGTACCTGAGTGATGACTAACCACCGGAACAATGTTTGCGTTGCTCTTCAGGAAAATTGTTTAGTCGAGCAATTAGAAACGGAATTAGCTGAATCGCCCTCAAACAATTGAAGACTTCAAAAGGATTTGTTCAACGCTATCACGTCGAGATTTTGAAATGAAATTCATAAAATTCCAGGTAAAATTGCTAGAATGACGCTTTGGCTTTTTGAAATCTAAAACGATGGAAGACATTGCTTTATTTATTCAAGGCTCGTTCAATAACGAGAGCTTCCCATCACTCATCTTATTCCGCATTTGAAATTTGATGTTTTCCCAAGATGTTGCTCGTTTGTGCGACAATCTACGTCAAAAGTCTCGCGTTTCAGTTTAGGGTCGAACGAATCGCTTTTCGAAGCTTTTCTGAGCAATCAATGAATTCCAGAATTAATTGAATTCATGTCTAGGCGAATAAAATTTAAATTGCTTCTTGTGTCGACGAAATTAAGTGGAATAGTTGAGCAATTAAATTTGGGAATGAGAACAAGAATATAAATTTATTTTAATTGTAATTATCATTTTTGTTAATGGTGAATGCGAAAGTTCTCATCTCATGACAATATCAATAGCATTAAAAATGATTTAAAAGCCAACTGTTGATAATTTCATTGCAAATCGATTTTATGAATAATTTTTTTTATTATTCTCTTGGATTGTATCATACAATTTGTATGAGCAGAAAACTGCTTTGTTATTCTTATTAAAACAATAAAATAAGACAAGCTTTTACTTCTTTTACTTTTCCTTCCGAGTGAAAGCTTCTCAACCTTCCATTGACTTTCCATTCGAAAATCATTTTTGTTTAGAGATTCCATCTCAGTTAGCCTTCATCAATTCAAGGTGAAAGTATCTCGTCTCGTTTCGTAATAAAAGTTTCCTCATTAAATCAAAGTTAAGCAATAAAATCTTAAAGTTCTGAGAGAAAACGAGAAAACAAATCAATGCTTTAATCATTAGATCAAAGAAAACTGTGAACGAACTCAACAAAAAGTTTTATATTGATAAATGAAGTGAAGAATCATTAGTCTCACTGATGAATCAAAAGCAATAAAAACTCGATGGATGATCCAAAATGTTTTTGCTCAAATTAATTATCTCGATAAAGAATTTATTTTTATGAGAAGAGCTTGGAAGCTTTCAATAAATTAAATCGCTTCTGGAGATTGTGAATTTCAACCAAGAAACATGCCCAGCGGTGAGAACGAGATTCAAGCATAATATTTCCTTCATTTTATTTTCAAATTAATTAAGGCGGACGTGTTGCCAAGAGCGGGTACTCCACTGGCTTCAGCAATAATGGTAAGACTTTAATAATTAATTTTTCATGATGGGTTGATAAGATTAAGAGGAGAAGCAGAGTTTACTAATGGACCTTTATCTCTTGAATTGACTTAGGCCGCTCTTATGGAGATATCAACGATGAGCTTTGGATTACGTCAATTGCAATGGCAGTTTTGATTCTAATCCTCATTGGTCTAGCGCTGCTTTACATTCTCTATGAAAAATGTCAGAAAAAGCGAGAGTACTTCATCAACGCTTGAGAGACAGTTAATGGAAAACAGATGAACATGTGAACAGACATCATGACGACAGAAATGAAACAAAAACTTTTCGAATCTCTCCGCCAACGTCAATAGAGTTTTTATTATCATCACAAAACATTAATACTCACAAGCTCACAGAATGTGTGAAGCGAAATTTATTCTTTTCAGTCTGAATGGAGAAAAGTTCTTAGAAAGTCAAATTAGTGTATAAAGTTTTTTTTATTATTAAATTAAATTTCGCAAACGAGATAAGGAAAAATTGTTGAGAGACATTACGGGAAGAAAAGTTTTTCCTTTACTTAGCTTCACATTTTGAGCTTTCTCTTCATAAATGAGTTGTCTTGGTAGAGTTAAAAATTCATTTCATTTAGCTTAGATCCGGGACGAAGATCTTCAGCGAAAAAAAGTTAAAAGCAAATTTGACAAGCAATGAGTTAATGAAATTTTCTTTTTATCGAAAAGTTTTCCAATTTAGGTAATAGAAAGCTCTTGCAAGCGAGAAGAATGAAATTTGCATTCACTTAAGTGAGAACGATTTGGCAATTATGTTAAGTGTTGAAGGAAATCAGTTGAAAGTAATTTCAATTTAAATCCAATTTAGTTCGACAATGTTTGTCCCGAGCTTTAAAGCATCGCAATTTGATTTAAACGAGAGTTCAGAGAATAAATTCTCGAAGTTGATTAATTCAAAAACTTTCGTTTTGTTATTCCTCCTCAGCAAAGCTCATCGAAGTGCAAATAATTGGAAGAAGAAAAATTATGTTGACACGAATCGACATAAAAAGTTGTAAACTCGCTGAATGTGAATTTTCTGAAAATTTTCCACAGGCAAAGCTGCTTCGTTGACTTTGATATCCGGTTCATAAATCTTCCAAATTTTCCAGATGTTAGCTCATCAGAGAATTCTTATTCCCAATGATTTTGGAATAAATTATAAATTTTTATTAAAAATTTGTAAAATAACTCAATCACAAATCCAAGAAAATTTTTTCAGCCGCGATAGTGATGAATAATTTAAACGGTAAACTTTGTTCAGTGGAGCTTTTCAAAAGCTTTTGAAATGATAGATTGAATAGCTGTATGGTGTTTGATTTCCGCAGTAGCTTATGGCTTGACGTAGGAAGCCAAAGTTTCCCAATTCAATTCTATTTTAAGTAGTTGAGGGAAACCATCGAAGCGTGAACATTATTGTTACAGCTCGAGAACCTTTTGATAACAAAAAGTTTCCTGGTTCTAAATTGGAAGCTTTCACGACAAATTACTTTAATATTTTTTAGTTATTTCCGTAGAGAATCCTCGAGCTTATCATCTCTGAATCACATTTTGCTTTTATCATCTGAAGTAAATAATCTCTATGAGGTGATTGTTTTAAGTTATGTTATGAGGCTGAAGCTTTTATCTTCTTCTAACGCAACCGAGCGTGGCAAGAATAATTTCACTCATAAAAGAGAAGAAGATTCTTTCTCCTTTGAGTTCGCCTACAAAAGTTGTTTTGATGTTTATTTAATCAGATAATTTTTCTATGAATACAAAAGAGTTCAATAAACTGAATGTGCAAACATTATCCAAGCAGAATTGCAGAAATCTTTTCCTTGAATTGTTTGTTCAAAAAGAAACTTTCTTGTTTGTTTCTCGATTGCAGTTATTCGAGCTCTTACTCGACTCGATGGAGTCAGTCCCGCAGGGAGATTACAATAAATTAAGCTCTCTTGTTACGTAACATGGGATTTGTTTGCTTTATTTACCGAGATGTGCGAGATAAAGCTATGAGAGTTGTAATGAACATTGTAGAAGCGTGTCATGATGATTAAATTTAATAAAGTTCTGTTGAAAATTAAATTGCTCAAGTGATCTAACCAAACGATAAAACTTTCTGATGACAGTTCTCGTAATTTACGACCTGCAATCTTTGGAGTTCTCTGCTCAACTTCGCGATGAATCAGAACTGTCGCAGTGAACTTATTTGTCTGCTCATTGCTGATATTATTCATTTTCTCTGACGATGCAACGTTTGATTGTTTGCTCTTAACTGAAGGAATACTTCAACTTACAAAGTTTTTCAGTACACAACTCCGTTAAGCTTAGAAGGGAAGAATTGCAGTCAAGATTACAGGAAAAGACCAAAAATTTCCTTCTTATATATTTTAGCTAAGCAAGAAATGTATGGAAGAGAAAGTCAAAAGCAAAACCGCCACAAAAATTCCGACTAGCAATAATTTGGCTTTGAGAGCTAATCTAAAAACACCCGCGGAGTTACAGACTGTGATGACAAAGCAGATTTCTGCGTGAAAAGCTTGCTCCATAAATCCGCAACATCAAAATCGCAAATGAAATTTTCACCTAAGGCCATTATATTTTGCTACAAACAAAGATTTGTTAACGTGTCAATATCATTTGATGTTTTTGTTTGTTTAAGAGCATTTGAGGGCACAAAGGCCTAACCTTGAAGAAATCGTTGGAATGTAATTCCTTGGGCGATGAATCTCTGTCGGTGTCTAATGGATAAGCTTTAAGCTTAAAGCTTCATTTTTCAAATGATTTTAACCTTCCAGGAAGTGCGGTCCAAACAAATTTTGATAAAAGGACACTGACATCGTCCACCTTTTTGTCAAAGTCCTCACTTGAGTTTGATCGGTCCAAATGTCGTTTCCACAGAAACTTTCAGTTAATATAAATCATCAAAGCTTCTCAAAATGAAAGAAGAGTCATCTAAGGGAGCAAATTTCATTCTTTACCTGAAAAGCAATAAAAATTTGTGGACTGAGAACTGTAAAAATCGTTATCATCGTCTGCACGAGCTTCAAACATTTATTTCTTTTTTCAACATTGATAAGTTTAATAAAATCTTTTACAGAAATATTTGTTTAACATCGATTAACAGTGGTCCATATGAAGGGTTTTTTTCTAACGAATGCTACGTGAAGAGAATATAAAAATTAACTTCCTTCACCTATATCGTGATGTTTGCCGGTGAGACTTCTTCCACCTGCGAATAATTTAAAGCTAAACTTGGTTAGTTTAACTGTGGAATCGGATTACATTTATGAAGAGAGAGTAGCAGTTCTCGGACGAATCTAATCACAACTGACATCGCTTGAAGCGAAAAATGCTGAAAATAACATTTTTCTCCGAAAATGTAATTCACACATTGATAAAATATTCTCTCTTCTTGTGATATTTCTCGTAAGCGATGTAAAAGAGTGCCATGCATATCAGCAATGCAATCAGACTCGCCATGAAGATACTCAAATAGTAGATTTCTTCATTGATGTCATTGTAGGAACGTCCTGTGCTCGAAGTGAAAAATTGAAATTTATTTCTCCACAGTCGGAGATAATTAAACTAATAAATTACCTTGTCCTTGGTAGCCTTGCGAATATCCTGCTTTACCAGCGAGACGACCCCCGACTGGCATTTTAAAACGAATTTGCTCTCTTTTATCCCAAGAAATTATTTATTAAACCATGCTCTTGGTTTTAATAAGCGTTTGCCTAATTAAATCCAAAATTAAAACAGCAAATTAATTTTTTACGTGACAAAGTTTTAATTGTTAAGGCAACTTTTCCCTTTTTTTTGTAAAATATTCGTCACGGGTTAAATTAAAAGATCAACAACATTAGCTTTAGAAAGTTTCGTTTTTCTTGAACTTTCACTTTTCTTGATTGAGCTGAAAAAATTTTCCTTTCCTTTCACTCGAAAGATTCCACATCAAAAGAAATTTAAACGAAAGTTTGAATGAAGCAGAAAAAGCTCAATCCGTAAAATAATAAAATTTAATTCAGTGGAAAGCTTTTAAGATTTCGATGATGATAATTGGCTTGGGATTAGGAAGAAACTGAAAGCGGAAAGTGAGATTAGTTCATTGTTGACACTTTACAATTTAATCTCTTCTCAATTTTCTTTCTCCTCATCTTAGAAATCAAACAATTTCAAGAACCTCTTTCGATAATTTTCATTTCCCGAAGTGTTCGCTCTTTAACGTTTCCTGATTTTACGTGGCAAACCGAATTGAGGAAACATTATCGAATCTCTGCAGCAGGAAATTTTCTCGCTCGAAGATTTAAAAGTCTTTGGAATTAATTTTAAGACAGCTGCAAGCACTCATGCAATTCTTTTGTCTTTTGCTCTGGTAAAAATCTGAGCGATTCACTTTAAAGTTTAATCCAAACGATTTAAGTTCCAAGTTTCGCGAAGAATTAAACAAAAGAGAGAAAACTATTGAAACATTTTTAAAACTTCTCCAACCTCTTAAACCACAATTTTCTCTTAAGTTTCTTTTTCAATAATCCAATAAAATTGGAAAAGCTCTTGATTCCACCAACTAATCGGTTGGATGTTAAATTGAGACTAAACCGATGAACTTTCTGAAGCTGTTGAAATATTGCGCCAAATCGTTCGTTTTGAAACTTTTCCTCAAGATTTTTCTCAATGGAAATTTCAGTGAAAGCTCTGGAAGTCGATTCAATGGAAAACTCGGAAAACTCTCTGGAAAACGAAACAAAATTGTGAAACGAAGGAAATTTTAGAAAGGTTTGAGAAACTCTTTTGGAAAAGCTCAAACAAGAAAACCTGTTGATTCAAATAAACTTTTTCGAACATTCACAAACTTCATCTGAAGAAAAAAGTAAACATCAAATCGGTAATATCATAAAACATGATAAATCTTTATTGACATTAAGACAGACGAAGAAATATTTTGATCAATCTGGGAACTTTCGCTACGTTCGATCGCTTATAAGGAATCTTTAGAAGATACGTCACAATTTTTGTATAAATGTTTATCAAAAATAAATTCGATAAAAATCTTAAAGAAGTTTTAATTTCCTAACATTGAGCTCGTTAATCTGAAAAGTAAAATCTTTAAAGTCAAAGGAGGAGATGATAGACTCGAAGGAATTTTACGGAGTTAAACGAAAGCTAAGAGAAAATGAAATGCATTCTCTTCTTGTCTAGAAACTTCAAGAGTAATGAAAAATCAATTAGCAAAGAATTTCTCACTTCCATAAAAAGGTCTCAAGAGTGAGTTCAACGAATTCCGTCGGATTGAGCATTTTAGAGCTCTTAAGACATTCAATCACTTGAGCTTAATATAAAAAATATTTTCTCGCAGAAAATGTTCTCTAGGAAAACATTTTGTTTTTAATGTAATCTTAAATTTTATGAGAAGCTCTTGTAGAAATTTTCCAGGTTTACATCACATTTATCTTGCACTCGATGCAAGGAAGAGTTTTCAAGAGTTTAAACGAAGCTCACGATGACGCTGCCATTTCTCGTAAGCGATATAAGACAATGCAATTATTATAAGCAAAGTAATTAGTGATGCCATAATAATGCAAAGAAAATAAATTTCCGCGTTAATATCTTGATAAGACTTTCCATCGCCAAAAACTGAGCTTGGGTTGTGGTGAACGATTTTATTGCCTCGAGGCATGCTGAGTAGATTGCTTTGCTTCAACGACAAGTTTTCTGAATGCTAATTTGCTTTCATCATATATTTGCTTAGCTCGTTCCAAATTCTTTCCATGTCGATGTTCTCCACAGTCTGATGGTGGCGGTTGTTGATTTAATGATGTTCGAAGAAATCTGAAACATAAGAAGAAACTTTTAATTTAAATCTATTTCGACATGAATTTTCTCGAGACTGAGAGAGTTTCTATCGACGTTGAAACGTGATGCTCATGCAAAAGATTTGTTAAGTATTTTCACTTGTCAATGGAGAACTTTACGCCTTTTAGATTGAATGAAGTCCTGAGAAACAGACAATTCTTGAATTTGTTTTGCGTTGATTAGTCATCTTCGTAACAAGAGAGAGGTAGAACGTATAACCCTAATTGCTTTGGTTGGATAAGATAAGGTTGTTTATAGCGAAACTTATCGTAAAATATCGAAATTGATAAGACTCCGACAGCGACTGATTCACAATTGTCAGATGTTTTGTTCAGTTTTACTTTTGAAGTCAAACGAGAATCATCAAAATATGGACGAAAAGTGTCTTTTGCTCCCTGAATCTGCAGGTCATCATCCACACCATCATCACCACGGTCACGACCATCATCGTCGTAAACGACATTGCTTTGTAGCTATCGTTTTCATCGGAATAATTCTAGCTTCGAGCGCAGTGATTTGGGTATGTGCACAGAAATTTAAACCAAGATCGGAACTTTGATGATTAATGGTCGTTGATTATCTCAAGGGACATCCCGGATTCGAACAGAGGAATAGCTTATTGCATCACAATGAAATTATAAACAGCTCCATCATTATCAATATCATTATCAATGGAAGAAACAGGACGAGAAGTGAACTTGAAGAAGACTTCTCCGGCCCAATCGATGACCAACTTATTGATCGAGCTTTTGACGTTGATCGTTACAACAACATTGATCCAAATTTCAACATTCAAGTAGAGCAAGCAGCGGAACCTTATCAGAAACCGGACATTGGACTTGTAAGAATCTTCGATCACCCTCCACGTGCCTCAACGATGCAAGACACTACAGAAAAGCCAGAATAAGCTCTATGAATTTCATTTTTCTGCTCTTGCGAACTTAATAAAAAAAAATATTTTGATTAAATTTGTAATCATCAAACAATTTTTCTTATCAAGCCACAAAATCCTTTGTTCGATAACTTCGGTCGTGAACCAAATTTATTTCGGAAACGGTTAGGCGCAGAGAAGTTATTCCTTCTCAGAAACTTCAATGAATCAAGAAGAATTTTCATGAAAAAACAACTCGACGAGGGTTAACCAACAAAAAGTTTGCAAAGCGGCTTTAATCGGTTGTGAGGATATGACTTTCTCAACTCTTTATTTACTGATAAATATTTTGCGGTTCGAAAAAAATGAAGGTATTATTCCTTGGCAATTTACTTTGTTGACTTCAGGAAATTATGAGTGAACGCTCTCACTCTGAAGTCGAATCAATGCTCTGTATCGGCTTAGAATTTTTAGGGACTTCCCACGTAACTTTCACCTCCTTCGGTTGTTTATCATACACAAGCACGTTCGAATAAAAATCCTCAGCAACTGCCAGGTTCAGTTGGAAAACAAAAAACATATTTTGACAACATATTTACTTGGATGACCTATGAGAACAGCAAAGCTCGAAGAAATTCAGAGAAATATTAATGAGAAAGGTGAGACGTCTGACAACATTATCCTTCCAAATTTTATTTGATGTTAATCTGAGTCAAAGCTTTTCCTCGAATACAAAGTTTATTGTTGGAAGCATCTGCCTAAGCTCAAAGTTGAATGAAACAGAACTAATTTAAGAAATGGGCGAGGGAAGAAAAGTCTAATTATCCTAACAAGACACAAAAGCGAGTTTCCAGATAAATCAACTGAATCCTCGTTTGAATACAAAATGAGCTTTAGAATTTAATTTATTAATTTTGATCCAATGCCGAAAATATTCCTCGCGGGAGTTCATTCATTCATGGCTTAGGCGACTCCGCTGCCGGCAGCACTTTCATCGGAAATGTTTAAATTTAATCTTTGAAGCGTAAATTCATTTGCAATAAAAATTACGATTCGACAACAAGTTCTTGGAAGGAAAAGCTATTCGCAGATTGACATTAGATCTCGTGCAGAGTGGGTATGAATTAAATCCTTCAATGAAAGTAAATTCCAATTCACAGAGTCATTTTTTGCTCTTCACCCTTTAAAAGCTTTTAAAATATTTGCTCAATTGTTCACTAACCCGGTTTAAAAGCTTATCTTAATAAGCTCGTACTCGCATCACTATTTCCTTAAAAGCATTCAGCTTCACGAAAAGTTTCACGTCGACTGATGATAACAAAACATAAATTGTCGGAACGATCTGATTCCGCTCTCTGAAATTTAGCTCTCTCGGTGAGTTTCCTCTCAGGTTTCCATCTGTTGAATGCGTTCACGTCAGAAAACGTAGCTTCAGTTTTATTGGGAAGTTTAACAAATTATGAGAAACATTTTAAAACTCACTACAGAACAGTAAATTATTTTACTTCCTCTCAAAGCAACGAATTTTCTTTTTCCATAAATATTAAATTAAAAATTCAAGAAGTTTGGATAGAAAAATATCAATAAAACATTTGGAATTATATCAACCTTCATGACCAACTCCCACTTATTTATGGTTTAAACTCAACAAACTAAATTGTAACATTTTCCAAAACTCATCAAGTTATTCAACCTACCGATTGCCTTCAGCGACACTTTTTGCTAACCGTTTTATTGGAAATCGCTTCGTAGTCGCGAAGTTGTAATAAAGTTCGTCGCACGATATAAATTTGTTGATTTTCCGTTTGAAGGTAAAGCTGCGAAGCAATGAAAACACTTTGCTATCAAAGCTCCTTTCGCATAAAAGCAATTCTCATAAACACCAGTGGAGCTGAAATAAATGATTTCGCTCATAAAAGTTTCAATTTCATGTTGGGAACTCCTGACAAGCACCAAGTGAATAACTGAACATGTTGCCTTATTCTGAAATTTTTCTTTTCAGTTGCATTCCGTCGGTTTCTTTGTTAACACGTGGGAAAAGCTTTATTCTCGATGAAGGAATAATAAATTTTAATTGATTTTGTGAGACGAGACAATAAATGTTGTGTAAATATTAGAAAATGACTTGAACTAGTTGTAACTAAACGAGATCGTGTTAATAATAATCGAGAATGTTAATCGGAAACGAGGACTGTCCTGCTGGATCGAATAAATCATTGTTTGCGTCCTCAATTCGACTAAGCAAGTGAACGACCACACCGCACGCCGTAAATAAATATCAATTAGAAGATAAAAAGGAACAATCATTAAGGTCTAATCACGAACTGCATTTCTCTGTTGCCCCTGCTTTGTGGTGTCTCATCGATCGATTGTCATGCAAATAGAAAAGTGAGAAGGGGAAGCGTTCGTCGATGGAGTGTATCGACTTTTATTTTTATTGTCTGTCCGATTCGTTCCGGCACAGTTTGTTGATTGTTTTCTTTCGTTTCTGCTGCTCGATTAATTTCATTTTTGCCCCATAACATAACGCGAATGGCCAACCTCCCTTCGGCTTCGTTTGTTCTTTCCCGAGCGTTTTGACCGCGTGCTTCAGTCCAGCTTGAAATATTAATGTAAACGCTGCTTTCTCAATTAACTAGACACGAAGTAAAATTTCTCTCATCGAATGAAACGACAGTTTAAAGTTGAAACTCGTGGAAGTTTCCCGAAGAGTGAGTAACTAGCTCCTCGCATTCATCGTGTCGATCAGATCGAGAGTAGACGTCGAAGTTTTCAAACTTTTCTTTTACTGAAATAAAAAGGAAAGAAAACCCTCGTCGAGGGACTTTCAAGTTACTTGAACTTTGCGAAGGAAAACTAAAGTTTTTGCATGTTGGTCTCGGTGTGAATAAACTTTAAAATGTATGCAAAACGATTCTTCATATGTTCGAGGCTAGAAAGTGGAACAGAAAGCGTCTAGCGAGTGGCCGAAAGCACGAATGCAATCAGGGAAGCACGCGGAAAATTGTTTGAACGAATTGATGAGTGAAATCGTTCAAATATAAACAAAAAGTTATTAAAAATATTCGTGAGTGAATTAATTGGAGTGTGTGATGAAGTTGAATCGAAATCTTTGAGTAAAAATAAAGATAAAATGAGTCGAAGGAAGAAGGCGGTGAGCAATGGCAACGGGCATGGACTTTATTTCCATTCATCGCCGCCGAAAGGTAAACAGCAATTGTCGTAAAGAATTTACCTTATTTCCGAAGATTGCTTTCTAATTGCGGTTAAAAATGTTAACTTGTTTCGGAAGTAAAGCCGATTGACCTATTTCAAATGAAGACATGGCCAATCAATCGACCTTCGGGTGTTCAATTTTATTTCGACTTAACTTTGTGCCTGATTCTCATGGGAAAAGTTAGTAAGTCGTAAAAACAAGTCACGAAAGCGATAATTATTTTTAAATCTTCTACAATTTTTGTTGAGGAGAAAGACTTATAAGTTACAACAAACATCGTCTTCTCAAATCGGTCACTGGAGCTACAACTTCGTCATAAAGCCTTGAAAAGTTTCAAATGAATTATTGAAATCCCATTCCTCGTCTTCAATTATTCAGAAGCATTTTCAACAAGCAAGCTCAAACCGATGACGATACTGTCATTAAAAGCTTCTTCGAAAACATAAAATAGGCTCAAGTCTTCAAGTTCAAACTGTTCGCATTAAAACATTTTACGTTAAGGATTTCAATTTTATTGCGATCTACTGCTTCGACGCTATAAAAAGAAGCGCCATTTACTAAACAATTTACTATCGCGTCTCACTTGCCGTCGATTGGTTTTGAATTTATTGTACATCGAATAATATTGCGTGTTGCTTCAATGGATTTTTTTCCCACCAACTTTCTTTTCTGTTTTTCCTCTAAGCGTTATCAATTTGTTTGGAAATATATTTCAAGGTCAAGTGGCGCGAGTCGGGAAAATAATTGAGCTGGCATTAGCATTCGGAGTGACAATTAAACTTTGAAATGTAATGTGAATGGCGAGGAAATTAAAATCGAGTTTGAAACGCAATTTGTTTAAACACGATGGATAAAATAGAGTTTTAGCTAGAACTTTAAAGCTTTTAATAGATCATGAGAGTTCATATTTGGTATCGTTAAGATTTAAAAAGATAAAGTCTAAAAAATCATCATGATCTCAGTTGTTTAAACAGTTTGTCCCCAGTTCAACTGTAAAATCATTTTCCCATTCATAATTTATTCAAGCGGCCGAGGGAGAAACGAAAGCTTTTCGTTTGTTAGCTTTCTGAGTTAGACATCCATCATTAGACATTTTTCCATCGCCAATCAATATGTGAATAATTCAGGAGCTCCGGTTTTTTTACTCGAGCCTCGAGCTCGATTCGATGCGTTCCAAGCGAATAGGGAAAGTTTCCTTTCAGTCGTTTAACTAACATCGATAGCTCAAGTTCGATTGAAAGCTTTTTCCATTTTTTGTTGTTGTACAAGCTTTTGTGAAAAATATTCTCTTGAAAATTTTTAAAAAGGTCATTTCCTACTTGAAATTACATTATCTTCACAATGAATTACGATTCAGACTCAGGTAATCAATTATGAAAATTACGTAGTGAGCTCTGGAAAATTGCGCTATTAGAAAAGTTAATAAAGATAAGATTTGATTCAAGTGGAATCGACGATCGAAACAATCGGAAGCGTGCAAATTGAAATTAAATCCTTTCGAAGCCGACCAATCGCTTCGCAAATAAATTTTCGGGTCATGAGAATTCCGACACTTGTGAAAGTCTCACTTGAAATGAAGTGGAACGCTTCATAATTAACAGCAACAATAATCAACTGAAGGAGCTTTTCGCCCGTGAAAGCTTCAAAGGTTTCTTAAAATTAGATGTTAAGTGCCAAACTCTATCTCACTCACACCAAAAGCCATTTCTGTTAATCATGAATAGCAAGCTTATCGATCGATGGAAACTACGTTTAATCTTGTTCAAGTTTCCATTAACCAACCGCAAAGTTGAAAGCATTCTTCGATAAAAGAATTTTTTCGAGAGATTTCAAATAAATATTTCTCACATAAAACAGTTTATCCCAGCAACGAAGATTTCGCAAAGATCCAATACGAGTTTTCCAGAAACCACGCGAATAAGAGCAGCAACGGTAATTTTCCAGAGAATGAACTCACTTGAATTATTAATTTGGAACAAAGTGAATGTAAACTCTTTTTTTCAATTTAGCTCTAGTCATTAAGCCTTCGAATATTCGAATTTGGATTCATGACAAAGATATCGATAAACTGATGAGGGTCGTTTTGGAGGGACACGGAAATAAACTTCGAAATGAGGTCGCGAATCAGCCGAAAGTTCGACGTTTCCTCGAACATGTTCCTCATATTTTGGGACTCATCAAGAGCATTCATCAAGCAGTTGTTGATAACAATATTGAAACATTAACCTCAAAGACGTCACCTCCCGTTCCTCCTCAAATTTTGAACTGCAAAGATGTAAACGGACTGAACCCTCTTCACAAAGCTGCTGGCCTTGCTCACACGAAGATTGTGGAATACATTTTAGCTGTTTGGCCTAACGCTGCTCACGAACTCGACGCTGAAGGCAAAAGTCCACTCCATTATGCTGCGAGTGTTAAAAACAATGATCGAGCCTTCAATCTTCTTGTCCAAGCTGGAGCTGATGAGCTACTATGTGATAGAGTAAGTCAATGCACGAACGAATTAAATGTAAACAAATCAATCAATCATTCAACTCCTGTCAACAGAAAGGACGAACGCCTGCTTTTTACAAGAAGGTAAAGGCCAGCGAAGACCTAGATAGATCCAACTTGACGGTCATTCCAGAAGCTCCACGCATTGCTGAGCAAGGTTTCCCCCCAAACTTTGATTGGAAATTCCTTCCCGCCAAATTTTACGACAAGAAAATGTCATTTACTCAATCCGATCTAAACTTAAGTAGCAATATGAATGGAAATGGAATGAAAGCTTCAAACTCAGCTTTTGAAATTCTGAGTCGAAGCAACAGTAATTTGAATGAAGCTGATCCGGATGCTCCAGCGGAAACTGAACCGGAGATTAAGGAAGAAGTTGTGAAGAAAAAAAGTGCAAAAAAGTCGAACCGCCCAAAGACGTTTAAGTGAGATAAATCTTTTTATTGAAATTGGAAGATAATTTAAACTTCTTTGATGTTACAGTAAAAGCGATTTGAACAACAACTCCGCGAAAGCTACGAAAACTCCTGAACCCAACGATGACGACGATGTTGAGACAGCTCAACTTAACGACATGGAAAGCTTAATTCCTCAAAATATTGAGAACAACAATCTCGCTCAAGAATATCCAAGTGATCCGAATGAGACCGAGCAAGTGAGTTCAAATCGACATGTCTCATACTTCATTTCTCGTTTGTTCGTGACTTACTCTTCAAGCAAAAACTTTTGTCACCTTTTCGGAAAATTTAACTAAATTGCACTCAACAACCTCACGAGATCATTGCGCAAACAGCAATCATAGTTGATCTATGTAAATATCAAAATTAGAGCTTTTGGCGATAATCACTGTCTCGTCTAAGTGCACATCAATTCTATCGATCCGCTAACTCAACGCGGTGTGTGTCGTATCTTTCTGTTTGTTGTGTCTTTCTCCTCTTTCCCCTCGCATCGGCATTTTGTTGTGTCGTTTCTTGTTCGAGGAGACTCAGTTAAAACATTTCTCTTTCAGAACGTTAATTTAATTGAAAATGATAAAGATCAAATAACGAATGACAATGATAATTCAAATTGGATCGAAAATGAAGAGCAATTAGTTGATGAGGTGAGTGAAGTGGAAGCTCAAAGTGAAGAAGCTTTAGACGAAGCTTTGGATGAAGGAGCAAACAATTTCGAGGTTTTTGCTGAGGAAACTTTCGATACCGAGATCGAAGTGCTTGAACTACCGAAATCAGCTGAAAGTTTATCTCTCCGCGAGATTATGAGAGAAGAAGAGCTTGGAGGATTCCTTCGTGATTCAAGCGGTTCCACTCTTCGCTCTCGAATGAGTAGTGAAGGTGAGAATTTTGAATCCCAACAATCTGACGAACAAGATGAAACGATAATCGCCAATTACGAACGTAACGACTCAGCATATGAAACCAATGAGATGAATTCTCAGAATGGTTCCAATAGTCGAATGCAATCCAATGAATCAATCAATGAAACTGGTGATGATTTCAAAGCAAATGAAATTGAAAACCTTCAAGAACCCGAAGTTGAAATTATTGAATCAAATAACGACGAAACCAATATTCAAAGCGACGATGATGAAGAAGTTATTTTGCGTGCTGTAAAATCCAACGAATCTGGAAGCAGTGCATTTGAAACTGACGACTTAACTGGTAACAAGGTCGACGACGACAAAGAGGTACAATTTATGTCCCGATAAGTTTTCATTTTCCCACATTTTTGTACTGTACGATACACCCTCGCATGCATCATTATTTAATCGATTAATCTTATTTCACTTCAAAGTTCACTCGCAAATCGTTTTTCTCTTAACAATGAATTGCTAACCTTTTTAAATTAGGAGCAAATGTCTGAAGAAGGAACTGACATCGGCTCACCAAGTCCGCCATTTGAAGGTGTTATAAGAGAAGAGGCTGAGAAGCAATTGGAGTCACAAGCCGGAGACTTTGAAGAGATCAATCCAGATGAAGCTGATGCTGATGATGTAAATATTCAAAAGCTTTTCATTCACTAAAAGCTTAAAGCACATTCAATTAAACAATTCATTAGAAAACAACATTCGAAACAATGACTATCAAATTACAAAACTAATTGATTGCTCCTTTCTCAGGACGATTCAATTCAGAAGCTCATTGATGCCGGCGACATGGAGCAATTAGCGATGTTAGTGTTAAACGGAGAAGGTAAAAGCTTAATTGGTAAAACGACTCAGCAGCCTGACATTCAAGCGTTTATCGATAATGTTCCGACTTACATGGTAAGCAATTTACCTTGAAGTAATTTCGAAATGAAGTCTAACAATCGCGTTTGAATAATTTAGTCAAAAATCAGGAAAGTTCATGTTGCCGCACGAGATGGAAGCTTGAGAGATCTTCAAGCGGCTTTAGATCGCCGAAAGTTCTCCACAGCTAAAGATGAAGTTTCTCCAAAAGGTAAAGCAAATAATTTTACCAAAACACATCAATCAATGTCTAAAGTTGGAATTAATCGTTTGTGGCTTTAGGCACGACACCCCTCCATGTCGCAGTTATATTCGGACACACAGGTAAGACGATCAAATAGTTTAGTTAAGAAAATTCCTAATTAGAGGTTCAAGAAATGAAATCTATCGAATTTCCATATAAAATATTCATGTTCCTCAACGTAAAGCTTCATTGCGTGTTCCTTTTCCTCCGGATAAAGCGACCATGTTCTCATTCTAAGTGAGAACTTTGAAGTACTGAGAAGGTCGTTTCACGTCCAGAGGAATAATTTAAATTTTTAAAAACGAATCGGCGGACAAAGTTTGAAGCCAAGGTCTTGGGAAAATAAGCTCGTTGTTAAAAAACGACGTGTTCCTATCGATTTTCCAGCCGAAATGGAAAAAGCGTTGAATCGTTTTAGCGACTCAGTTCAGTCTTGGTCGCTCGAGTGCTTAGAAGCTTTAGGGACAATGTCGAGAAGAAATTCAGAGGAAGAGGAAAACGAAAGTGAATTGAATTCATGATAAATTGAAAAGGAATTAAGTAACAAATTTTGTTTTGTTTCCTTCGCAGCAATCATTCGATACTTAGGTTCGAGATTCCAGGAAACGCTTCAAGCTACAGACGAAGAGAATCGAACGGCTTTGCATTACGCGGCGGCGATTAAAGACAATGGACATTTCTACAATTTATTGGTTCATCTTGGAGCTAATCCCAAGGATGTCGATAGCGTAACTTACTCAATTCACCTCTAAAGTTTGATAATGAAAAGAACTCTTCTTTCAGCATGGAAAGACCGCTGAATGGTATTTGAATAACGATGACGATTCCAATAAGATTCTCTCGCATAAAGAACTTCTTAAGACATTCGGAGCTGGCGAGGAACTTGCTGATGAGATGCTCAATGATCAAGGTTAGTCTTTCAATTTAAAATCTGCGAGCACTGCTAAATTATTCCATGACTAATTGTTATATGAGCTTGGGTTTCTCACACGTTTTTGGCTGTTTTTCCTTGCAATCCAAAATTTCTTTCCCAAATATTTTAATATTAATTGAATCGTTTAGTTCCTGATGATTATCATAGTGCAAGAAGGAAACTCGATGATCCCGATGTGCTGTCAACATTAGAAAGATGCTATCGACTCATTCATGCTAAGCGCCCATCGAATCTCGATCAATCGATCGGGAGTCAAAATGGATCGTTTCCTGGTAGCGCTTCTTCCTTGAGAGTGTCAGTGACTGCTTATCTCTCTAGGTTTCTGAAGCGTCCAACGTTCGAAAAAATCAAACATCGACAGACACGACTCGACCATAATCTCTTCGATGTCATTTGGCCGGCGATGAAAAAAGCTTCAAAGGAAAGAAGAATCGATGAAGACTTAAACGCTGGCGTAGTCGCGCCTGACTTTGACGTTTTTGTTGTTTTTCAAGAATTTTTTGTGCCACTCATCAAAGATCTTCACAGTTTGAGTTCGAAAGAGAATTTCAAGGAACATCCAAAGATGGAATTCTTTCCGTCTTACATCGTCGACTCCGATACTCCACCAGATGAACAAGATACGATTGAGATAAATCGACCACAAGATGTTCATTGGAATATGGACTCTCACAACAAATGGGTCAATGGAGGTGTCGTTGAGTGTAGCAGAAACCTCGACGACTATGAACTGCCGTTGAATTTAACAATTGGAAGACTTGAACAGTCAGAAAGGATTTTAACGGGAAGGCTCTTGAGTCCAGAGTTTACAGCTGCGATTGGCGAAGATGGACTCGGACAATATTACACAATGAACGAAGTTCTCGAGAATCCATCAGAGATCAGAACTATCCTCGCAACGAGTGGATTAATGATTCCACTACTCGATCACAATGACTTACCTCAAGTGCCTGAATCATTAGCAATCAACGGTCAATATTATCCATACGGTCGAGGAGTTTATGTGTCAGCAAGTCGCGATTTCGCTGCTTGGATCAATGTTCTAGAGCATTTAAGAGTCGTCTGTTCTACGCCAGTTTCAGCGACTGGTGACATTGGACTTGCTTACAGCAAAGTTGGTCGCGCAATGCTTTTTCTTGAGGATAAAATCTCGTTCCGTCATAGTTATTTCCTCGGTTATTTGTCATCTCGACCTTCGTTCTTAGGAACCTCAATTCGATTCACACTTACACTCGATCTACCGCATTTGGTCAAGGATCTTGAAAACTTACGGCAACTCTGCATTATTCGAGGTCTTCACATGAAAACTCGTCCCAATTTCGATTCGATTCGCGTGTCAAACACACGTTGCATGAGCATAACTGAATGGAAGTTGCTTCAAGAGTTCTGTGGCGCTGTTCAGAACATTCTGCAGCTTGAGAAAGATTTGTCAATGTCCAATTCGATGCACATCGCTGAAATGCTTTTAAAAATATTCCGCAAAAAGAAAAATAGCTTAGCAAGCGTCGACGAGTAGATTGAATGTGTCGAGCGAAGGAAATTTGTTTTATGTAAATAACCTTATTTCAATTCCATGCCCTAAAGTCACGCATAGCAAAAGAATGTTGGAAAGATTTTATTAGAGAGCGAATTGCTTTATTGAAAGGACACAAAGCGACCGGTTAGTAACTTGAATTCACTCTTGAATTGCGAATAAGATTAGAAAGTTGATTTGAAAAGCACTTGAAAGAGATGATAGAGAAAGAACATCTCTGTCATCTCTAAAAGCTTCACTTTTGCTCCAACTAAGCAAGCACGGTTCACAAATGATTCGCAAACTTAGAAACAAAGGTTTTCTTATTTCGCTTTTTCGAATGAAGTTTCTTGAGACAAACAGAATCTTTCCAACAGAAATTTTGTCGCACAGGTCCGGCTTCCTAAAGCTTTAAAAGCTTTCCCGCACAAGGTGATTTGCAATTGATTGATTGAATTGCACTTAGATCAGATTTGAGTTTATTTGAAGATGTGTGTCTCCTTAAGCCAAACTGTGCATCAAAGTTTTCATATAACAAACTCATTGGAAGAAAGTCGATTTAAGAAAATCTCAAGACGTGATTTTTGGCTGTTGAAATAGTCAAGTAATTGATTGAATTTTTTTTCAGAATATAAAAATAATCAGCCAGTAGAAATTCCACTTTTTCGTACCGAAGAAGGCCGATACTTAGCCACTTGTAAGTCAAATCAATTGAAATCACTTTGTGCATTAACAAAATCTAATTTCAGCCCTCGGAGATCCTCTAATTAAAGGCTTAACAGAGGTCGCTAATCTTCGTCCGAATGATCCCATCGCTTTCCTCGCAAATTATCTCCAAAACTTTTCTATTGACAAACCAAAAACGACAGCAAGTCGTAAACCAGAGACGGAAACTAAGAAGAAAGACGTTAATGCTTTGAAGCCAAAGACAGACAAGACGATGATTCCTATGAAGCAGAAGAGTGTCGACAATTTAATTGATGATGACGATACTGATGCAACGCCTGGTAGTGATGAGAGAGACGAGCACGGTCAGTCGATGCTTCATTTCGCTGCTGCACGACAACACGGAAAAAATGGTTTGTTTCAACTAATCGAAGAGTCGCACGTGAGTGTAACTTATCGCGATGAGATTTTCCGAACTGCACGAGATGTTGCCATGCAAGCAACGCAGCCTGACAATTGCAAAGAGATTGACAGATACGTTTTGAGTTTGGCCGCGAGAGGTAATGAGCAAATTTAAATTGAAATGAGAGTGATTTTAAAATAGTTTTACTCTCCAGGCGACTATGAGATTTTCGTCACAATGATGCTTGACGGATACGATCACATTGTTGATGTTGTTGACGCAGACGGAAAAGATATTGCGAAAGTCGCTCGATCACGTGGTCACGATGAACTTGCAACGTTTCTGGACAATATTCGCCAGTTTGAAGTTTGTTTCATTCAGTTTTCATTAGCAATTGAAATCAATTTGAATACTTTCTAGGAAAACCGAGAAAAGCTTCTCATCGCTTGTCGCAATGATGACATCGAAACGGTCAAAGAGATTCTCTCAGGCACCGACGCTGCTAAATTGGCTCGTGCTAAAAACTATTATGGTGAGTGTCTCGATTGACGATTTTGAATTGAGCATTTTATCGCTTGAAGTGTAAGGTCAACTGGCAAATCAATAAAAGTTTTCTTTCACGACTTTGCCGGTACTGATTTAATCTCATCAACATGAAGTTTCTGTCAATTGCACTTTATTACTATCGATCTCGACCTTAAACATGTTTATTCTTTCAGGCCGCTGCAGTCTTCACATCGCAGTGTTGCATGAGCATGAAGATATCGTCGACTATTTGGCGACGAATTTCCGTCAAACTTTAAGAGTTGGAGACAATGTAAGAAACTGTAAAAACTTTCTAATCGACAATTAACTTTAATTACTTTTCTAGCTGGAACGAACTGCACTCCATTACTCGATGGGAATCAATAATGTTGAAGCAATCAGTCGCATTCTGATTAAAAATGGTGCTAAGCGAGTCTTAAAGGATCTCAAGGGACGCACGGCAAGTTTCTACTACATGAACAAGTCAGACATTTCTCGGCTACAAGAAGAAGAAGAACGTTTGTAGAAAGCTCTGACGATCACTCGGATTCAACTTTAAATCACCAATTAGGCTGACAATGAGCAAACTATGTGCGCACTACTAGCGACGAGATTACTGTTAAATGTTGCATAAATTAATTTTAACAACTTGTGAGCATCATTGCTATTGAAAAGTAGTCAACAACATCGATTATAATCTAATTGAGAAAAGGAAAATAAATTTTGACGCAATTTTAATTTATTTATGATCACATTAAACTTTCCAGGAATCAACTCGATTCTCTCGAAAGCTTCAAGTTTTGATAAGATCACGTGCTAATTTATAAGTTGTCGATTCAGCCACTTCAGGAGATCGATAATCTCATTAAAATTTTGTCATATTTAGCACTTAAACGAGTAATTTATTCAGAGTTAACAGCTCTAACGGGCAACGTTAATGATCGTTCGTATGTATCATTCGATTTTGATCGCGACCAAAATTGTTTTCAAGTTCAAAACCACGAGAACGATCAGCGTAACACGCGGCAAATTGTTTCGTGTAACGAAGGAAAAAGTCTACCCAAGTCAGAAGTTTGGATTTTCTCGATAACATGTAACTCAAATAATGAATCAGATCAACTCAATATTCCAATCGATTTTAAACCCTGATTTCGACTTTCCTAATCGCGAATGAAAACAAACATTTCTGTGATTAATTTTTTTCACGTTTTGATTTAAAACGATTCTTGAATATTGAGTCGTTCACCGCAGTGTTTGTCTTGGTCAGCTCAATGATATCTTTTCGTTTTTGATTCATAGCTCGTTCAATTACGAGGAAGCACTGTCGCAATGCCATCAGAACATTTTCACGGCCACCAAGGTGGATGACACTCTCGAAACTTCATAATTTATTAAACGAATTTAATAATTTTAATTACTCAGATGCGGAACTTGAAAGATTTGTCGTCGCACGGATTCAAGACTGACAAAAACAAATTAACGACCGAGTGGCTTTCGTTCGAGAGGTCAACCGGAATAAAGATTTGAAATTGATCGAGCGCATCTTCGTTGAATGCACGAGCTTTGTCCGAGCTAACTGTTGATGTCGTGAAATTGATTTCAATGATTGCGCCGTTTATGGTGATCTATGTATGATAAAGTAATAAAGATAAATTATAACGCTATGAACTTGTGAATTAATTGCAAAAAAATTCACAGTTAAAAGTGTTTGTTAAGAAAAAAAAACTGAGCTGATGAAATCAATTTGTTAGCGCGTCAAGTTTGAGTGATGGTGGAGAACATCAATGCTGATAACCCCAGCGACCGAATGTGTCTGACTCTCTTTCTGATCGACACAGTTTGATTTTACGGAAGATTTCGCAACAAGGCGGATTAAATGCACTTGAACTTGCTGTAAGCGCCACAAACTGCTACGAGCGACATTTTTCGCATAACGAAAATATTTGTAGGTCGCAGCGGTAATCAATGAGTGAGCCGTTTATGTTGATGAAGTGATCAATGGCAATAGTGCGTTCAACAAACAATTCTGAGAATTACGAAACTCAAAGCGGCAAAGGGATCTTCAACAAATTCAGTTCAAGATCGATGGCACTTGATGGGAAAAGCTTCCGACGAACTGATAAGTGATTCTTATCAATCGATGATGAAAGCAAAATATTGATAGAAGTTTTAGATTGTTGTAACAACGTTGTTGAGAAAGAGAAGTGACAACAGAGAACGGATTTGTTTGTAGGGTGAGGGAGAATTGTTTTCAATTGGGACAAGTTCAAAAATATTTTAATAAAAATTTAAACTCTCTTTAACTTAAATAAAATTAATTTATAAAGCTTTCGTTGAAAGCTCTCTCAACATACTGCTCTGTCCCATTCAGTCGCAAGCTCTCTCCTTCATTCATTTATTACTTTTCGTTTTCTACAAGCAGAATCTATATAAAAGCAGGCGCTCGTTCGCTGCTAATTGTTAGTTTTTGTTTTAAATTTACATCGTAATGTTGTGCGAACTTTCGGTGCTTTTACGGAATTAATGATTAAACTTTGTGTTAGAAGATCGAGGATCTCGTGATTGAGCTCGCGTTGTTGAAATTATTTCACGAAAACCACAAAGTTGCTTGCAAATCAAGTTATTAAAATTTTAATTATCACAATTTTAATTAAAATAGAACAAAGTGAAAAAATAAGTTCGACATGAGGGAAATTGCGAAAACAATTGAAAAATCTAAGAAAGTCGAGGAGGAAGCTTGCGAGGCACCAAGTGAGTTTAATATAGCAATTGCTACAATCTCAATTAAAATACTTCTCATTGATTAGAAACAAAAAAACAAAAAAATATTTGTGGGCATGTGTATCTCGAATCAATTAAAACAAAACTTAATTTTGATTTATGATCGCAATTTGTTGATTGTTGACTTCTAATTGCGCAAATCAAATCTATACCGGTATAAAGTGAAAGAAATTGTTTTATCAGTGACATCGAAATTCCCTAAAAACTTCCGCAAATTAATTTACTCGCGCTTTTGATTGAAATTATATTTAATGAGACGAAGCTTTCAGAAAAATAGTCGCATACGCTGTTGACACTTTGAGTCTTTAATTTGAGATAAGTGACTGGAATTTTTGTGAGGTCGAGTTAGTCACTGGAGCCACGAGAATTAACATTGTAAACGAGTTAATTATTAACTTGCGGTCACTAAAATAAACAGAGAAAAGATCTTTTAGAGAAAATATTGTTGAAAGCTTAAAATAGATCATAATAATGAAATTTAGGCTTTCTACAAACATCTGACGCCTTCTTCAATCATCCCCGAGCCAAACTCATCGATTCGCTAATTGACTGAAGCAGTTAATCAAATTTGCGATTGTCTAAAGTTTTCACAATATTTCTCCGTTCATTTAACTTGGACAAAAATTCCGAGAAGTTTTTGCATAAGTCAATAAAAGTGCCGCCGTTCACCTGAGTCATCTTAAGCTATACCGAAACCAAAACTATTTTTTTGCTTTTCTAGTTGAAGTTGAGATCTAGATTTTCGATTAAAATTGTTGATTCTTTGATCTTTAAAAAACGATCTTTGATTAATCACGCGTTCAAGTGTGATTAGCTTCCTAAATTGATCGTTGAGATTATGAAAGCTTCATCAAGAAAATCTTCTCACGCTCAAGTTGCACATTCGTGTTTATCAGACATCGCTCTCTCCGTTGTGCGAAGTCAACACGTCGACGATCGATAGCAAAATGAGAGAGCCAGCAAGTCTCGTTATGTTTACAAGAGTCGCGTTGCACAAAACGACAATACAAACAAAGCGAAAACACTTTATAGCACACACGGACGCACAAAGATTTCAATGCTTCGAGATTGAGTGAGCAAGTATTGTTTCTCTTCTGTTTACTCAGTGCTCGCCAGCTGAATTGTTCGTTCGGGAAATTATCAAAATTTCTTTTTTGCGATAGACCTAATGGGTCTTTAATACGGTTCAGTTAATTATGGATTACGGGACAATGGACGGCTACCATCGAATACGCAACCGAAGGTTCGAAGCGGAAGGTCTGAAAGTGGAAATTTTTTTCTTCATAATTTGCTTTCATAAATATTTGTTCTTGATAATTGAAAGCGTAAATTCACTTTTCGAGATGACACATGACCGATAAGACTCGAAGCAGCTATTGAGTGTAGAATCAATAATGTTGAGTTATCAGTTTTAGGTTTTTGCTAGAAAATGACAAAACACAACTAATTTCGTAATGACCTCAAAATTAAAATATTTTGTTAAACATTTGCGATCGTGTCAAGAGTTTTTGCGAAAAACTTTCAAAGCAGACATACATCGAATGATTCGGGATGATAGCGTGTATCTCAATCTGAAATATTCTCGAATTCAAATTATTCGCTCTATAATTTTAATCGAATCGAAAGGTCTGCACGAGACTGCAAATTATGGTAATCGCTCAATTCTGTTTTCGAAACTTTTCGTTGTCAGAAAACAAGTTCTGGTCCAGAACGCTTGACAACCTGAGAAGAAAACAAGAATTCTTCTCATTCTGGATCAGACTCACAAATGAATTGCTTCGAATATTACTTCAGCGGTAGATTTATTTTTCTAATCCTGTTGACTTATCAAAATTTTCCTTTTCAGAGGGATTTGGCTTCCGTCATGTCCAAGTAATTCTTCTTTTCCTTTGTCTGACGATCACTTACGCTGAGCGAGTCAACATGTCAGTGGCGATCGTAGCGATGACAGATAAAAACAGCACCAACCCTGACTTCCCAGAGTTCGACTGGGGTGAGAAGGAGAAGTCCCTTGTGCTCTCATCATTCTTCTGGGGCTATGTCTTGACACAGATACCCGGAGGACAATTAGCGAAGAAGTTTGGAGGAAAAATCATGTTGCTCGTGTCGATCACTTTATGTTCATTGCTCAATCTTCTGACGCCAAAGTTTGCTAGCTTCGGCAACTGGCAAGCCGTCGCTGCACTTCGTGTTGTTCAAGGATTATGCCAAGGTGTGATCTTCCCCTCAACGTAAATTCTTTTATTCTTTTCTTTAGATTTTTGTTAATAATTTCTTTTATACTCACACACTTCTCGCTCAATGGGCTCCACCAAGTGAACGAGGAACGATTGGAACTTATTGCTATTCGGGCGCTCAGTTCGGAACTGTTGTGATGTTGGCAGTTTCAGGAGTTCTCGCATCTTCATCAATGGGATGGCCAAGTATTTTCTACTTCAGTGGAGTTGCTGGACTTGTCTGGTCGATTCTCTATTTCTTTTATGGAGCGAGCTCACCAAATGATTGCCCACCAGGAAGAATCTCACCGGAAGAAAAACACTTTATTGAATCTTCGTTGAACACGAGCGATCATGGAGCACGAGTAAGCGTTAAAAGGTTTTTTTTTAAATGTTTACCTAATGAATTAACATTTGCAGCCAATCAAAACGCCATGGAGAGCTCTTTTCACATCTCCTCCAGTCATTGCTTTGACTATCGCCCACTCTGCTCATAATTGGGGCTTCTGGACAATTCTTACTGAAATTCCATCTTACATGAAGAATGTTTTGCATTTCAACATTAAGGAGAATGCTTTGCTTTCTGCTTTGCCATACTTGGCGATGATGACGATAAGTCTCATTCTTAGTCCATTTGCTGATTGGTTGAACAACAAGAAGATCCTAAAAGTAGAATTCTCGAGAAAGCTTTTCAACTCAATCGGTCTTTGGGGTCCGATGACAGCATTGATCTGCTTGGCTTATGTCACTGAAAAGTCTCTCGCAGTTACTCTTGTCACAATTGCTGTCGGAATCAACGCCGCCACTTACTTGGGTTTCCAAATCAATCATCTCGACTTGGCACCAAATCACAGCGGAACGTTGATGGGCATCACTAATTGTAGTGCTAACGTTATGTCAATTATTGCACCCTTACTTGTCGGATTTGTGTTAAACGATGCGGTAAGATGATTAATGATCTCAATGGAATTTCATTAAAATATTTTTAATTTCCCGTAGACTGACCCAGTCCAGTGGCGAATTATCTTCTTCATCTCAGCGGGAGTTTATTTCCTTGGAAATCTACAGTTCATCATATTCGGACGTGCCAGTATTCAGCCATGGAATGATCCTAATGCTGAGAGAAAACGAAGTAAGTTGCGAATGTCATCAACTGAAATCACGATTTTAACTTTTTTTTCGTTTTAAGATGATGGCGTGGAAAATCCTGCAATGGAATACTAAGCCACTCTTTTACCTTTAGCGTCATCCTTATCTTAACAAACTACATAGTGTACAAAGACTGTAACAATAACGCGTTAGATTTTAATTCGATAAGTTATTGTGCAACAAGATTCTTGTTGTAATTTAATAAAAAAGTTTATTCAAAATTTTCTAAATTAGGAATGCTTTTCGTTTCACTTCTTTTTTCATAACAGTTTCTTGTTAATTTCTCGTGATTTCTTAATGATTACGTAAGTCAAGAATAGACAAGCAATCCAACTAATGAAGAGCGTCACTGGGAGTACGAAGGCGTACGATTGAATATTTCCCACGGGGATTAGAAAACTAAGTGTGATCGGAGCGATTTCAGTCTCTACCCACGGACACTGTGAGATCTCATCGATATCTAGAATATCTGTAATATCTGAGCTGTTTACACAAGGCAGTTGAACTATTTTTCCTCGTTGCTGGCAATTCGAAAAGTAAATTTTAGGACTTTCTATCTCGACTCGATTGAACTTCTTGTCACTAGGATCATGATATCGAAAATGAACTGGTAATGTGATGTTCATTGTCTTTCTAACTTGATTGAAAATGTAGACCTTGAAGGGATTCGATTTCGCTGTTGGCTGCTCGACGTCTACATAACTCGCTACATAACTTTTCAGCTTATTGAGTTTATTGAGATTGAATAGCTGATCATTGTCCACATAAACTGAGCTTGGAATGTCTTGAACTAACAACAAGTCGCAGTTAGCAACCGGCGAGAAGCGAAGATTGTAACTTATTTCTCTAAAAATGAAAACATTGCAAAAGGATTTTAGGGAAATTTCAATTAAAAAAGTACCTGTGGAAGCCGCTGTTGACAATCTCCATCTTCAGAAAGGTCCTTACTTCTATTGATTCTATGCTGCTCATGATGAACGAAGCTATTAATATTTCCAGAAACATTTTTTTGTGTTGATTCGTTTCTTCTTTCCGCCCTCCGTCGGTAAGCAGATTTGTCGGTAAGCAGTTTTATTGTTTAGATTTGTCGGCGGCAGCGAGTTTGGCTGAGAGAAATCAATGAATTTAATTAAACAAGAAAGTGAATAGTGAATGAAAAGCATTTAGTTTAAATAATAAATTCATCTACGTTGGATCAAAGTGAAATCAAGACAAAAATCCTTTGCACAATTGAAATCTTCAAACCTCGTGTATCAAGATCATAAGTTTAATAAATTATGGGAGTGAGAGGATTAACAACTTTCATAGCTAAACATGCTGAACGTTATCTTGATCCACATGAATTGCGTGACTGCAATCTTGTTATAGATGGAGATAATTTGTGTTCACAACTTTACAAACAGTGCGACCGTGGATTGTCCGCTTTTGGAGGAAATTACGATGAATTCTTCAGAACTGTTGTGGAATTCTTTGCAATGCTCAAGAAGTGTAATGTGACACCATACGTTCTACTCGATGGCGGTTACGAGATGAGAAAGATGAAGACGACTAAAGAAAGACTTCGAGCTCGAATTGGCGTCATCAAGTACATTATCCCTTTGGAAAGTTATATGGCGCTTCCACTTCAGATGCGTGAAACTTTCGTCAGTGCAGTCAAAAGTTGCAATGTTAAGGTTTATCGCTGTTTCTTCGAAGCTGATAATGAAATCGGTTAGTGGGTAAATAAATTCTTCGACTATTTATTAATTTCGTTTAATATTTTAGCAATTCTCGCAAGAAAGCTGAACTGTCCCGTACTCAGTTATGATTCTGATTTCTACATTTTCGACGGACAATATATACCTTACGTGACGATCACCCATCAAGTTTATAAGAAAACAGTTACGAGCAGCAAATCTTTTGAAGTTGAAATCATGAAAAAGAAGCAGAAGGGTCAGAAGAACGTTAAACGAAAAGCTAATAAGAAGATTGTCGTTGAGACCGAAGAGAATGGTGATGAACCTGTCGAAGAAACCACTTACAACTATCTCGATTGCTGCATGTACACAATTGAAAACTTGACTGATGGTGTGCTAGAGAATGACATGCTTCCCTTGTTTGCAATTATGCTCGGCAATGATTTCATCTCACGAAAGTGGTTTGCTAAATTCTTCAGGAACGTTAGTCGACGAACAATCAAGAAAAAGAAAAATCTTTCGCCACAGCAAAAGAAAATCTACACACTTTTAAATTGGCTACAACATGAGACGCTTCGATCAGCCATCAAAAAGATTCTTGATTGTGTGAAACATTATCAACGGCCCAAGCTATGGTTTCAAATAAGAAGTGCAATGCGAGGCTATCGAATGGTTCACAGCAAGAGTTTTGAGTATTTCGGATTTGAAGAGCAGCCAATCGATGAGCAAGAAGAAAATGAAGTGCTTGAAATGGATATTGAAGAGTTAATGGCAGAAGAGAGTGAGAATGAAGAGGAAGAAGCATGCGAAGAAGAGCAAGAGGAAAATGAATCAGAATTAGAGGAAGAGATCGAGGAAGCTGAAGAAGAAGCAGAGCCTCAACAAACTGACGGATTTGAAGTTAAAAACAGCGACGATGACGATTTCCAAGATCCAAACGAAGGCAAACTTAGCGACGAGGACGAGGAAGAAGTCCCCGAAATCATTAGACGCAAGCGATTTATTTTCCCCGAGTGGTTCAAAGATATTTATAACTCTGGCTCCACGCCTCGCTTCCTCGTAGACGTTTTGCGATGCAAAAGATATATAAATTATCCACAAGTCGAAGATTTCAGTGGAAGCGATAGCAATGCAATCTCTTATCCCATTTTAAATCTTCTTTATTCAATTCTTCATTCACCTGAGGTGCCTCCACTTTATTACTACACAAGAGTTCCAAAGCAGGTTCGCTACGAAGTCAAAAAAATTGAACCAAACGTGTTCCCAACTGTCACTGACTTCGATCCCGAGGAGAAAAAGAATATTCGATTCATCAAGAAAATCTTCGAGAAAGGATTCAGGAATGGCGATCAGATTTTCGAGTTGATCAAGGAGATTCCGGAACCTCATCAGCTTTACATACTTGCAGTGATTTATTGGATGAAACGTTCAACAACTGCGACTTCAGTTTTCCTTCAAACTGTCATTATTGGACTCATCGCGATTAGCATTGTCGATAAGAAATGCGAAAAGGTTCATCGAGACAGTGGAAAATTCTTGAAGAACTTTGACAAACTCCTTAAAGAATACAAAGCAAAAGAGTTGGAGTCAGCAGAGACTTTCAAAGATGTCCCACTAAGATCGATTATCAAAAACGTGGCAAAGCCCGAAGCACTTCTTGGTCTAGAGAATCTAATTTGCCATTATTCGATCTCTCCAAAGTTCCAACGGAAACACGCTGACTTCAGAAGGAACGTTGTTCATACGTTTTCTGAACTTCAATCCGTCACATTCAACTTTTATTCTCTCAATCCGTTCCTGAATTATCCTTTCGATAACATCAAGATCGAAAATTACTTCAATGGACTCTTCTTGTACAACATGTACCTGAACTTAAAATCGAGGAGTAACTCCATGGAATACATCAAAAGTTACATCTTCAATAATTCGCCATCGCTTCTTGCAATATTCAATCGAATTTATGAGATTTGCATAACGGCTCTGCCCGACTTGAAAATCGAAACATCAGACACTGTGGAAGTGCCCAAGAAGATCAAATCGAAGCCTAAGCCGAAGAAAGTGAAGCCACCGCCAAAAACTGACGACTGTGTTGAGAAGAACTCAGAATCCGACAATGAATTCGAGGATTTAAATAACAAATTCTCTCAGCTGTTAAGAAATCTTAGTTGAAGACAAAATAAATTCCCATTTTACATGGAATCATCTTTTTTCTTTGTTTTGACTCGACTTTGTTTTCATTTTTTGTGTGGCGAAATTTTTCAAAATAATTTAAGTTTACGATGGGTCGAGTCTTCCTGGAGCATATCGGTGGCACAAAGTTGTTTAACTGTCGACAGTGTGATACAAATTTGACGAACAAGAGTCAGCTAATCTCGACGAGGTGAGAATTTCTTTTTTGAGTCGCAAAATATTTTGAGTCTGAAAATCTTGATTTTCCAACAAAACTTTCTCGACAGATTCACTGGATCAACAGGCCGCGCCTATCTGTTCAAGAAAGTCGTCAATCTTACATTTAGCAATGTTCAAGATCGTGTAGGGATATTTTCATTTAGCTCTTGAGAGGTCGATAAGTTCTTATTAATTTATAATTACCATTCCCTGCGCAGGTGATGTTGACTGGCCGTCACATGGTTCGTGATGTGATGTGCAAGAACTGTAAGACGAAACTTGGTTGGATGTACGAGTTTGCCACCGAAGATAGTCAACGTTACAAAGAAGGTCGCGTTATCCTTGAACATGCATTGATCTCTGAGTCAGAAGGATTCAACGAATCACCGAACGGCTTTGAGCGTGGCAATCGATCGCGGAACTACGATGAAAACTAAAAACTTTGTGATTCGTTCAGATTTAATTCTTTTCAATATACTTTTTAATAAATCCTCGGTGTCTAAGATTTTAGTCTTAAGAGAAGTTGAGCTAAGGAAAAGCTATCAAAATTATTCCAAAGTTGTTTTGTTTCAATCTAAATTTTTTCAGTCGTGACTTTGATTTATTCAAATTACTTCATCAATTTTTCATGTGATGCGTCTGAACTCAATAAAATGAACTTGGCCTTCGAGAATTAGTTCAGTGAGACTCTCTTGGTCCTGATTGACAAATTGATTTGATTCTATTTTGTCATGCTAATCTTCCACCGTTTGATTGCAAGTCTCAGAACATCAATTGCGTTAATTTCATTTGCATGTCCTTTAATGAGAGGCTTTGTAAGCGGAAACCAGCTGAATGTCATTACCAAAGCTCTCTATTAATTTACTGCACGTCGCTTTTAAAATAAACTTGAGCTTTGATCGTATTTCAGTTTCAGTTGAGCGACGGTCGTCAATAGACCGAAAACAGTTGTCGTCCTAAATTTAAGTAAAAGTTAATCATGGGAAAGGCAGCGATTGATAACAGCACAGCTTCGGCGATGAACGCTTTCCATTCTTTCGCAAGGAATAGCAGCTACGTCGTTCCCGGAATGTACGATTTAGATATCGCAGATACAAACTGGGTTTTGACAAGTTCATTTATAATATTCACCATGCAAACAGGTAATTAAAGCTATACGCTTTGAAATTTTATGTTTTTGAGAAGAGAATTTCCACAGGCTTTGGAATGTTAGAGTCGGGATGCGTGTCTGTTAAAAACGAAGTCAACATTATGATGAAGAATATTATCGACGTTGTACTTGGAGGTTTCACGTATTGGATCTTTGGTTACGGTTTCTCGTTTGGTCGAGGTTCCTTGTCAAATCCTTTTATCGCTTTAGGAGATTTCTTTATCGATCCAGGAGTCGACGATCCACTAATGGGGCCTATCTTCGCTGCATTCCTCTTTCAACTTTCCTTTTCAACGACGGCAACGACAATCGTCAGTGGTGCAATGGCTGAGCGCTGCAACTTCAAAGCTTATTGTTTGTTCTCATTATTGAACACAGTAATTTATTGCATTCCTGCTGGATGGGTTTGGGGTGAACACGGATTTCTTCATAATCTTGGTGAGAAATCTTACATAAAAGGTCAAAGAAGTTTAATAAAGTTTGAATTCTCACTCAGGCGTTGTCGATATTGCTGGGAGTGGACCAGTTCATTTAATCGGTGGTAGGAGTTCAATATTTTTTTCTCAAATTTCCAAGACTTAAAGTTTTATTGATTCAGGAGCATCAGCCTTTGCATCAGCAGCAATGCTTGGTCCTAGACTCGGACGTTATGCAAATGGAATTGCTCCGTTACCTCTCGGAAGTCCCGTAAATGCTTGCATGGTAAAGTTGAATAATACTTAGAGAAATTATTTAAGCTCATAAGTTATTAATGAATTTCAGGGATTGTTTGTTCTTTGGTGGGGTGAGATTCAATTTAATGCAATGTCAAGTATTCAAATTAAACTAATTTGACTTCTAGGATGGTTGGCTTTTAATTCTGGAAGCACTTATGGGTAAGAAGCTTCTTTGCCTTCTCTTTTTGAAGTTCACTTCAAGACACTTGAGCTTTTGTAAGCTTTCAAAATGAAAGCTTATTTAAATCTTCGATTCTTCAACAGAGTTTCTGGAGCGAAATGGATTTACTCAGCCCGAGCAGCTGTCATGACGATGCTCGGTTCATTTGGGGGAGGAACTTTTGCGACAGTTTACTCGCTTATTAGAAACGATGGCCGTGTCGATATTTTAGATTTGATTAACGGAATCCTAGCTTCGTTGGTTTCAGTTACTGCGGGTTGCTTTCTTTATAGAGCTTGGGAAGCAATTTTAGTTGGTACGATTGGAGCGATTCTTGTTTCATTTCTTACTCCAGTTTTTGATAAAATGGGAGTCGATGATCCGGTTGGAGCTTCTGCAGTCCACGGATTAGGAGGAATCTGGGGAGTGCTTGGTGAGAATTATGGCAGGTCTCTTGAAGTTCTCTTAAGAAAAATCCTTTCGAATTTGCAGCTGTTGGATTATTTGCCGATAATCCGATTCCTCTGGCAACAACAAATGGCAGAATGGGTTTATTCAAAGGTGGAGGCTGGTACTTATTAGGCATTCAATCACTTGCTGCATTGTGTTTGCTTTGTTGGGTAAGCTTCGAAAAGCTTTAAGAATCATTTTAAAGACAATGAACTTTCACAGGGAGTTTTCACCACTTGTTTACTTCTTTGGATTATCAACAAAATTGTTCCAATCAGAATGGATCCGAATGAGGAGCTCGTTGGAGCTGATTTGATGGAGCATCGTATCAATCATACTTCAGTAAATTATCCGAAAGTTCCGATCAGTGTGGATGTACCACAAATTTTCTTTATCCGACAAAAGTCCGAAATAATTCAAAAGCCTCAACGACGAGTAACTTTCAAGGTGGAAAATACTTCGAAGGTTCTGAAGTCGAGACACTTTCGAGGAACTCAAATTCAATTAAGAAACCACAAAGATTTTAAACCAAATCGAAATATTTATACGCGAATTTATTTTTAAAGATTCATAAAAGAAAAGTGAATTTTCAAAGGAAAATTATTTGCGTACATCCACCGAGGTCTCAAATTCAATAGCTTTAACGAGTCTTTCCACATTTAGATTGGAATCTCTCGAGCACTTTCAGCGTTAACTCCGTTACAACTTGATCTCAAGGAAATGTTAAACATTCCGAAAATTGGACGCAACCCTGGGCATGATTACTGCATTGAGGAAATTTACAATGTAAGATAAACAAAAAACTTTTATGCAAAAACTGATTTCTCTTGTTTCCAGGCCAAGGATCAAGCCAACCAAGATTGGTCTAATTTCAACGTCAGCGAAAAATTTTCGCGTAGGAGTCACAAACGTAAAAAGTCATTTTCCATTCGCAGCGGTATCTTGTCAAACCGAAAGGGATCTCGCTCTATTCCTTACGATAATCATGCATTCGAAGAAGAAGAAGAATCGACAAATAAGTCAGCAAAAAACCAAATCATTCCTGAAAATCGCGACAGCGCTTTAACTGCGAATCTTCGTGGTGCTATCATTCCCTCTTTGTCGAGTCGGGTAGAGAAATCGACAGATCCAAACTTTGCTTGGATTGATTAAGAAATAATTGTTGCTTTCAATTTAGAGGAAAAATAAACTCTAAAACTCTTAAAAGCTTTAATCTTTTCAATGAACTTTAATAAGGTTTAAAACTGAAAGTAAAATCTATAATTGGCGAATAAATTCGACTTGCTTAAGTTTGTGGCTGCTGCACTTACGTTGATTTCATGAATAATTTTTAGAAAATATCAATTTAAATTCCATTTTGTACGAATTAAAGGACATTACTTGAAGAAACTTCAATCACATTCTTGTCACTTGAGACGAGTCACAATCGAGGAGGATTTACATTCGTTCGTCGAATGTTGCATTGTCAGCTCCTTTTAAACCATTCGACACTTCATTGTTGTTAACAGTTACAACTTCCGGAATAATTTTCAATTCATTTCTGCTGTAATGTTCAACAATTGCTCCACCGAACGAATCTCCCAAAACATTGACAACAGTTCGGATTCTGTCGAGCATCCAATCGACTGCAATAATCAGTGAAACATCTTCAGCTGGAAGGCCAACTGTATCAAGAACCATCACGAGTGTAACAAGTCCAGCTTGAGGAATTCCTGCAGCTCCAATTGAAGCAGCAGTTGCTGTGATGCTAACAGCCAAGATATTTGTAAATGTCATTTGAACGCCACGCAATTGGGCAATAAAGATTGCAGCCACAGCTTCATAGAGCGCAGTTCCGTCCATGTTGATTGTAGCTCCAATTGGAAGAACAAACCTCGCCACGCGAGGGTCAACATTGTTATTTTGTTCGAGGCATTGTATTGTTGCTGGGAGAGTTGCCGATGAACTGCTGGTTCCGAAAGCTGTTGCAATCGCTTGAGCCATATTTCCAATGAACTTTACTGGATTTCGTTTCGTGATACAGTAAAAAATAATTGGCAGAATGACGAATCCATGGAATAAAATTCCACCAGCGACTGTCAAGAAATAAAGACCGAGTTTTGCGAAGACTCCCAAGATGTTGTCCATCTCCATGAGCTTTGAGAGAATCAAGAAGAAAACTCCGATAGGACTCAACCAAATCACCCAACCGGTCACTCTCATCATTGTCTGCGATAGTTCATTAAAAACAACTAAAAGATTCCTTGTTTGTGCTCGTGCGGATGAAATTGCGATTCCAAACACGATCGACGAAACGACGAGACCCATGATGTTCATTCCTAAATAAAAATGAATTAATAATCATCAAGTAAGCGCATAATGTAAGCTCTTACCTTCTGAATATTTGCCGGAGATGTCCCATTCACTGAGATCATCAGTCGAATTATGTTCCGCTGTTGGTTTCAGTTCGGTTTGATATTGCTGAATCGTCGCTTGAACAATATTTGGTGGAAAGATATTGCTACGGAAGAGAAGTAAAAGAGAATTCGAATCAATAAATCGACCTTGACACGCGAAACGATAAAATTGGGGAATAAATTTCATCTCAACCGAATCAAACCAGTGCGAGATGCGTCATTAGTAAAACTGCATGTTTATCCAAATAAAGTCAACGGTTAACTCAGGCATGCTCAACCTTTTCAATACGATTACTTTCTCTTCCAGAAAATTTATTGTAAAAGGTAGAGCAGCTCTGACTTTTCATGTAAAGTTCTGCCATTCAAATTGAGATTTTTTTGAAAAATTCCCACGCTTTTCATAAGTTCATTCAACTTACCGAACAAGATCGAGCATTGTATCAGGCGTGGTGACATAACGCGTTGCTTGTTTACCGTTTGTGCTCTCTCCATTCTCCATTCCATCACCTCCTGGACGGATCACCATGACAAGAATGATTCCAAGGATAACAGCAAGAACTGTTGTGAGCATGTAATAAAGAATTGCTCGAACTCCGATTTTCTTTGAGAGAGAAATGTCAAGAGATCCAACAGCGGAAATCAGCGATGAGACGACGAGAGGAAGAATCAGCGACTTGAGGATTCGAAGGAAGATGTCTCCGATGAAATTGACGTACATAACTATTCTTGGTGGGAATTTGTCGCCATCTCCTTCGAGTCCAACTGCTCGAACAATAACTCCAGCAATCACTCCAAGAATAACAGCTCCGATCGTAAGAATCGTAAGCAAATGTTCCTTAACATGTTTGTTCATTGTCACCTTCATGATTGATGTGAATTTTCAATTTTCCTACCGAGTAAAGGACGTTTAAGAAATTAAAGAACTCTGATGCGTGGAGCAGTGTCACGCTTTAATCATTCACGGTTCAATTAATCAAGCGAAGCAGAACTTAATTGAGGAAGACGTGAAAGACATTCGTGCATTTTTAATCAGAGTCGAGGGCGTTGGAGCGCAATTCCTAGAAATTTCTTTGAGTCAACTTGCAGCTTCTAGTAACAGCTTGAAGTTTTTTTGCAACGCAAAGCGAACTCATCAGTTTTATACTTTTCAGCAAACAATTTACGAATTGCACAACTCTATTGACTTAATGTGTCTGTTACTTTACTTAGCAAAATGTTCCGAATACAATTTACTTTGTTTATTAACCGACTCGTGTAACGTGAATTTCCATAAATTTCCAGTTGATGACTAGAATGTCTCTCATCGGGAGATATCGGTAAAAGCCTTTGAAATATTGCTGGAAAACACATTATATTCAATTTAAAACAAAACTAAAGATTCTTTTCCGAAATCTTCTCTCCGATGCTGTTCATTAACGTCTTTCCTCTTCAACCCTTTCGATGAATAAATTAATCGTGTGACGCGATTGAACGAGTTGCAAATTGTAAATGAATTTTCCACTTGATCGCGTGAATGTTGCGACTAACAAAGTTGACACAAAAATAATAAAATCACGCTCGATTGAACTTTTCTCATGACTTAGGTGGCTAAATGCAACAGGTTTCGACGAACTTTTACTTTTTGATTGTTTCTTTTGATTTCCTTGTGCAATAAAAAATATTTTCAATGAACTTGATCCAAAAAATGTTTCTAGCAACGCATCGCTTAAAGTTCCGCACATTCACTTAGCCGCGGATTCACCTTCAAAACTGACTTTTATTTTAACCGAAAGCTCCATTTATTCATTTAGTCCGAACAATAATCACCTGTTTATGATAATAAATCATCCACAATTAGCCACAAAAAGTTGTTGATTTATAAAATCGATTCGAGTCGTCACTTTTGATTTTGTGGTTTTCACAATTTAATTTGCTTCGCTCGCTGCTTATTTTTTTCAAACCACTCACGATCGCAGTCGAGAAGCAACTGAGCCTAACAAAAAAAAACAGCAACTTCCAGTTCTTTTCGGTTTCGTCGCTTTCGATATAAAATTTGTCTGATTCTTGAAAACAATGGAGAGAGAGCGAGCAACACGATGCTCAATAAAGAAACATTTTTCTCGATTATTTTCGATGGAAATGATTGAAGTTTCCCCGGCAAATGCGACGATTCTCTTTTTAATTTGAAGGTAATTTACGTTTATTGCGACACATTCTCTCGATAAGAACGAGTAAAGATAATTTTCTTCCTTCAAAACAATTTTGTTTAGTTCTATGAACAATTAAATCGTAAGAAATTAAGCAAACATAATGAATGAAGCTCGTACAGTTATTGGAATGTAAAAAAATTTTGTGATGAGATCAACAAGTGATTCACAGAATTGAAAATACATTTCCTTATCATTCTCGAGATTTCCTAGGGAATCTCTCTGACAAATTTAAAGTCAACCAATAACCTTGACCATCTTCAAATGTCAAAGATTATAGAATGAGCAATTACTCAATAATTCTCCGAGTTCAATTCTTCAAAATGCTAAATTAGGAAGAATCTCCTAACGTGTCATTAGTTAGGCGTGCTTTTAGACGTGAACACATTAATCATTGATCGTGACAGTGACAGTCGAATGAAATCTGCCTTGAAATGATTCAGTGATCCACGAAAATAAATATTCGATAACAAATGATCAATTAATTAGAAAGCCAAAGCACATTTAGAGATTTTCGTCTGACTTCAAGCCCTTTACACGTGAATGTGACGTAATAAGTTACGGAAAATGACGCAGTTGGTGGAAGACAGAGAAGATGAAGGAATTTCGAGGTGAACCGGGTTTTACAATCGTTGACAATTCATAGCTTTGATTGTCGAGAAGCTTCCGCAATTTTCTATCAATCAAACTTAATTTTTGGTCTAGAAACTTTCACTTTCTGAATTAATTTCAAGACATCTTTCATTTTCATGTGAACCGTCACTTGCTTTGCTGAGATGAGGAAGGCATGTGACTCAGAGGGCAATCAATATGCAAATCAACGTCAACGTAGTACATCACGATTTATTGTGGGAATTGCAAACACTCTCGATTCTAACTCGAGAACCAAATGATCCCTAACAATGCTTAGTTGTTGCTTTTTGACCTTGAAATAAAAGCACATTGTAAGATGAAGAGGAATTTCGCTTTGAATTACATTTGCCTTTCAATATTAACTCGACTCTTTGAAATACATTTCAAATCCCTGACTTTATGACTAAACCTTTCCGTTGAGATTGCGATCTTTTTGGAAGAGAACAGAGATTCAAGAAGAACATTTTTAAGAACCAACTTCACTTAATTTAATTGTCTTCAGCCCTGAATAATATTACAGCGGAACGAAGAATGAGATTTAAAAGGCAGAGAAAAAGCGATGACACGCAACACCCAAAAATTAACTTAGGCTTCTTCGTCTTGCATCATCGTTAAGTTCGCCGAATTAATATTTACCTCGCTTCAAAAATAATTCTTTGCAGACCAGTTTTTACGAACCATCATCAGAATGGAATTCCCCAAAGCATTTTTATGTTCCGTTCTTCGAAAGTTCTTTGCCAAATCAAAACAATCCTCGATGATATCACACACTTCAGATTTCGTGGACTACTCGATTAAAACATTTCAAGAAGCAAAATCTGCCACTTAAACTTGATTCTTATCAGTAAAGATTTGGCTGAAGGAGGATTGTCACTTGAATCGTCGCAGCAATAAAAACTCTTTTATCTAATCACAAATTAAACTTCCTTTATCATTCGTTTTATCTAAATCATTAAAAACATTCTTGGCAATTTAAAATAACATTGATTACTGCGAAATTACTCTTATCAAATTAAATATCAACTAAATAATATCTAATGGTTTTTTTTCTTGTAAATGTGATAAGAAGGGGAAGAAAATTTATTTCTACATATTTTCATATGAAAAATTTGTTAAAAAAACGTTAAGGGATTTTTTTAAATTTAATATGCCTTGAACAATCCAGAGTCAATTGTGCAAGACATTTCCACGAAAAAAGCAAATCAGTTCAACGGAAACTTGTTTGTTATTGAATTTTTCGAAGAAAAAATTAATTTGAAATAAAGTGACTAGAAATTGCTCGAGATGACAGAAGCTTTGAATCTCGACGAAATAAAGAAAATTCCTGAAGACGAATTCAAAGAAATGTTTCACAATTGGATGTATCAAAAGGAAATTACACAAAATTATACTCGGAAACTTCGCAAAGAACTAGTAGTCGATTTTCAAAAGACTGAACTCGCCAAACGATTGGAAAAAGAGAAACGAAAGAATCAATTCAATCCAAAGGAATATGTAGTTGATTCTCTTCAAGCAGAGCATCTCTACAATCAAAGTAATCACTTAACTCTGTCCGTTCTTTTCACTGAAACTCGACATGCGTCGATTCTTCCCAACTTTGAAAAGGAAGATAACTTCAGATTCAAGAAAGAAGAGATTCAAGATCTCGTGGAACTGCTGGGTAAGACGAAATATTAGATTACGATTAAAATACTTGAAAATATGTTTACAGGGATCGGCAAAACTGACAAAATCGCCCGAAGAATTCAAAATGTTTACAAAACATCAAACAGCTCTCTGCTGAGTGTCATTCTTAAAGAGCTCGTTCAAAATCACAATTCAGTTGAAACAAGAAATGTTGGAATTCAAACTGAGATTGTTCAACAACCTTTGGATAACTCAGTGAGAGAGGCTACTTTAAAAAGATCAAAGAAATCAAAACGAGGAAAAAATCATGGACTCGTTTCTCTAGAGTTTAAAGCAAGAAAACCAAAGAAGGTCAAGGACGTAACTGTGATTGCTCAGAATCTAGAGAAAATGTCCAGCAATATTAACGTGATCACACATAAACTCGATGACTTGAAACATAATCCGAACTCAGATGAATCCAAATCCATCATTGGTCATGTCGGAAGTATCATGAGTCAACTGAATGGTTGCATAGGAAATTTTGAAAGTATTTGCCGAGACATAAAACAAATCAATGAACCACGACACCGAAACTACGAAGATTGGATGGACGATCTCAAGAACTCGGAGAACGGTCGTCGTTTTCTAAAGAAACTTCAAAAGTCATTTGCTCGGGTCATGAACGATGAGAAGTCAAAAGTTCAACGCGAATGTCGAAAAAAACTTGAACGAGAAAAGTCAAAACTTGCAAATCTTTACCGCAGAAAGTCAGTGAAGCAGAAGGAAGAAAAAGATGAAAACACTCCGCATCCGATAGTAAATGAAATAAGCGAGATTTTCCAAACAACTTGTCAGAAAATCCAAAACATGGAAAAGCAAGATGAAATTTTCCTTCAGTCGCTCGATCTCGATTATGCTGCGAAGGAAACGATAAAGCAAACAAAATTATCTCCAAATAACAAAAGCCCTGAAATTAACGCTTGTGTCGATCTCAACAAGTGCAGGAAATTGCACTCGGAAAATTCCTCCGAAGCGACATATAGCTCAAAGTCTTTTGAGTCTGACATCAAAAGCGGCGAAAACAATTAAAATTGGATTCGAATGGGATGTCATTTAATTTATTTTCCGTCAAACGTTTCATGTACAAAAGGAATTTTCATTTCAATACACAAAATTTGTCATCACAATTACAGCAAAACATTTTATTCCATCACATTTTCCAGGTTGGCCCTAGATGAGTTGAGAAGTGGAATCTACAATTTCCTTAGAAACCAATTGGAAGCATCTCCAAAGATTCCTTTACATGACAACGTTAAACATAAGGAGATTAAAGGAAGTCGAAACACCGAAGACGACTCTCTAAGTATTCGTCTCTCTTAATTAATTTTGGTTTCTCTAAACGGCAGTTCCAAAGTCTTTGCTTTTGACATCATTGTCCTTAAACCCGCTCAATGACTTCCGTCGCTCGTACTCAATCTCGTCTAGCCAATTGTAATTTGGGCATTTGTTGACTTGCGGCTGCCGTTGAAGTCTGAACGAATTCATCGAAAAGGATGACGGAGACTTGGGAATTACTTTCGGCCATTGATACTCCTTCGGTGGCTCGACGAAATTGACATGGCCACTGCCTCGATTTGACTTTGATGACGAGAGCTCGTCGAACGAACTGTGGTGAAAGGCAAATCCAATTGGAGGTGGATAGAACTCGTTGGTGTTCTCATTTGCAAATTGATTATAACTGAAAGAAAGAAATTCTTAGAATATTTTGTTTATTCAAAAGTTTAATTCAGAAAGTCGCCAGTTTCGTCGCCAGAAAATTAGATTCTTTGGAAGCTTTATGAATTGATAATCAAATCTGCTTTCGAAAGACGACTCAAAGTTTTCAGAATTTTTTATTTCGACGCACGCTCCTCGTTATAAATATTAGAAACATAAAAAAGCTCTGATGGGAATAATTTTCTTCATTGCCTTTAAGAAAATGTGCCTCTGAGAAATGGCGTGTCAGAGTCATTTAGAGTCATGAAATAAGTATTGAGAATGATGACGAACGTTGTCCCATCTGCCAGTGTCATTAATCAGTTTGCTTTAGAGCACATGTCTCACCTATTCATCTCTTTAGAGTCATGCTGCGTAACGTTGAGTAGATTATCGAGACCTGGTCGAATATTTCGACGAGCGAAATCGCGCGGGAGTGTTCGACTTCCATAATAATTTCGATCCATGAAGTTCCAACCAATATTCGCATCACAATCATCATTATAATTTGCTGCCTCAGGTTGCGGATGATTCATCTTTTGAACTCGAACATCCTCTAGAGATTTCTGTAGTTGATGACATCGTTTATGTTTACTGATTGTAGACGGATCGATTATGAAAATGTTTGGTTCATCGTCTTTACGATTTTCTATGTAATAAACATTCTTCGCAGGTTTGAGTCGCCCAAGCCGATGGAGACTATCCTTTGAATTCGAGTCTTTGCTTTTGCTATTCGCGGACAGTCGCATCATCCCGCAAATATTATTAAAGTCCAGTTTATTGCTGACACAAGATTTATCTTTGTTAATGTTTATCGTTCGGTGATTGCTTTTCGTAGACATAATGTCGCCATCATTCTCGCCTACGAGATCAAGTGTAGATGTTGAGGCATTACGTCTGAATGGTGTTGACACTGTGCGATTATTAAACTCATCGAAATGCGTCACCTGCTGTGACAGCAAATTGTTTCTGTGGTTGGGAGTCGAATGGTGAGAGCAGCGACGCATCTGCGGCAAATTGCTGTGGAACGGTGAGAGAGAGAGACAAAGTAGAAAAAAGGTTGTTTGCATCAAGGCTCAGAATGTTTCTGACTCAAGAATCCTAAAGGCGTCTTAATCTGACCAGCTTAAGCGTCCAAACGTCCTGATTTTACCGAAAAAGCTTTAAAATTTATTCCGATTTCATTGTCAGTTTCTTTTTTTCTGTTTAACTTTTAAACGAATTTATTTATCTGACGCAGTTTAAAGACGTAACAAATTCAATCGTCGTTGAAAAGCATGGCTCGTCGCGAAAGCAATAAAATGAGCCCGTGAGAACGTGACCAGCCTTTGATAACGCATGGTCTGCCTTAGAAGCAATAATATGAGCAAATTTATTTCGTCCCACTGCTCACCCGTTCTCCAAGATGGTTGGGAATGGAACATGATGTTGGCACATGTTGGCGGTAGATGATGCTGACACTTGTAAATCCACTGACTGAGTCTTAACGTGATTATTCAGGTGGAAGCGGTTCTGATCGTGTCCATCGAGAAAAAAGAGCGAGAAGCGGAATTTTTTATTGGATTTCGATTTGACAGGAAATTTCAGTGAATTCTTATTAAGAAGACGAATTGATTATCTCCAAAAGAAGGAAAGTAATTCAACGTCTTTTTACGAAGAAGTCTCTTGCTTTCACAAACTGATTGATTTAAGAAAGCGGATTTCGAATTGCTTCTCACTCACCTGATTATGTTGTGCAATCTTCTGAAGCCGATTGAACAGACAGACGTTTAAAATCCCTGACAGCTCAACAACGACAAATCCAATCACATAAAGTATGAAACTCTGGCCGTAATTGAAGGTGAACAGAGGATCCTTCTCAGACGCGTATGGCTGTAGCTTGTGGTAAACTTCTGACTTGAAAACTGATATGAACATGATCAGCCCACTCAACGACAGAAGTCCTGCAATGGCGAATGAAATTGAGCATGGATTTGACATCAAAATTTATTACAAGAAGTCCCGCAGCGTCGAGAGGAAAACAAAGATAAAATCGAGCTTTAATTGCTTCGACAATGGCTATCGAGTTAGTCGAGCGAGTGAGCTGTAATTCAGCTTTCAGAAGAATTATTTTGCCATCGGTGCCAGTCGCTTAATCTACAGCAGTCTCTCTTATTAATAAAACATTTTACGCAATTCTCCTTAACTCCAATTGTTATTTTTTCACGCTCCCACGCAACGACAAAAGCTTCAACGACAATCGAAAAGTTCATAAATCAATAATAATAATGCTAAGCAAAAAAAAATTCAATAATTTTTAATTAAACGCTGATAGCTTCGGGGTTCGGTAATTTAGCTTTGATTTCATTCATTAAGACAAAAAGATTTGAAAAAGTTCTCTTGAGACAAAAAAAGTTGGCTTAATTACACTAATTGCTTTCCATCTTAACTCGTCCACCTCTAAAGACTTTCGTGGACTTTTCGAGAAATTTTTTTGCGGGTCTTTCAGTTTTTTCATTACTAAGTTGAGTTGTTAAACTTATCCAATTATTATTAATCGTAACCGATACTAAGTTTCGTTTAATAACCGGACTTGGCACTCAAAAGGGAATAAACGTCGTCAGTTCCTTGAAAGTTGAAATTTATGAGACTCTTGAGTAAAATTATATGAAAACAGTTTCACTTGGTTTGTCTCTTCTTCTTAGATGTCGACCGAGGTTGACATTCTTTCTTTGGGATGTTCTCAAAAGAGTCAAAAAGTTTGGTTTTGTGGATGTCGTAAGCAAAAGGATTTACAGAGAATGTCGTAAGAATGTCTCAAACCGAGTTTTTCAACATCAAAATATGTGTGACAGTGACAGACGTTGATTCCCACGACAGGCTCCAATTACTTCTCGTCTTCCTTATTGAACCAACTGTTTCATTATTCTTCATTTTGAATGCAAGGCAAACTCACAGACAATTCTTAGAAAAGTCGTCTTCGTTCTTTGATGATAGAAGAAAGCGTGAGATAAAATGATCCTTTGAAGCTTTTAGCTTCCTCATTATTTCTCGAAGAAAAGCTTTTCTTCCTTCTAAATAAAGTAAAAGCTAACTAAGAAGTAAATGAAAATAATGAGACCATAAACATAAGCAGAGCCCGTCTTCTTCTCCCCTTCCTCTGAATAATGTATCGTCATAAAGGATAAAGTCTGAGATTCCCTCCGCCCACTCGCAAAGCCTTGAAGCGAGACATAAAAAAGGAAAGAGCAAAAATCTATTTCTACTTACCCGAAATAATGAATCCAATTCCGGCAGCGAAATAAAATATTTTATACTTTTGCGAACAAATTGCCAATAAAAACAGGAGATAACTAATCAACAGTATGATGAAAGAGATGATCAACAAAGGCGCTGAGAGGGTAATTGTATCTGAAACGGAAATTTTTGTGGGGTGAGCGATTATATTTAGTTAGTAAATTAAATCATTGGGTTGAACTATCAGCCGTGTCGATTGCATCGAACGAGAAACTTTCCGGGTTCATGTTTATTTGCTCATCATGGGGAGAGGGAGATGAACAAAGTGAGGAGAAAGCTTTTAACGAAGGGGTTTTAATTTATTTGCTTAGGATGAGTTGTGCAGAGTTTTTGATTCTAGAGTAGATTGAAATTATCTTGAGACCGCTTCTCCTTCCACTTCCAACTCATTTTAGCCGTAGGCAGCAGAAAACACATTCTATATGATCAATAAAATCAAAGAAATGTTTGAATGGAAACTATTTTTAGATGAAACGACTTCTCTGATAGTTTTATCGCATAAAAAGCGATGAATCGAAACTTATTTTGTGTTGTGGTTGTGAGTGAAGTCATTCGAGAGTGGATAATTCAATTGGACAAGACGATTAAGTCAGTTTTGGGTCTGAAAAGCATTCGCAGTCGAAGGAACTCTCGAGCCAACACCTCATTTAAAGTCAATTTAGCGAAGCAAAATTGTGAAGGCGATGAAGGAGCTTTTCCTTTCGCCCAGCGGCGAAGAATTACGCAGATTGAAAAAAGGTTTATCGGCAAATCTTTTCCATAACAAAACTTTCTGTTGTTGTTGTTCTTCGCTGCCTGGAAAGCTGAACAAAAGATTTTTCTTTTCGGCCGAAGAGAGTGGACATTTACATTGAACGGAACGATATTTCGGGTGACAAGGAATCAAGATGACTTAGTAGAGAAAACAAATCTTCGGCCCAATCGTTTAGAATGCCGGAGGCTGAAAACTTCGTCGTACAACTCGAAATATCGAATTTCTCGGAAAATCAATTGTTATTACGGAAAACTTTTTCCTCCCTTTACTCTTCGAAATATATTTGAGATATGTCGCTCTGGTCATTTAAAGGCAGCAGCAGATTGAAGCCAGTGAGGAGGTATCTGATATTTATTTGTCCATCAACTCAGATTTCAAAATATTTGATATCAATCTCAAGCATCAAATTCAACGCCACACTGCTTGAAAGCCTTCAAGGTTGATATATTTTAGGAAGGAAAGAATCATGAATTATTCAAGCTGAATTGAGACTCTTCTCTTCTTAAAAAGATCCGATGAAAATAATTTAAAGCCAGGCAATTCAATTGAAGTCTTAGACACAATTATAATTTTTATGAAGTAAGAACAGATTTTCGAAGCTCTTTTCTAAGGTTTCCCTTTAGAGAATTGCTATGCTCTCTAAGAAACTCTTAGACATTCTAATCCTATTACTAACCACAAGCTTGTCTTCTCCTTTCTTAAAGGCTTCTCTTTGAAAGCCTCGGTAACTGTCATAAGGCCGTAAACACCCAACCTCAACAAAGGATTCAATTTTCGCACTAATCGTTTTATTTTTAGCTGTAATTGAGTAGGATCCTTTCGAAGTAAGCGAGATGAGTGTGAACACATTAAACTCTCCATCCTGAAGCACGAGCCGTAACGAAAGCTTGTAAAAACAAGCGATTTACTTTGTGATGAATGACTACGGAATGGCTACTCAACTCTCTCTGTTGAGTGCACCCACGAGACCACAATTTAAACATACGTTGTGGTCGTGTTAGCATGTTTGTCTATCCTAATGGAACGGATTTGTTCGCCTGCAAAAATGCGAAGCGCCGCTAGAAAAAAGTTTCGGGTAAAGTTTCTCGTCGAGAACAAAGCGCAAAAAAAAATTAACATGACGTTCCTGCAAGGGTTGGGATGAGTTCAGAGTGAAAGGTTTCAAAAAAAAAACTTAAACCTTTTCGCAAAAAATCTTTTTCAGTTAATTTTGTTTGACATTCCAATCCCTGACATTAATTTCCCTTTGGTCTAATGAAGATTTTCTTGCTTCTCCCAGGTGATTCTCATTTGTGTATAATCATCAGGCGTATGAAAAGCAATTGTTTCGAGTTCTTGGAAGACTTTATGCTTTCACGTCGCATTAACATTTGCTTGAAGGCTCAAAACATCTTTGAGGCTGCTGTTGTAATTTTTATGGAGCGACGGGAAAATGAAACTTTTTATGAACAATCGGTTTCACTTACAAACACACACCCAAACTCGCAAGTTAAACTTCTGTGCTTACTGATGTCACAGATTGTGGTGCGATGCCATGAAAATAAAGAGAGAAAGTTATACTTACATGGAATCACATTGTTAGACTCATCCGAAGAGTCTTTCGGATTCGTTTGATAACGGTCGACGTTAAAGTAGTTTATCTGAGAGCAGTTCTTATAAGTGAAGTCGAGTTTCGTTCGATTATCGTCCAATGCTGTCATCGGTAGTTGGAGTTATCAGTCATTTAAATCCGGATATTGCACGACGAGGATTAAATCGAGATAAAGAAATCTTCTATTATTTAACGATATTAAGCTACAGCGGTATAAACAGCAGCCCGTCACACAAAAACAATAGGAGAGCAGAGCTAGCTCCGAAGCTTCTATATCCGATAACATTTCTCAAACGAAACTGGCTTTGAAGAAGAAGAAAATGAGGAAAGCTTTGCACGAACGATGAAAAACAAAACGAGGAATCGAAAAAGGAGACAAACGTAAATTGCGTCAAAACAAAAACAATTCTTATAAAGTTGAGAATTCTTGGAAAGAAATCTTTTGAATCTTGGGATTTAGAAACCTTCATCAAGTTTTTAAACTAATTGTAATGGAACTTTACAGAAAACAACGAAAGCTTTCAAAAAGTTCATCAACAAAAGCTTTTTCGTCTTTAATCGAAATCAAAAGTTTTGATACAAAAACATTGTTAAGAAGAATTTATAATAAACTTCGACATTGCTTTCGAAGCTTCCCGCGTGAAGGGAAAGAACGGAAAAACTTCCGGAAACGATTCCACATTCGGAAGAGATTTATTAATAATTTCTCTTTTGTCCTTTTTTTTGCAACATCGTTTCCCACACACTCTCATGACTTTCTAAGCCGATTTAAGTTAGGAAGAAACTTATGAGCGAAAAATCGCGTGTGTCTGGCATTTATGGAATGGGATAGGCGGAAAATTATTACAAGCTGAAGGTGTTCTCGGAGATCGAAAGGTTTTCATCAAAAAATAAAGAAGTCAAGCGAAGAAAGTGATCTGCTTGGAGAAGCCACGTGTACCATCAATGCTTCAACGATTCGGAAGAAAATTGATAACGGAAGCTACTTCTGCTAAAAATTAAATTAACGTTGAACATCCTCAGGTCTGAAAGATGCTGAAGTCGTAAAATTGACGTCTTCTTGCACTCGAAGTCGTTTCACTCGAGTGCGGATATAAAATTCGTAATGAAACATTTCGAAAGGATGTAAAACGAACGAGCGATTATGGCGTTGAGTTTTAATGGCATTCCTTAACTTGATTGATTGATTTATTGAACCGTTTAGAATTTAAGGGCCTAATCGTCTTCCATTCTCCCAAAGTGACCTTCCCACTTTCCTATTCAAAGTATTTCTTTTGTCAACATGCAGCATGTGCCTTGAAGCCATTCCAATTGGTATCAATTTGATTTTTTCTCCCGATTCACAAGTAAATTTCATTTTTTTCGTTACATCGGGTGAGTAGGTTTAATCATGAAAGCTTCTTTTGAATCTCTGGTTACCCTAACCAAGGTCGTTTTGCTGCGAAAATACCCTGTTTCCGCCTACAGGATGCGAAATCTATTTTCTCTTGACGATTCAATGAATAAATTTATGCTCGTCAGAGCATAGAACGAACGAACCTTGTCGAGTACAAACGATCCACAAGCTCGCGTTTGATGATTTAACAATGTAGGAAACACTGTAATTGTTGCGATAGAGTGACGTGTTAACTGCTAGCCACGGAACTCTCTCCTCAGTTGAAATCCAAAGGGGTCCCGCGATCGCTGCGACTATAATAATCACCGAAACGCTTTATTTCGATGTTAAATTAATAGTCCGGAATGAAAATAAACGAGAGAGGTAATCATGTTAATTAACTGATAATTGAAATATACGCCACGTTGCCATTCGTTTGCGTAAATTATTGTCGCGCTTGTTTCCGTTTTTACCTGCAAGCTACAGGTGTTAGCACAGTAAGGCAGAAGCTGCTGTTGTAATTGCCGACAAACTTGACAAAGCTCCCGCAAATAATGTCAGAAAGCTTTCGTCGATCACAGTCACTTTCACTCGTGTCGACCTTGTTGAGCTTTATCGAATAAATATCCTCGATGCTACGTGAGCTCGTTGATTCATCGCTAAGTCCGCCCAGTTTGACCTCTGTCGGATGGTAATTGTTGGGCGCTATCTTATAATTCTTGCTTTGATTCGACAGTAAATTGCGAAACGATTTAATATTCAGCGATGATTTCTCCATCGTTCTCTTTATTTTCACTTTCGTTCGCCCATTCTCATTGAAACAAATGAACGAAATTTTCCACTCGATCACTGTTATTGAACATTCCCGAGCTTTCACTTTCTCTTGGTGTTTATTCTCTTCCTTTCTATTGCGGTATCATTTTCCGGGAATCAGAAACACTCAAAACGAGAGCAAATGTGCGGTGAAACGGGCGTCATGGATTGATGATGCTTTCAGATTTCGTTTCGGTTTCAACACGCGGTCGGAATATCAAATAATCACATTACAAAACTTTTAAGACTTTTCCGACCCGAATTTCCATTTGATATTTTTTTCCTTGACGCGGCTCGTGCGATAGAAACTTTTCGTTTTGTTTATTCGCAACGGTTCATCGTAAAACATCAACCAACGAGTCGAGAAATTGCGCGAATCGTCGATAACATTTAATTTGTAAAATCCACTTTAATTAAATCGCTTCGACGCTTTACACGCCTACGCACGAGCGACGCGGAAATATTTCCAATTTGCACAATTAATGAGAATCGAACTTTTCGCTAAAACAATCGAAATAAAGCTCCGCACGTAACAACGTCTGTTCCACTCAATATCACCGAACAAAATGATGATGTTTTCCTTTCTGTCAGTGCCTGTGCTCAACTTTTGCTCCGTGCTCCTTAAGAATAAATAAAATATAAATTCCCTTCCACATGGAAGTACAACAACAAGCAGAGGGCGAAGATGTGGAAGCGAAAGCTTTTCACATAAAATATTTGCCTACAACATTCTCCGTGTTCGCGTTTGCAAGAGGTTTTTTCTTCTTTTCACGGGTGAAATCTTTCATTGTTTAACATAATTTGTAGATTTGAGTGTGTTGGTAGTGGAAAGAAAGCTTTCCAGGATCGCAGAAAAAGCTCTCGAGAAACCCTGTTTAGCGTCATTGGAAACATGTGGTTTGATAAAGCTTCACGATATTTTATTGTTAAAATAAAATTTTCATTTTAAAATCTGAAACAGAAAGAAATAAAAAGCTTTAAAATGTTTTGTTTAAAAATCTTTTTTTTAGGAAACAAACTTTTTTAAGATTATTTGACAATTCTTAAATCTTTCCAACTTTCCAGTTTACAGGGTGTTTTCTATAAAATCAACAATAATCGTTCCAGGATTTTCAAAAGCTCTCATCGAAAGCTCAAGTGATATCTTAGATAAGAACCGATGTTTACACATTATTATGATTGTTTTCATTGCGTGCTTGAATCGCTGAAGTGAAGCTGAACAAATAAATGCCAAATGTTCCTTTTTTTGTTCATTAAAGTCTTCATCACGAAATAATCTGAAATATCTGAAATACGAAATACGAGAGAAGAAACTAAAATATATTTCATTCAGCTTTTGATTGATTGTATAATTTATTTTTTTGTTAATAATATTTTTACATCATGTTTACGGTTAGTTTCGGGGGAAATAAACAACATTGCTTCATTTTGATAAGAAATCATATTCGTTCTCGTTACGAAAAATGGGGAAAATTCTTCAACTTTTTATTCCTGTAGTTTGTTTTATTTCTCTCTTTGCTTGTTTCGAAGCTTCTTTACTTAAATTTATTTGACATCACTCTTACTTTATGTTGGCTTCGTCTTTCAGATTTATGTTCAAATGCATGTTTAAATTTCTGGGAGCAACTGATGAGCAACGTCACGCGATTTCAGTTTATATCAAAGCTTTTTTTGGAAAGCTTCTGAATATGCGTGACGAAGCTCTCGTTTCTCGCCTAACTTTATGAGTTGATTCTCAAAGTTTTACGATACAAAATTTCCTTTTAATTTGCCATGAACTTTCCTTTGAATTAAACCGAAACGAACTTGCTATGGCTTGATGAACAAATAAATATTTCACCATGAAAGCTTCATCATTCACCTTGTTCATTTACAAACTTTATAAAAAAAAAAGTTGCGTCAACTTTTCATCATCAAACTTTATGTTTTCGTAAGCTGCGAACATTTTTCAATATGTCAATTGTTCATTTTATTTTGAATATCTCTCCGAACAAAGAAGCTTTACAAAGGGTTTGAAAAGTTTTGTGAACGGAACTTTTTTTTCGCATCAAGAACTTTATCTTCGTTGAGTTTAAATGCGAACAGAACAGAAGGCAAAACAGCAAATTAAACATGGTTTATCACATAAATCATTGCTTTATGTTTACTTCATCTCCGTCTCTCCAACATCGCCAGCATGTGATAAATGTGAAGTTTTTCTCTCTCGCACTGGGTAGACAAACGTTTTATGAGGTTTGAGCCTTTTGATAATGTTGTTTCGGTTTGAAATAAAAGACTTCGCTCATCATCAACAACATCAGGACGAGAATGCTTATGAGTTTCTGTGCGATTGAAGTGAATGAAAGGTTGATCATCTGTCATCAGATTACTTTGACAATTTGCCAGGACAATAATCTCTCAGAGCTCAAAAGTAGAAATTAACCTTCAGCTTCTTCGTTTCACGATCTCAATCGAAAGAAGCCACAGTGGAAATATTTTAACGACTTGAAAGTAGAAAAAAGCTAGAGTTTCGAAATTTAACAGACTTTCGTCGTAAAAAGTTTATTCTCGCAAAAAAGTTTTAAAAGAAAAGTTGATACAGAAAGAAGTTAAAACCTAATTAAGATTCTACCTGAACATTTTGTTCCTTTATTCGCAATTTTAGGTACGTGAAAGCTTCCTAAATCATTAGAGATTATGTAAATGGCATGGATAAATGCGCAGCATGTCTCTTTACGATAATTTCCAACCAATGTTGCCATGAGATGCTTGAGAGGCCGTCGGATTTGATGATGGTGCTGAAGCTTCTCCATATCGTGTTACAGGATATCCTCCGAAAGTCTCGCTTGGCGCTCTGTTGCCTCCGCTCGTTGAACCAGTGTTTTCGCTAAATAAGCCTCCTCGATAATTTCTATTCTCCGATGGACGTGTGTCGCCACCAAATAAACTTCCAAACCCTCCCGATCCTCCAGAGCCACCTCGATTACTTATTGCTGAGCTAAAGAACTTTCCAACTTCGCCCGAAAGGACATTTGATAATCCAGAGAAAAATCCATCAAATCCTGATCCAGATGATGATGATGAAGGGCGTCTCGTTGTGTAACGAGTGGTTGCTCGAGTGAATGAAGACCCACCAAAAGTTGAATCGTCACCGTAACGATTGCCGAAATATCCTCCTCCGCCATTATAAGACGGATTTGCTGGATTATAGAAAGGCGCAGTAGTGGTCCATGCACGACGAGTGGTTGTCGGAGCAAAGTATGACGGACGAGTTGTTGTCGTAGTCGTTCGCTCAGTTGTATACTTCACTGTTGCTGGGAAGTTCCATGCCGTGCTTGGATTTGACGAGGGACTGCCAGGGCTTGAGGAACCTTGTGATTCATTGTGTGGTTGAGTTTATATTTAGGAAGCGGGAGAAAGGATTTAAGCCACAGCATTAAACAATGCGGAAAGGATAAAAAAAAACGAAACAAAAATTTTGGGAGTTAATTTGTGTAATTAATTAAAAGCCAAAAGATTAAAAACAAATCGATAAAGTCCTAAGACCCGTTAGTTGCAAAAACCGAAACAAAATTCCAAAACATTCCATCCCATGCTCTGATTAGTTCTTTTCAATCCCTTTAGTCGTTTTAGTGATCATCAGTTCGTTTTCTAAGTTTTAAACTTTAATGCTTTACTCTTAAATGTTAAGTACATTCAATTAATTTAGCTTACGCGAGAGAAGTGAAATCAATTAGAAAGTTTATCGTAAGGTTTGCAATGTATGGGGTTCATTCTTCAATTCCGTCAAGTTTAAAAAATTCTGATCAGCTTTTCGAGTTTTAACTTCACATCGTTAACGAAAACCTTCATTGATTTTCACTTCTCTCAATGTTTGGAGCTTTTTCTTTATTATAGAAGAATGAGAAAGTAAAAGAAGAAGTTCAACGAAATCATAGAGAAAAGATCTTTCCAAGTTTTTTATTCTTCCTAATTCTCACAATGAAAACTAAGCACCAATTTAGATTTTCTCTATTTACATGCTCTCGATCGAGGCTCAATTATTAGTTAAACAAACTTTATTTCTCTTCCACCACCAACCCGAAGCATTCGCTCTCGATTGTGTTCAATCATTCACTTTATCGCTTAATTTAATTATCGTTCAGTTTTCCTTTATTGTTTGTCGAGATTTCTTTTGCTGGGAACGATTCGATTGCGAGTTATGGGAAAATTATTGAAAGAAAAGTTCTCACTCAATGAAACCGTTTTTATTAATTGAACGTGACGAAACTTACAAACATCGCCTGTGGAGTTGAAAATTGCCTGATGACTTAACGAGTCGAGCGAGGACGAATGTCTTGATTTTCTTTTATCGCTCTTCCCTTTCCCTGACAACAATTGGAACGGAAACTGGCAATCATTCTTTCATCATAAAAGAAAACATTCGTGTGATTAATTTCGCTTTGCTTATGAGTAAAAAATCATTCCGGTGATTAATTCGATTATCCACAGTCGAGTGGTCGCGCGCGTGGTGGCTCAGAAGAATAAAACCAATAAAGTTCCATTGGATTATCGTGAAAATGGGATCGCAGCAGTGTGCAATTTGGTATGAAAATTACAATAAATCATCAACATTTTTATCTCCCGTTGCTGATTGCAAATGATTTTTCTTCCTTCCTCTCTCGGCTCACCCGCATCGCATCGACTGTCAGATGGAAAAATTCCGTGCACATAAAAAATGCTTTTTCTCTGCCCGGAAGTGCGGTGGCTTTTTGTTCTACCCGAAATAACATCCTCTCTGATTTTGTTAGGAGATTTAGGATCCGCTTTAGTCGAGAACATTAGGCGTGTTTCGGAAAACTTTTCCTTCATTTTTTTTTTGCTCGATCCTAGACAACAACACGATTGCCCGTTCCATGAGTTAATTGAAAAATCAATCACAAAACAATTTTCCTTCCCAGCACAGGCACTGAGTTTTCTTTTTATTCGATGTTTCATTTTTTTTGGGGTTAAAAACATTTTTGCGTTCGCGAGCGAGAAGCGAAGTGCAATCGATAGTCGCGTTTCGGAAGGGGGTGGAAAATAATTAGATTTTACGATAAGTCTGTAGTTTAGGGTTGGTAATCGCGAAAGAAATTTGTTGAAACGATATAAAGAAAACATTTTGTACAAAAACATTATTTCTGTCAACGAGTTGTAAGCTTTTCTAGAATGGAAATTTTAATTTAAAGCTTTAAGCTTCATGAGTCGCTTTAAACTGTTGGACAATTTAAAACTGAACTTTAAATTTCCTATCTAGAAAGAGCTTTGAACTCTCTGATTCGTTCTCTTGATTTTAGTTTAGGGCAATTGATCGTTCGGCGCAGCTAAAAATATTATTCAAGCTCGAGTGTTTGTTTTTTATTATTGCAGCGATAAAAAAGGAAAAAAGTTGCTGCCTCAATACACGAACGAACCATCACTCACCCTAAAACTTCACTTAAAATGTATCAAAAATAATTCCGCTCGCGTAATGAACCCAATCAAGCGATTCCAATTCAAGCCAAATTATTTCTAATGCGATAAATTAATAAAAACAATAAGCTGATCAGGGTTAGATTGAGGCTCGCGCTGTTGATTGCTGAAGCATTTCGCGGGCTTTTGTTATATAAAAATTGATCCAAGAGACTCGGCTCTTTCGTTGTTGTCACGTAATTGTTTCTGAACGGGCCAAAAACGTTAGGTGGAGGTGTGAGTTCCGGATGATACGGAGGGCCTCCAGCAATCCAACCTCCACCGGAATTCGGAGATGCCGGGAATGCCTGTCGATTGTCAGGCAATCGTGGAACATCAAGTATGGCAGGAGGTGGCATCTGTGGATACGGATTGTTATTGCTAGGGAACCCAAAGATAAGGTTCGGATTTACTCCGTCTCTTGGTGGAACGACGTCTTGGTTCGAAGGACGAGTGTTTTCAGGGGCGGCATTGTAGTTTGGATTGAAACTGGCTCCTGGAATTTTGAAAAATTGAGGAGATTTGAGTCATGCGTTAGTTTTGTCCGCGGTTAATTGAGAAAGTTGAGAGTCGAAGAGTGCAGAAGAAAACGTGAAAGCGGTGCAAGTGAAGTTGGAATACAATGCAAATTGCGATTCCAATTGAAGCTTAACTGAATATAATTCATCCTTTGTCCAATAATTGTCGTCATGCATAATTCATACAACCACCTCGGGTGATAACAAATTACAGTGCAGCTGCCTATTGCAATTTGCCATTAATCTTCATACAAAAGCTGCTAGTTGGAGCTTCAATTTGTCGCCTCGTCATGTTGCTGAAATATTCATGAAAGCTTTCATGACAAGTGATGTGTTCAAGCAAATGTTTTCTAACTGGAAGCTCACATTGCTGAATGGAGTCATATAAACTCGTTGATTTCTAAGTTGACCTGCTCTGAAACTATTTTTCCTAAAGAGTTGCTAAATTAACTGAGTTCGCCCATACCGAAGACTTTCATTTAAAAATCAGAAATATCCGCCAATGACGTCTCATGGCGAACCCAATAAATTAGAAAATCTATGACAAGTGATGTGTTCTTTGATGTTTAAAGCTTTGCCGGACTAAACATTTATTTCTTGAAGCCAAGCACTCGATGATTTAACTAATAAACTCGAATTATTTTAATTCAAATAATGTCATCAAATAATTCTTTGAATAATTTACGTGTCCGAGCTTTTGTGTGCCAGAAAGCTTTGAATAAGCTGATGCATGAGAAGTTCTTTTTTATTGCAATGCAATTTTAATACGAGTCGCTTCTATTCATTGAAACATTCAACAAATGCATTGTGGGGATTATTTTTTTCTGTCGCTCAAGCACAATACAGAGCGTGTGACGGAAAAAAAGGATTTCTCATCTGCCAAGCGCAAATCCACTAAATGGGGAGAAAATATGACGTGAAAATTTCCCTAATCTGCAGGAGCGGTGGAAAATTCACTTCTTCGCATGACAGGAAAAAAGTTTACGAGTCAACTTGTTCATTAATTCATGAGCACACATTTGCAAATTAAATATTTAAACATTTCCTCTACGAAAACTTCTTTCTCCTACGGCAATGCACGTCCAATGTGTGAACAGGACGGAGAGAGACGAAAACTTTATCAGAACTCGTAATTACAAAACTTCGTTTACAAGTCGAAGGTGACTATTCGTATCGAGGTGATGATCTCATGGATCAATGGAAGGATTAGAAGCGCTTTGATAGGTATTGAGAACGAGAAAATTGAAATTCCGGCAGATGCTGACGGAGATTCCACATGAATATTAAACATGAACTTTGCGGAAACGAGACGATTGAAAGCGTTCAACTCGAGATTATCAGTCGAGACGTGTACATCAGCTGCATTGCTCATCGTCGAGTGCAAAGAAGGAAATTATTTTAATTTTCTGCTGATGTAAGTGAATGTAATTAACACGAAGAGGCAATGAATTCTATTTTTTTTTCGTTGCTTGGACGAGATTCGTTTAATGGACGACGATGATGATGATGATGGCAATGATGATGCAGAGAAAAAAAATAGAGCAGTAAATAGAATTAAATCACCATGAAAGCGAGCGTAATGGAAGTCCAACTAGTCGCTTTGCCCATTAATTAATTGATTAATTGAATAGTGCAAGATTAGCTTTCCCTGCGTGCTGTTTTTCGTCATGTCCCTCCCACCTTTCACCTTCACCGAATCTCGACTTCTGTGTGTCGGTGTGATCAAGATAAATTACCTGAGTTCTGTTGCGTGGCCTGGTCAGTGTTTTTTTTGCAAGTCGGGTAACGGCCACAGCTTACATTCTCCTGTTGACTGAACGAGCAGCTTTCGTAGGCCATTACACAGACCTCCCGAGGCAAGCAACCGATATCTTTGCAAGTTCGACCATACTCTGTAATGAAACATCGATTTGTAACCGCTGAATGGATTGATTGATTGATACTCGACAGTGAAAGGTTAAGCATGTTGGCGGTGAACATCACTTGTCATTGTTGAGGGTGAGAAATTAAAGAGATTGACTCACTTGAATATGGGGCTCCGTTTGTTGATGAACAGATTATCCCGAGAACTAGAAATGCCTGCAGTGGCAAACAGTTGAAGCGTTTCATTTTGTTCGCCTTCGCTCAAGAATTTCTTTTATTAAACTTTTTGCTTTTTTCAATTTCAGTCTGCAAAGAAAAGCGAAAAAAGGAAATGTTAAATCAATATTGCATTCAGAAAAGTTTTTAATTAATGCTGTAGGGGAAATCTCCAAACGTAATATTCTTTAAAATTAACTCGCAACTGCGATTGGCAGCGACTTTCAATCAGAGAGTAGAAGCTTTCGAAAGAATTCAACAGATTTTCTTACAAAGTTTCTTAAGATTTCAACACCGCAGACTCTTGTCGAAAGTATCAGAACCAATAAAAGTCCGATAATTGGATTTGCTAAAAGCTGGAAAAAAAACTTTAAATCGAATAAGACCAACTTTACTCGCAATCCAATTTAATCTACTGCAACTTTTTCCGAGAGAATTTCACAATTTTTTTGTTCAATTTTCCCTTTCACGATAATAAATTAAATAGTTTTGTGTGGTCCCGAGATGAGAAATGTCTCGAGACGTGAAGACACTGACTCGCACTGATGAATAATTTCCGTCACGAAACTCTGCGCATCTGTTCGTTCATTTATTTAATCTTTTTTTGAGCATTCTGCTGACATACAACTGCATTATTTTGATGCAAGTCTCTCCTCTTCATAAAATGTCAAACGACGACTGAACCTTGAGACATTCGAGATCAGTCATAATCTGAGTCACTTCGTAATCGGATGATAACTTCTTTTCTTGTGATGGAATTCTCGCACACTCCCCATCACCAAAGGGAAGAAAATCCAAAACATTTTCATTCATGATCACATTGAATCACTTCAATTATGAGTGAACTAAGCAGAATGGAAAAAGTTTTTACTCAACTTGTTCATCCGTGACATCGACGACGGTTGCAGTTTTTTTTGCACTTAACAATGGAGAGAGTCGCAAGTCAAAAGACGACGTCATTCGTGCACACTTTCATGCTCGTTGAGTGTGAGCTCGTGTAGAAGCTCATAACGAGTTGTTTACATGTTTTATTGGGATGAACGAGACGAATTATAAAGTTTTCCAATTACAGTTCGTCGGGCAGCTCTCGAGGGAAGCGAAAGTAAGATGATGAAAGTTTTATGATCGGAGGGAGTGCGGTTGTAACTTGACTGAGAATTCGTGTTATCAACCTTTAATGACTTTGCTTTTGCCTTTCATAATTCATCAGCACTCCCCCAAGTTTCGAAACTTGATTGAAAACTCGCCAAAATGTCGCAAACATTCATTAACTAAGAAGACCAACCTCCGGTGACAAGCCAGTGGGACAGAGCGCATCGCTCCAACCGTTTTTCAACAAGGTCAGAACTCGTGTGGCTTTTTCTTTTGGAACCAAATGTCATTTTTCGGGAACGTTTCTTCCTCGACCGCTCGGTCAGGAATTCTTTCGTTCCACTTTTATCTCGTTCGACCGAGACAAACAAAAATTGGGAAACAAGTTTTTCAAAAAGTCCAAGAGCTGAAAAGAGATAATTCTTCAGGAAAGGACTAGATAAAAGCGAATTCAGTTGTTTTCTTCATTCGATGTTTTGGAAGGAAAAAAAAACTTCAACGAGTGGTTTTTAAAATTTCATTTTCTCTTCTCGAAATGTTTGTTTAACGATGAAAAACTATTTTTCCCTTTTCTCCGCAGCTCAGTGTGCTCCATCGAATCCTTAATGTGCCAAAACACGAGTAGAGGGAGAAGTTTTTTTAACCCGTCGCAAAGCTGAACCAAAAGCTCAAAGGTTGAAATCATTAGAATTATGAAAATGAAAATTCTTCCGGTCCGCGAGCTTGTGGAAAATCAGCGGAAAACCTTGCAGAGATTCACTTCCAATTGCATGGAAAATTTATTACCGTAATGTAGTGGTGGATTGTTGGTGGGGGCTACGATTTCTCAAGTTATTGTGTAATATTTTCTGCCCTCGCCTGAACTAGTTCCATAAATTCCAATGAACTTTTTTCCATTCTCCTTTCTTTCCGCGATGCAAAAGAGCGAAAAGAAACGAAAACCATAAGGAACATTATGATGGCATGGGATTTATGTTTATTTCTTTAGCTTTGGCATAACATCGCATATGAGAAGCGGGCAGGCGTTTATGGATCCTGAAAATATAATAAATTCGCTCCGCACTCGCTGACTCATGTGCATGTTATCCACGTTGCTTAAGGTCAAGGCATGACAAAGGGGAAAAAGAATTTCGTTGCTTTCGAAGCATACGTGGTTCTGCTCGCTACATTAAATCGAAAAGTGCGCCTCTCTTTTACATCATCTCATTATGCATTCCCTCATTTTCTCAAGTTTTCAAAAGCGGAAGCCGAATAAAATAGAATCGAGAAACTTTGCCGATTATGAAAAATGAGAAAAACTCCACAACGAAACGTGTTTGAAGTGTTTGCGGAAGCAGAAAGAGTTTCCGCTATAATTTCGTTTAAATTCCTTTCCTTCGCCAGCTCTCGTTGAAATTTAATTAAAAAAAAATATTACAATCAGGTCGTGTGATGGTTTTTGGGAGTGGACGACGAGTGAAACTTTTTCAAACTTGTAACGTTTGATGCAAAAAAGAGCAGAGCTGACTCGATTCTGTCAGCATGAGTTTGCCCTAAGCTTTAAAATTTATCGTGTTCTTTATATTTAAATTAAACTATTTAATGCTGATGAAGTCTTTTTAGTTCGGTTGCACAATTAAAAACTTTGAGGACGAGCTTGTCTACATAAAATTGTCAGCGAGATTCACTTTTCATGATTTATGTCCTCTATCGTTACTTTATCGTTGCCGTTTTAATGCACTTTTCCAAGAGAATAAAAAGCAGAATTCATTTCCATAATGCTCCAATCTCATGCTGCTCCTTTGAAGTGGCGGAAGAATTATGAATTTTTCTCTTTCTCATGATAAAATTTGATTAAATATGAAAAGACTTTTCCGCCTTTTTCGGAAAACTTCCCATTTAAATTTTTCTACCGAAGAAGAGAAAGCAAAGCATAAAGAACGCGGAATTAATTAAAACTCAGCATTCTTCCGTAACAAATCTCGATATGTTGTCGAAAGCAAGAGCGAAGAGAAAGGAAAATATTTTTAGAATAAACACATGAACATTCGAATACTTCCCACTCAAATACAATTCAATTTCCCGAAAGAAATTTCTTTCCAACATTTTAACATGAAAAGAGCGCAGATTGAATTTCATCCACTGCTCCATTTCGTCTCCTGAGAGGGTTTAATGACTGTGAAGTGATGTTGTCGTAGAGTTTAGAGCGAGCAGCAGCAAACTAAAGCCGTCTGAGCATAGGAAAACTATGAAAATAGTTCCTCGAATGGCATTTCGGTTGATTAATTCAATGAAAGGCGGACGTTTTCGTATCCCAAGACTTGTTTGACATTAGAAGCGTCTCTGACTTTTCTTATCTAAGTGACATCGATTTTATGTCGCAGATAATTCAATTTCTCTCGATCTTTTGCTGTCGTCTTAAGTCATCAGAAAATAAATCACCCGAACACTTTCCACTTGATTTGTGTCAACAATGGCACGCCGCCTTCCTTTTCTCGCACTCACAAACTCTCGAGAGCCTCAAAGTGAGAGTAAACAATAAAAGTTAATTAAATTAATTTTCCGTCTTATGAGTCTCAACTGCCAGAAAAGAAAAATGGTTTTCAGAAAAGATAACTTGACGATGTACAACAAACGAAAAAGATGACAGCTAACTCGATGTTGATTGGGTTCATTTGTGTGCTTATTGCTGGCAATGAATCATCGGCGTGAAGTGAATGGGCGACTAGTAGATTCTGTTCAGTTGAAGTTTTCCCACTTCCTAGTCACCTCAATGAGTGTTGTGCGGCTTGGAAGTCTTTATTTATAATTTAAAACTGTCCTCTCATTCATCTAATGCCGCGTCATTAAAATTTTAGAGACTGTCATTGGAGCAACTCTTCTCGAACGCTCAAGAATCTCTAGAGACGTGGAAATGATTTAATTAAGAAGCCATAAAAGCGACGAGATGGGAATCTTTTCAGCCTCCGCTCATGCTTTACATAATTGATGTCAATGCATTTTAATGTTTCAGCTCGTAGACCCATTAAACATCTTTTTTTTGCTTTTCCTCTCATCGTCATATCAAAGCAAAACTCTTTCTCCTCTTTAGCTTCAAGTGGTTTCCCAAGCACTTTCACAGATTCTTTTTATGAGTTCCGTCTGACGAGAAAGAATAAAATTTCCCATTGAGAGCCGAAAATACTGAAAAGGGGAAACGAGGAATGTTTTGACGTCTCAGAATCGCTCGAGAATGTAAACAATTTTAAGTTTTATTGATCTTCCGATGAGCGAGGAAATCCGATGCATTCTCATCTCGATTCGAGATGCGTTCATTTCTGTTCTACAATTTGTTATGCATGCATGAGCTCAGGTGGGCGTTAGTGGATCGAAAGGTACACGAGACGATGATGAATTTCTGAACATTTCAAAGTACACGAAGCAATTGGGGATGAGTTCGAGACTGAGTCACTGTCGAAGAAAGAAGAAGAAGAACTAGAGGAATTGTGTCGTTCTTGGGTTGTCATGAATAACTCAACGGTTTCTGTCGAAAATGAATGGGAATTGTTGAAAAGTTTTGCGTTATCAACTTTCTTTTATGAAGCGAGTAATGTTTCATTTCTCGTGTGACTGAATTTTCATTTCTCCCAACCCTTGTGATGGAAAATATCGTTCAATATTCTCTCTCGCTTGCTGTGAAATTGAATATCTTCGAAATGTGTGAACGGGAGCTTTATGAAAGTGAAGCCTTGTGTAATCACTTTGCTTATTGAACATTCATTCAAACTAATTGGAAAACGAATTGAGTGATTATTCGGATCCGATCGTTGCCAGCTATTGTCCAATGTTCGGATATCAACATGAGCTGAATTTTGAATTCACCAAAAGGGTTTTTTAACTCAAACATTTCTTAGGAAAATCCCTAAAACTGTTTTGGAAATATTGAGTAGTCGTTTGAGTTGAAGATTACTCTTAACTACTGACGTTAGTGAAAGCACTGGACGTTGTCTCAATTTTGCGGTTTGCTTAATTGGTTTTTCTCATGCGAATGCAATGCATCATCCTCTTCATTCTCGTTGGCTAATCAATTTTAATTAGACAATTTTCCATTTATTTTTCATTTGCGGTAGCTAAACATTTCTCGACTGCTGAGTGCTCTGCAAATACTTTTGTGGCCAGCTTTCAGCACTTTGGATCAAATACATTTTAATTAAAACTCAGGAGCAACAAAATTGCAATTTTAGCCTGAAATGAATTCTTATCTGAAGCGAGACATAATGCACTTTCGACTGTACTCAATACTGAGAATTATGAGAAAGTCGCTGCACAGCAAGCCCTGCAGGTTCAATTTTATGTTTGTTGATTAAATTGCACTCGCTTCTTTGTGCTTAACAGTACGTGAATATTTCCATTGGAAGACAAACTGGATTTTGTCAACTGCATCGGCGGAAAAGAGGAAAACATTTTATTTCCCGAACGTCACGGCACTTGAAACTATCATCACAAAAACGGCTCAGGGAATAATCGATATAAACCGAAAAATGTCACTGAAGTTGTGTGTCGTGAACGTCAATGAAAGAATTTAGAATCAGCAAAAACTATAGCAAGCAATCAGTGAGGAAACTTGGCGACTCAACTGTCGAATCCACCCACAAAACTTCCTTCTTCTCGTCTCCATTCTGTTTTGCATTTATTCGAATTATAAAAAAGAATGTAAAGAATACTAAGCAGCCGTTTCTCGTCTTCATTCTTGCTCCAGATTGCAGAAGAGTCCCGGTGACGATAAATCAACGTCAATGTCAAGGGAAGACGCAATCTTAATCAACCTTCACTGACGAGACTACGAAGCTCTTCGTCTCTCGCTGGGTCGAGACTTCTATCTTGTCTCGCTTTTTTTTCTTCTCTAACGAATTTCATATTTGTTTAAGAAATGCTTTTTCTTGCCTTACTAAACTAGAAATTCTCATCGCAATATCGAAAGGGAGACGAGAGCGGGAAAGTGGAGCTTCCATTTCAAGCAATTTGTTTCGTATGTGACATTTCCACATTTTTAAACCCCATTTCTTGCTATTGTTATTGCTTGATTTTTCTAAATATGCTTCAGCTCCACTTAATGATTTATAAAACGAAGCAAATTTGTATTTCGCAAGCGACGTCGACTTGTATGGAACATAAGTCATTTCCGAAGAGCAATTCCGCATGGATATTAAAATGGTCGCAGTCGGCAGAGTTGAGATTGCGCTGCGCCTCGTTCAATATGTTAGTTTTATTTCATGTCATGATTGAATGCTTTTCATGTTCGGCTACAATAAAAAGAAATTCAGGCTGTTGACAGTCGTTTCTTATCGTTTCACTTCTCGTTCGCACAGCGATTGCATTTTCTACAAATTCTTTTGAACTCTTTTGCTTTTTTTGTTGTCTCCGAACCCAACCTTTCTATCCATCGCAACAACTAACAACAAATTGCAAAACTCATTAGTGTCCCGACATATCTCCTGCGCTCGACTTTTTTCGTTTTCCTGCTGCGAGCTTGTTTTACTCGCTAGATCGGTTAAAGAAAATCCTGCGAAAAGGAACAAAAAAACTATCATTTGGGCCTCCGTGCCTTAATAATGAAGTTGGAATGAAGCGCTTTTGCTCGCCTCTGTTGTTTCAACCCGTGAATTTATTTTCAAGAGGATTTTGTTGTTGAAAGTTTTTCTACACCGGGACACAAAAAAAACTAAAATTTCCCTTTTCCATTTTTCCTCCGGGGATCGCTTAAAGTGTTTTGACACGTTGCTAAAGCTTTGAAGGTTGGTGTCAGAACAAGTCAAGCCTTCATTTCGTTTAAAACTTTATTTTAAATCTTTTAAGTAACACGAAACGTGACGAAACTTTTAAATCGACAAATTCTGTTAATGTCTCGAATAAGATCGATTTAAGCGGGGTCGGAGGACTCGCCCAACTTTACACGAACACCTAAGAATCATAGAACGAGTGAATCGATGTGTCCTCAAGACAGTTTTGTCGCTTTTATTTTCATTCAAAGCGTTCAGGAAATGGGAAATTGATTTTTCACTTTGTTTGTTACGACGAGAGAGGAGACTCTATAATGTTTTAGATTGTGACTTTGAACTTTTTTTTTGCTGCGCCTCTTTCTCTTCTTTAAATCTGGGACAATCAGGAAAATCCAAAAATTGAGAGGGGGAGAATTGGATAGCAGAAAAAATCGCTGAGCGTGACATGAAACCTAATGAGTTTCGTAAAATTTTAATGTTGTTTGAGTGGAGCTTTTAAAGTTTTGCGCCCCTCGAATTATAAACTAGGTCTTTACTATGTTTGTTTACCCATGAAACGCGATGATGACACAGAAGTGAGAGGGAGAGAGAAAAGTTGTTCGTCGCAATAGCGAAAATCATTTGTAAAAATTTGAAACAACTCCAAACAACCCAATTGCCCTCGACCCTCCCGTCTCGTAAATACGAAATTGATGGCAAACGAAAAATCATCGAAATGATAATTTTTTTATTGTTCAATTCAATTTCTCACGCCTCATCAGACAGATTTGTTCACGCAGAAGGGCCGAAAGGATATCCTTTCCCCTCAAGCGCTTGTCTCTCTTCCACAAAATCTGCTTTAAATTGATTTTATGATTTTTATTGTATTTGAGTAGCTCACAAATCGCTGAGATAGCTTTTGACCTTTTCGTTGGTGTTTGCCGAGCGAGATGAATTTATTGACTCGCTTCGAGCGTAGATTTTAGTTGAACGTATTCTCCACGAGTGAAAAATTGTCATAATCATCCTTGCCTGACGAGCAATCAATGTGACGCGAGCACATTTGCCGCTCTTCCTGTCATCGCACCCACACTCCCTCAAGCACACCTGCTCGATTGCAATTTTTTACGATAATGAGAGAATTTTTTGTCATAAATCGAAAGATGGTTCGGGCTTTAACATGAAAATATTGAGGTCACATCGAATCTCTGGGGACTCATTCGTGTCAGAATCGAGTTGGTTGCGTTATTCATTTAGGAATTTTCATCGTTTCGGATTAAACGAAAGCAGAAAGATAAACACACTTCAGAGGTTAAGGCTCTAGGGTAAGTTAGCATCCAAGGCGACTGTCGGACTCTTTATAATCGGCTAAGTTTATGTCAATCCCAGTTAGCATATGTTATGTAAAGACAGAACAAACATTTCATGTCACTTCCTTTGCTGCCACCCTGTCTGTTTCCCCGCTTCCTGCTCACATTCCTTTTCCCTTGAATGTGTGTTTTCCCTTTTCCGGAGCGGGCCTCGAAAAATCGAAAGCGATAAACTCTGCAATCTTTTAAGTTTTCTTTCGCTCGGTGGGCGTAAAGTGATTTTCTTTCTTTCTAAGGACGACGCTTCAGGGAAATTTATTACAGCGGGGAGCAGCGAGCGACTTAACCTTCTGTTCTCATGGCACAACAACATCCAGTTTTAAACAATTTAGTGTTATTGAAGCCTTGGCATTAAAACTGAAGAAAGAAACACAACCACGATAACAAATTCAATTTTCTTGAAGGGAAGGTTTGAAGAGCTCCAATGGGGTGGAAATATTCTCGATAAGTAAAGAACTTTTGTTTCAAGATTGACGACGGGATTAGCGAGCTTTCACTCATGACCTCATTCTCAATCTCGTCCAACTCCCACCCATTGGATAAACGAATAGTCCAACCCCCGAGAAGAACGAATTGATTGTAAATTTCCTCTCGGCAACACAAAAAAAATCGAAACTAATTCAATTTACTTAGAGACTTCGTACAAATGGAGAAAGTTTACATCTCTCATAGGGCCAAACACATAAATCAAACACACAGCAGTCACAGAGAGTTTTCCGATGTTTATTTATGTAAGAATTTTTCGAAAAGTGTCGCTTTTCATTCTCTCGAAATAAATTATTCCATTCAAAAGCGAGACGGAGGAAGGCGAGGAACAACAAACAAAAACTTTCTGCGATAGCGGGAACGGATGGAGTCTGCTCGCATTTTTGTTTTTTTTTCGCGAGCTGAGTAAAGTGAGCCTCATTGTACTTGCTTGAAATATGGATCGCGCTTTAGATTTCATTCAATTAAGCGCCAAGCGAATTAATGGCCACAACAAAGTGCTAAAGAAATTTATAAGTTCTTCCCCGTTTTCAATGTTTAAATTGCATGTTTGGAAGCTGTTTTCGTCCGTGCGCACTTGATGAGATAAAGCAGTTGGCGCGAACGGAAAAATCGCATTAAACTTTTTTGTTATCGTAATTAAAATTCTTTGCGTGGTAGAAAATGTAACGTTTGATTAAAAGGAAGCAATGAAAGAACAATAAAGCGGACGGGAGCAAAGTGGAAAAAGCAATTCGCAGAAATAAAACTTTGGCACTCGATGCGGATGGGAAACAATTTGAGAAATTGTGGATGAAAGTTTTTCATTTTTTGTTGAAGTGCCTTAAAAAAATAAGTTTTCTGTAAAAAAAATCCCACAAGCGACCCCCGCAGAATGTGAGGGAGGTAAAATCGATCGCCCAACCGCAAATGGCATGTCGGAGAGGTATTAATCTATTTTTAAGAGGACGGGCACAGTTCTATACTGGGATGGCTGTCGAGGACAAGAAGAACGAGACGGAAACTGCATAAATCTTTCGAATTTCATCGCCACTCTCACTCGCTTCATATACAGTCGCGTAACTTATTGCCTGCCGGCATCCCGCAGAGTTCGACATAATAAAAAAGCCATTTGTAGGATTCGCAGACTCTACCAGTTTGTTCAGCCTAGTTCGTTCGCTCGATATATTTATTTATAAATAAACAATATTCGAGTTGCATATTAATTAAATTACTTTCGTTCGGCAATTATTCTTGCGTCTGTTATGCTTTTTATTCCACGCTGAATATTCATCAACGTGCAAATTGCAATTAAAGCACGAAAATCGTTTTGCATCAAATTGAAATTAACGTTGAATGAGATGTGGGAGGGCGGACGCTAATGAGAGAAGAGCGTCAAGAAGCTTCTGCCACTTCAAAGTGATAATTAGTTCAGTTAAATGAAGCTCCACGAAGAGTTAATGAAGCTTTTAAAGTCTCAATGAAAGCGAAACACTTTTTTATGAAAAGAATTTACTTCGTAAGCTTCAATTACCTTTCAATGGTTTGAGTTGAGCGTTTCACTGGCTTCTACGCTCAATTGCTCTCATTCATGAAAAATCTCGGCAAAAATTGATTACAGTATCAACTCGCCACAACTCATTAACGTTCATCGTGAAACATTTTCAATTTTCATCAGAAAAGAGCAGTCGAAGTATAAATCATCATTCACTACTATTAGTGTAAAGTCCCTCGAGCAAACAAATTTTTCTGAATCAATTTTCACCCTCGCTATGCTTGAACTCAAATTAATTATTAACTGCGTTTTCATTTCAGCTTCGAAATGGAATTTTGTCATTAATGTTTCAGTTGCCGAAATGAATCGCAGCCAGCAACACGACCAGAGAAAGCAGATCCATGAATCATTTCAGATCAAAATGATACATTCGTCGGAAGTTGTCGACAGTGAAAATGGCAGCTCGTAATTTCGCCATGTCGCGTTTAAACGTACATAACTGAGGAGTTTCGTGGAAATGGCGCAATAACAATAATTATTGAAAACGTATTTCATGTCATTTTCCATTTTTCTCGGTGCTTGGTTTGCCTGGTTTTTCTGGAGAGTTGTTACGGTTAGTTCGCCATTTTTACGTTCTCCGGATGGCGCACACGGATTATTGTTTAACAATGATGTTGAACAACGGATAACGCTTCGATTAAAGTGAAATAACCCCTGAAGGAAGGGAGGGAGGGGTGAGAGCTGATAGGGCAATAAAGCGAGTCACTGAGACGAGTTCTCAGTAATTACACTAAATGCTTCAACTCGAGAATCTCGAAACTGATATCATGTGTGGCTCTTTATGGATTTCTTATAAATAAATTGCCACTCGCTTGCGTCTTAATCCGCTTACAACGAACGGCAAATAAATTCGACAAGTGCGTGAAATCCATACGGAAAAAAGGCCACTCGATCGTATTTTCGCTTTAAGTCCAACAAAATCTCTTTTCAATGCGAACCTTTCTTCCTTTTCCCCTTCACAACACAAGGCTTTGGATAATTCGAGCGCCTACTCAGATTTCCTTCACTGATTTCATTCCTTCCGAATTATTTAACCTTATTGTGTGTGGCGCAGGATGATGTTCTTCTGTGTAGCGATGAACCATTGATAACATACAATTTGCCTCCCGTCCGTACACAATATTTCACAAATATCATGATTTCCGCACACAACACAAAAACTGTGCATAAATTTTGGAAGCCATCATAGATAAAATGCGAACTAAAGTGGTCGCAATTATCGTTTGAGTTGATGGAAAGATTGGAGATAAGGCGAATTGTTAGAACGAGGAGAAATGAGTTTACGAATGACTTCATTGCAAAGATAAATTAGACGTAGAGGCATTTCACTTTGATTTATGCTATGGCGATTGATCAACAGTCCTTTCATAAGAAGAATTCTTGGGCAAATATTGATTTATTAAATTGAACCCGAGCGGATGTGTCACCCTCGATGCCAACACTCGAATTACGAGGAGCGTTAGTAACAGAGAAATCAAGTTGATTCATGCTAAACGTAATTAATTGCCTGACCTAACAAAAAACTAAACTTGCCTTCAAATGACTTCACTCATTTTATATTCTTGCTGACGTTCTAGTTTTCACTTTATCCATGAGAAATCTTCAGCAAATCTCGAGTAATTTCGTCTGGTATGTGCATATCATTAAGCCGCAATTCAACATCAAGAATAATTCGCTCGGAACAGAAAAAGTGCGTACATTACACGAATGCTTTTGTGGAGTTTTTTTATGGCATCGTTTTTATGATAAATTTATTGATTTGTGCTTTATGTTATGATTCAACATTAAAGATAAATATTTGAGATTCCTTTTCTTCGGAGACTTTGTGCCATTTGTTGTTGAAAGTTATTGCGAAAAGCGGAAAATCGCTGAACAAAATCTGTTTCCGAATCCTCTCGAGGCACCTTAAGCTTAATGCAAACGGTGCGGCGTACTTACAGCAGCTGACAGCAGCTCCCGCTTCAAGAGAGTAAGTAACGCAGGAAGAGGAAACTTTCATCGGTATAATGTGAAATAATTTTTCATAAATATTTCATATTTAACATCGTTTATCATTTTTATTGTGCCTCGCTACTTCAAATAAGAATCTCCTTGTGAGAAATGGGGAACGAAGCAGATCTTGTTAAGTTTTATCGGAGCGAAAGTTTTCAGTCGCTTTTACACTGAGATCGGAGACGCCTTAAACATTTACAAGCGAGAACTATGCACGAAAGTTCTCATTCACCCAAAGGGAGAAGCAGAATGGAAAACTTTCATACCGAGAGACCAAACTTTGTTTATTTTTGGGAATTTAAAGTTTCGTAACGATTCGCTTTTGAGATTGTGGCGCTACAGCTACAAGGGAGACTTAAGACGTCTTGTAACTCGGTGGCAAATAGTTCCTTGTGTCTACCCCTAAGGGGTTAACGTTTGTGTCGACTAAGGATTAAAACTTTAAGCTTGGAAATAATTGTTTCACTTTTTACTGCTGATGTCAGCGACAGATGAAAATTGCAATCGTTTATTCTCCCTTCAAGAAGATAGATAATCGTTTGCAATCTTCCCTTCGGTGGTTTCACTTTAAATTCAAGAATTGTCTTAGATAAAGATATCTCCAGGATCTTCGATGCAGAGAAAGTTAAATAACATTCCTAGGGCTTGCGTGGTTTTGATGAAATCAACTTGCAAAATCTTTAATGACATTTAAATTAAACTTGCTTGACCTGTTTCCTGTTTTGTTTTTCTTTTGTTACGTTCTGCTCTGCGCTTAGAATAGTCGTCGACACCCTTCGCTATCACGCATTCCAAAGCACAAAGGCAATTCGTTTGATGGCGCTTAATGCTACTTTGAATGCCCATAGAATAACGCTCATAAAGCGATATCAAAGAGATTCCGCATTTGAGATTCTTCTACATCACAAAAAGAACGAAGCAGAAAAGAACTTTTTATTCGTTTGTAATGTTATCGCGCCACAGCGGGGAACGGAGAAGCTGCCTTTCAAGTCAAGGGTAGGGCATGGTTTCGCGAGGAAATCCATTTTGTTTCGACTTGCGGAGCCGCAAAAAGTGAAAGAAGTTTAGATAGTCAAAGAAAAAGCGTTCACATCGCTCAAAAGCGGAAGGAAAAAGAGGCTGAAAAGGCAAAAAGAAACTTTCTTAATAAAAAAACATCGAGCTGGAGATGAAACATGAAGCATTTTTTAAGTCATTTTTCAGTCTCAAGATCCATAATGAGAATCGACATCTGAAGCAAAGAGCAGATGGTGCCGTTGTAATAATCATAGCGTGTTTATAGCAAGAACTTGAGAGGATTCCGGAATGTGACAAATTGAAGTCGCTTTGTTTCCTTCAAAGATATCTTCGTCACAAAGCACTCTCGACATCTCTCTCGAGGGGAGCTTTGACTAGTTAAGCGTTGAATAATACAGTTTGATATGAAAACGATTGTTTTGCAAAGCAAAAAAAAAGAAGAAAAAACTGGAACAGAAAAGCTGAAAACGATTTTTCCCATTATTCTTGCGAAACCTGTGATGTTTCGAAAGCAGCGCACAGCAAACTCAAACTCGCACACCCAACAGATATTAATGGGTAAAAAGTGATTTTCGCGATTTCCTTCTTCTCACCCATGTGCGTTTTTCAATTTTCCGGGTTTTCCTTTTCGACGCTTTCTGCCGTTTCATGAACGAGGCAACCCTAATGGATCTTTTTTCTGCTTCCTCCCTCTTGACACACAAATACTCGAAGCAAATCGATGCTTGTTTTTCCAGCTTGTTTGTGTCATTATATCTCATCGAGAACCCTTCGATTTTTTTCTGTGTGTTTGCCTTCAAAGCGAAAGGAAACGAAAAGTGAGCTTTAAGTTGCTGGAGTGAAAATAAATAAACTTTTATGTAACTCCGCTTGCCTTCGGTATTAATCGACCGTTCTCGAGGACGTCGTGTAGAACTTGAAAACGCTTTGGACATTAAATGGATTTTATTTCTTGACTTTTGCTTTAGGAAAAACACTTGTCGTTAAGTGGCGAGCCAATCCCTGTCAATAGCAATTTGAAAGTTTTTCCTTGAAGCTCCTCTGATCCCAAAGATTACGAAAGGGAGCACTGGCTGACGTCAGAAATTCCGTAAATGGGAAAATCGCATTAGTCTCGCATCGAATCTTCTCAATGACTTTGAAAGTGAGAGAGTTTCGGTCAAAGCAGCGAGTTCGTGTATTGAAGGCCACTTTGTTGATTTGTTTTTTTCTCTCTCCACTGCTCGTGCCTCGTGACTTGAGACGAAAATCTCATAAAGATTCCTGTCTGTTAATTTAATAAACGAGTCTATTAATCTCACTTCAGAATTCGCGCTGAGAGAACTCTTTCAAAAGAATCGTTCGCATGTTGTCAAAGATTAAGCAGAAAATAATGCTAAACAGCTTCACATAATTCTCTGACGTCGATGAAGAGATGGAACAGAGAAACGGCAGAATGATGCTAAGCAAGGAGACCCGAGGGAGGAAGGATTTGAACATTTGTTGTATTATTTAAATGGTAATTTGTTTTCGAGAATGGCTGCTCCTGCTTTCTTATTCATAAGATTCGCGAGAAAAGGTTTTGCTTTGTCTTTGAGTGACGTTTAATCGTCGTTGACTTGACATCTAGATTTAAAGCTTACCGAGCTTTCAGAGAGCTTACGAATTTTATATTAAACTTCTCCTCTTATGCAAAGGCAGAAGTCGTTGCCCTCAGCAGTAAATTCATGGAATTTTCCCTAAAAACAGCCTCGTCCAACTCTCGGCATTAACTTGCAGTGTTCTTCAGTAAACTCTCGCTTTTTACACTCGCCACAAATGTCATACACTCACAATCGCCATTTTTTTGCGAGCCGACTCTTTCGCATTGAGCACAGAGGGTTATAAATATGTATAAATGCTTTTATGTTCTCGGAATATTTTCATATGAGCAAGGAGAAAGAGTGGAAAAATTAAATTTTTATGCTTATTTTCCATTTTTATTATTGCCCTTTCGTTTGATCGTGAATAAGTTCGGCAATGAACGGACAAATCGTTTCTGAATTGGAGGCGCCCGCGTTATTCCATGACATCATTAAAATGCTGACGAATCCTTTGTCAACCTTAGCCTCATCGTCGCATCATCCAGGCGACCGAGTAAGTTCATTAATTATGACAAACAAGCACAGGAGAGAGGTCTATTGTGTCCGCAATTTCCACGGTGAATTAAGCCATGAACCGGCATGAACAATTGGCAGCAAAGTATTTGTTCTGTTGTGTTTATTGGCAATGACATTCAGGAAAAATGATTTTGGTGAAGGATCCACAAACAAAGAAGAGAACGAGCGAATATTTTTTTTTATATAAATCATCGATAGTCATTAAAACGTTTAACTGGAATAAACGTCATAGATAAAGATCGAGTCTGAATCAATCACAATGAGAGAGTTTCAAAGATAAACCAGGAACTAGACCGTGAACCTTCAACATTTCTTTGTAAGTATTTCAACAAATGATTCGCAACACAGACGAAAACTAGTTTCATTCTTCAGACAACTCAACCATGATGTCATGAACGTCAAAAGTTTTTCGCGGAATCAACAACTTGCACACAAATTAAAACATGAAGCTTTCGTTCGATTAAATATCAAAGCAATTTGCTGTAAAAAAAACTTTGAGTCGTTAAACATTATTTCCCACAAAAATTTTCCTCGATCCGGCAACGAAAACAAACACTGAGCTATTTTTAATATTTTTTGGCAAAGTTAGTTGAGACATTCGATACTCACTTGTCACAAACGAATTGTATCCGAAATATTTTTAATTTTTGAGTTTGTCGATCGCCACGACTTTCACTTACACGGGCACAAAGTTCACCTAAAAATCAACGCGATATTCCGACTTATTTGCGCATAAGTCGTGTCTTCTAAAATATTTTTTTCGCGAAGCACTGTTAATTAATATTCAAAACCATCTGAGCGATTCAATGAAACTGAACTGAACACAGATATGAAGTTTTTTCTGACAGAAATAAAAACAGCAATGAGAGAGAAAATATCGAGAGAGCGGATTTTCAGTTGTGTTGAGCAGGAAAAGTTGGATTTGTGTGCACGTGAACATGGAGCATGAAGTAGTCGAGTTTATGCGCCGTTCAAAAATTTATTTGTAGTAACAATCGAACGAGAGCTGAAAGTCAAAACAGTTTGATTTGTTGTTTGAACTTCTCAGAATGAGAAATCATCAACAATTGCTGTGTGAATGTAGATTTTAAGTCAATTAGATTATTGCATCGTTTTATATATTTTTTTCAAAGTCATTTTCATCAGATAATTCTAGAACGAGTCACGTTAATTAAAATGCGACAAATCAACTAATTGGAGAGAACTCTGATTGCGAGGGGGGAAGGATTATGAGTTCCGTGACTCATTATCGTTCAATCAAAATTATCGACGATACTCGCAATTAAAGATTTGGCATTGAGAGTAATTTAGATATTCCGTGATAAGACTCATTATGTCAGAACTTCCCCCTTTTTAATTACTTCAGCATTAGATTCTCACGTCACGATTCTCAAGATTTTCTTCTCTCGACTATTACGTGACACAATTTTTGAACTGAGCCCTTTCCAAGTCATGACGTTAATTTATAAATAAAATCGTAAAACGTCACTACTGATCTTTACAATGACAACAGCAGATCATCTGGATATCGTAAAAAAATCTCTTTACGAGTCATTCATTCATGTTAATGTCTTCATATTCTTCTTTTATCACCGAAAGTCGCTAGTGACACGAACTACTAAACACACACGACATATAATCTTGTTTAAATTTTCCTACTCGAGTGCGACGTTTCTCAAGATAAATCGACAATGTTTTTCACGCGAGACTTAGCAGAAGTGCTCTAACATCGAGTGGTTGTAGAACAAGTCAATAACTGCCACCGCATGACGAAGTCGATATGCTTATGAGCTGATATTCAATTATTTAGATAGAATGGGAATTTCTTTCCACTCATGCTGCTTCGAGATGGAAAATTCACGAATTCACTTCGCTAAATTGAAAGCACGAGTTCGCTTTTAAAAAGGAAGCAACCGTCTGACGTCTGAAGCAGAGAGCAAAGGGAAACGTTTGAAATGAAAACTTGCAATAATCTTTAATGTGGTGTTTCATGTTGACGGGAGGGAAGATGAGGGAAATATGAAAGAGGGTGAAGAGCATTCAGCAACGATAATGATGATGGAAAATTAAAGAAGCAGACCACAAACAACTTCAGTATCGAAGAGCTTTCCAAAATGCTTCATTATTATAAACATCAAAAATTAATGTGGGAAAATTGTCTGGAGACCAAGAAATATTCTTTAAAAAGCTTTATTTTTTTAGAAAAGATTGTTCCTGAACCAACGAATGACTCCTTTCCCAAATTCTTTGAAAGATTTTCTTCCGCTTTGCACTTTTGGAACCTGTATCGAGTGAATCTCTGTGTATTTAAAGTTCAAAAGATTATTTTAAACCACTCACATTCGTTCACATCTCATCACATTACCGTGAAAAAAAGAGTTTTCCATTCTCCTCTTTTATGTTAGTTTGAGCTCTGATATTACAATGTTCCCCTTAACTGCTTCACATTTATGAGGATGAACATGAAAAAATGTTTTTATTCGTTCGTTTTACTTTCATCTTCCAAATGGACCATTATTGCGATGAGAAGTAAAGAGAGCGAGCGACAACGAGTTCCAGAGTTGTCTGTTTGTTTGTAAAAAGGAAATCTGATTAGCAATTCCTCCCTCACTGAGCCCGAAGCTCACTGAACCATCATTTCGACAAATTCGTCTTGTCTTTCATCGTTCTGATTTTTGAAAAGCGTCTCGCGAGCTTTCGTCGCTCGCTGAGACACAATGGATGGATCATTAGGAGAAGGAAAAATGATACAGAAAATGAATTTTTATGAAACTTTATAAGTATCGCATTACGTCTTGATTCTTGTTGACTCAGACAGCGTCGCTTCAGATTTGATTTCCATTTACATATTGCTTTTTATTTCTCAATTCAATGGTTATGACAACTTCATTCTTTTCTCATGAATTTGTGTTGACTTCAAATCACAACTGTAGCACGCACGTCGAAGCAGTCGATTGTTCGAGTCCGGACACATTTTTCATCCTTCTCGTAAACAAAAAATAAAAAACTATTTTCGCTTTGTTGAAGCAGACGTTAGCGAATGAAAAATCAGAACCGGATATTTCGTGAGCCGTAATTCACACCGACATTGATGGCATTGCGTGCTAAGTCGATTCAGTTTGAACTCTGGCTGTTGATTGCGAAATTAAACATGGCCAAAAACAAGCTCCCCGCACAAATGAAATTCAAAGAATCAACAACTATAATTGCTTTTTATCAGATGGCACACATCTAAATTTATTCAGCGTGCTAACATCTTGAACTATTTCCAAAACAATTTTTTCGTCTGAGAAAATCCTCAGGATTACTCGAATCCTTTTAATTAACGAGAGATTTCTATTAAGTCTCTTGGGATCATGGTCTGAGGTTGGATTTAGTTAGTAAAAGGCAAAACCCCTATTGCTATGAACTTTCCATATTCTTAAATCCAATTCCAAATCCTGACGATCACTAATCATCTCTCTACACATTTGTAGATCCAAACTATCGCTCGCAAATTTAATTTTCGCCTCAATTTTTCATCCGATCACGTGCGGAGCCAACGGTTGCTTCCACATTCGATCTAGTTCTATGTCCGCACACGACAAAGCCACCTCAGTGGACAAAGCTTGCATCTGTTTTGTGTTTGACCGAGAAAAAAGAAGAAAAAATCGGGAAGAGCAGCACAATTGAGGATAAAGGGAAGGCCTTAATTGAAGAAAATTATGTCATGTGTCATGTTTTTGCCGTTTGTGAAAGTCGGTCAGGACGAGCAGAGAAAGAAGAACGAGTGAGGAAGAGACACAGCCAGTGTTTGAGCATGTGATGACGAGATCGGATTGTCGACCGATGAGGGAGGAGGACGAACAGCCCAAAAATAATGGATACAAATAATTATGGTGCAATCATGAGCATCTGCCGTATCAAACTCGGAGCAATTAATAGACAAGCACACCATAATTCAACTCGCAATGTCAAAGTGATCCAAGCGAACGAGAAAGTCTCTTTCTGTAATTGTTTAATTGACGCTCAACTGAAACGGGCTTTGGTTGACATAAAAATGAACTTGTTTGCACAACGCAAACAAAACACTGCCGAAAACCCAACTGTGTCAGTCGAGAGCGAGACAGAAGTTGGAAATTCAATTAGAAAGATTTTCTTGTCACTCCCTCGAGTCAGAAGCAAAGCATAAAAGGTCTAATTGTCATCTGGGTGAGGAGGGAAGATGAGATTCTCTATTCTTGAGCCTTCTTTTCATTTAAAGGTAAGATTATGACGTTGTTGTGCTTTTTGCGGGGGATAAAACAACTGTTGGTAGGAACTCGTAGAGGGTCGTGGTCTTCGACATCATAAATAAATCAAAGTGAGCCTCAACCTCAAGGCAAACGTCTTGATTCTTTCGTTCTGCAGTTGTCTGAGCTTGACAACTTCTCAAAACTTCCTCTTCTCCTCCGTGTCTTCCTTCGCCTTCTTCGAAATGACATAATAAGGCTAAATACCGTTTAGAGCTGGGGCTTCTCGAAGATTAGATTGTTTGATGGGTAAAAAGGTCGTAAAAATAAACGATTGCGAGCGTTTTCCTTCTTCGATTTCTGTCTTTTGCCTTGCACACACTCGTAAGGCTCGTAAAAGTTTCGTGAATGGAAGAAGCATTTGATTGACTTCTCTCGCAATGATTTCTGACATTTTACATGAGATTGTGCGGATTGCTCGTGAAGGTTTCTTTGAGGAGAATGTCACCATTGTCGAGATGAAAGCAGAAGAGGGTTGAGTGGCTTTGCAGGCTTTGATAGATTAACGAGGGTTACCGAGACAATCTTTTGATATTCAAAGCTTTAAAGCAAGTGAATAGTTTTCTTTTGTGTTCATAGAAGAAAAGCTCTTTAAACTGTTTGGAATCTAATTTCCGTTGTCACTCAACTTACGATCAAGCCCCATTACAGTTTACGAAGCCTAATCGCAGCCTTATGCGTCTCCTCATAAATCATTGATTTCTTATCGATTTCTTTGATTTGAAAGAAACCTTCTCTCCATGATTTCGACATTTTCAATGTCTTGAGATTGTTATTAGAATAATTCTTTTCCGATTCTTTCCTTCTTCAGCAGATTCTACCTTTTCGGCTTAGGATTATTTCTCTGCCTTCGCCGCCCTCGAGCCTTTCGAATAATTTCTGTCGTCGTTTTATATTTCTTTTAGAATCATGAACAACATAAATAACCCGATTGCTAACATCAAGAGGAGGAGAGAGAGAGCTATTAAAATTTATTATTCGATTCTGCCTTTCCTCAAACGCTTCGTTTTTTACCCTCCGCCAAACGCTTGAGAGTTCTTTTTGGCTTTTTCTTCTTCAGACGAGTCGAAGCCAAAGAGAAAAGAGGAAAAAGGATATCATTTCATTGTTAAATGGATAAAAAAAAAGTTCGAAAAGGCACGGAAAAAATTGATAAACACAATTTTGTTTCATTTTTATTTTCCCATTCAGTTTCCTTTTGGATTTGATGTTCGGGTCCAGTGACGTAGAACTCCTCGATTTGTATCGCGAGGATGTTTGTCTCGAGACGCGATGACGCTCGCCGATTGGGGATTGAAAATTCTACTTGACGTTCGTTTCCAGTCAATAAAGTCCAGCAATAAAAGAAGAATTTCATTAAGTTTAAAGCGAGAGCTCGTTCAAAATTCACAACAAGCACCACTGCGTCCAATGAGTATTTCAAAGTCAGATTCATGAATGTTTCTGATCGTAAAAAAGTTTCCCTCTTCTTGAGCTTGATTTAATTTCGAGAGAAATAAGAACTTTTTTTGCCATCAGATTTCCGTTCGGCCGATTCGAAGAGGGATGATGAGGGAAGCAGCAAAGCCAAATGAGAGTCTCACATACACACAGTAGACCTTTCAATCGATGTCTCGATAGTTTATCGGCTTGTTTGTCCGAACGAGAAGAGGAATAATGTGTAACGACGATTGATTGTTATTTCGAGGGTTGAGAGTGAGAGAAAAAGGGGTCAGATTATGTGCTGCCGGATGGATGACCAATAGTTTGCATTAGCCATTATGAAATGTTAGCGTGAAAGCTTTCAAGCTACGAGGCCGTAACGTCAAAATAGACTGAGGAAGTTTTCAGACTTTCAAGTTTCCCTTTCCCTAATCGTTCATAACTTTGAATTGCCTCGAGTTCTAATTAAAGCTTAAACAGATTCCATCTAATCAAATCAATCTTTAAAGTTAGTGTAACTTCATTGAAATGATGTGATGGAATCCTTAAACCCAACACACATGACAAGAGATTCTTTCTGCCCTAAAAATGCTCCTGAGATGCTCTAAATTGATGAATGTTTTCGACACCATAATGAAATTAGGAAGGAAAATATGAGAGAAAATGCATCACAGCACGGATGACAACAACAAGGCGTTCCCGAAATCGATTTAAATGTATCACTCTCAATCTATCCGTTGCATGTGTTTGTCTCTTGTTCATGCCTCATTCTATACTCGTCGATTGAAAAAGAAAACGGCAGAAATAATGTCAGTCGCGCCATTGAATGGCGATTAGAGATAACGACTGACTCTCCACTCGAACCCCATTCAGAGAATCCCCTAGCGAGATGATGAACCTCATGAACGAAAGCAGAGGCGATTTTATTTGGTGAGAAGTAAATACGGATTTTGTCATTTCCCCCTTTTTCCGCCACATTAGAAAGTCTTGTCTTGTCTTATGATAGCTCACACCCTTCCCAACAACCATGCATGTGCCAGCGCTTTATAATGAAATCTCCTTCACTTCGCAGACAGACGGTGGTGTGGCGGAAATGAAGGGGAATGAGCGGAGACTTTTTGTTCGCTTTGCGACGAAAGCGAAAAAGAAAAGTCGGAAGTATTAAAAGTAAAATTATTCGAATCTCTACGCCGTCAGATGATGCACATGAATACGTACCGATACTGTGGATGAAAACTTTTGCTATTGTTCCTCGCATGCAGGAAATTTCGTCTCTCTCTCACGAAAAACTTTTCCAGTCGACTTTCTTCTTGTGTATTGAAAATTATTTTCATATCATTCACGGAATCCTTTGTCGTCGTCGTTTCTCACTATCAGAGCTTTTAGAAGCATTTTCTGTTTTGTTTAGGCTGGATTTTGATGATTCCTTTTCACAACTTAATCCCTCTTCATTACTCCCGTTGTGCGCTTAAGGGATTTCACGAAAAAAATTACACAACAATCCGCTTTTCAACGTTAAATCTTCTCTTGCTTCTCCGACTTTTTATCGAAAAAAAAACGACGAGACACAAAAATTTGCAACCAGATCAATTGAAATGTAAACACAACTGAAACAAGAAATTGAGAAAACTTTGCAGTGGAGAAGAAAATTTCTATTCTTGAGATTGTGTTGGTGTGGAAAATCAGATAAAGAGAGAGCTTCGAGAGAGAATCGAGTAAATACGCTTAGAATTGCTGCATAAACATAAAATTTTCACGTGGCTTTTGCTTACGCTACAGAATTCTGAGAAAACCTGTCGAGAAGTGTTTACAAAAAATTGTTTTAATATAAAGAGTTTTCTAGGAACTAAATTGATTCAATATTTAGATATGAAAATGTTTTCTTTCAAAATTAGTGGAAATCCGTTGGACGAAGTTGGCTGCGAAATTTTTGAACGTAAACGTTTTCATGAAACCGAAAAGCTGCCAACTTCAATTTGCTTAAAAAAATCGCGAGTCTGGTTCGTTTTTCACGCGAGAAGAAAGTAATTTGACGATATTTAAATAACTAAGGATTTATTCGAGCTAAGTTGATAACGAATCCAAGTCGAGGTAATGGTGCGTCAGCTTCATAAGCTTTTTGTCTCAAACCTTCCTTTAACAGGTTAGTAAAATGAATTCATGATTTTTATGAAACACAATTTACAATTTGTGTAATTCTTTTTTTTTTAGTTGGATCATTGCAATTAAAAAAGTATATCGTCGAAAACTTTGGCAAAGCATTCAATGGTAAAATCACAGTATTCATTGAATCTAAAAATTCTTAGTGAAATTTTCATTTTTTAGCCACGGTGATCTTCAACAAAGAAACCGGCCTTTCTCAGCAGTATGGCTTTATAAATGTGACTCCAGAGACCTTGGTGAACATTGAGAAGCAAGAGAGACATCTGGTTGAAGGCAGCTGGGTCATCTTCAAGCAATCAAGTCGATAGGATGTCTGACAACGTAGAAAGTACTTTTAATTTAGCCGCTAACTATATACAGTCTCATCATAATGAATTCAACAAGAACGATTTACTTCAATTTTATGCATTTTATAAACAGTCGACCATAGGCGAACTCGACACGAAAACTCAATCAAGACCTTCGTTTTTCAAAATCCAAGAAAGAGCAAAATACGATGCTTGGGCAGCTTTACAATCGATGTCGAAGGTTGAAGCCATGAAACTTTACGTCGAACTTCTAACCAAACTTTCACCAAAATGGATTGATGGCGAAAAGGAATCGTCAGGAAGCTTTGGAGCGTCAGTTTCAAGACCTAAATTTGAAGAGGCCATCAAAGATTCGGACAAAACAATCGAAGACTTTATAAGAGAAGGAAACGCTGAGCAACTGAAAAAGCTTCTTGCTACAATAGACTCAAGTGAACTCAACACTCTTGACGACTCAGGCTTGGGTTTGATTCACTGGTCAAGCGATCGAGGAAATCCCGAAATTCTTAGACTCGTCCTCAATACGAAATCCATCAACATCGATTTGCAAGATAGTGACGGGCAAACTGCGCTCTTCTACTCTTCATCCTGTGGCCATAAGGATTGCGTAAAACTGCTCTTAGAACACGGAGCCAACAAAGATATTTTAGACAACGAAGGAAGTTCGTGCCTAGACGTCGCTTACGATGATGAAATCAAAAAATTTCTTTGTTGAATTTGTCTAAAAAATCGTTCTCTTAAAATTGAAATAAAAACAGAATTCGAGATTGTACAAAGCGGTATAGTCTAAAATTAAGAATATTGTAGATAAGGCATTCGCTTTGGTTCACAAAATTACAACTTATAGCTTCTTTAATAACAAGATGGTATCATCTCGTATGAAAATCCTGATCGACCTCGAAAAGTGTAATAAACTATTCTCATGTAATAAGCTCCAGGAATGAACATCAGAAATCCAAGAATGATGAGTGGAATTAATCGATCTGCATAGAGCTTGTTATCAAGATGGCCAAGAAGAATTAAAGTCGAAGTCGTCAGAGTAAACTGCAAAATATTTTACATTAGAAACGGAAACATTTGGAAGACTTCGCTGAATACTTACAAATCCAACGAAGAAGAGTACAAAAACAAGGCACAAAGTTTTTTTGTATGACTTTTCTTCGCCCAGTCGGATTTCTGTGAATGGTTTCGCTTCTTCAAGGTCCTCAAGTTCGCAATCAACCTCGTCCTTTCCATTTTCACCTTCTTTGTTACTGTTGAGAGGATTATAGCCTGACCTTCTCATTGTTTGTCACAGATTTTATTTATCGTCGTCGAGTTGAAAATTCAAATGAATCGAATTCTGCGTAAAAACTAAAGCGCTCGAAGGAACTCCCACGCAACCCTCGATTTTTCGCAGAGTAAACTTTGACAGATTAAAATATTTGATGGGAATTAAATTCTTACAATTGTTTTGATCAAAAACTTTGAAGAAATATTCAAAAATTTGTTGATGAAAATGTTTAGTTCGATAAGAAAACAAATTTGATACAAAAACTCCTCATCTTAATTTATTCGTCTAAAAAAGTTTTTCCGGCCGAAGTGATTTCAAAACATGCGAACATGCGAAGTGGCCTCATGCGATTATTGCGCAAGCTTGAACGAGCTTTCAAGCATAAACAGCTGCTTTCATCATTTTCTCTATCGTATAGATTATTCTGATAATAAAAGAAAATTAAGTAATTCAAGAGTTTCAATAGCAGAATCAATTCGATTCAGAACATAAATATTTGAATATGTTTATCCAACATTCACAGCACGCATGAGACCCACATTTAAATCTGACAACGAGTAGGCTCTCTCGTTTCATCGATCAATGTTAAACTCAGAGCTTTTTTCCTTTTTTGCCTATCCCGTTCCCTTCCCCCTTCAGGTGGTTCGTTTTCATTCATTCAACGAGAGCGAGTTCATTTTGTTTACTCGGAACATACGGCAAGTCTACCTCCTTCTCATTCACTCGAACCGCAATCGAAATCCAACATGTGCGAGAGAGGAACGAAAGGAGAAAAGTTCTCTCGAGCATAAAAATCCGAACATAAACTTTTTCCTTCGGATTGCGTTTCGAGCGAGAGCAAGCACGTTGAATCATACTTCGTGTCGCAAAAATATTTTCTCATGCAGTTTTTGGGCAGACATCGAAGCAAACGGGAAGGAACAAGGAAACTCTCCATCGACCAAAGGAAGAAAAAAAAAAGTTTCCAAGGCAGACATTAAAATTTCTGTTTCTCAGTGTCTTCATAGCCCACAAAGTGAATCAATTTCGGGAAGGAAAAAAGATCTCACGGCAACCTCACACTCCCAGTTTCCTAACACAGGAAAGTTCGGAAGCTTTAAATCTGAAAAGTGAGAGAGGAAACTAATAAATTTTCCTGAGACGGTGAAGAAGAAGAAGGAGCAGAAAATTGCGAAAAAGTCTGCGTTAGCGAATAGTTGCTGATTGAAGTTCAAACGCGATTACCGTGAAAGTATTTTTGTGCCATTTTGCGTCGCCCGCGATTGTTGAAGTCGCCGTAAATCGTCTCGCAAGTGAATGAGGCAGAAGAAAATCGAAAGTCGAGTCTGCCGTTGAAAGTTCACGACTGGGGTGTAAGACGGAACAGACGACAATAATAAAATCCTGAGGCCTTGAGCCGAGCCGATTCTAGCGAAATACGTGTGAGGCGTGTGAGGTTGCAAAAGTAACAACGAAGCTCGCAAAACAATCATAAAAGTTCTTATTTTATTGTTTTACTGATGATTCGCTAAGGATCGTGAGACTGAACGAACATATCAAACAGTTAAGAACAGTCGCAGCGACGGGAATTAGGCCTTGGAGTCTTCCTCCATCCTAAAGGCCTAAACTCCCTTAACCTAATCAAAGTTTATTTATCCGCGATTCGACAACTTTTGTCTCATTTCTTGTTAACAAATTTGTCGTCTGACGAACGGAACCTTCAAGCTAATGACGAGCATTCAAAGTGGTGAGTCCAAAAGTTATTTTCCTTTCTTCTCTTCGACAATGATTAACCGTTTCGATAGCTTAAATGAAATCGTTATTGATGTTCTAGAACGAGTAAGGATGAAAAGTCAAAAAGCTCGTTAGACATAAAATGGCGCAGTTTTATTTTGTTCTTGTCAGTTTCATTAAACTTTGATCTCAAAGAAAAGTTAATCATTCATAAGGAAAATTTGCGGAGGAGGAGAAATTAAGTTGCTTTTCCAATTAAGCTTCACTCATGTAAACTCTCGAATAAATCAAAATATTTTTTCTTTTCACGAAATCGACGAGCAAATTATTGTGAGAAAAATTAAATATTCAGGAAATTTTCGTTAGAAAGTCTTCAGCCTTAAGCAATTTGCTGTTCATTTCTTCGTTTCCTTTTAGTGAATGTTTTGGAGAATCAATCAACAAATATTTCATTTCGAAATCGTTTTTGTCGTGTTCGAACATGTTCAACGTCTAAAGTCATTAGCTAAGAAGTTTAGGGCTGTCTTGTTGGGTTTCTTCTCACATAGCCAAAAGCTTCTCCTTAGTTCCCGACAAGATGAAAAAGAAGCAAAAAACAATTTAATGAGAAGCCCATCAAGAGCTCCAACGAAGAAGATTTTCCTCATCTCTCTCGCTACAATGAATCGAGTAATGAGGTTCCGCAAACAGAAACCGTTTTGCGCTTCGGTGAGACGGTAGAGGCTTCGTCAGTAATTTAACTCAATCAACCCTCAGATTTCCTCGGCTAGAAGCATTTTTTACTAAATAAATAATTCATTTAGACCTAAGACCAGAATTATATCTTCTTGCAGACATGGAAATCATTCCCGAAGGCAAATTATTTCGACTGGTGCAAGATGATGAATTGCCGAGTATTCTAAAAGTGCTAGAAAAACATTTGCCACACGCATTGAAGGTGAGTTCAAATTAAAAGAGAATTTGTTCAAAGATAAAAAATGTTGAGACCGAAATATTTTTCTTGCTTGATACGAATGAATGTTCCAACAAGTTCAAGCAAAGCAAACGTCTCTGAGTATCCCGAAGCTTTTTCATTTTGCTCTAATTCGGAAACAACCTTCTACCACCCATCTCAGACCCAGACGGTTCTCGGTCACTTTCGACATTATGTGAATAAATTAGCATTTGAACGATTGCTCTATTGTCGTATTTGGGGTGACTGTGAAACGTGTTTGAGCATTCAAAAGTAGACTTAGTGGAAGTGACGGAATCCTTTGATTCTCCAAAGAGCTTTCAAGAATCTTGCAGCTAGAACTCTTCAAATCGACTACTGAAACTAACGATTCATTTCCTCCCTCTTCGCGGTAAAACAATTTTTCTCGCCGGCAAATTCAAATGCGAAACTTAGCGGGCAAAGTAAAGAGAAACTTCATAATTTAAATAAACTTAGAAATCGATTTTCTCGGCGTGGCATGTTAAAGGATCGAGAGAGGGCACCTTCAGTTTCCGCTTTAGCGAAATGAAAAGCGATATGTTTTCATTAAGAGTTGTGGAAACGCCACTTTGCGATGCACAAATGTGAATATCATTACAGTTAATTATGAGCCCGATTCTCGATGGATTTCATGTCTCTCTCCACCATAAGCCTGTCAGGTTGTTGTAAAAATGAAAAAATAATCCTTATGCCGTTTAAAAAGCGAACGTTCCGTGCTAACTGAAGTGTGACTCACACGAGCGTCAAGAACTCTCATTTCAAGTGCAGATTCGCTTTTGTTTCTGACAATTCAAGGCAGAAGCAAAAGGCAACTTAGTGATGATAAAATGGGTTAATCGACATTGTTGAGTTTAACTTTCAATTTTTCGCCAGTATAAAGCTTTATTTCTCTCTTGGGGAAAGTTAATGTTCACGGTCTTCTTGGTTGATAGCGTGGAATCTTTCGGAAGGTGAAGGACAAAACTAGAAAATTCGCATATCGCAGGAGAATCCAAGAAAATATTTCATAGTAAAAGTCAAGGTTAAAATTGGATGGCGTTGGCTTCTAACTATCAATTAGGAGCTCGCATTTCTCGAAAGTAAAAAAAAAAGTTCAAATTATCCCAGAAGAACTTTCCAACGAGCTTGGCATTTCAAAGTTGTGCAAGCTGATCGTTTGAGTAAGAAGCGGAGAAGGCGCCAAGTCGGGTTGGATATAAAGAGAAATCGAGGCGCATTACTAACGAGGCCCATTGGAAGCTTTTATCGCCTCCCTCTTTGTCATAACGTGAACAGCTGAAACGGCGATTTGGCATGCGGACGAAGCGTCAGCTCTTTTAGTTTTCTCCTCGACCTTGACATCCAAATGCACGAGGCAATGTTTTATTGTTTCCTTTTTAACTTGCTCGTTGTTGATGTTGCAGTCTTTTCGTTTCATATGACACCGAAATAATCAGTGAGATATTTTATAAACGAAAATTGAAATGTAGTCGCAAGAGGTCGCACGCGAAGACATCTTGCACGTTCAAACTTATTTGAGTTTGCGGAGGTCACGATGTCTGATTAAATCTCATCACGTTGATAAAAAGAATTCTTTCTCTCAATTCAGTTTCACCAAACCATCAAAACGTATTTGAGTCATCGAGTTTGGCAGTTTTACTTTTATGTCTCAAAGAACTGGCCTGAGGAAGAAGTTTGTCTGCATTTTCCCGGATGCACGCTCACCCCGAACAACAACATTTACGAAAGTTTCGCTTTCTTCTGTCCTATCGACTGTTTGGAGTATGTTGAGTTGATAAAGAGTGAGGATGTGCTTTTCGATTGGTCGATACCAATGTACCTGAATTATACGCCTGTAAATATTATGGAGCGCATCGAAGAGTTTCTCAAAACTCTCGGCCACGTTGAGCACATCCAAGGAGAAGTTTTTGTTTGTAATGGAAGCCCCGATTGCTTGGATTTAGGAGAATTACCGACCAATGATGTGGTAAGTCGCTTAATGTCGTGTAATTACATTCGTCTAATTGTTTTGCATAGGAAATGAGACCGCTATGCGAAGACGACGTCAAAGGAATCCACGACTTGTATCCAGCAAGCGAGATTGAGTGTATTGAAGTGTTTGAGAAACTCGCAGCTTGTCTCCCAGGTGAGTTTGAATTTTAACGAGAAGAGCTTTCAAAAGGCTTAACGAGCTTTCAATTTCTTTTCGCGGCTTTCTAAACTTTTTTTTTCTGGTTGTCAAGGCTACGGAATCTTCACGCTCGATGGAGAAATCGCTGCTTGGATGGTTCAAAGTTACTATGGAGCGATGTTCAGCATGCAAACTAAGCCAGAACATCGACGCAAAGGGTAAGAAAAGTTTGATAAGCTCTTAAACAAACTTTTATCAATTTAAAATTCATTTGTAGCTACGGAATTTACTTGGCTCAGAACCTCGCCCGGTTGGTTATCGATAGAGGGTACAAGCCTTTTGTCTTGATTCGGCATGAGAACGAAGCATCGAAAAGTTTGTATAAGAAGCTCGGATTTGAGAAAGAATTTGAAATGGCGAGAATCGTCTTCACTCCTTTCGATTGCGTAGAAGAAGACAACGTCAAACACGAAGAGAACGGTAAGGCAAATGGAAATCATGTTAACGGCAAAGCAGGTCAAAATGGAGTTAACATGACGTGTGAATCAATTTATAACAATGACAAGCAATCTATTCTTGAACCTTAAAGCTATCTCTTAAAAATATCAAAGCATTTCTTCGCTGCGCGACAACTCAAATGCAAATGAAGTTTTCCAAAAAAAAAAAAATGAACGTGAAGGAAATTCTAAAACTAATTGTTGCCGAACTTATCAACTTCTCAGTTCTAAGTTCTTTGAAGCTTTCCCAAACCAAAAACTCACTACGATTAGGCCTTTTAAATTTAAACATTTCAAAGCTGTAGGAGAACTTTTAAGATTGACACAATTTACAATTACTTGTTTCTGATCTCTTCTCGAGGACCGCCACAGCATCGCTCAGTAGTTAGAACAGGAATTTAGTGAAACTGCACAATGCAAACGAAAAAAAAGATAAGAAAATTCTTCCAAGAGAAAACTCAAATGTGATAAATCAAAATAATAATTCGCGCTTGTTTGTGATGAAGATTAACTTGGTGGCGAGTCCCGGGAAAGATAATTTTTATTTGAATGAATGACTTTTGAAAAGTTTTACATTTCCAAGGAAATGGAAGTTTATCTTGTAAAGCACTAGAAACAAAAACAATTATCAATGCTTCGAGCTGTCGCAGTTTTTGCCGAACAAGAAGGTTTTTTATTCCACTTGAAAATCTTTTAAATCGACAGATGTCTCGGGGCTTTCATTAATTTTTGATGAACTCGAAGTTTGTTGAGTTTCATCGAGTAACGCGATCATTTTAGAATATAATTCACTCACGTAACTTGTGGACGTTTGTCTCATAAATGAAACATGAAAGCTCCAAATGCCCCGAGCTCATCCGCCATCGTTGAAAATTTATTGAAATTGCTTGGCCCTGAAAAAAGCTCTGCAATCAATTTCGCATTCCCAAGCTAGACGTTCAAAACAAAAAAAAATTGTGATAATAAATATTTTTTTTTGCTCTCTCCGAAAAAAGACTCTTCCGCTTGATTTTTGCTAAGCAAATGCAAAGAAAACGAAAGTTCCAGAAGATATTTTTATAGTGACTAAAAGACGAAAGTCCAAAAAGTTTTTTCGAGACATTTTCAAAGCTCTGGCACTGACAAAGCGTAAATGTTGTTTGTAAAAATGAAAGTCTGTGATATGAAAAATGACGTTTAGGAAAATGTTTGCCGAGTGATGAGCTTCAACTATGAATGCACATTAAACTTTAAAGCTTTGCACGCGCTCCATTGAATGTTGCTTTAAGGAAAATATTAAGAAAATTGATCAGTGATGAGTGTAATAAAAGGTTTGGCAACAACTGCGACACTAAATAAAAATTTCAAGTGATTTGTAGAATTATTTCCATCATATAAAATTATTGAGCTCGTTCTCTTCTTTTTCGAATGATTCATATCGAATGAAAATAATTGAAAGACTTTAAAAAGTATTTGTCAGGTTTATTTTTAATTCAAAGGTTATTTAAGAGAGACTTTGTAGCTTATTATTTTTTCATATTTCTATATAATCTAATTTTTCACATGAAATTAATTTATGTTCAACTTAAGTTAGTGCAAGAAAATTAAAATTGAAAAACTAACAAAAAAAAATTAAGAAAACTTTAAAACTTCAAAAATATATTTTAGCATCTTAATTGATCGGTCTCATTTGTCAAAAAAGAAATCTTAGCGGTCCAAGAGTTTAGCTTAAATATTTTAAATTGTTCACTAATCGGCTTCCCGTTCATTTCCCCAGAAAGAAGTTCAACGAAATCGTTTATTGAAATCAGAAATCAAAAGAGTGCTCATAAGAAATTGAAGTTAAAATTTATTCTGAAAATTCATGAAAATGTTTTAGGATTAGGTGAAAAAAATATATTTCTTATGCTCTTTACGATACTCAAGCATCTTAAACTAAACTTAAATCTATTGGAAACGTATGAAGCATAAATCTTAAGTGGCTTAAGTCCTTGTAACTGATAGTATGGTTAGAATGTTCCCAAAATCTCAAGATCCACAAACGTATTATCCGGATATCGAGGAGCTTATCAACCGCGGAGAATGATTGTCACGAATATTTGAGTGTTTTGAGAAAAGAAATCCATCCGAGGCTCGGCTAAGTTTTGCGAATGTCGCGTGATATTTTGTTCTAGAAGAATTTTAAAATTTGAATGGAAATTGAGATCTTAAATAAACATTAATTAACATCCTGAAGGCGCTAACAATTTAGTATCATAAGTTAATGGATCATTAAGATGAAGTAACTAGAGAACAGAGACGAGAAGACTTGGCTTGATACACAAAGGAAAAGGAGAAAGATGATATTAGCGAACCCTAATTATAATAAGACTTGAAGCTTTTATCATCAAAGCTTTGAAGATGCTTCAATGGAACAAGATTTAATTCAAGCATGAAATTCAGGAAAGTCAAAGTTTTGAAAATGAGCTTTCAATCACTTACGAAAGCTTTCCACTTCCTCCCACGCTCAAAGTATTTTACTTGAACAAGACAAAATGCATTCTTGTTTCAATCGAGCAAAAGAAAATTCTGAATAAAGCGACTTGAAAATTGAGAAGTAACAAACACAAAAGCTTTTTTTATTTGAAAGTAATCTGAAAGGTTGTCAGAGTATAATTTTTCTTTATCATAGATGAAGAAAACGAGACAATTTCCTTCGCGTCGTTGATAGGTCTAAAGGTCGTTTCCGTTTCATTAATTGGAGATAATTTTGTCATTGATCCAATCTAACAGGAGAGAGTGATTTCCTTTAACTGAATAAAAGCAGAAAAAAGAAAATGGTTTACCAGAATAGAACGTGACGTTGGTGAAGATTGCGTACGAAGCAAAGTTACAAGTTGGATTCAATGAATCTTTTGACACTTTTGTGTTAGATGTGATGCCTTGCAGATACCAATTGTTGTTGACTCGAACGTAGAAGCCTCCACCTGTCGAACAAAAGGTCACCAAATATAAACGACAAAAGATATCGAATTCACCTGAGTCCCCTGAGCAAACGCCTTTCTTCACTCCGAGTTCACCTGCACAGAAATTACCTGGGAAGAGAAAAGTTCGAAAGAAATTTGGATCGCTGTCAAGACAATCCTCCTTTTCGACGATCGGCATTTCCGCTTGTCGTAGGATGTCCGAATAATCGTTTTGCTTGTCAGTGCTTCCGTAACCAACAGCGATCCCTCTTGAAGCCTGCGGCAATGTTTCCAACTGCGAGAAACAAATTGAACGAAAGTTTGTCGACAAAACTAAAGTTTCCTTCAACTTCATCAAAGCGATGTCGTTTTCAAAGTTTTCGTGGCCGTAGCTTTCGTGAACAATCAAAGTTGAAACGCTGTATTGTTTGTAGGAAGATGATAGACGCTTCTCTGTTCCAATTCTGATGTTGAGAACGTTTTCACTAACAATTTGGCCCGAGTTGATCATGCAATGAGCTGAAATTGATTTGTTTAGAAGCTTTGTAAAAGCTTTCGTGTCTTCTAACCTGCAGAAATTATCCATTTCTTATTCAAAATCGATCCGCCTAATCGAAAAAAATGATGGAATTTTGATTTCAAACTGAAAAGAAAGGAAACTCTCACCGCAAATGTAACTGATCTGAGAAGCCGTACGTTTCCACAAGCTAACATGCCAAGGCCATTGAGCAGCAGTAACTTCATCGCCTCCAGAGATTAATCCTTTTGATTGCGACTTTTCACCGCAAGCCGGGCACATGTCAACGCCATTCATTCTCCATTCAAGGATTTCGAGTGGAGGTGAGCTAATGTCAGGAAGCAGAACAAGAACTGAAAGCTCAAATAGCACGCTCGTTTCCAAAGAACTCCCAACAGGTTTGTTGAATTTAATTCCGTACTGTCAACACAATTACTCTTATCAATGACTCCGCGCACATTGTATGATTGTTCTCACCGCATCAACGATGAACTGACTGTGAGAGAAAAGAAGCTTAAAGTCCAACGACGAGAATTCATTTTTGAAGAACAGAACACAAAGAAATTCGCGATTTGAGTAACGAGTTTTCATTGGAGAAATGAAATAAGTGAAATCTCCGTCAGGATCGTCTTTTTCGCACGGATGAGCTGTTCGGTTTTTGAAATTAACTTTCGATTGATATGCGTTACACTCGACAAGTAAATCACTGAGAGGCTCCTCGTAAACTTGACAAGTTGACATTGCCATGAATAAACCGATAACGAGGAGTCTGATGAACATTTTTGCCGCGTAAGTTTTCGTCGACTAAAAGTATTTCTCACAATTGCTTCGTTCAAGATTGAAAACATGACCTTTATGACTTGAACGCAGATTGTTATGAGCTTCTCAATTAAAGAAATTTGGTTTTCTAGAGATTCCATCTGACCTTTCAACTTCTTATCACTTTTTTGAGTTTATTCGAAAAACAACTTAAATCGCGTTTAGTGTTTCGCTGATCCAGTCCAAATGCTTTTCGACTTCAGTGAAGATTGCAAATTCAGAGCAAGTTGGATTGATTCCACTTCCAGTTCGACTTGTTTCAGATGAAATGCCTTTCAAGAACCACAATCCATCTTTGTTGAAGTAAAATCCACCTCCAGTGTCGCCTTAAAGTGAAGTTTTTGAGATAAAAAGCTTGAAGAGAAAGCAAACAATATCGTCAGACCTTCGCAAACATTTTTGAGTTTGCCTTCTTGTCCCGCACAAAATTTATCTTGACCAAAAATAACTCCGAAGAAGTCATTGCTATCAAAGCAATCTTCGTTTGTTGCTAAGGGAATTTCAGCTTCCATCAACATCAGCGAGCTATCAACTTCAACTTCCGTGCTTCCGAATCCAACAATGAACCCTCTTCCATCGAGAACAATTCCTTTTGTCGGTAAACAAATTGGGAGAACTGTTGTGGAATATTTAATTTGATTCTCGAGGACGAGAAGGGCGATGTCATTCTCCATTGTGTAATGATCAAAGTTCTGATGAACAATCGACTTGAAAACGCCGGATCGGAGCCCAGAATCAACCATCATTTCTGTTTCGCCAAGCCCCACGTGAAGGGTTTGCTCTTTTAGCTTTTGACCGCTTTTCGTGACACAATGAGCTTTTGAATTAATATGAATTGCTAATTATTTAAGCGCTCAAATGAGAATAAATTTACCAGCAGTTATCACAGCATTGCTTTGAATCATTGAGCCACCGCATTGATAGTTAAAACTCGAAGGTGTAATCTGATAAATTGCTGCGTGCCATGGCCATTTGACAGCCGATGACTCCTCACCGCCAGAAATTCTTTTTGCTGTTTCAAAAACATCAATCTTTCTACCACAAAGTGGACACTTGTCAATTCCGTTGATTTCCATTCCGAATATTTCGGGAAGGGGAAAATACTCTTTTGGGACAACAATAGCGAATGAAGTCTTAAACAAAGCTCGAGATTCCCATTTGTCACCGGAAGGTTTGTTAAATTTCACTCCATACTGAAGAAGAAAAAACCAGAAGAGTCAAAGAAGAGTCAAAGTAGAACATCGTCCACATTCAAATTACAACTCACCGCATCGACATCAAAGTTTTTGTGAGAAAACCAAAATTTAAATTTTAACTTGAAATATTCATCTTTTAAAAATAGAAAACACCAAAAGTTCTTTTTAGAATATTCTGTTTCTAGCTGAGCGATGACATAACTAAAGTTTTCACTGTAATTTTCTTTTTCACAAGAGTGTGTCGTTCGGTTATCAGCAAACATCTCTGATTGATATTTGTTACATTGAATCAACATGTCGTTCATTGTTTCTTCGTATATTTGCGGAAGTGTCGAAGGCAAGAAGATTGACAGCAAAAGAAAAGCAAACAGAAATTGCTTCATTTTCGAAAATACCGAGAGTGACAGATTTAGCTTGATGAGGTTCAAAACGAAGACTGACAATAATTGACGCTCTCGGATTTCTAAAAGCTTATCTTATCAAGCCAAAATTCTCAGAGAAATGATGAAAAAAAAGCTTCGGGATTTACGATGACGACAACTCTCTTCGAGGAAAAAGTATTTTTTTCGCGATCTTAGAAAGATGATCTTTCAAAAATCAATAATCGCTTTACGTTTGAGTTGATCAACAACGATCACGTGACTTTCACTAGAAAATCGTTCAACATTTGAATTGTTTCATCTCTATCGATCCAGTTCATTGTGGAATTGAAGAATGAAGGAATTCCCCATAAAATTGAAGAAAACACGCTTTAAGCAATTGCCGCTTTGTATCTCATCAAAGGCCAAGACCATGTCAGATGGGTCGACAGACAATTCAAGTAATGAGTCGATGACTTATCCACAATGACTGCTGAGTCGCATTTTAGTGACAAATGAGCTGAACGAGGTTGCGGGTTTTCCCTAAGCCGTCAAACGAAGTAAACATTTGAATGACGATATTTGATTTATTATTTTATTTTATTCGGAATTGAAATGTAGAACTCAAATCATTCCATCATGAATCTTCATTTGCATGTTCATCGATTTAGCGTCGTTCTGTTGTATCACTTTGATGTTCGCGACGATTTGCGAGAGGCCGACGATTAAACACAAGTAATAAGCTTCGAACATCGTGTGAAATAGGAATATCGTCACAATAAACATTGAAGTATAGTTTGCCATCTCGTGAACGCCAGAATTTATTATCTCGAATGAGAAATAAACTTGGTAACATATGATGACTAACTGGAATGCAATCCATGGAACAAAAAGTCTGAACGACATTCTTGAAATTCCAATTATTAGGATGATTGAGAGAACTGCTCCGGTAAATCCAACAAAGCCGTAGATCTCGGCGTGAAATATTTCTAGAAGAAACTTTCATTCTTGAAGTGTTCTTGATTAACTTTCATATTGATTTCTCCTCACCTTTCTCTAGCTTCTGTGTCGTTTGCTCTTGAAACGCCCACATTAGGAAAATAAAACTAATTCCCGCTCTCACTACATTCTCAACTAAAGTGATGAATCCAACAATTTTTCCTCCAGTGTAGAAGTTGTGACAACCGAAAAGCTGTAGCTCTTTCATTTTATTTCTCTGTGCGATCGATTGCGATGTTCACTCGTTAAGCTTTAGAATACAAATGAAGTTGAGAGAGCCGCAGTATAAATATTTAAATGTTTGCGTTGAAAAGAAATTGATAAGGGCAAAAAGATCAGCATGTGATGCATTTGCATTTTTTGGAAGAGTTTTTAATTTAATAAATCACGCAGGAAAAAAATATGTAATATTTTTAGGGTTTTTCATCCGAAGGATGGAACACCCTATTGTGGCCGCTTTGTCCGTCTTCCGTGGTCCGTCTTCCGTCTTCCGTGGTCCGTCTTCCGTCTTCCGTGGTCCGTGATTGAGATAACTCGCGAACGCGATGAGCTAGCGAATTAATTTCTTCACCAGTCGATAGAGAATTTAAATACGAAAAACAACTTTTGAGGATTTTTGGCTAGCTCATCAGGATCAGGCCCACGGGCCCAAAACCTGGAATCTCCATACAAAAAGTCGATTTTTAGTTTTGAAATACGTTTTCTCGAAAACGGAAGCACATTTCAGCTGTGACTTGTTCACAAGAAGTGATCAGCATGTTGAATCGAGTGCATGGATCTTATAGCTGACCAGATCTGGGTCCACCTCTTGCCAGCGCCAAGTGAAACTTCTGTTCCTTTAGAGTTAGAGCTTTCATTTGTTCACATGAAATGATCAGCTCGACTTGACAAAGCAATAAATCCCAGAAAATCCAAGCTCCACACATTGGATCCATCTCTGGTGAGCTCAAAGTGAAACTTCTCTTCCTTTGGAGTTAGAGCTTTGAGTTGTTCACATGAAATGATCAGCTGGTCATGACAAAGCAATAAATCCCAGAAAATCCAAGCTCCACACATTGGATCCATCTCTGGTGAGCTCAGAGTGGAACTTCGTTCCCTTTAGAGCTAGAGCATTGAGTTCTTTACATGAAATGTTTAACTGGTCACGACTAAGCGATAAATCCCAGAAAATCCAAGCTCCACTCATTGGATCCACCTCTGGTGAGCTCAAAGTGAAACTTCGGTAAACAAACCAAGTAAAATGTACCCTGTAACCAGTTCATCCAGAGGATGAAAAACCCTTCAGTAAGTTCGGTACGAACTGCTACTGCCACTTGTTAATATTTGACACGTAATTATCTGTTAAACTTTAAAAGCGTCTCTTTTTCAATTGATTCTCCTGGCAACTCGAAGTGCATTTCACTCACTCATTCTCGGAAAACATTTCAAATTCCAGTCTGTTGGATTTTCCCAAAGATTTAATTAAATATTTTTATAGATGAGCACTTCGAGTTCTGTTTGATCAAAAGAATAATTTGAAAGTTTAATCACGAGCCTTTTAATTAAACTCCGCCAATTATTTCTTGAACATATGTGGAATTCTTTTGAGATTTTTTGACGCCATTTTTCAAAAAAATTTATCTGGAGCCTGAACGAAGCGGACAGCCAGCAAAAGAATAAAATGAGCTTCTGCCTATTAGCTATGCTACAATCTGGCATACTCACTTTTTTAATATGAATTTTAGTTATAAAGTAAATCAAAGATGAATCATAGAAAAGTTGGAATTCACAATGAAACGTCACTAATGAAAGAAAAAAATTAATAGCTCTTTAATTAAGTGACTTTTAAATGAAGAGTTTTATTCAAAAAAATAGTTTTTTTAAACTAAATCTAATAAGATAATATAAAAGTTATAAATATTTCCGCGCGATAAGTTATTTCATTTTCAAATTCATTAGTGACGTTTCACTCTCAAAAGAATTCCCCATATTTAGATTTAATACTGCCTAAGTACTAATCTCTAAGAAAAGCCCATTTTAAATTCATTCTCGCATCAGTCGCAATGTTTAATGTCTCGCTCCATTTGCGTTCTTTATTGACCACAGCGTTTCACAAAGTAATTGGCCCTGAGATGTTTTAACATTTTTATCCAGAAGAAAAAAATCTATGGCAATATTATTTCAAAATTTTATTATTTTTTTCTTGTGATAGTTGAGCGTAAACTAAAAGCTTCACAATGTTTAGTTCACATGCCATTCAAAAAAATCCATGTAAGCTAGATTTTCTTGGTAACTCGAGCTTTTCCTTATGAAATTAAGTTGCCTACAAGACAATTTAATTGTTCTCAATTAGGACTCCTCATGTCTTTAATCCTTGCGATGGAAAATGTCGCATACAAATCAATGCAACAACAAAATATTTCCTGAGGTGCGTTCGAAGTGTAGAAAAAGTTGAGCCTAGTTAATTGCTCTGTTCGTTCTGACTACCATCAAAAGTTAAAATGGAAAGCGAAAAATCTTAAAGTTGTTAACTAAATATTGAAATATAAAGAATTGCGATAAAGGAAAATGATTATTAGGTTTTCGCTTGCCGCTATCTCGCTCATTTCATTATGCCTTGACCTTGCATCATACACATTTGTGAAGTAAGAAGAAAGGTTTAAAGATTTGGTCAGTTCTGAAATAAATAAATAAATGTTGTTGATCGCTGTTACTATAAAATGTTTTCGTTAAAGATTCCGTTGAAGAAGTATAAAATGATTAAGAAATATTTTTATTATTTTTATTGGTTTTTTTCTTCTTCCATATGCAATTTATGTTTTAAACTCTAGTAGCGTCTCCGTTTCGATTGATCCTCCTGGCAACTCGAATTGTATTTAACTTTCTTTTGCTCAGAAAACATTTCAGATTCCAGTCTGTTAAATTTTTAACGAGCACTTCGAGTTTAGTGTAATCAAAATAATGAATTGAAAGTTTCATCTTGAGTCTTTTCATTAGGCTCCACCAATTTCAGTTATCGAACTCTAGTTTGAATATATTTAGCTTTAATACTGCCTAAATACTAAGCACTAAGAAAGGCCGTTTTGAAATTCATTTTTGCATCAGTTCATAACTCACCAATTCAGAAGGAAGAACATTTAGTTTAAGGGGAATATTCGTAAATCACGTCAGCAATTCTCTAATAATTACATTTTTACAGCGTCATCTTTCTAACTAAATTTCTACGTGATTCGTGAACAGCCCTTAATCGAAAGGCAAATGTTTAATGTCTCGACTCAGGCACTCGGATACAAAACTTTTATAATTCTCTGCGAATATTATTTTGGAATGTCGCAAATTACGATTTTCCTATCTCGTCACAAAATTTGATTCGTACATTCTCTAGTAACAAATATTCCCGAAATGTCTTTCCCATTTTAATTTCTATGGTTGCAACTTTTCAAGGCCTATTGCCGGTTATCTGAGATTTGATTCTACGTGCATCATAAAAAAATAAATGCGAATATTTTCTTTCATGTCTCTAACCGATTTGCATAATTTTCTAAAACTTTTTTTTTACTAATCTAGCTTTAAACAGAAACAGCAGCGTCAGCTTGTTAAAAGAAAAGACTTGGGAAACATCATGAATGCTTCATGGTCTGAACATCAATGGACAAGTCTTGCAGCGATGATCTGTAAGGAGAGATCAGCAGCCGCTTCTCAATGTCTTTTGTTTTCTTTGGCTTTGGTCGATTTTGTTTCGAGTATCTGTGAACGAATTGTTGAAGATCAAATTGTAATACTAGGATTGAGATTTGTGCTCACCTATTCACAACTCCGTCATAATCATCCATCATTCTCAAGATTGTGGTTTGATCCGATGAATCAATTGGTGCGATCGAAATGTCTCGAACAGCTCTGAACTTACCGCAATTGTTTAAATGTTCATTTTCGAGACGGAAGAAGTTCCAAATGAAACGTCGAAATACCTCGAGAGGAGCGAGGATTGATGTCATAAGATCACCGCTCACAAGTTTATTCTCAGTTAGGATGAACGAAGCGATCCAGATGAAACGTAAAACTGTGTCCTCGATGATTGCAAAATAGTAAAACGACTGAGAGAAAGAAAGTTTCAATTAAAGTTCCGAAAACTAAATCGTAAAGTAAACTCACCGATGATGAGTAAACGATTTCTTCTCTTAGAAGAGTATTTTCACCAGCATTCTTATCGAACAAACCCCAATCCATTTTCAGATCCCACGTCAGTGCATAACACGAACTGACAACTTGAGAGATCAACCAGACATATGTGAAGGGATTATCGAATGTGCTGTCATAATTCGACGAGTGAAAATTCCGCAAAGTTGAGAAAATAACGACGAGAAACGTTGTCGAGTACTTTCCAGCATTCGCAAGATGAGGAAAAGCTTCTCGTGAGTCTCGATAACGTCTAAGACATTGGGCAAAGCGAAACCAAGCTGGCAGACAATTCACAATAGGTCGAATGATGAAATCGTTTTCCATGCAATGCGAGACTCCATTTAAATTTGTCCAATCACTGCTTGACGACAAGTAAAAGCAAGAGAGAAATTGAAAGTCCATGAGGGCTGTGACTAGCGAGTTAAGTTGATCTGCCAGCCAGAAATCAGCGAATTGCACTGGGAAGAAGGGAGCTGAGATCATGCGACCCTTGATTGATTAAAATAAAAATTAGTTTATTTGTTTCCATTAGAAATTCAATAACTTACAACTGTTCGAAGCAGCCAGAACCGCGCCTCCCATCGAAACACTTTGAACGGATTACAAATGAAAAGTATCATGATGATGGTGAGTGCAAGTGGATTAACAAACGGTGGAATCGATAAGCTTTGAGAGTAAAGAAAGCTGAGAATGCTGACACACCAAACAACGCCAAAAATCGACGCGAGTTCCATCAAATGCTGCTCCGATAAATGATTTCGTGGATCGAGCTCGAAAATCAACACATGATTGCATCCCGCAGATCTCCACCCGTAGATGTTTATTCCGATTAGGAAAACAAAAATTATGAGAAGAAGAGGTGCTCGATATAGACGAAAGGCTATTTTGAGAATCTCCCATCGTGAACCATCTTCTGAAGAGTCAGGAACGTCAGTGTAGAAGATTGCAGAAAGTATCACAGCAATGCATAAAACAAGGAAACTTCCAGAGAAGAGACCAACTTTAAATGTAGTCCAAGGACTTTGCTGATCGCCTGAGGAGAATGTTAATTAAGTAATAAACTTAAATACAAAGTGGCGAGTAATTACCTAAAGGAGGAACTCTTAATCTTTTCATAGCACGCTGTCTGTCTCCCGCCTCGAGTTCAGCAGTGACAGCCGCTTCCGTTTCATGAATAATTTTGTCGATGTCACGATTGACAAAAAAGTGTGAAGTTTCGACTTTATCTTTCTGCCATTTTCCTCCAATGTCAACACGTAAGAGTTTGTCATGTTTCTTGAGAATCTTTCTGAAGCCAGTGTGATTCAGATTCTGATAGTTTTGAAGAAGAACTAACGACAAATAAAACTCTGAGAACGCAAGTTTAAATTCCTAATAAGAAAATTGAATTGAAAAAGACTTTCGATGATAATTTTGAAATAAGTCGAACCTGAATCTTTCGATTTGGTAATGTTCGTTTCTTAAGCGATTGATGGGGCTTTGCCTTTTGCACTTCATCCATTGAGATTTTCAACTCGCTGTTGAGTGTTGCAAACTTTCTCGTTGCTTCCGCGAGTTTTTCTGAATAAAACGTGTTGATTTTCTTCAGTTCTTTATCACAATAGTTGAAGAATGTTTCATCGAAATTGGCAAAGTGTCGCTTGAGGATTTCTTTAAAAAAACAACCAGAAGATAATATGATTGGTTTTGTGATTTATTTTATTATTTTCTTACCTTCTTCGACACTTTCGACAGCTGGAGCTTCTTCAACCGCTTGATAAAGCATTGATTTCATTTCCTAGTAACAAGAATATTGCAATTAAGATTACGAGAACTTCAAAACCGAATAATTGCCGCTCAGTTTCATCTTGTTATCTTATCTCTTATCTCTTTGTCTGATTTCTCATTGCCTTTACATTCTTATCTTAAGAGCCTATAATACTGTAATCGCACATTGTCGTATGTCATAAAGCGGCAATACTTCATGCAAAACATTATCGAACGTCGAATTGCTTCATCGAAGGTCGTTCGCAATTGAATGCGGAATGTCAATGTAGAAAGAAAAGAAAATAAAATCTGAGCTTCGTGTCGTGACGTACTCGCAGGGAATTCCCATGCTACAGAGAAGCAAAAGTCTCGGAAATATTTTACTTCTTCGTTTGAAGCATGAAACACCTGTTGATGACGAAAAGTAAACCTTACCTACGCAATGCACGGTTCAGATATATTGAGAGATTTTTTTCGAGGTCTATAGTTCATCAAAGTGAAGAAGTCAAAATATCTGGAAATGAATTACGAGCTCTCGCAAACATTTTCAAGTGGAAAAATGAAGAAGCAGTCAATAAAATTAACGACGCTGTCTCAATTAACATGCAGTTAGTCTTATTTTATCTCTGAAGCGTTTATTTCGCGGATCGTTTTCTTTGGTTTCACGTTTTTTTAATTAAACCTAAATATTAATCAATGAGTATCGATGGAAACTGATTTTGTTGCTGCAATTGTGCAATGGCTCGTTTCACCTCATTCACGGCCAAACGGAACTTGCCATAATTTTGCATGAACAGCAAAATAGTTTCAAAGAAGTTTTGATTTATTATCGCACGAGCCAAAAATAACATTATGCAGTCAACGACCGTAGTCAACTGTCGACAAAGAAATCTTCAAACTGTCTACCGATGTTATGAACATCGAATAAAAAATCCCCGCGAATATCCCTCTGAGACGTGAACTAATGAATTAAATATTTATTTTTAAATCTTTTCTTTTTCGTCTCAACGTGAACATCAAATGAAATCAAGAAAGATAATGAGGAAGGCAAATATTCGTCTATGAAGGTTTAAGTGATTTATGAATGTAAACTGTGACGTCGCGTGTAGTGAAATGCAAGTTCGTAACTTGTCGTCGCATTCTTGATCAATTAAAAGTTGCGGCTATGACTCACCTCATAATTTATGTATTGCTTCCTCCATTCGGGCGTGATGTGAGTGCCGAGATGATCCGCAAACTTCATTTTAATTTATTTGTTTTGTGCTTGATCGATCGAAAGAGGATTTCTTCGCTGCAGGAACTCCGCACATGTGAATTATAAGTAAACTTGCTTCGAATTCCTTTATTCGTTGTTTGTCTCAATAAAAATTTTACTGTTTAGTGTCACTTCTCGCCCACACATAACGCACACCAATTGAGTGTGATTTATATCAATTTGCTTATTGTGTCCCGCATTTTGCGTCGTCTAACAATTAACTAACATGCATCAAACTAATTGGAAGCCTCATTTGTTATCATCCACGCTTTAACAAAAGCCACTATAACAAATTATCACTTTCGCGATCCGCGAACAATTAAATTATTTCCTAATTTGCTGGAGCACCTTCCGAGATATTTTTTATCACTGCCTTGTTTATTGCCAATTGATTTCTTTATCAGGAGACATACGAGAATTGCTGATACGGATTTTGTTCTGTCTACTTTGTCCACAATGCGTTTGTGTTGGCAATTTAGTAAGTTTCTTTCTTATTCTATTTTAATTATTCCTCTACTTCTTCTTTCGTCCTCTCATAACAATAATTAACAACATTGACGAAACTTAAAAGATCTTAAAAGAAGATTGTGTAACAATAACTGATGCGACCTGAACTGTTCGAGGAGAATCAGAGAAGTGGAGAACTTTTCCGATTTTTTTTTGTTTTGATTGGGTTGTGATGGTCCCTTTGAAGTTTGTTATGAAAACGTCTGAGCTTGTGTTACGATGAAAACGTCTAACAATTGTTTTTGAAAATTCTTAAACGACCAAAACAACTAAAATGAAGATTCCTCAGCGACTGAACAGCAAAATAATTTCTCCTCGCTCTTTTATTCAATCGCTAGACAAATATTTTTGTCTAGGTAATTAAAAATCCGCGTTTGCTTTTCCATTTCTCAAATATTTATTTTTTATAACGAGTGTAGAAATATAAAAAAATTAGCTGTGAATGCAGCTTTTGTAATGAACACAGCCTCGTTTCGTGGCGATAAAAAAGTCGCAGCATCTTCAGATTAAATATTGTTATCTTAACTAAAATTGATTTCATTCTTTGCGTTGTAGTCTTTTAAGTTCAGCATGTCGCGTGAATAACTCTCGATCTTGTTAACGAATGCTTTGTTTCGCAAATTCTTGTCGTTAGTTAGGAGCAAAATCCTTCCTGTCGTTTCTAACATTTTAAGGCAGCAGTTGAGAATCTCATCATCACCTGATTCGACGGCAATTATCTTATTTTTTGCACTTTCCAATGCACTCTCGCCCGTCAAGAAATAGTCTTTTGCTTTAAAACATTCGTCGATGAAGTTGATGGCACGACGCGCGAGACGAGCAAGATTGTCATTGCGCGACTTAATTCGATCCAACTCACACAGCACGATGTACGGGAGATAGATTGAAGCTTTTCCAATGTCTAAAAGTAAATGAATAAATAAAGGAATAAATTATTGAAATTAAATTACCTTTAAAAACTTTTCCTTTGATTTCTTTGACGAAATCGAGGTTTGACAATAATACGTTTGTATCAACCACAATAAAGAAATCTCCTTTTAGCTCTCGACTCTTTTGTTTCGTAAACAAACTTTCTTTTCCGTTCGTATTGTCAGTTGTTCTAACCTTCTGAACTTCGTCGATAATTGTTTGCTCAGGAATATCTTCCCAATCCATTGCTTCAAAGTCATCTGGTTGATCCTCAAATGAAATGTCCATCATGTCATTATCTTGCGAAATAGCAGATGTGTCGTCTGTTGCTTCTTTTATTGTCTCTTCAAGAGCCTTTGTAGTTACTTTAATTTCATTCTTGAGCTTATCTTTAAGGCTTTTCATTCGTTTTGCAGCAAAATTCTTACTGGAAACGTTTTCAACAATGTTGGCATGTTCTTTAATCTTCGATTCCTTTCCTTGTTTTACTTCTGTAGCCAATTTTGTTTTCAATTTCGTCATTCGATCCCGCGCAATATTTTTCTTGATGGTTTTCGACTGATCAGAAGTGCCAGGTGGCAACTTTTTAGGAGTATTTGACAAATGCTTTGCCGAAGTTTTTGGTAACTGCATTTTCGATTTATCTGAATTGTCTAACACGTTTTTATCGAAATCTTTCAAGTCTTCAAAGCGCCACACCGAAATCTTACGTCTCTCGTTGTGAAAGTAAATTTTTCCTTTCCGTGTCTTTGACTTTACTTTCACCCAACCTGCTGGAAGCTTTTCGTCACCATCCATCATTTGGATGCCTTTGATACATCAGAATAAAGTGGTTTTGTTTTAATTTATTTGATTTGTTTTGATTTGCTCTCTCGAATGTAGTTTACAAACAATTTTTCTCCAACTGAACGCGACACTTTCGTCGGTTAATTTTTATTCAAAAATCCAGTTTTATCAATAATTAAGTTAAAGTTCGAATTTCGGCTTTGAAGAAGTCATTTTTGCTTTTTTAATTAGCTCTTGTGGTTTAACAGATGACGATGAAGCTTCATTTGATAATGCTTCGCCCTCAGAAATTTCCTGAGAATCGAAACTTTGGTTGATATACTCAAAGTTCTTCTTGCTTTGAGTCACTTGAATTCGTTTGATTCCCTTCGTCTTACTTATAGCTTTCCTTGGAGATTGGCTCTTTTTATTGTCTTTAGGTTGCAAGACATTTTCTGCGTGAATCATCGAGCACAGACTTGGAATGTTGGTTTCATTTAGAAGAGGTGTTGGGTCAATTGAAATGTGATTTCCAATGAAATTAATATCACACATCTTTTTCTCTTCAGAGAAATCAAACTTCTTCGTTGCTAGTTTTTCACGAATTAAAGTTGCTCCATTTCTTTTGTAATCATCGATTTCTTGGTCTTTCGCTTCAATAGCTTTTCGCAACTTTTCCATCATCAAATGATTTTGTATCGACAACTTCATTAAGCCAGAGACAAACAATGATCCGATGTCTTCGCTTTTGCATTGACTTGGAGTGAAGAAAAATTTCAGTTCGTGTGAGTTATCGATTGAGAAACTTAAATCAATTTGAAGTGATTCGTTGACCTTTTTGATTGTTGAGCTGCTTGGATTTGCTTCCTTTAGTGTTTTCAATACTTTCGGTAGTTTAATACGAATCGTTTCATTCTCCTTTTCGGCACGTTCTTCGATTTCGTCGCAGCTCAAAGTTTCTTTGAAGAACTCGAATAAATTTGTTGCCAGCAAAGTAAATTGATCCTCAGACGATTGCTCTAAGCAAACAATAAAGGTATGATCTTCGTTTTTAATCAGATATGACATAATTTAGCTTTGTTCGAAGCCGATATTCACTTCGCTTTGTTTTGATTTGACTTCCCTTGAACGTATTTTGCACGTTCAATAATCGTCCAACTAAACGCACTCCAAAAAAAGAACTTTTGAAAATAATAAATAAAAATAAGTGAATTTCCTCAAATATACGGTTTGAAAGCTGTGCAAACTAGTGTTAAGCGTGTTAAAACCTTATAAGCTTTGCTGGCAAAGTAAAGTAGTGGAGATAACTCAGCGTGTTGGATGGAAAAATGAATTTATCGAAATCAAATCAAAATCAGAATTCCCTGCTGAATAATAATAATTTCGAGATGGATAAACACACGGCCGGCTGTTCATCGAAGAGTATCGAAGAAAGATCCACTGAGGAGTTTCAGCATTTCAATGATTCATCAGCAGATCTCGAAGACGGCGATTCCGATGAAAATCCTGTAAACCTTTCAGACTCATACGATGACTTGCCTGTGTCTGATGAAGATGACGACGTTCAACTGTCAAGCCCATCAAATTCCTTAAACTCTGATGTGGATCAAAGATGGTATGCATTTCGAGGTCGATGGGGAATCAATATGATGGACAACAACCACAACGACATTAATCGGCAGTTAGACAATCTCATGGCAGATAACAATCAACCACAACAACAGGAAGAAGAAGACTTCCTTGAGATGGACTTTGAGCCTGATACTAACTCAGAAATCGAGAATGAAGCAACTCTTCCAATTCCAAATCCAATCATTTCGAATTCCTTCAACTTTCAACTTCCTCAACCTGATTTTCGTTTATTAAATCCTATTCCTAATGGATCAGCAATAGCAACAGAAGAACCTGCAAATCTTCACTCTAGAAATACGGGCACAAAACCAAAACAAATAAATCGTCCACAGCAGAAACAAATAAGTTCTAGACGAGTGACAGACGGCGACAACGTTTTCAAAATAACTGTCAACAACAATCACATTAATCCTAGTCAGTGCAACACAGAGAGCAGAACTGAAGACACCTACAATCTCGGAGCTTCAAGTTCACGAGCCAGCGATCGACCATCATTAAACTTCAATCAAGATCCAAATCTATTCATGAAGATACACAAATCACCGGCAAAATCTTCGAGTCATCAACATACTCATAAACAACAGAGACTTCATGAAGATCAAAACGATCAATTTCTGTTTGAGATTGAGCCTCTGAAACCACGAAATTCCGTGACAATCTATACGACAAATTGCGAGGAGAAAATTCTCATTGATGCACTCGTAAGTTGAGAAACTTTTAAGCTAACTCATCGAAGTAACTTTCCTTTGTTTCAGACATCATTGAACCTCGAACCTAATAAGGAACTGATCGCTGGCTACTTCAATCGCTCGAAACCTTCAATAGGAGTAGGAACTGCTAGCAATTGCGAATTGAATTTAGTTGATTACATTATCTACAAATCAAAACTCAACTGCAACTACCTGAAGCTAATCGAGTTAATACAAAAAGCTTGCAAGAGCGATGATGATGACAGCTACAGCGTAGAAAATAAGTTTGATATTAATTTCTATCCGGTGAGATATTTAAGTTAAAATGAAAAGTAGATAATTAACTAATTTTATTTTATTTCAGCTTGATTTGTTTTCAACAACTCCCGAAATGATTGAAGTGCCAGTTAACGAGATTGTTCAGCGATGGAATCCACAAACAGATTTATCACCTCTAATCAACATTCGCAATAAATATTTTTACCAAACCAATGTACTTGGTAAGATCCTTAGACTAAAAGTGCTCATTCTCTAAATTCTTATCAATTTTCTTTTAGGAAAAATCGTTAACATCATCCGCAAGATGAATCAAACTCCGCCAGCGACATTCAAAGAGAACGAAACTATTAAAATCCCTCAGTTCTACAATAGCGGCTACATAACAATCACCATCTGCCAGCCATCGTCGTAGAACATCCGCATTCAGATATCAAGGAAAGAAAGTTTTCGTTGTGTAAATAAAATTTATTTTTAAGACAATCTTTGTTCAAGGAGAAAATATGAGAAAATCTGTGTCGAAGGCGTAGCCATCGGATTGCATGATCCCTGTACGAGATGCTTATTAAAATTCTTTCTCCAAAGCTTTCCAGAATTAAGAAGAATTTCTGATTAGGGGTTTAGTGACAAACCTAATCAAACGACTACCATATCTAGAATTATCATTCTTCTTAATTTTCTATGTCTAGAGAATGTAAGAAAATAAAGTAGAAAACCTGCCTGAAATGGAATCTTTGGACAATTATGTTTTTTCTTTACGATGTAGCGAGCTTTGAATCTAACGAATAAGCCAGAGCTGATTGTTTGAACTCTTGATCTGATATCTTCCAGTGTGCTTGATAAAACAAATAGATCGATACTAGAAGTCCCCAAAATCTAGTTGGAGCAATGAGAGTTGAAAAGAGTCCGTTTTGGATTAAATAAAACAAAAGTAGCAACGACTCGGCAATGACAAGAGCGACAAAGGAAAGATTTTTATATAGCGCTTCCATACAAGAATCGTCAACATGCGTCGATGAATCTTGAGTTTTCCTCATTGAACTTTTGAACCGACGATGAAGAACATTTGCAATAATGATCATAAGAGGGAACTGAAAGAACATAAGTTGATGAAAGCCGTACCACCAGTTCAGAGTGCTTGTAACAAATTGTCCTTTAACAAAAATTCCCCAAACGAAGAGATATCCAATGTGTCCGTCAATTATTTCATGGAACGACCAAGGGCCAACCGCTGTGTAGATTAGCCAGAATAGAACGCCATAGAAGACTCGATCAGTACCAGCAAAGATGAGATATTTTTGAACAATACTTCGCCAGAACGGCGATGCGATTTTTGGTCTTCGAAGCTTTCCAGCTGAAAATAAAACAAAGTTATAAATTTTTTTGATAATTTTCACTTTCTTTGAGCAAATCACCTTTTAACAATAGTTGCCAACTTTTAAATAATATCAGAGGACACAAGCAGACAGCAAACGCCATGAGGAACAAAACTTGGAAAATTGTTGTGACGTCACTCATGAGAATAAATCTTGCGAGAAAATCAAACTGAATAATGCTCCCGTCGAATGCGAAAATCTGCTCTTGATTGAAGATTCGACCATCTGCATCACCGATGAGAATCTCGATCTTGTGTTTACCGCGAGAATAACGGAAAGGCTCCCACGCAACTGTAAAAAAGTTTTCCGTTTTCTTATCGCACTTCATCCAGTCATTTCGATTGATTCGTACTTTGCACTGAGTGATCTCAGACGTCGAGAAAGCAAGAATTCGTATATGCGTTGAATCTCGTTGTAAGCCGATGTCTTCTTTGAACGGATTGTTGTAGAGAATATTCTTTGGATTTGTGATGATAGCAATCGGCCAAGTTCCAAGTTTTATGTCAGCAAACGAGAAAAGTCCATTGTCAAAGACTCCAATGCGATAAAGTCTGTTTTTCATAAAATCTCCGAGCTCAAGCTCGAGAAATCCTTCAGGTTGAAGTGTGTGCATCTTAAAAACCAGACCGCCTAATGTGTGAAGATGTCCAGCAACAAATATCGTCGACTCACTGAATTTTCCTATAAATTTTCGAATATGATCAGCGGGAGTCAGAATGGTCGATGTTGGATAATGAGCAAACCAAACTATGTAGTTGCTTGGGTTATCACTCAAGAGCTTCTCAACTCTTTCTAGTTCATCTATCGGAACCATTCCAATGAAGTTGTAGGGTCGTTTAGTCCCGGGCTCAATGCTTGCGTCTAATGCAAGGAAATTATATTTCAACCCATCGGATTCCTCTTGATGCAAGTAGGATTGCTTATGTTTCTTCCCTTGAACTGAATAATACTGAAAGAGGTCAGTTGGGTCGTACAAGTGTTGAACGTTGAAGTTGTCATGATTTCCTCGGAGATCCAACCAATTAGTCTTGTTAACAATTCCAGAATCGATTAAAGCCGTTTGATAAGCTTTCCACTCTTCGTGGTATTGCATTGATCCCAGAATTTCGTCTTTGGCATCAGTCAAATCGCCACTTGCTATCACCACTTTCGGTTTAATTGCGTCAGCGACGACATTGCAAAACTTTCTAAAGTCGGCAATTCGACTTGGGTCCTTGAATTTACTTAAATGAATGTCAGATATTTGAAGAAACCAAAACACCTTGAAAAATTCATCAGTCAATTGAGCTCCATCACTTTTGCGCATTAACTTGGGGTTATCATCGAAATCAAATTTTGTAGCGAAAATTAGTAGAAACACTGAAATCAAAAGGAACAACACGGCTATAATAAACTTCATTACACTAAGTTCATCACTGTCGTTATTACTGGACTAGCAAATAATTTACAAAGTATTTGAGCTATTATTTATTCAGAAAATTAAATATTTGCTTTGGTGTTCCATCAGTTGTGTTTATAATTTACAACTGAACAAACTCGATTGCGTTCAGTTAAAATTTCAGAAAAATCCGAAATCAAATTTTTGGTTTTAGTTATATTTAGCAAAGTACGGTCAAGAGAGCCTCTTAACCATGGGACGACGATCGATAAACACCACCAAGAGTGGAAAGTTCATGAATCCAACTGATCAAGCGCGTAAGTTTCAATGAAGCGATAAAATCAATTTTGTTCCTAATTCAAAAATTATTTTAGGAAAGGAAGCTCGCAAGAAAGAATTGAAGAAGAACAAGAAGCAGCGACAGATGGTACGTCAAGCGGTACTTAAAAACAAAGATCCAGGGCAGTTACTTGAAGAGATGGAAGGAATCGATGAAATGGGTAAATTTTTGAAGACTCCTCTTCCTTAAGTATTCGAACTGAACATGAAATATTTTAGAATACAACGTTCTCCAGCCATCGCCACTCAATGAGAAAGTTCTGAAAGAGAAACGCAAGAAGCTAAAAGAAACATTCGACAGAGTAATGAGATTATTGCATGAAGACGAGCCAGAACAATGGTCAGAGTATAAGAGAAAGGAAGTTGACTATGAGAAGAGAAGACACAAACGTGTTCAGTATTACGAAAGTGTGAGGAACGCTGAACAAGTTAATATAGAAGACATCCCTCTTCCTTCTTCAACAAATGAGAAACCTCTTCCTGCGACGATGCCCAAAATTAATTTGCCACCGCCAGTTCTTCTCACCAATGTTCCCATCCCATCAACACTTAAGAAATCAGATGACTTCGGAGACCGATTTGAGAGCAAGGAGAAAGAACCTCCTGGAGTTCCTTCAACATATCCTCCCAATCTCTTCGATATGCGAGAACTTGATTCAGATTACGAAAGTGAAGAGAAAGATTCAGAGAGTGAAGATGATTTACCTCTTCCTAAACGAGTCGATCCACCAAAGGACAAACATGACAAGAACATTGAAGAGTTCATGAAAGAAGTTGAGTCAGCACAGAAAAAGAAGGAAGAAGAGAAAGCAATGGAGGTCATTCGCATTGATCCGACACCAGCAGTCGAAATGGAAGAAAGTATTGATACACCTCACGAAGTGGAGCCTTCGAGAACAGTCCCAGAACACATTTTGAAACCTCAAGAAATTATCCCACAGCCGATGCCAATGGGAATGCCGAGAATTCCTCATCCACTTATGTTCAGACCACCTCCGATGCGAGCTGCTATGCCAATGGGAATAAGAATGCCTCCTGGACCTCCACCTACCCGACCAAACATTCCTGGCGTTGGAATGAACAGAATGGGAATCAGAATCGCTCCAGGGCCACCTCTCGGCCCTGCACCTCGTCATAAGCATCATCAACATCACGATCGAAATGCACCACCAAAAGATCCAAAGAGCGCGACGATTACAGCGAAGCCTCAAATCAGAAATCTCTCAGCTGATGTCATGCGTTTCGTCCCTGCTACTTTGCGAATAAAACGAGATGAACCTAAAAGACCAAAACCGAAGTCTTACATCCCCGAAACAAGACGTCAAGTTGTCCCAATGCAGGGACAACAACAAAAACCGAAAGACGATGCTTATCAACAGTTCATGAGTGAGCTGCAAGATCTTCTGTAAAGTTTTCAAACATTTAGCAATAAAATAACTTTCAACAATTCAATTTATAAATCTATTACTGAGCGAGCAAGCCAAACAAATTTTTCAGCATGATATAATTTTCCGCTTTTCTCACTTGAGACAAAATTTTAATTAATAAAATATAAGGTAAGCATATTTGTAGTTTATATTAAACGCCATGTAATTACATAAAAATATTTACAGAAGAATCCTTATTTCGCGAGAAAACAACATTTATAGATTTCCGGTTTTAACAGAAGAATTCAAACGACGGGGCGTTCATATTTTTCATTCAAAGCTTTTCTTAGTGAAATCGAGGTTTACTGAGAAGTCGTGAAAAAATATTTTCTTTCTGATAACGAGTTTACTGCGAAAAGAAATGGCCTCTTTAACTGGACGAATCATCCTCGCTGCTGCCCGCCGTAATGCCACCTACACTCCAGTTCGCTTCTGCAAGAGTGAGTCGAATTATAATTGAAATTATAATTTTTCTTTTAGCTTTTCTTAGTTGCATAACATTTAGATCCGAAAATCTTTCAAAAAGCACAAAGATTTGTTATCAGGACAAATCTTATTTGTTTACTTGCTTTTATTAAAATAGCGTCGAGTGCTTTACAACTTTCGAGGATCAAAAACTTTGTCCCGAGACTGAAATTTGCAGCAAAAAGTGCAACTTTAACCTTTTCGAATGTCGCTGGATCTTTTTTCTGTTTATTGATTTCGTCTTCTTCTTACGTTTGATTTTAGTGATGAGCGACCCATTGGATCACGCAACTGGTATCGAAAAGCGTGAGTTGCTTGCTAGACAAGCCGGTAATGATGATCCCTTCGACATGAAAGTCTTCAAACGCGGCCCAGGCACAAAGGAACAACCAAACTTGATTCCATCAGCCTTTGATGCTCGCTTAGTAGGATGCATATGTAAGTACTTTCTCTTGAAGAAACTCTGGACATATCTAACCTTCTTTGTTTCTAGGTGAAGAAGAACAGACATACGTTCAATGGATGTGGCTCTACCAAGGATCGCCAAAGAGATGCGAATGTGGACACTGGTTCAAGTTGGTCGAGAAAGCTCCCGTCTAAGTCAGTCGCGCTATATTTTTATCCTTCCCGCAAATTCTGAGCATCGCTTTCAATATTCACAACTTAAAAATTGATGAAGACGAGAAGTTAATTATAGTTTCCGTGTTAAATGATCCCCGAGACTTGTAAGTTGTTTCCAATGTCAGGAAATTGAGGGAAAAATAAAATTTGTGAAAATCTTAGTGAAAAGAGTAGCAGAGAGTGTTATTGCATCAAAGGATTTTTCTTTTCAGGTGTGAGTTCATTGAACTACATTCATTCATGATATCAAAAATTCATTCTGTTTATTGTCAATGAGATTCAAAAGTTCTACAAAAATATAAATTCTTGAAGCAAATATCGTTAAATGCGTCATTTAATACTTTTCTTCTTCTGCTGATTAAAGTTAATCGAATTGGAACGTGCGAGAGTTGCGGAAGCTTTAAAAAATTATCAACGAAAATTCGGAATAGTAACTCGACGCAACTCACGCATCGTTCTTGGGTTAATAAAGGCAAGTTTATGTTACTTCGGCTACTGAGTGAAGCCGACAGGGCACATTGAGATGATGATTAGTCAGGAAAGTCTTAGATAATTGTTAATTGTCATGAGATGAATCTTCGAGTTTCTTTAAAACTTTGTTGTACATTTCGCGGACGAGATTGGATTCAGATGAATCGTTTCCATTGTTTGCTCTCTCCAGCTGCTCTCGAACTTCGAGTACTTGAAGCGCACGGATAATCGCTTCTGGTTTTGCTTGTGAAAGTGCTTCTGTATTGGCACCACGACCATCTTCGAGTTCTCGGATTTTATTCTCAAGCGATCGAACATAATGTAGGGTCTCATTACCAAGAGAAGCAGTTGCTCGAAGATTATAGTCCTGAAGAGAAAGCTTTAAGCAATCTTAAACTTTCTTTGATAGCGTCGAACTCACCGTCAATGCGAATCGATTGATAGTCTCATCTGCATTTGTACTCGATGAAGAACCATCTCCGTCATCTCGCATTAGTCCAGAAGTTGTTGCTCCACAATTCGAACACAAAATATTTGTTCTCGCTCGTTCTTCATCCAGGTATAAGCACAACTCTTTTAATTCTAGATTGTCGCGAATCAATTCTTGTTGTTTTTCGTCCAACTGACGCAATTTGTTCTGATACGCTTGAACTTCTGATCTCATAACGGAAGCTGTGTACTTTCCAAATCGGTTCCATTCTCTGGCGAGTTTTCTTCCTTTTTGACGATCATCGTCAAGGAAGCAACAAAGATCGCGAAGCTCCTGGTTGTCATCAATAAGTCGAGCATTAGCTTCTTTTAAGGCGCGCAGTTCAGAGATTAGTGTCTGAAAAATAAGAGAAAACTGTTAACATTTGAAACTGAATGCGGAAATCTTCATCTGTTGCTCTTGTGTTTAACCGAGGCTTGTTATTGGGCTTGGCATGTTCAAACCATAATTTAAATGCCACAAAATTATTTTAAACCTGAAGATCGCCTCTTCATCCCACAACACTTTTCTTTTTCTCTCGATTGCCACGACTAATTATTCAACTCTTAAGCGGCCTTTTAATTCCTTTCACTTGTAACAATCCAAATTCGCAGACAGGTTGTTCCCGAAATAGAGGCGAAGAAAGAGACAGAGAGAAGTGGCTCGATAATCGATCACATGAAGATGCATGTTGATGATGGAAACTTTCACCAACGGAAGTAGGTCAACGCGAAATAATTCCTTCGAAATTCATTGATTAGAGCGATGCACTTGTAACTCACCTGAATTTGAGCATTGCCATGTGATGCTGGTGACGCTGCTTCAGCATCAGACTTTCTAACTTGAAATTTAAGCATGTCGTTGGGGATCCTTGAAGAAGGATATGCCAAATGAGATTTCGGTGGACCTTCCACTGATACTTGAGCGCTTGAAGTTGTCGACAATGCTGGTGAGATTAATGCTGGATGATGTTGGACACTACCAGGTGCTGGAATTAAAGATGTCGTTCCTGTCGAATATCGTCCGCGCTGAATGATTTGACGCCTGTTATTATTATTAGTTGGGTTCGGTGGTGGATTGTATCTTGGCAGAGTCTGTTGAAAGTTGTTTGGTTTATGTGTCGGGATATTTGATGAATATTGTTGAGTTTGTGGTTGTTGTTGTTGTAGTGGCTAATCGAAACAAAAAGAAAAGTTGAAAGATCGACAAATTTCTCGTTTCGAATGTTTGTGCAACTTACGGGTTTGCTGCTATTGTTATTTCCGGATATTTTTAGTGTGCCATTACCGGATGGCGCTTTTTGCATTTTAAAATGCACCAGTCTTCGATATTTTCATAAATTCTCTTTTAAAACAATAATTGAACGCAATTGAAACTCTTAAAAAAGATCACGGAAACTTCTTGAAAACGCCCATTTTAATTCGAGGGCCATTCAACTTGTTGCATTCAACTTTTAACGTCTTTCTAGCGATCTAAAAAAAATATTAAATCTCATATATTCCTTCATTCAATTGATAAGTAAGGTATCTTAATTAACTTCGATAATCATCAATTATTCTCTCAAATTTTCAAAACATTAGATTCAAGTGCTGGACAAAATGTCATCAGGCAGAAAGCGATTCAAAAATTGCTGCAACAAAGAAGTCCTTCGCTGAAATGATGAGCTACTGTGAGAACGTTGAGTCGCTCAGTCTCAAATGTTTCTTCAGTTGTAACTGTGAGTGGAAAAATCAACTAAATAGTAATGAGAGACAGCGCTTCTACTGAGATGCATAAATGCCCTTACAAGGTTTGTAGAAAAAGAGTTCTTCAAATTTGTTACGAATATAATTCAATTTTCTATAGCAACATATTTTGAAAAATTGTCATATCAAATCTTATTCCTTGATGGACCTTTTGTCAATAGGCGATTATAAATTAATATTTTCTTACTCAAATGAAAGAGGAAAAGTGTTTCTTGTCATGAACATTATAGCTTCAATGAACAGTACATTGAAAGAGACCTTTGGATGATATCACAAGGATTCGGCCCAAAAGACTAGAACAAAAGAGGAAAATGTCGATTTTCTAATTAAAGAAAAGATTTAAATGATTCAAATTTCACAAAGTTTATTGCCATTGAAAAATAATTATGGTAATTCATATAATAATTATTACAAAATAAAAAATGCTTGTCTAACTAGAATCAAATTTTGATTTTGTCATTTGAATTGGAAGTTTTGTGTTAAACAGATGAACGATTGATCTTAAACCGTTTGAAAAAGATGTCGACCAAAAAAATTTTCTTTATGTTTCTTTCAGCACTTCTACTCGCTTCTTTGGAGTGTGATAAGAGCAAGCAGTCGATTTACATCAGAGGTGTTCTTTGCAATAGTTCACATCCGAATGTTTATCCAAACATTTCTTGTTACGCCAAGTCATTCAATCGATCCTTTTCGGGGGTGAATCTTTTCGCGTACGCAAAGAAACCATTTAATGAACTTCATGTAAGTTAACGCTTTTTTTAATAAAATAATTTTTAACAAACGTTTTAGGTTGAAATTAAACTATCATACAAATACGGAATTTTTTTGATCTACCGAGAAGTTATGCACACACCACGATTTGATTGGTGCAAATTAATGAAAGAACAAACTACGAACTTGTTAATAAAACAGTTTACTGACATCGTAAGAGCCACCGCACCTTCTCAATTCCATGAATGTCCTTACACGGTTGGTAAAGTATCGTTTTAAAAATTCACACAATCTTAATTCATTTTTTATTTTAGCACTATATTTTAAAAAATTGCAATATTCCATCTTATTCTTTGATGGATGTGTTTCCAGCAGGCGATTATAAATTTATACTTTACTGGTTCGATGAAGCAGGAGATTCTATTTTTGCCATGAACGTTATATTTACACACAATTCAACTTTGAAAGAGTCGTTTGGTTGATTTCAAGAGGATATGGAATGTCAAAAACCAAAGTGGAAAATTTCGAAATAAAATAATTAACTTGGGAAAAGGTAAAATAATTACTATTTTTGTTCTGAATTTCAGAATTTGAAATAACCTTAATAATGGCAAATTTAAAAAGCTGCGATTTAACAAGTTTGTTTATACATACAGATTATCTCATGACTGCTGAAAAAAAATGCAGTTTAGTGATCGCGTCTGAAAATTAGAAAACTCATGAATCTACCGATTTTTTTTCTATCCTTTATTAAACTTTAAAGAACTTCTTCTTCTCTAACGTTTTCTTTCTTAATCTACTTTAGACATGAAAAACTCAAAAATTTAGAGCATAAAATGAAATAAGAAACGCATTTTGGTAAATCGTTAGAGAATAAATATTTGTTAGATTTAAACGTTAGTTGGTGCGTCCATTGCACAAACGATCGCTTTCATAACACTCGCAGCTGAGAGCGAAGCATAGTTTTGCCATTTCTTTGTGGTTGTTCCATCTTTGTAATCTGCAATGCCTTTCACTACCAAGAAGCTTTCGCGACAATTTCCAACGACACTGTCGAGTACAGAATTAAGCTCAACGTCTGTGGCAAGCAGACCGTGCTGCTTAGCAAACTCAGTTCGCAAAGTATCGGATTTAACTAAATCGTAACCGCTGCCAATTGGACCAAGATGAAGTCGCATTGAAGGTTCCTCGCTTGTGTCTGTGGTATCCTGTGGCTGCGGATGTTGAACTTCAATGACATCTCTGTTTCCAATGTTCATATAGAGTTTGTCGGTATTTGCGGCTGGTCTCGTGAAATCGTTTTCAATTCTGTCTTTCAAATGCGACAAGCCTTCATTGAAGTAAGTTTCCCAAGGTCGTTTGGCATTGACATGGGCTTGAAGAGACTTGGCAATTTCTTGAAGGCAAGGGTTGACTGGGAAATATGTTTTGAAGTCCTCTTGTTTGCTATAAACATAGCAGTAAGGCTTTTCGGCTTTCTTTGCGTCACCATTTGTCAAATTCTGTCGAGCTTGATCAACTGATGAGATCACGACGTCGCCAAGTCGAACGTGCTTCTTAAAGTCTGTGTAGTGAGGAATTCCACCAGCAACTCCAACGATAAACACGAAGTCGACCTTCTGGAAAGTTCCGAGCAAGCGAGTGCAAGTGTTTCCAGCTGCGATTGAGGCCTCGCGTGTGCTTCCGATCGACGGAAGTTTCGTGCTGACAATGCGATGAGCTCCGATATTACCCAAAGTATAAACGTTTGATTCGCCTAAAAAGAAGATGAAATCCGTTAATCTAAAGATAAGAAATGAAACAACATCATCGTTGATTTCTCCTTGAGATCAAAGCTGATTCATTGATTTTTAAGGAAGAAAAGAACGACGAGTTTTGCTATGTAAACATAAAGTGAACAAAACGCTGTGATATTGATTCCCAAGCACCAAAAAATGACAAAAACGTTTCGATGGGTGAGCACTGAAAGCTGACGACCTCAGACCTCAGTGGATGACAAAAAAAATTTCATGGAAAGTTTTTCGTTTTATGAAGAAGAAAAAACAAATCATCTGAACACACGTGAATGTCACAAACACAAAATTGCAATTAGGAGCGAAGCTTCTTCAGATTGCAGTAGTGCTTACCAAAACGCTTTCGTTTGTTTTTTCGTCGTTCGAGTCCGTTTATGTCTTTTTCAGCTGATGTTCCTAAATAAGTTTCGTTTAAATTTTGAAGGAAGGAGTCAGTCAGGGAATGTTAATCTCAAATGTTTTAATATAAAACATTTTGTTCGAGGGAGGTTAATCAAATGAACTTTGGAAAGCATGCGTTGAAAGCATGGAACCGCCTCTTAATAAGATATATAAAGGTACCAACCGACTGTAGTGTAGCGCACGAATGTTTCCTTATTTTCAAGCATGGCATCGACAGCGACTTTCTCGCAGTACTGAGCAGTGATGACGGCAATCGTTGGCTGTTTGTTTGAAGCAATCGTCGGCATCTGCTTGACAACTTTAATCTCCTTGTCTTCGTGATGAATTCTTGTGAAAGAGTTGAATTCCATCGACTTGATAAGACCACGAGTTTGAAGCGAGATGATAATTTTAAGAACTTCTTCTTCCGACCATCCATTGTCTCTGTGGAGAAAAGTAAATGTTTACATTTCTGAAGAACATTTCTTAGTTAAATTTACCTTGCGAGATCATCGGGCGAGATTGGATTTGGATATGCTTGCTCGATTAACTCGAGAACCTTCTCAGGTGTCAACGGGACAATCTCAAACTCTTCATTCTCAATCGAAACTGAAATTAAAGTGATATAATAAGAATCAATGCGTCCAATCAATGTTAGGTGTTAATTGAGTTATTCTGTGATGAGAAACAGAAACCACAAAACGTTAATGGCAACACAACAAACGAAAGAAAGAAAAGCTTTCGATGATACGAGCAATCTTAAATGTAGATTGAACTCTCGATTGATGGCAGGAAGTTTGTAAAAGCTTTTCGATAGAATATGATAATGGTTTGTTAGGCGATTAAATAAAAGCATTTTAGTCATTTCAGACGTTTCGGTTCGATTGATAAGCTTGACATTGAAGTGAGCTATAAAGCCTCGAACTGAATGAGAAGCATTTAAGAGACGACACATCAAGTCATTGAACTCAATGCAAAGAGACAATCCCGTTTTTTTCCTCTTCTTTAGTCACGTGTTGTCTCTCGCCCTCAATATCAACCCAAAAGAGTGACAAACTCTTTCCACCTTTTGCAAACAAGCATTCCCTCACATAAAACGAAAAACACGCGATCGCCAAAAATAAATTTCAATCGATGATTTTCACCTTCCAACCTTGATTCATTCCCCAATACAAGCAAGAACGAAAAGTTTCATCGTCGTTGTGTTTAGGGGGAAATTAATGGAGAATATCGGAAAATAATTGCACAAGCGGAAAATTGAAAGTTTTGATGAAAAAGTTTTTTCATTTAGCGACGACAAAATTGCATGAGCTTTAAGTTGACAAGAAGAATTTTTTTAATTGTAAATGACGTCGATGAACTTTCTGATTCGAGTTAGCGTGCCGGACGAACTTTTACCCATGAAGATTAAAGTTTGAAGTTCTGCACGGAATCGTGGAAAGATTGCCAACAAACTCTCTCGCAATTAAAACAATTGAAAAAGCTTCGAATTTAATTAGCGAACTCTGTCATTTTCGCGTGTTGGAAAGCAGTTTAAATTGCGGAACTTGTTGCATCATCGACTCGATTCGGTGACGAGAACTTTCGCTCAGTAACGACGAGAGACAAAAAATACATTGCACACGAAAAAAGTTTTATTCAGCGTTTAGAAAATGTTTTTCTTTGTGAGGCTTTTGATTGTGAGTTGTCGTGTGTGAGTGAAAGAGGAGAAACACTTAAGCTTAAAGTCTAAAAGGAAAACCATATCATGTTAGCTCCACACGTCGAGATGTTAGCCGTTAAACTCCAACCAAATCTGTTTCATGATATAATCGCTACCTGCACTACCCGAGAGTCCACGACAATAACGAGAATCGAAATCACCGAAGCAATAAACCAAGTGGCCGGGACGAGGGCGAGCTGTTGCGTCGACCATCACCAAATAGTCAGAGAGAGGAGGTTTGGATAGATTAATGTTTATGAGTAGCGGAAAATATTTTATTTTTAAGTTTGATGAAAAGAAAGAAAAAGTTTTTTTTTACAGGAAAGAATTTTTTTTTTGAATGAAGTTCCATCACCAGGGAAATTCATATTTCGTCCACAAACCGAACCTTCTTAATTCTGACGGTTGCCATTTCCGTTTCCGGAAGTTTATCATCAGTTGAAAAACATTTTAAATACTCACGTGGACGAGATGGTGGAGCTGAAGTTTGTTCAAGAATTCTCAGTTCAATTTCGACTGACTGAATCTCATTGTAACCTTTTTGCATGAGCTTCATGATCTTTTTAATGAAGCCAATATAATCTGTGAATCAAAGATGAAAGAAGTGATAAAGAAAATTCATTTAAAGGATCATTCACAAACCTCTTGGAAACTCTTTTGGGCTAACAAGTTCCCGGAAAAAGTCTTGTGCTACTTGCGCTTTGCGTTCACCATCGTTAAGCCAATCTCGGAACCAGAAACGTATAGTTCTCGACTCTTGAGTGTGTTCTTCTGTCTTTGCGCTTACCAGAAATACACGGAATTCGAGTGTTAAATGCGCTGAAACTTTCGCTGATTTTTGGTCTGAAAATTGAAGATCGAAATTAATAATTTTTTTTTTTATTTTTCTTTCATCAAACTCACCTTTAACAACATCTTTGTTTATGATGATTCCTTGGTGCTCGCCTCCCGCAACGTGAACCCGGTCGGAAACTTCCTCGACCAGCTTCCGCTCGATTAGGATAACAGTGGAGTTTGACGTTTTACCTCGCGGTGTCATTACGACTTGTTCATTTCTTGGCGGTAGACTAGAGTAGAACTGCTGATGATTATTGTTGATATTGTTGCTCTCGTTATTGTTGTTGATGTGATTATTCTTTTGATAAAAGTTCTCTACATTATTATTCACGTGCTCATCGTAGGACGTATGTTGATGGTCTGAGCCGTTGTTGTAAGGCTGCTTGCTTTTAGGCTTTGGCGGCGGCGGGGGAGGCGAGTTTCGCGGTCTTGTTGTAGTTGTCTCCATGGCGATGTTCTATATTTTTCAGCGAAAAGAAAATATTGGAATGTTTCATTATTAGTTTTATTCTCTTTAACAAACACAAACGGAATCAAAATGACTTGGTGATGCCTGCGATGGATCATGAGCACGACGACGACGACAAAACAAACATCAAAAGCTTTACAGGATAGAAGCGAAATAAAATCAATGTAAATCATGGTGATACTTGGTACCATCTATTCCAGGGTTTTTCAAATAGAGCTTATACAAAGGAATAAATTCAAGTCAAGTTAAGCCAAGCTCAACCTCTGACATCGACAAATATTCTCAATCGATACGCTTGGTGACCTCATAAGCTGCACAAAGAATGCTTCGCATTTTATTGCACGATGTGTTATCAAACGGTTGAGTGATTTATGAGCTCTTCGGTAGCTCAGGTCGAGCCCATCAAAGGAAACTACTTGCGCCCAGAAAATATGATCATCATCGTCATAAATCTTTTAAAGTCGAGCTCATCGAAAAGTGGAAATTATTTTTAGACGCGAATGCAATTAACGCAGTGTTAATATTTCGTAGAAGGGCGCGTGAAGCAAACATAGTCCCGAACGATGACGATGGAATGTGCAATGTGGTTGAGTGGATTAAGAGCAATTCAATGATAAAATTAAATCTGTTCGAATCACAACGAAGCTTTGTTGCCAATTTTCACGCTTCGTTTGTGGGTGACATCAGAAGGTTAATTCAATTTCGTTATCATTGACTTTTGCGAGTCGCCGGATTTTGTTTTCGCTGATGCAAGTGGTTTTACTCATAAAAAGATTGTCGCCGACGCTTTTTATCTTTTAAACATTTTAAATTGCGCAATTTATTAGTTTTGTGTTCTTTTTTTAGGAAAGAGTTGACTGCTTTTACGATGAGGTTAGAAGACCATGACCTACAAGAGTTAAAATGCGTGCATGGAAACATCTTTAACAGCTTACGAACTCACTTAATCTTTCAGTGCATCTTTTAAGCATTTTTTTCTTCTTCAAAAGCAACGCTTTAAAATAAACATTTTCATGTTTCATCGAGAGCGGAGGGAAAACTATTTTTCCGGTATAATTTATAGCTTGAAATTTTCACAGAATTTCCCACTTTTATGCTCTGGCAATGCGATGAATCTTTTCCTCGCCTCGGACAATCTGAGAGCGATCAAATAACGCTTTGAAATGTGAATATTATCTCGAAATGCGTTTGAAGTTTCCTCGAGCAGCTTAACCTGCAATCGAAGACTTTCCCAACTTAAAAGAGCGTCAATTGCAAATTTGAAATCAGATCTTCGTATCTCGATGAAGTTTTTCTGTTTACATTTTCACACATCTGCGTAAAACGTCGACGAGATAAATTTATTGAATTGAAAACATTTTTCTTTTCTCTCATCCAACAAAGAATGAAGTGAAATGAAAAATATTTGAAAAAGATTTTTATTGTCGGTCCGCGGCCCCGCCAAGCCAAAACGTTTATTTATGTTTCCAATTGAGTTTTCATCCACATTTCGCAGCTGGGCATCTTCCTTCTTAATTCTTTTATTAAGAAAAAGTTTCACAAGAGTCGCCATTCGCTTTTCATGTTTCGAAAGTAATCAAAAGCGAACGCGAGCGATTGGGATTATCAGTCCAATTAATGATTGTAAATATTTACAAATTTTAAGTCGCCGCCAGCAGAAATGTTTCGAATTAACAAAAATAAAGTTTCGTAATAAAAATGTCGACCGTCACTCGTTCATTGAGCATAGGTCAGGGATTGGACGGGAGCTTAGAAGTTAACGAGTTGATTTGAGTTATTTTATAAAAAAAAGTTTTAAGCCCTGACGACCGAAACATTGTTAATCACGTTCCTATTGTACAACATAATTACGGTTTTACTGCCCAAACGCTTCGATTGTTCGGTTCTTCTTTTGTTGGATCCACCCTTCGTGCTTTTGTGACTTAATTGAAATCTCATTTACCGATTCATTCTAATGCAAATTGTGCAATTGTTGTGGTTTAATTGTTGCAATTTTTTCAGTGAAGATTTAATTTGCAAACCAAAACTACTGCGCGCGACCGTGAATTCTGATTTTCAGCTGATCAATCAGCTAATGATCGACCATGAGCGTCACGACATTGTGACGTAGTTAGATAAATTATGAGCGTAGCCATAAAAAGCCCAAACAAACAATGAGTCATACGAACGGTTTCGATTCCCCTTTACTCAGTAACTTCATTCATTTATTTTTAGATCACGTCTCTCATACTCGATCATTTCATTCCATTGACCGCAAAACGATATCGTAAAGGTGGAAGAGAAAGAAAGCTCAAGAAGGCGAAAATGCCACGAGCCATACGAAGTATCGTTTTAATTTTTTTTTTCTGAATCAATTTGAGGAAACTCGACACTATCGCATGATGACAATGAATTAATAACAAACAAAGGCTACCAACACTTTGACGCATGGGGAACCTGAAGCCGGTTGGAGTCGTTAAACGAAGGTCACGTTCTGTGAACAACTGTGAGAGTTGATGAAAGTCGACATGAAAACTCCATAAATTATCGAGCAACTGGAAGTGCACGAGCCATAAATGGCGACACATAATATCCGTTCTGTTTTAATTCAAACGCGCAATGGTCAAGGCTACGACGCGACAATTTTTTCTCTCTCAACTGTTTACCATTATCAGCACTCAAACGGAACGAACTTAACGTAATCCACCGACCATAATTTTGTGTATCGTCCGGAAAAGAAGACAAAAAACACTCTTCTTGAAGTTTCTATTTAAAGTATTCCCCTCATGCGAAATCAACCGTGATCTCTCTTGAAGCTGGTAAAGCCAACGTAATCCAATCGTTGAACATAAATTTAATTAAAATCGAATCATACTGTTGGAGACGGAGACAGTAATGAGGAAATTTTCATCCACAAACTAACAGCAATGGGAATTTATGATGCGAACATGATCGTCTAATCAGATGAAATTAGCCACCCACGCATGATGCAGCGGAAGAACTCCGTAAATACTTTTAGAGCTCATGTTGCTTTTGAATATCGTCTGTTTTCCTCGTTTTTCATTTCGCGCCATCAGCAACAAATCCAGCGAGACGATGCGAGTCATTTAAACTAATTAAGAGGGAATGCATCATGTTTCATTTCTCGCGGGGCTCGCGATGCGTTTAGAAGAAGTAATGAGTTCAATGAAAGCAGAAGAAGTTGTAATTGACGTGAAACGATGAAGTTTCTCATAAGGTGTGTTTACTGTTCTTTAAGCCCTGATCATTTGACATCGAAAAAGTTCATCATCGTAGTGAAAGACTTTGTTGAAAAAAAAGTAACGCGCGCCTCGATTACTTTTTGCATGATGAGCTGAAGGTTGGGAAATTACTGGCAAGGGAATTTTACCAAATTGACCTTAGTTTGGAATAACTTCCTTCGTGTGGTGCTAACGAGCTTCTAATAAAGTGATAATTAAGCACTTTCATTAATCATCAAAGAGAAACTTTCTTCTTTTCACAGAAATTGTTTAAACATTGCTAACCGCACGTGTCTACTCCCAACAGATTTTACCGAAAAAATGATTGAATTTCCATTGCAAATTGAACTCAATTTGAATTTTAATTGAATCATCGTAATCAACAAAGAAGCGAGCGAACTGGTTACACCAGTTGACTTCTGTTGAACGAGACGAAAAAGTCGTTAAGATCAAATATTTGGCGAGCGTCGCAAACGACAAAATGTGGATCAAGCGACCTCGTCGCGATGATTGTGGAGAATCGGTTTTTTGCTATCCACCGGACGCTTAGACTTCCAAAATAGAATATTTTGAATATTTCAAAGAAAAAAAAAATGCACAGCAGCCTTGAAATGTTTTAGTTGCGGAAGCATGTGATAGGTCAGAAGCAAATTCCAAACTTCTGCAGCAAACAAAATCCATAAATCATTCTAGAATTGGCAGACACGCTTAAGAGTCGTGAAATTCACGGCCATTTACTAAACTAAGAAAGGCAATACGATAATTGATGCCGTCATCGTTGATTATTCGAAGGAAATTTGGTGAGCTCATCATGATGACTCATCGGGTTTTATCACAAACCATGCGCGTACTCGAATTTTTATCAATTCACGCTTCACATAAATTAATTTCAGTGAGTAGAACGAAGAGAGATTTGAGTGGCTAAATGCTTGGCTCGATAAAGAATTCAAGGCTTAGCTGAGGAATCTTCGTCTACAAAACATTCTTCAATTCAGTTTATCTAAGAACCATCAATTTAGTCACCCTAACGACGAGGGATTCTCTTTAAAGCGGAAAGATTTCTTATCTCCCGTTAAACAAGCCAAACATTGAAAATACCGACACTGAGGTGAATGATCCTTGTTTACGATTAGCTAGCACGTATTCCTTGGCAAACAGCATTGACAATCAGCAATTTTTTACCCTTCGTGAACGGCAACAGAAGCAAATTTTCTAAAAATTCCCCTTCACCTTCGTTCCAGCTTATTAAATGCCGAATGTGCATCGACATTCGAAATGAATAAATTTACCAAGAATTTCGAGTGAAGCCATAAAACGCAATAACAATAATGGAACGGGCAGGGATCGTAAATGTTGTGCAATATGATTAAATAAGAAGTTTGTAACGGTGTGAGTGAAGCATGTGTTCTGCAAGAAATGAGGAAAGGAAGATAAGGAAGCGGGAAGTTTCTCCCTTACCATCCCTCGAAGCAAACATTTATAATTTTATATTGCATCAGGATGTTTGAGAATCTATACAGACGGGAACAGAAAATAAAAGAACAATGTCAGAGCAGCATATTGCAGTGTTGTTGCATTGTGTGCCATCGAGGCTTGAGTGGGATGATTTCTGTCGATGATTTCACAACCGAATGACGCTAACTTTATTAAAAGAATGGTTGAGAGTAATGAAGTGCCGAAAACTCGTGAGACAGGAAGTTGTTAAGTTGCATCCACTGTTGTAGAATTAATGAAACTGTGAGTTTATGAGAATTGACATCTTCGCTCAATTTATTTTAAATCAAAAGACAGCGCTCCGTCTTTTCACTATTAATCGTTTGTTTTATGAATGAAGCCTTACACTTGACACCGACACATTTTGAACTCATTCTCCTAATTCGGTATGTGAAGTCAAATAGGAATCTAAGAACTAAGTTCAAAGAACCGGTGATAAGATGCATTTGTCAGGTTTTAAGTCTCAAAACAATGCTAATCTTTTTAAAAGCCGTTAACAAGACTAGCAGTCAGGAAGTGGATCGGAGAGAAATTGAATATCGCATTAAATCTCGTTCACGACAAAAAAGAATCGATTTGTGCCATCTCTCCCTCTTGTTCGCCAAAAATTGAAGCGAATCAAATTATTTAAAGTCTCGCTCGGTCTAATCGAGTCTATTTTGCTTTCTTTTTTCTCGTTTCACCTAAACGTCACTTCGATTCTTCGTAAATTGTTTCGACTCAGCGCAGTGATTCATCGACTACGGTTTCGTTTCTTGCTCTTCTAATGATGATGAAAGAAAGTCACAGGAACTCGGACACGAATTTCACTTGTAATTCAGTTTTTTTATTTATAAACAAAGATGCGAAGCTCTCGGCCGTATGATGACTTCTCAGCTATTTTTAGTCTCGACCTGAAGTGAATCGTCTGTCTGAGAATGGAGCAACCGGCTCAAGAGGATTTCCGACCATTCACAAATCAAAATAATCCAGAAATTAATTTTATTTTTAACCGTGGTTTGCAATAATTAAGCTCAGACGGTGTTGATTGGCAGAAGAATTTCGTTGGAAAACTCTGATGGACATAAAAGCGTTTGTTTGTTATTGTCGGTTAAAGTGGAGGGCACAGGCAAGAATCGATTTTCCCCAACATCGCATGAAACTTGAGGCTAATGAAGATTATTTTGAATTTCACGATAAGCCTTGCGTGATAACGTCGACCGGAATTTCATGATCTCATCGAGTAGAACAGTCGCTATTAACATTCTGACCTTACCTGATTTGTATTTCAAGCTTTTTAATAGCTCAGTGCTGCTTGGCAATATCCTTGAATTGCGTGAATTGAAACTTTTTCTGCACTTGCAAAAATAAACTTCACTTGCTTATGATATCAGGAAAAAATGGAATTTGATATTTCTCGTCTTTGCTCTTTTGATAACGCGACACAAACACACGCGGTCTCTCGTAGACTTGTTTTTTTATTATTTTTTGCAACTCTCGACAATTTGTCTGTTCACTCGCGACACGTAACCGTTCACGACGAATGCTCAACGATGACTAAACGCTACGATGAGAATATTTCGTAGTTTTACTCTCTGTTGTGTGAATGTTACTACAAGTGGAGGGTCGAATACGAGAAAATGTCCACGAAAGTTTAAATCATCTGTTCTCGCTGCGAGAGCGAATGTTCAACAGCGTCTTTGTCTGCCCTATGATGTCATATGAGTCTCGTATGAGATCACCGGAGCTGTTAATGAGAATTGCCGCTCGATTTCCAGCGAAAGCAACTGACGATATTATGCAAATTCTCTCGCAGACACCTTGCAATAATTTACGTGGGGTCGTTAGATTGTGTTGTTGTTAGTATTTATCACGATGATGCAAATAAATTGTCTTGCCGCTTGAATATTTGCTGATTTAGCTTGAATTGTTTGTGTCCGATTTTCTCGTTGATATTCAAAGAAACACAAAAACTTTCATCACAATTTTACAGATTTCTCGATTATCTTTGGTTTTTCACTCAGCTTTTATTAAATTAGATTCTTCCTGTCATTTTAAATCCCGAAAACTAATTTTTTGCAAATTTCCGTTGAGCGGGCCTTGGTATCGATTCGTGATCGTGTTCTTGTGCAATTCGTATTCAAATATTCTGAGTGAGATCCCTCAATTTTCACTTTCTTGGAAAAGTTTTAAAAAGTTTTTTTCTTCAAGAAATTAAAGGCTGATCGTACTGGTATAAGCTTAGTTAATTTGTTTATTTGTTTGGGAACTAGGAACTAATAAAGTAAATGCCTAACTATCGTCGCTTGATGTCGAATTGCTTGTGTTGTTGTTGTGGCGAAAATCAATAATTTGGAAAATTCAGAATATCTTAAGGAAAAGCTTAAATTGCGAAAAGAAAATGTTATTAACATAAACACTAACAACTAACTAAAGGAAATCAACTGATCCAATTGACTTTCTTGTTGAGATATTCGCCTAAATTGAGTTTCTTGTAAAACCGATGATGACGCATCGTTTTGTTTTCTTTTTCCAACCATATTGACTTCAGATCAGCAAAACTGGAGAGCTTTGATCGCTTAAAGCTATTATCGAAAATGGATCGAAAAGCTGAATTAGAGAGGAAGAAGGCGAAGCTTCAAGCGCTTCGAGATGAAAAGGATCGACGACGTAAGGAAAAGGAGCAAACGGATTTGGAAAATGCAAAAGCCGGAGCTGCTGCTCCTGAAAAGGATACAAGAAAGTAAGTGAATTGATTTTGAGTGAAACAGGAACTTTATATTCTCTTTTCAAGGGATCTCGATGAGATGTTAAGCTCTCTGGGCGTGGCACCTGTATCCGAAGTCCTTTCATCGTTATCTTCAGTAACCTCGGTGACTTCTGATCAATCTGCGAATCATACACCAGACGCAAGTTTACAACCAGCCCTTAATGGTGCAGGGTAAATAGTTTACGTCATCTTATCACGTCACCTCTGACTCTCATTTTATTATTTCAGATCGAAAATTAAGAAGTCTCAAGCACTTTCTGTTGTTCAAGTTCAAGTTACCAACATTCAACCCAAGGAGAACGTTGTGTACACAAAGCAAACACAAACGACAAGTTCCGGGACACAACACGAGCGAGATGGTGAGATGATTATCTGCTTATTGCTTACCGTTTTCTGCTTATAACAAGAATTCCGAAACATTTCTCTCTTAACACCTTCAACCGTTGAATCAGTGTTTTGAGCACTTAGAATTCCGTACCACAACTTCATTCAATCGTAAATTAGTCCAGCTTTTTGTGAAGTAAATTTGAAGTGCTTTTCAATCGATGGTTTGATTGAAAGGCACTGATTTAGTTTTTTAGTTTGATTATTCTGCATTGTTCATTGACCTTACACTCATTCATCATCCATACGCCAAGTCTCATGTCTTTAGACCCCCGCCAAGAAACTAGTTCGTTGTCTAATTCGATCACACAAATGATGCTCTCGATCTCCTTCTAAATTATCGTTTACTCGATGTTTTTGCAATTAAAATGAATCACAAATGAAATACGAGACAAATTCACTAATCAAATTGAAATAAAATAACAAATACAGTTCTTTCTTGCCATTCTTCGCCCTTGTCAGGACTGATTGAAGATTGGTGGAGGCCAAGGAAAGGTAAACACTAACAATGAATGGAATGCTCGTTGTGTGCCGCTTTCTAGCCACTCACAACCTGAATTCACTTGTAGCAGACGAGCTGATAATTCGGATTGAAATAAACGGCCATGGTCTTGAATAAACATTTTCCGCTGATGACGAAGATTGAATTTAAATTCTTTTAAGTTGTTTCATGACGTTCATCATCAACTGGTTTAATGCTACAGAATAAACCCCAACTTGCTATTAACTGAATGTTCGCTTAACCATTACCCATTGCAAATTGCGCGATTTACGTATAACGGGATTGTTCTAATGAGATTTTTCTTTCTTTTTCTCTTCTCTTTTTTTTGGGTGAATAATTCCGTGTTCTAGCGCATGCATCTGACTATTATGGTAAGTCGTCGAATTTGATTATCCACATTCTCTCGCATAGACTTAAGAACTGAACAATTTCGTCTTTAAACATTAATTCCTTTCCAACGCTGCCCAAAAACTCCGTGATAGCGATTTCCTTTAAAAGCAGCGTTAATCTTCAATCTTGTGATATAAAAATTTTCTTCATAAGCTCCGACAAGGTTTTATGATTTTTTTAAGACAGGAAAATTACTCCCTTGATTTCTCCACCCACTTTTTATTCGTTCATTATTTTTATTATGATTTTGTTTTTCTCGCTTACGGTTTGTTTCATTTATTGCAAGTTTCTGAAGATTTCGAAAGAGCTTGCGGCAAAAGAGACAAACAGTGACATCATGGCATGAACTTTATATCCTTTGATTTTGTGCGGTGACGTCTCCTTAACGTTTAATGAAACATTTTCTTTATATAACCGACAAAGAAAAGATTGTCAATGTGCTTTCGCCGAGATCCTCTCGCTTTAGAGTTTAAAAGGTCATCAGGAGATTAGAAGGTCGCTGAAGTCATATTAGTAGAAGACTAATCCCGAAACTAGAAATTTAGTTTAAGTATTGTCTTGTTTTCTTTACTAACCAGCTCAGCCCACCAAGCACAATCGCTTCGAAACTTTAAATATTTTTCCAACTCGAAGTCATCACAATTCTTTTAATTTTAAGTTCTTCTCATCTGTCTCAGTATGAATGTTGATTAATCGTTCAACCTCCGCCTTCTCAGCCACTCTAATGAAATTTCACAGATTATCAGAAGACAAAAAGAAAAGTTTGATCAGAAATATTCTCTCTCTCTCTATTTTTAAAGATGAATACAATCTTAATCCTGGTTTGGGATGTGAATTTGAATGGGAGGATGAGTTTACAGGTAGGTGGACCATCTCACGAAAGACTCCAGGTCTTCGTGAACATAATTTACCTGCCTCGATTGCGTAATGCCATCGATTAAGTAAAACTGAATATTGCCACAGCGTTTTTATTCTTCGACGAGCCGAAACGAACTTTTTATTATTTTCTCTCTTAAAACAAAAATCCTGGTTTCTGTGTGAATGTTGAGAATGCTGGATTTCTTTAGTAATTTTCTGCTCCTGCGCTTGGTTTCTTTATTCTAGACTTCCTATTGTGTGTTTCTAACTCTTGCAGAACTAATCAATCATTCGTCGATTCTAATATCTCTCTCGTGTGACTAATCGCTTAAGCATCATGTAAATAACGATCTACCTTTCTTCCAACAAAGCTCTGCTCCTAATCATCAACAGCTGATGCCTCGTAGAGCTTCGACAATCAATAATTCTCTAATATTGCTAAACAAACAAAAAAAAAACAAATAAAGTTACACCATTCACAAAGGTCACCGTCAAAATGAGAAAAATTGGGTGGAGAAATGATTTAAAATCTTAAAATGACTGATTTACGTCGTCGATGCGTTCGTCATTTCTTTTTGATTGACCAAGAACGCATTGGCGAAGAACGGAGAAATCTAACAGGATTGGACTTGAGGAGAATTAATTGTATTTTCCAATCGAATGACATGAAATGTCAGTGTCTCGCGGTTAACAAATCTTTTCTTCAATTCCCTATCTACAAGCTGAGCTCAAATAAATTCAATGTGGTCGTCGCGACGGTGAAAATCCAATGATGATTGATTAGGCAAACTTTATGATTTTTCTAGCATGAGACGATTTTTCTTTGAACCACATTTGATTTATTTGTTGTCGATGTCAGTTAGTTTAGTTTCGATGTTTACTTTTCCTTCTCGCACAAGCACAATTGTAAATAGAAATGAAATTGCACAACTTTTTAATTTGCTTTTGTGTATAATTTTCCGCTGGCACTTAATTTTTCTTCTTTGTTGCACAGAACTTTTAATTATTATTTTTGTTATGCTGAGTAGTTAAGGATTTTGCACTTCCCTCCCAAGTATCGTTCGGTTCATAGCAATATTGAGTTTTACTTATACAGTGCTTACTTTTGACGCACAAGGCGACGATGAGGATCATTCGCTGAACATGGATCATGGTTTCCACTCGAAACTTCCCCCGGGAATTCTTCCACACGGATTGCCAACTGTTAAGGAAGTTGCTCCAGCTATTACGCCACAAGAACAAAAGAAAGACGAAGTGAAACAAGGTGAGAATATTTAAATTGATTTCCTGGATGTTTCCAACGATCATCTTCTCTTTCACAGTCAAAGAGCTCTCGGACGAGCAGAAGCAAATGATCATTTTGTCGGAAGACTTCCAACGGTTCGTGCTTAAATCAGGAAAGATCATGGAGCGAGCTCTCTCTGAGGTCGTCGATATTTACACAGATTACATTGGCGGAAGTGAATCCGATGAGGCTTAGTAAGTTTAATTAAAAAAAATTAATTATTCCTTTCGCTAACAAAATATTTTCTACAGCGACGATAAGTCTAATTCTCGTCTCTCGCTCAATCGCGTCTTCTATTGCGATCGGTGGTCAAAGAATCGCTGTGTGACTTCATTTGATTGGTCCACACACTTCCCAGAGCTGTTAGTAGCTTCTTATCACAATAATGAGGAGTCACCTAACGAGCCTGATGGAGTTGTCGCTGTTTGGAACACTAAATTCAAAAAGCAGACACCTGAAGATGTTTTCCACTGTCAAAGCGCAGTGATGTCAACATGTTTCGCGAAATTCCATCCAAACTTGATTCTCGGTGGCACTTACTCAGGACAGATCGTCTTGTGGGATAATCGAGTACAGAAGAGAACTCCAATTCAACGAACACCTTTAAGCTCGACTGCTCACACTCACCCTGTCTACAGTCTTGCAATGGTTGGCACGCAAAATGCTCACAATGTCATTTCAATTTCATCTGATGGTCGACTGTGCTCATGGTCGTTGGATATGTTGTCGGCACCTCAAGATACTCTCGAACTACAACAACGACAGGCAAAGCCTATCGCTGTTACATGCATGGCCTTCCCTGCTGATGAAGTAAACAATTTCGTTCTCGGAAGTGAAGACGGCAACGTTCACTCAGCCTCGCGTCATGGAAATCGTTCAGGAATTGGAGAGACATACGAAAAACATTTGGGACCAGTCACTGGCATTTCAACACATCAGAATCAATCATCATCAGACTTCTCGCATCTTTTTTTGACTTCGTCTATTGATTGGACAATCAAGTTGTGGAGTTTAAAAGACACGAAACCACTTTACTCTTTCGAAGACAATTCAGATTACGTTATGGACGTTGCGTTCTCACCAATTCATCCTTCTCTCTTTGCTGCTGTTGATGGAAGTGGCCGCTTGGATTTGTGGAATTTGAATCAAGACACTGAAGTTCCAACAGCTTCAGTTGTTGTTGAAGGTGCTCCAGCTTTGAATCGCGTCTCTTGGACTCCTTCCGGTTATCACGTCACAATTGGTGATGAGTCAGGAAAGATTTATGTGTACGACGTTGCAGACAACCTCGCAAGTCCGAGAATTGATGAATGGCAGAGATTCAGCGCAACATTAAACGAACTGAAGATGAACACGAACGAAGACTTTGAAGATGCAGAGAAGAAAACTCCCATTCCACAACAACCCCAGTCATTGACCAGCATTCCCGTCGTTTAAACTTCGAGAGGATGATCGATGAAGCTTTGTAATTTCTTAGTCATTAAACTTCAAGTTCTGTTCGCTTCAACAAATTTAATCTTAACTCCGCATAACTTATTAACTCAAATATGAAAACTTGTGTAATAAAAATCGCTGATGAAAAGGAAGAAAAAACAACTTTTTATTTGACACTTAATCGTGACCACACGATTTCATGTGAAAGGAAGAGCAATCAGAACGAAGTTCAAACTTTTTGAGATTGGACAATTGTGAACTTGGAGGAATCATGTCCTTGTGATGAGAGCAGTTGTCGTCAGAAGGTCTCGATGATTTGTTGCATGGTTCCTTTGTTTCAGCACATGGCGAAGCTTTTTTCTCAGCGCACGGACTGTGCTTCTTCTCTTCGCAAGGAGTTTTCTTGTTCTTGCCATCAGAATTCTTTGACGATGTTGATTTGCTTCGACTACTTTCAATCACCTTCCATTCGATTTGTTCCGGGATTTTCTTCAACATCGGACTGCTCACGACGTTCTTGTTAGCCACACTGACAATTTGGGACACAGCTTTGCGAAACATTGTTCAAGTTATTCTTATTTACGTAAAGTTGAAGACGAGAAATTTTGAAAATACAGCAATTATAAAAAGGTTGCTGCGATGAAATGAAATTATTTTTGTATTTGAATGAGAAGATCATAAACTGTCATCAAATTCGTTGTAATTTCATTTAATTGATCAAAAATGTTATTGACAGTCGCGGAGAATGAACTGTACACACTTTTTGAAAACGTCGTGGTGAAGAAAGTGATTTGAGGAATTACAGAAATAGCAGAAGATGTCATCTAAATGAATAAATAATATTCCTTGACAAAAATTTCTTTTCTTAGTACGAGCATTAAAGATTCCGCTGATTTCAGTTGGTCCATCAATCGTTTCAATAACAGAAAAATCTTCAAGATGGTTGCTCATGAAAGTTAAGTGTCAAACTAATCGAAATTTATCAAAAAGTAATGACTCCTTACTAATATTACGGCAAACATTTGAGCAAACAATAAAAATTATAAATGTGAACTTCTAACGGAAATTTTCTTAAATTGAAAGTTTCATCTGTTTCTATCGTCACATTGCATTCTTCCAGTTAACATGAGCCTTGCAATGAGCTTGCGCAGCAATTTATTCACTTCCAGAGCACTTTTCCCAAAGCGACACTCGGATGAACTTGTACAACGTCCAGTCTGAATTGAACTTTTGCTGTGATCAGTTTCCCATCTCGCCGAGGTTGTTTCTGTGAGAGAGAAGAAAAGTTGGAAAATTTTCAAAGTTTCAAGATGAAAATTATTCAATTTCCCTTCTCGGCCATAAAATGAATCTTTGATCGCGTTAAAAGTTTCAATCGTCGTGTTGCGAATTCGAACGTTTAAAAGAGAAAAGCGCTCTCGGAGAAAAATAAAACAATTAATTTAATAGAGTTCCCATCATGAAAAAATCATAAAAGAACTGTGGAGTTTTCTTCGCCTTCTCGCTCTCCCTAGCATTTGCGTTTCTCGTCCACATACGACTCGCCATTCGCTAGAAAGGGAGGAGATGATGGGACATATGTTTTAATTCTTAAAGTAAATATTATTCTTGAACTTTCGCGAGAGATTTCGCTACTCCGGCGAGGGGCGAAGTTGAATAAGATTTTCCTTTCTTGTGTGTTGGTGAGATGAAGAGAGAAGAGCTTTTCTCTCCGATATTTCTTATCAGCAGCTACGGGGAGATGAGGGAATGAGGCGAGGAAATTTAAGAAGAACGCACTTGAGGAAATATACGTGAAAATTAATTAAAAGTTTTTTTTTCCTCTAATCTTCCAGTTGAAGTGTGTTTTTCTCTCGGTTCGTGTGTGCTGTGTAGTCGCGCTTTGTCATAAATTGCTGTTTTATCGCGTGGAAACGGCGTGAAGGAGAAGTTTAACCTTCGAAAGTGCGCTAAGTGTTTTCTCGAGTACAAAATTGAAATCGGATCGGGAATTTTTATTTTGCACGCTTTGCTCTCGCGGTTGCTTTGTGTGATAATGCAGGAAGGAAATCCTTTAATGAAATTTCTTTTATAAATTATTTAGGTGAATTATAACATCTTGAACAAGAATTAAGTGGAAGAAAGAAAGTGTCGCCGAAGTCGAACAAAGTCGATTGAGAGAAAAGATTCTCGTCAAAATTACTAAACTGATTAAAAGTGGATGATTTAATCAACATTTTCCATTGCGATGATGCTAAAAGGATAAATTACTGGTGAGTGCTTTAGCCTTGTCTGGATTTACTCATTAAATCTTGTCATTAATCTAACACGCTCACGAAAGTGCTTCAAATCGATCATCTTGAAAAATTCAGTTCTATTACATAACAGAGAGTTTTCCCGTTTTCCCGAAGACTCAAAGAAAATCTTCCGATAAGGAAATCTTGGAAAATTGCACAAGACAAAAAGCGGTTGGAAGAAAGGAAAAAAAATGCCACGAGCGATATTCATAGTTGATGTTGATGTCGAAATGTTTAACTGAAGATGCCGAGACTCGAGTGGGCTCATGACCAACGACACTCAATTTCTTTTCAAGAAAATAGCTTTACTTTGCCCGAGGTATTTCGATAGAATTCTTTTTTCGTGATCTTAAAGAAAATCCAGCAACCAAGCGTTGATAATGAATAAATCGTGATTTCCTTAATTGGGCGTTGCGAGGAGCAAAATAAATCGCTTCCTCTTCATTCATGGCCCAATGATTTTTCATAAAAGCATAACAAAAGAAAAGCGAAACTTTTCCAGCAAAAATTTCTCTCGAGATTTTTTTTTTCTTCGACTGGATAACCAAAATCGCTTTCCGCTGTATGAACGATTTCGCACTTTGATCTCGCATTGAATCTCAGGGAAACCGTTGAATGTTTGTGTGTGTGTGCACGTGTGTGTTGATCTATAAATTCAACTCGGTTCTGCGCATAAATAAAGAAAAAGAAGAGAAAAAAGAAAAATCTCATCATAAAAATTGTTGTTGTGTACGCTCATTTTCCAGAAAATTTCTGATAAACGAAAATGCTTTTCTTGCTGCGTGAAGCTGAGCAATCTGCTGCTGACCTTCATGTCGTGTAAAATGTTCAAGTCATTCTCATCGACTATTGTGCCGATAAAAATTTCTGAATGTCCAACCCGAACTTGGTCATCGATTCATTTCTCCAAGTCGAGCATTGCATGACTGCAAACTCTTTTGTGTTGTTCACTTAACTTTTGATGATGATTACGAAGGGCGACCATTTGAAATCGAAAAAAAAACTCGAAATTCACTTGCTTGATAGCCACCCTTCTTGATTATGGAAATCAGCTCAAGACTTTTCGACGGTATCTTTTGGCAATAACAAGCAAGTCCCCGTTGAAAATGTTGTTTTCTGCCTTCGGAACTCGCATCAAATGAGAAAATTTTCCCTCTCAGCACACTCTTGATGCCTTTGCAAAATGGTTATAGGCTTTTTAAAAGTTAGTCGACTATGAATTTCCGAAAATCATTTCACACTCTTAGCTTTAACGAGAAACTCCGTCGAATCACTGCTCGGGGCGTTTTATTTAAAACAAGAGTAATTGGATTTTCATTAAAAATTTAGGAGAAATTTCTTGAAACAACTTTTGGGCCTTCAAATATCTCATCACGTCATCATCAGACGTACATTGAATTCTCTGAGCTTATACACGAACAACAAGCAAACATTTTACATCATCGCCAAGTGGAATTTCTCATCTGCTGCATCATAAATACTTCACGCTCTCAAATTCTCTAAATTGCTTATCGCTTCATCCCGATGACTTCGAAAGGAGAGAAAGTTTTTTAATTAAAAATCTGAGCGATTCTAGTCATTAATTCAAGTTTCATAATCGAAGCTTTTTGGCTCGCCTCATTCCACTAACTAAATACCCTTTAAGCATAACGACTTCTCAATTATTCCAGTATCATTGACATTGGCAAATGAACAAAAACTTTTCTGTTGTTTTATTGTCTTGTTTACGAAACGTGGCGACCTTGAACCTCGAGAGAAATTGCTTTTTGCTGCTGGTACTTTGTTCGGATGATAAATTTTGATGGCGCGAGAATTGCGCGACGAGAAAAAAAGCTTTGAAAGCAATTTCTCCGACTTTAAATGCTGAAGGATCGTAAAGATGAATCGCAGGGAAGTTCGCGATAACGACTCATCTTCTGAAGGAGCTTTGCACGTTTCATCTCTTAACAAGTAGAAATCGCGTCTTTGAAATCTCTTGCATCTCATAATTAACTTTGTGAAACCACTTGGCTCTCTAAGAAAATTGCCGCTTTCTTCGACATACATTTGGGATTGTACAGGAAGAGCGATTGAATAATGGAAAATAAACTTTTCTTGCTTAGGAAAACTCAAATAAAATTCTCTAAGTGGAGAGGGAGAAGGCAAATAAAGTTTCTTTTTAAGAAGCCCGAATATGAGCTTTCTCGTCGTAACTTTTATTTCGGCCCCAAGCGAAAATTCCCCAATCGAACCGAAAACTTTCCTCTTCTTGCCTCATAAAAGTTGAGTCAACAAGAAGTTTGTATGCTACTTTACTTTGACATTGAAGGACTGAAGGTGTAAACATTTTCTATGAAAGAACTTTCTGAGATAACACGAGAAAAAAAAGTTTGATAGGTTTTCGCAATTTCGCCAATGCGATGATTTTACGATTTTATGTTTCCTCGACCGCTGAGAAGCTGCTCAAGTTTCCTAAAGCGTCGATTTTATGGACCCAATTGTTGCTCTTTGCATGTTTTGGTTATTTGTTATATTTTATTGTCATCGCAAAAGGACGCAGAGAAGCTCGTTCGGAATGTTTCCGAATCCTTACGCTTTATTAAAAGAACGTAAAACTTGAGATTGCGGGTAGGATACGAAGCCCACAAGAGACATGTGGCTTGACTATTAGTTCGTCGCTCTCGTTAATCTCAGTGCACGTAACATGTTTACAAAAGGAAAAGGAAGCCAAATGGGAAACAGCCGCTTTTAAATTAATAATCAGGGAAAATTGTCGAGCTGGCAAAGTTCGCTGTTGATAAACTAAATCGAGTTATCGAATTACATCTTTTGGAGAATATTCTACGAAGAGGAAGACGAGCGCTTAATTTCCCAGAAAGATTTTCCTCTCCCCGTGAATAATACAGCAAATTTATTCTGTGCCATCGCCATAGCGAGAAAAAAGTAAATCAATATTTGATCGAATGAGGTTCGAGTAGGTGGAGAGATTGAGTAATTGGAAAAGAGAAGTTTCTTTTACCTTTGCTGTCATGACGATTCGATACAAAATTAAATTTTCTCGCATCGTTCTCAACTCTTCACAACAAATTGATTGTCAGAAAAGAGCTTGAGTTTTGTGGAATCCAAATTGTGAGATATCAGATTCTATTTATGAGAGAAACAGCCTTGAGGTATTCTCTCTCGTCCGTTTCTATGCGATTCTAAAAATATGAAATTAAAATCATTCGAACGATGTTTCGAAGAAATATTTTCATCAATTTTCGCTCCTGTCTCAAAACCTCAAACAGCTTTGTCATCTTAAAAAGACTAAACACCTCGCTCTGCTGTCATCCATCTAAATAGGAAAAGGTTCGACTAAAATGATTTGAACACCTTCATTCGACTCGGGAGGATTAATTGAGAAATCCCTTGAAGTTTTGATGAGAAGTCCTCGATGAGAATGAATGAGAGCAGAAAGAGGAAATGAAAATCAATCGAGGCTTCCATAATTTCTAGTTCATTAAGACAGGCCACCCTGTTGTGTGAGACTTTTGTGCCGGGCGACACAACAGGTTCTCGATCTAACTGTGTCCTCGTTCAAGTTCATCCTCCTCATATTTCTCTTCCTTTATCAGTTTATTATGACATGGCTCGAGTACTAAATTTCAGCTCTCGAGAGCCATTAAATAAATTATTATTTCTCCGCCGCATACTTTCCGATGCTGTGAAGAGTCTCCTTTGAATTATGCGCAACGAGAGATTGGCTCGTGACTCAAACTGTGTCAAATCTGAAGAGAGAAAACAAATCGAGGGATTTGAAAGAATTCGAATAAAAAATTACGAGGATTTATTTAAAAGAATTGTTAATCGATGAAGCCCTGAGAAGAAGAAAAATGTCACTCGAATCCTTCTTCTTGCTGAAAGAAGAAAACTTGATAAAATATAATGTCTTCAATTTCGTTTCTGTGTTGGATATTTCAGAAAAGCTTCCATTTCGAGACTGCAAGTGTGATAAGAAAAGGAAAAGTTTTAAAAAGCTTTTATCATTAAAAAGTATGTTGTTCAATAAAAAAGCTGAAGAGAAAGCTTTCTATGATGAAACAGTTTCAATCATCTTGCGCTTCATCCCCTACAGAAACTTTGTCATTCTCATATCGATAGTATGCGCTTGGAAATTTTCAAGAGTTCTTCTATGAAATTTTGAATAAGGTGTGTGAACATCAGACTAAGCGAAAAATTTCAATTTCACCTTTCTCGACACATTTACAAATCCAATATTCAACGGTAACTGATAGACTTTTAGAAGTTCAATTCGATCGGATTCGATTGAGAATAATTCATCAGTTGCGTCATATGTAATTTCCTTCAATAGCCAAGATCAAAGCTTTCGCAGCATTGAAGTAGGAAATAAAGAAAAATCAACAAATTGAGTTAAAACTTTTGGTAAACTCAATCAGTTAAACGTGACGTAATCGATCACTCTGTTCAAGTGAAGTGAACGAGGGTAAAGCGATTCAATTACAAACTCCGCTTTAAAATTGAATCCTTCTGCGAGTTGTTGGATAAGTTGATAAGAGAACGCAAACAAATCTCTTCAATTTAAAAATAGAAACTTTTTCGAGGATTGAATAAATTTTTTACATTAATTATTTAGCGATTCACAAAATTTGATTCAGTCAAATCATTAAGATCGAAAAAATTTCCTCTTAACCTCGTTTTCGATGATAAACGAGTTTGCTCTGAAAGTGCTTTTAATTAATATTACTCTGCCTTGCCAAGTTCATTTCGTTTGTTTACCTTTCGCCAGGGCCAGAGCCAACAGTTGGCGATTGAAGAAAAATCAATTTACAACCAAAAACGCCACTGGCTATCCGTTTAATCTTCGTGCCAGACGAGAAGTTTGCTGGAGCGAGAACACATCTCTGCCACTTGATAATTTTCAAACTCTTGTGTATGTGGGTGAATCGAACAAGAAAATCTCGAACGTAATGAAAATCGAGTAAAAACTGCTTGCGCTGTCGTTTACTTTTTGCGTTCCACTCGCATTGCAGCGAACTTTCTACTCGGAAACAGAAAGTTTTCAATTCTTCTTCCGACGTCGTTGATCCTCTGGAATGAGCTTGGTTTTTTCATTAATTTTCCTAAGCAGCAACAAAGAATGAAAGACGAGGAGGGAAAATGATTTTCTTTCGTTCAGCGTCTGCTTCTGTGATTTTCAATTTTCTTGCTCTTTTGAATCGATGGGACGCTCATAAATCTTTCGTTTTTTTGCACCACGCAAATAAATCTCCTTTAGGGACAGAACTTCACTCCTCTGAACGAATGAACAGACACTCTCGAAAGTTGTCCTTTCGAAATCTTCCTCGGGTTGGATTTAGAAAAGCTTAAAGCTCCGATGAATCTTTAGGCTCTCAAGAAAGAGTTTCCATTTATTGCTCAGGACGATATTTCACTGAATTCCCTCGAAAATAACTTCTCATTTCTTACTTCATTCAATCATATTTCTTTTGAAATTGCTCAAACTTTTACTTCCTCAGATTTTTAATGTGGTTCTTCTCGCACCTCGAACGGTTTTTTGATCGAAACATAAAATGATTCTCAGTTCGCCTCACCAACCGTAAAAACAGCTTCAGATTCAATAAAAGTTGTGTACGAATGGCTGGGAAACAAAATGGATGAAGAGCGAACTCGACAGAGCCTTGAGTTAATGTTGCTTCATTGTGACAGACCGCAGCGCCTCGTTCTCATCATATTTTCATTGGAAATTGTTTCAAACGTCGATCTTCATTTTCAAGCTTTTTGGAATGTTCAAACGTGCGAAAGTTTGCGCTATCAATCTTGTAAATTGCTTTCGACAAGATGCTTGCCAATGACAAGTCTGTCAGAAAAGTCAAAAATCTTTAAAGACCCGCGATTCTGACTCACTCAAGCATCTGCTATCAAACTTGATGCAGAGAACATTACGAATGTCTCCAACATGTCGCTTAACCATTACAAGATTAATTCACATGCAAACGCGAGAACAATGACAACATTAGAAGCAAGACGTAGACTTCAGTCAGCTGGGAGATGAAGATGAATATTGTATGTCACTATAAATTACACTGGCAATTCATCATATCCCTACGATGATGTTAGGGCTTTTAATCCGAAGGAAAATTGCATCGAAGTACTCCACAATTTCCGGAAAAAATCCTCTTTCATCTTTTTCAATTCCATGTTTATTCACGGGAATACATCCTACACAAACCAATTTGAATGAAATTCTAAAGCTAGAAGTCATAATATCATAGCGAATAGCAAACTATTTTTCATGATGTCGTCGACGCTGGAGTTGAGATACGGTAATGTTAAGAAGCATGTGATCTAGTAATGTTGTTAGCGACTAAAAGCGAAATAAATTGCATAGAAGCTGATCAGATTTCAAGCTCGAAATGTGACGCCTTTCTACGTCGTTGAATGCTTTCGTTCTTGCGTAGCTATCGCAGACTTCAGAAATTTGAATTACTGTGAAACAAGTTTTCTCTATAAATTTAAATTCTTGACGAGCAAGAGTCATCCTTTCGATTCACATTGCAAATTTCGAAGGATTCAAATTTACATTTCCAATTATCTCTACAGGAAGAGGAAGGAAATGTAATAAAGTTAAATTTGAATTCTAACAACGAAAGCTTTCGAGAGAAATACAAAATTTTCTCATTTCAAAAATTTGTCCTCGCATTCGAAGGCGAGAAACATCGACAACAGAAACAAAACTTTAACTTTAACATCTTGATTCCCATGAATGCGTCATTTCAATGCCTCGTCTATTAAATGAGAGCAATTATCCACATCAAGCGTCAACCCGGATTAAGCTCTTCGAAATTTCTACAAAACACATTTACTCAATTTGAAGTGTTCGCTAACATAAAAGTGTCATCGCAAAGCTTGCGGCTGGAACGAGAGTGAAATAATCCTTTTTGGGGTGGAACAAGTGCAAAATTCTCACATTTAGAAACATGTTGATGTCGAAATGGAATCGGACGAGATAGGAAACTTCGAGGAAAAACAAAATTTTTAAAATATCGGAAGTTCGTAATAAAATTGTGTCGAAGTTTGCTTTATTGAAAACTAGAAGCTAGTTATCATCACAACCGCTCCAAGCTACAATTTCTTCTTTTTTGCTTTCAAAATACAAACACAAAACTCGCACACGAAACGGCGTCGCATCGAATGACTTCAAAGCGACATGTGGATTGATTCCCTTGAGCGATTTTCTCATTAAAAAAATATTTAAATGACTACGACAAACTTTCCATGTCATCAAAGGCAGGCAAATCTTTACACTTTTAGTTTCTCTGTTATTTTTATTGGCTCAAAAAAGCGATGAGCTGAAAACTATTAAAAGAAATTTTATTTCTTTTCGCAAGTTTGCTGTTCAAGCAAAAAACGATTGGCATGCGATTCTTATTTGAATTTAGCAATAAAAGTTTTGTTGTCGAAAACCTGCTCAGCCGTCACTAAGAAGTCCCATCTGGTGCTTTTAATGGCCACCTTTAGCTCACATTAACGAGAATAAATCGAGCAATAAAGCAGCCGACGTTCGCATTCTTGAAGGATCCAAACAATGAGTTTATTTTTCTTTACACAAAGAAGCTTCTGGCGATTAAAATGAATTTGCAATAATTTAATCATGCCAAATGGAGACAGTGCAATGTTGTCATCAAAAAGTTTTCACATCGAGGCATCTGCGACTCCGGAAACTTTCACAACATAAACTCGTTAATGATGAAGTTTGCTCGCTTCCGCAAAAGCCATTTTCCATCCACTGGAAACATAACATTTTCGGACAAAATCAATTTTAAATTTTGTTGAAGCGGAAAGTAGCTCAAGCTCTGAAGTTAGCCGGAAAATAAATAGTTAAGTGAACGTTTGTTGGAAGCTTAACTTTCTAGCATTTTCATATTTTCATTAAAAATCCACATAAAAAATGATTACCACCGCAAACTGGAGAATCCACCTCACATAACTTTGTGTCTAATCAGAATTTTAATAAAATTTTTGCTTGGTAACGCTGCAATCTCAGGCGTCTCCTTCCTTGTCGTGCCCTTCATCTTGTCAGAAACAGAGCTCGAAACAAAATAAATAATCAAGCACCGAAAAGGTTTCTCGTCATGACGATTTTAGGCTTGCGGCGTAGAACTTAATTGAATCATTGTTGTGAGAATGAAGGTTCCGCTTTGTCGAGGCTGCGAACCATCTCAACAACAAATCGCTTCAATGAGGCAGTGAATGACCCGACGAAAGATTGCTTGCGTAACTTGTTGTGGGTTATTTTGAGAGTGAGAGCTTACAATGTAATTTGTATCTTCCCATGCGATAAATTTGGATCGACACCCGATCGCATGAAGCGTTTGTGAAGAAAATCCCGTCAAGTTTTTATCAGATTTCATTGAAACCTCAATCCCATTCCAAAAACAGTGATGATTCTATCGATTTTCCCATTACGCGAGTGATTACAGCTCACGTTACGAATAGTCGGTTCAACGTCCCGCCCGTCGCTTTTGATTGCATTACGAGCGAAAGAAATCTCATTTGCGCCGATAAAATTTCTCCATTACTAATGGAAGTTAGCAACAACATCATCGTCGACGCCGTCATGCAATTTTCAATGTCGATTTTCTTTGTTTTGCAATCATTACAATGATTACTTTGTCAGATTTTCTTTTGTATCACTAGCTTCGGTCGCTGTTTGACTGCCAAAAACTCAAGAAACTCAAGATCGATTGTAAATTATTCGAAAGAATAGAATGCAAACAACAGACTCTGTCGAGAGCATTCATCAATTGAGTGAGCATTGAGTCTTTATTCGTTGTGATTGCTGGGGAATCTTTTATAATCTGAGAGCGCTCGTTGCGACGGAAAAATGATTAATCGAAAAAGAAATGATTGGAAAACTCATTAATAATTAAAAGTTATCGACAGATGTCGTATTTCTCATCATGACAAGTTTATGAAAGTCTTTGTTTCTATGAATATTCTACTAGGAATTCCTAGGAGCTTTTGAGCAACAAAAGGTAAAGATTGTTCTGTTGATTGTGACTTGTCTCCCGTCGGGTCTCACTGTTTATTTTCGATGAATTTAAAACCTTCAAGTAATAAAAATTTCGGAAAGCAAAACCGAAGAGATGAAAAATTTCCCGAAAACATATCAAAACGAATGAGCTATGGGATTCAGTGAATTCCCTTTTAGAGCTTTCGGATGAAAATCTTTTTATTAAATAAATTCTAAATATTCTTAGTTAAACTAAAAATAGAACATTTCTTAGAAAAATTGCGCAGTTTCTTTTAGAAATTTTCTTTAAAATATAAAAGACGTCGACAATAATTGAATTTTTATTTTTCGCTGATCATCGCGTGGAATTGATTTCACCCTAAAAATATGTCTGAGGTCGGCATCATAAAGGCGAAGGAAAGAATAAGAAATCAATAATCCGCCCAAGGCTCCCTTCATTCTTCGAAGAGTCGTCGAGAGATGAAAACGTGGAGGAGCCTCTTGAACTTCTTCAGCCTACGATTTCTTCAAACTGTTGACACAATCGAAATGTAACTTGCAGAAAAGGTTTCAAGACGATAACAATCGCTGTTCTTCTGACTTTTGGCAACGAAGTCTGCGAGAAACAAAAGTCAACTATTGGTGTTTCGAAGCAAACGAAGCGGCGCTTTCCAAGGTCGAAGCTTATCGTTATCTCTAAGCTCGCTTCTCACAGAATCTCTTTATTGGATCCGCAAATATACGAAATAATTTTATGACAACGAGACGAGCTTGGAATATTTTATCGTCTTGGAGAAGTTGGAGGAAAATAAAAAGTTTCTCCACCAAAACTGAAGAATAAACAGCGAACGAACAAATTTCAACCAAACATTAAGGAGAAAGGGCCATTTGAATAATTTTTCTTCCTTTAGCTTCTTCGCTCATCATCTGTTAAAGTTGGAATGAAGCCAAAGCAAGCGAGCTTAATGAAAATCGTTCGCCAGCTATCGGATGAAATTGTCGCTTCTCGTTAAGCTCGTGGAATAAACTTATTGTTTTAAGCGACAGCGAGATATTCTAATTACGGTCGATCCACTCGAAATACACTTGCTGTTGAAAATCCCAAAACTTTCGAGACCAAGAGAAAACTTTGTTGACGTTTTAGATAAATTGCAAATTAATTCCGACAAACAAAATCTCTTCCTCGATGTTTATTTCTATTCTCGGTGTCCAATTCAGTTAATCACAGTTGTCCGTCTCCGCGCAATCAAGATCTCTCGAATGAACGTGAAAGTGAATAATGGAATTAATGACAAGTGAACAACAAACGCGTCCATCTCATCAACTGTCAGCTATCCAATTTTGTCAATATTGTCATGAGGCTTTTCCTTGAGCACGATGATTATCCATGAGTTTCGTTCGAGATTCGAGAATAAAGTGACATGATTCGTCAACTCTCCCTAATGAGACATCACCATTAGTTTTAGAGTTTGTCGTTGTGGGAAAGCGTTATGGGCTGAGAAAGGAAGGAAAATGGAAATTCCCTGAACGAACATTCATCGTTCTAACGAAAAGCTCGGGAAGCATAGAAAGTGTGAAATGATTTAGCCGTAAAAAAAGGTTTCCACAAGATGATTTTTCTTTTTTTTCCTGTTGTTGGATAATTTATATTTCAGTGTGTTGGGAGTTCGGTGACATGATGAGAATTAAAATATTCATTTGAGCTGCGTCGAAATTACGTTGATGTGGGCGGAAAACGTGTTTTATGAGATAAACGTGATGAACGTCGTTCTGAGCTTTCAAAGTTCACTTTATTTTTCTTCTTGGCTTCTTCATTGCTTCTCCATTAATCAACCTAATCGAAATAAGTCTTCAAGCAAATCCTTCTCAGAAACGAGATAAACGAAAACCGAAGAGCTTCCATTTTCGTGGAAAACTCAAACGCTGAGGGTTAAGCGCTCTCAAAGGTTCAACTAAATCAATTTACAGAATGTCCAGTAATAATCATTAAGACAAATGAATCGACTGCAACTCACGGACTGTTTATCCCAAACATTCTGTTTGATTATTGCTCAGGGCGACGCATCTCTCTAATTCTCTCTCAAAAGGTCACTATATTTAAACTTTGTCGTTCGTTACAATTTTATGTTTACAACATCTCGTTGCGAAAGGTCGCGAATTAAACCCGTCATTTGTCAGTCGTTTCCATTCCTGTTTAAAACGACACCAAAAGACAATTTCGTGCTGATTAGAATTCATAGAATCATGATAAGATATTCAAAGGCATTTTAATCAGCAAGACTTAGCATTTGTTTGGGTTTACAGCTTCACTTTAGAAATCATTAGTATTCCTTTGTTGAATCCACAATGACTCGTGTTCCTTGTCGACAGCAGTTCAAAGGAGATGAAGGATATATATTCAATATGTGAGTTTACCTTTTGCCTATGAAACGACTTGTGACGATGGATGTTTCGTTTCGCTTCGAGCCGAATTTACATCACAATACGATGTTTTTCCAACTCCTCAGCAAAAAAAAAATGCTTTCGCTCGAAGCTCGTTGTCGAAGAATAAAAGGCAAAAGAACGATAATGTATGTTGAATGATACTCAACGTGAGTCGAAAAATGCTAAAGCTCCTTTCTTCTTGCCACATGATTGTGCGGGACTTTGCGCATAGTAATAAGGAGCGCTTGGAAATGACGTCTCTGAAGTAAGGAATGAATAACTTGAGACGTCTTTGTTTATTTAACGAGGACGAAAGTGATACTGGGTAACCATTTTGCGTGAGTCGATGGAGATGGTCACCCTTTGAATATAACTTCTTCACCACAAAATAAGTTCATCACAAATTTAAGTCCTTAAGAAGTCAAGAGAGATGATGACCCTAGAGATGAGAGACAAAGACCTCTTCCTTCAAGTTCTCTTGAAGTTTTTTCTCCTCAGGAAAATCATTTTTCCTTTTTTGTTGCTAACTAAAAGTTTCCCTTCCTATTCAAATTTTCTCAACACTTTTTTTCCCATCGTAAATATTAAAAACTTATAATAACACGCAAAACTTTCTCGTCGTCGGTAGCTTACAGACCCCCATAATTTATTGTTGTTACAATGTAATTGCCGAGTGTAAAAAGTTGAAGTTTTTAAGTTTTGTTGAAACCTTTTGATGAAGCTTGAGTTGTTAATTATTTGCCAGAGCGTTCACTGCTGTGTTTCTCAGAAGGGAAACTTCTACTCGCTGACTTCGAATGAAGCCATATTTCTCCTCATTTATTTTGTCTTTTTCAACAGCAGACGGAGGAGGGTTGAGTTGAAAATTTTCTGCCTTTTCTCCGAAGCTCTTACTCTGAGTAAGTTACTCTCATTCCTTTTTTTCTGCTCTCGTTTGGTAATGTATTGCTTTGTAATATATGCGGCGTTTACTCAGGCAACGTGGGTTTATGACGTCAGTGAAATCCTTCGACAGGAGTCTCATCAGAAGTTTTAAGTATTTCACCCCATACTCGTTACGTAATGCTAAATCCTATTACGTAAACTTTTCTGTCATTTTTTTTCCATGTCGTCGTAATATCGTTGACAGCATTGAATTAAATCGAGAATGAAATGCAGTTGAAAATATCCGTCGCTGCTCTCGATTTCATCTTAAAAATTTAAATTGTCGTAAATAGTAAGGAAGGTACAAATCAGAGAGAGGGGAAAAGCATAAGCAGAAGCAAATTAGAATGGATGAGGCGATTCCTTTTCATGCTGCAAGGCTTTCACCGTTGGCTTCCGTTTATTGCTTCATAACGTTGATGTTTATTGTAATGACTTGAAAATACGACGATGGTTATGATGATGTTTAGTTGTTATGCAACGGTTTATTGTTCATCTCTTCTTACTAACTCGCTCGTTCTGTTTCTTCTTCTTTTGATCGAAGAAGGTCTCGCGTCAACGCCGCAAAATGACAACCTTTGTGTAAGTAATTCAAGAGAACTTTACGGTCGGGAACAATTCACATTAATAATTTGAAATTCCCTCGTTTTCATTCATTTAATTCTCCATCAAATTGACGTCATCTCCGAAGAAAACTTTGAATTTTCTCTTCTTTGACCTTTGTCGACTGAAAAGGAAGAAAGAAGTTTCCTCGTTGTCAGACTGATTGGTTAAACTAGCAGAATACTCTTTGAAACGTCTTTGAAAGATTCACAAAGGTACAGACTGACTTGATGTCGTTTCATGAAAATATCCTCAAATTCTCATAACGAACAACTCAAACATTCAATTATGCAGAGAATTGAAGACCTTCAGCTCCACCTTTCGATATCAGATGCGGATATTTTGACTCTTTTTGTTGCTTGCGGATCAGAACGAAAAGCGAGGAAGGAAAGCGTCGCCTTTCTCAAAAATTCCGGCCTTTTTCACCTTCGCATGCTTGATCAGTGATTTCATTTTTCGTAGACATTTAACCCGGCACATAAAGCTGAGTCAAAGATTATTGAATGTTATTTCGAGGCTTCGAGGGATCACGGTAGTCAACACTTACCCAATCAGCAAACTCTCAGATATTCAATCACTTCAATCTCCATCGCTTCTGCATCAATTCCTGTCCCTTCAAATCCAATCCGATGACATTTTTCTAATTTGCCGCTTCTCATCTCTTTCAATGATAGAATTATGAGCTTGCAGCAAGAATCTGATATGATTGATGCCCACGTGTAAGGGCTTTGTGATGCGTTCGATGTGGGAATTAAACATCGTCGTTGTTATCGAGGACTTTGCCAGTCAATCTATGCTATCTTCACTTCGTCGATGTAATAATCTGATTTGCCTACTCGAGCCACGTTCCAAGTTGTCAGAACTGATGATCGGTAGCACTAAATAAATAGAGCGAGAGCGGTAAACCGGTAACGAGATTAGATATTGGAGTATGTGTGTCCATTGGACGTCTTACTAATGTTTTAATTGCTCGTAAAGCCGTGTCTCTGAACGTTAAATGATGTTAACGGCTGTCTTAATGTTTCAATTCTCTTCCCTCTTCTCTACTTTTAGATCAATGTGGAAGTAATATCAAGATGGTTCAGGGGCTCGAACCGCTTCTAACAGAAACTTTTCTGTACCGGTCGCAGCCCCATTTGCCGTCTCGTCAAATTTTCTTCGAGCAATCGAGGAAAATTGTCCATCCATCTATCGACAGAGCCAATTGGTGGAGGAGAAAAACGAGATCGATTAGTTGGAAAACAGAGGAGACGCATCAAAGTGAGTTTGATTGAGAGAGTTTTAACATTAAACTAATGCAACCTGTTCCATCTTCTCCTTAGTTGTGTATTCTTTTTTAAAAACAAACATGGAGTTCGGATAAGATAAACTTGCCAACTTATAAGGAAAGAAGAATATATCAACGTTATTAAAAATCCAAGCGAGTAAAAGAAGAAAACTAACGAAAGCAAAAAGCTTGAAGCTAAACCCGAGAAAGAATCTAATACGAAACGAAAGCGTCTACTTTTAGAAGTCAAAAAGGCTGTTTCATATACAAACTTACACAAGCAGACTTAATCTTCTGGAAGAAGGGATCTGATATCTCAAAATAAAAAAAAATAACTTCTAAGCGCCCACAAATTCAGCTCCCCGTTAACGAAGAAAAGTATCACGCGTAACGGTTCGGAAAATTGGTGCCAAAATAAATACGTCACTGGAGCCAATTAGGCCATGGAGCCACAACCATCCAACAACAAAGTACCACCAGACAGAGCTCGCGACCATTCACTAGCAACCGAATCATCATCATCAACCATGACAGCCGCTGCCGTTTCACTTCCAACCGTAAGCAACCAACTCGTGTTGTACGCTGATCGTCCAGTATCGTCGGCATCGTCCATCTGCTCAGCCGCTTCGACTGCTTCAATGCCATCGCACTCATCCTCGTCTACTTCTTCGGTTACAGCGCCAATCGAGAAACTGTCACGTCCAATGGCTTTCGATAAGGTAAACTTTCTCATCACTTTACTTTTCTAATGAAGCTCTATACACTAACTCGCATTTGTGACGCTCATCACAATAAAATCATAATTACTGTACGTGGGATGGTTAATAACGAGCAATAGAGCGACAATGCAGAGAGTCTCATGTAACGTGCAAAATGGAGATATGAGAGGATGAATTGCATCTGCTGTTCTGGGCTTACTGTTAACAAACAACACAAAAGACTCAGATTAGTTTGAATAGGCAAAGTTTTAAAGTCTATTTAATGTCCAGTGCTTCATTCTGGGGAAAACATTTTAAGTTCCATTGAATTGAAATTCTTTAAAAGTTCATTTTCCTCCCAGCCTGGGACTCCCAGGAATTGTGTTTATCGATCGAGGAAAGCTAACCTTCTTAGAAAAATTTACTAAAAGAATTGAAATGTTCTTTTGTTGAGCAAATCTTAGAAGCAAGTTTAATCAAGCTTCAATAATTTGATTACGCAGTGAGTTAGATTCTCCCATTTTCCTCGAAAATAACTTGGGGCATGTTTTTAATGTTCTAAAAGCTGAGTTTTACGCTCAAAAGGGGGAAAAGCTTTTTTTTATTGATTTTATGTTAATACATTCACGCAGCAAAACATAAAAACGAGCAGTAAATTTCACTGACTAAAGATATTGATTTATTTTATCGAGCAAAGTATCGTAAAAGAAAAAATTATCCAGAAATTTATTTGAGATGGGCCATTTTGGTTGTCATATCCTGAAGAAGGAAATTGCAACGAATTTTCTACGATAATTCATGTCTCGTTCTCTCATCGTGCAATAAATTAAAACTTATGAAGCATAAAACGTCGCATCCGCAATATTCTCTAATTCTACAATCCTGACCGGATTTTCCTGATATTCCCCTGCTTTCAATAGTGTGCTTCGAGTCAGAGGGAGAACGGCAAAGTTTGAATACTTGGAAGAATGCAATTTGCGTGACTTGTTCAATATCAATAACTTTACTCACATGAAAATGAATAAATATGCGACAAAGTTCTCTGTTTTTGAAAACCGAATATTTAGTTCCAACTAAATCGAGCTCAGCTTGCAGATATTTGATCGCAAGAGTAATTTTATATTTCTAATTTAGATGAAAATATTTTTCCTTTGAAAGCTCAAAGCTCAATGAATTCAAATTGCTTCACAAAGAATCTGAAACTAATCATTGCAACTTGAACCATCACGTCCTTGAGTAACCTCTCTAGGTTTTTCATAAGTCGCGTAAGAATCGACGTCAACGAACTTCTAAATAATGAAGCTGGCGGCGCCAAAGAGGAAAAACTTTTCTAGTTCCTACAAATTAGTTTGATATTCGTGTGTCTGGCATGTAATTTGCCTTCCTCTGCCTCCATTCACGAAGCTTATTTATTCGTTTCGCAACTTCAAATTGAATAGAAAACGAATTATTTACTGTTATTAACATTGGAGTCGAGAAAATCTGACTTCGCCCATCGCGAGACGCGTTTTTCATGAGAGAATATTTTATCGAACGTTGCGTAACGGCGAGCGAAACTTTTCAGCAGCGCACAAAACTTTATTGGCTGAATCGCAGATTATATTGTTCATAAATGTTTTATCTGCGCTTCGATTGGTATCGGAAAGCTCACTTTTGGATGGGATGGTTATATCGAATTAATGCTCAGGACTGGCTGTGGTAGACGAATCCGATTTAACCTCTAATTATGAGTTGATGAATCAAATTAAACAAGCGAACATTTGCAGGAGAATTATGCATTGGAAACGCTGAGTACAGGAGGCGAGAACGTAAATTATTGTTTCGTGTGGCCCGGAGGTCGATAGAGTTTTAATTGCGTGGCTTATAATTCAGCTTGGGCGATTAATTATCAGTGACAACATTGACCATTAATTGCTTGTCGTTCGCTAGTTCATGTTTTCTCTCTTATTCTATTGCGCAGATGGAAGCTCTTGTGAAGGAGATGCAGGACACAGAGAACGGCGTTCCAGTGCGTAGCCAAAAGATTTTTTTGACTTCCATTCCATCAGCGTTCATGGGCTACGATTTGATTGAGTGGCTAATGGAACGACTGAACGTCGAAGAGTCGGAAGCGCTGAACATGGCGAATCAACTTTGTCAACACGGATACTTTTTTCCAGTCAGCGACTCAAAAACTTTAGTAGTCAAAGACGACTCGTCGCTCTATCGCTTTCAATCTCCTTACTATTGGCCATGGCGACAACAGAAAGCGCCCGATCAAATCGAATATGCAATTTATTTAGCAAAGCGCTCGTTACGGAATCGACAACGTCATGGACTCGAGGAATATGAGACTGAAGCTATGGCCTCGTTACACAAAAACCTCAAAGGCAAATGGGATTTCATTACAATGCAAGCGGAAGAGCAAATCAAGTTAGCAAAAGATCGAAAGAAAGGCGACAAAATTGTGAGCGATTCACAAGAGAGAGCATATTGGCGCGTTCATCGAACGCCACCTGCACAGTTTACTCCACTTGAACCGTGCCCTGTGCCATCGAGAGATCGACAGGGAAAACCGAGAAAACGAACGGAAGAAGATTGGAAGCGTGAAATCGAAATAACAAAAACATCCATGGGACGTAATCGAATGAAAATGTCAACGGCTTGCGAGAGCCTCGTAACGTACTTTGAAACATTCTCTGATTACGATCCGTTAATGCAGCCAGCACTGCCGTCTAATCCTTGGGTCACCGAGGACATCACGTTCTGGCAATTGAACAGTGCAATGGTCGAAGTTCCAACAGAGAAACGAGTGAAGCGTTGGTCTATTTCCATAGAAGAGCTCGTCAAAGACCCAACGGGCCTTCAAGAGTTTACAGCCTATCTGCGTAAAGAATATTCTCATGAAAACATTCGATTCTGGTCGGCTGTCAACGACATGAGACGCTCATCGCATTCGCAAATTCCCAGGAAAGCTCGAGACATTTACGAGTGAGTTTTATGCTCTGCTTTTGATAATATTTATTCCAATTTTACTATTTACGCTCGCAGGGAGTTTCTTGAACCAGGTGCACCATGCGAAATCAACATCGACGGCAAAACAATGGAAAAGGTCCAGCAAGGCCTGAAATCACCATCACGGTTCACGTTTGATGTTGCTGCTGATCATGTCTATACATTACTGTTAAAGAAAGATTGCTATCCTCGCTTTATTCGCTCAGAGCATTATAAAAATCTCTTAGCAAATGCCATTCAGCCGTCCCAGAAGAAGAGATTCTTTGGGTTCGGTGGACCTGCGAAGAAGAAGGCTTCCACAACCACTGCTCCAAATCCCGCTCTCTTAACTCAGGTGAACATAAATTTTATTCTTTGGAGATAAATTTCATGGGATTAGGCCTGAAAGGTTATGGCCGCTTGCTGAGTCAACGTCTTCTAATCCTTTTTCCATTGTCCAAACTTAGATGCCGGGCACATCGAACAACTCCTCACTAACGAGACGACGTGGCAGTGATAGAAGCTTGTCGGGCTCAGCTCATGAGTTAGCTGTTTGTGGAGTTAATAAAGATCCAACTAAAGTTGTTCATTCGCATAGTCAAAGCAATCTGAGCGAGATTCCTTTTAGGTGAGTCGACGAATTCTTTCAAATTTCTCTTGATTTCTTTTCTCGCCTTCTCGTTCTTTCTCACACGATAATCATCATCGTGTAACTTGTAATCTTCTATCATGACGCTTTTTCTTTACGTTTTATTCATTTTTCATTTAAAAAAATGGAAACGAACTGAGAACAAATCAATTGAAAGCTTTCGAGTGGTTCTGGTTTAAAGTTTTCCGTTGAATTATTAATTTCCAAGTTGCAATTACCTTTGACTTCAAAAGAGTTTTCTTGAGTTTATCTTTCAAAATTCTGTTTGACATTTAAATAATGAACAGGAATCTCTCGAAGTTTCCGAATTGACTTTAATCAAACTGCTAAAGTCTGAATCAACAAATATTTTTCATTTCCTTCTCTTATGTGTCATACATTTTGGTTTTGTATGAATAATTTAGCTTTTATATAAAAAAGAAAGCTTCGTTTCTTATTTCCTCGCTTCGCCTCTCTTCATGTTTTCTCTATCATGCTTTTTTATTGGTAAACATAGGCGCTATGTACTTACTTACATGAGGAGAGTATGAGTAGCAAACGCTTTTCATATTTTTACCTCGGAGAAACCGAATGAGTTAGTGCTCATTTGTCGGATAACTTTAGAAGCATCCATCGAATGAAAAACCGTAGGAAGCCGAAAAAAAATTAAGCTTTGCATAATTTACTCTGTCTATCATTTAAATTTTGCTTTCCTAGTTCTAGAATTTTTTATTTTCCTTTATCTCGCAACAACAATAAACATTTCAGCTAACCAGATGCGCAGAGAGGGTTGGGACGAGTTTATTGTGGACGTTGTTGTTAAGGGAGACTTTCGCTGGTTTCGACACTTTTGTCAAGAAGCTCTTCAAGTTATTAATCATTGAAACTTCCCACTCACAAGACATTAGCGAAAGCTTTTTTTGAGATAAACTTTTTCTAAGAGCTTCTGGCGAATGTGTCAAAATCATTGAAAGCTTCCCCTCGAAGACTGCACCCATAGCCGCTAAAAGTTGCGGCTTATCCACGATAAAAAAAATACCTCGCCGATCTGCGATAAAGAAGCTTTATTATTCTCAATTTAACTAAATATCTTTTGAGTTAAAATATATTTATATCATGAACAAAAATAAACTGAAACATGCAAATATTTCATTCTTCAGAACAGCAAATGTTTACAGAGGTGATATGCCATCGGGAAATATAAGATTGGCCGAAGGAATTCAGTAAGAAACTAAATTATCGAAAAAGTCAGATCAAATTCCCCCAGAAATTTTCTCAAACTCCGATTCTAAAGTCGTGATTCTTGCTTTGATTTCGCTAATTGTTAACATTTTCTGCCAAAAACGTTGAACGTGATTCTTTAGTTTATCATCTTCTTAGCTTTCACTCCCACTCTATTTGCTTTCACAATAAATATTTGTTGGCTTAGCTTAGCTTCTCGTGTTTAGCTTAAAGTGTTGTCCTTTGATGTTTTTAGAAAGTTAGTTGTGTCATTGATCGAAGAACTAGAAAATTTCATGTTTTACAATGAAGCATTGTTTTGGCATCAAGCATCTTTTAAAAACTTGTTCACAAGTACTTCGAACAAGCCCATAACTTTCTGTAATCACGAGAATTAGAAAATTGTTCTCGAAACATGCAAAATCGTCTCTCTAAATGTTCCAACCTAGATGTTCTTATCCCGAGCAAATTCTTAATTGCACCTTTGTTAACCGAACCAAAGAAATACTTGTAACAGGATCTACTTCAGTTTAAGTTTGATCTAATGAGAATCGATCTTTTTGTTTGCCTATCTTGTTCAATTTCTTTAAGCGACAATTTATTTTAAAGCGAGGCAAGAAAAGTTTTTTCATTTTAACGATCATTTTCTCGTCAGGCGCTAGATTTGTCGTTCTTATTGCACACAGCAAGTGTGAGTCATGGAAAAGTTTTGCGAATAATTTTCCTTTGTTTTCATGAGTTTGTCGAATGAACAATTTTATGACTAACAAAAGTTTCAATTGGAGAATTTCATGTTCGTGAGAGAACAAAGAAAGTTTGAAACTTCCAGCGAAGCATCGTAAATCGTTTTACTCAAATTTGTGCTAAACTTAAGGAATTTGCTTTTAAAAATAAATACAGTTGCTTGGTCAAACAAGCAGATTAATAGAGAATCTAAATAAAAGAAACCACATCAGAGACAGGACAATTCAACATTCAACCACAGCCATCAGTCATTATGATGGCAAAATGTAATGCAATCAAACTGATGCTTCAACTTTATATCGTCAACCTCAAAACCCCGTCACTCGGACATTCCAAATTTAACTGGGGAACGTAAAACTGACAAGAGCAAATACTCGCCGTCATTGTCGCTCTTTTTCTCAAATTGTTAGCAAACTTTTTTATTCTAATTTTTATCTCTCGCAACTTTAGCATTTTTTTCTGTCGTTAGCTTTTCACTTTTAATGTTTCGTAGCATTTTATTCATGACGGATCAGTTTGAAATTGGCTTTAGCTTGGACCGAAGCCATTTGCTGATTGCGTTCACAAAAGCAAACAAAGAGATCTCTGATTGCTATCGCCACAATCTATCAACTATTGTACAAACATTTCGGATTATATCATCAAAATGTTTAATTTATCGATTTCTCGCATTGATTGCTTAATTTTGTGTCTCCACTCGAATTAGACTAAGAGATAATCAGAATAATTCTGTCAATAGTTTAGTAGCTTTTTAGTCAAAGTTGAGACGATGATAGGACAGTCAATTATCGTCCAAGCTTTTTGGAGAAAAGTTTTTGAACTCAAAACTCATTCCTACGTCGAATCTGTGTGTCGATGTTGTAATGTAGAACTTCTGTGTGACTATCATGAGTTGTAATGGTTGTTGCCCCAAAAAATCTGTGAAGTACATGAGTTCATGGGTGGACTTAATTAAATTGATTGTTTATTTAATAATGAAACCCAAAAGAAATGTTTGCGAGCCCTTCAACGAAGAGAAATTAATTTGAGTTTTAAATTTTCAATTCAGGGAGCCAACGAAACAGCTCGAAACGACTTTTGAGTCTTCGGGGACTGCTTGTAGCGTTTGTCCCTGGGATACAATCGAAAACGACCCGCCAACGCTACAACCTCCACCATCGCCATCGCCCAGCGCATCAAAGTAGATGAAAAATTGGCTGATTTCTTTTTCAAAATTGCTTAGCTTTACTGTTTTCATTTTGCAGACCAAAACTTAAAGTTGATTTACCAACCGTACCATTCACATCGTCATCAGATATCGTAAATACCGATGTTTCTGAACGAATGAAACGGTCGTGCGGCATACGACAGAATACATTAGACTGCGACTTTCATAGTACAAAACGTTTGTCACCGGCAGTAAATGAGCAACGTCGAGCTTCAATGACGATGGCTCCCAGGTGAGACATTAGATAACGAGAGAGATTTTGTCGCGGAAGCTTCCGCAAAGCTCTTTTATGATATCATAAAATCTCCATTTTAATGAAAATTGCAGATTGGAACTTTAAATTTCAATTACAGAATATCTGAGTTGCAATTTAACGTCACACCACCTCCGACTGTTACAACAACATCAGCTTCCGATGAGGTTTATGGTGCATCGGAGCTTTCGTTGGTTATTGATAAGGCTGACAGTATAGAAGAGGAAAAAGATGAGGAACAGGAAGCAACTCATCAGGTGACAAAGTTTTCAAATGATGTGATTGAAGAAGAATCGATTGCATTGAGTGACTCCGGTGAGTCAATAGAGCGGAAATTATCCGTCGCTGCCGTCATCGTTGAAGATTTGCAATCGAAACAGCAGTCAAGGCCCATTGAAGCATCTCAGCTACCGCCCACATCTACCAGCACTCAAACAATTCCAACGGAAGAATTCCCTGAGGCTTCTGTTACTGCTGTTGCAATCAATCAAGCCGATGATTTCAGGGAAAACGCTCAATTCAATGTCGAAACGCAACAAGAGACAAAACTAGCACAAGAATTCGACGCTTGCTCGCGTTCGATGAAAGACAATGACGATGAGTCAGCTAAAACGTGTTCAGACGCCTCCAGGTCGTACGACGACCAACAAGAGAAGGAATGTCTTTTAGCACATCAACAAACGATGTCACAAGACGAAGATTATGAGGTTGCAATGGTATCGGGATTACTTCCAGGCTGTGTCGCTCCAGCGCCTACGCCTGCTCCGTCAATTGCTCCACTTGCTGAGACAGAGGTTGATAATGCCGAAGACGACGCAGATAATTTCACAGAATCGTGTGAGAATATCGAGCAGAAGCCGGAAGTTGAGCGGAAGAAGAAGCGTAAGGAGAAGAGAGAAAGGGAAGGAGGTGAAGGTCAGAGTCAGTCGCAAACGGAAGCTGACTGCTCAACTGATCCTGAAAAATCCAAACGAAACGCTGTGTGTCCATGGGAAGATGAGTAAGTAAAAACAGAAATTTCATAAATCTATAAAAGCTTTTTGGTTTATTAAAGCTCCACAAAGCTCATAAAAAGTTTTCCGCAATGAAATAAAATTTATTTTTCATTGCGGCATATTCATATTGCCCCATTAACTAAGTTTTAAATTTTAATTAACGTAAATTATTTGTTCCAGGGACGTTACGACGACAGTCGAAGCACCGTTCGTTAAAACATACGCCACACTTGGATATCTTTAAAACAAAAATATAGAGAAAAATATATTTCTTTCTAACTTCTCTCCTCTTCTCTCTAATCCATAATCTCTAAAGATCAACATTTTCTAGCATAAAAGAGAGCAAACAACATAAAGTAAAAACTAATTGAACATATTATAGAGTTGTAATCGTTCATAAACTATTAAAGTGAATAACAAAATGACTTTTCCAAATGATGGGAATATTCTCCTTTTCCTTCATACTTTCGTCTTAATCAGCATGAAAGAAAATTAAACTGAGAATAAGAATTAAAATTCAGATGACAGTAAGAAAGAAAGAAAGCTCAGAGAATCAACTTTCGTCATTAAAATCTATAATCAGAGCAAACTACTTCACAGCGAACAAATAAGTGAACAAAGCGACGTTCGAGTTGAGAGTGAGCGAATAATTATTGCAAATTTTACTGCAAAACTTTTCTATTGTTTTCAAAAGGGCTTGTTAGGAGATGTCGGACATGATGCTGAAGCTTTTGAGATTAAAACGAGCGAAGGGAAGATTACCGGATGAGGGGAAACGAATGAGATTTTTATGCCGCAAAACATTTTTGTTCGATCGTAATTTCGCAAATGAGTGGAGAGCTCAAAGCAAAATCCTCTTTGAAGGGCATGGGAAGGTATGGCTGTGACTTTTTTTTCCTGCTGATGGGCGTGATGAGCCTTTTGCTCGATGTTGAAAAAAAGAAGCAAACTTGAATTATTCAGATTGGAACTCGAATAAATTAAAACTAAAATAAAACCGTCGAAATGAGAAAAATAATTAAACGAGAGCCCCAATTGAAAACATTCATTGAACATCATGAATTCATGAAACAAATTAAAAGCTGAAAATAGTGTTTGTGCAATCTGAGATAATTCAAGTCAATGAACGTCGCCATTTTTCCGCTGCGTAGTTATCTTCTCAGCTCGGATAAAAACGGCTTCGTCGAAAGAACTTTTTTTTTCAATTCGAACAAAGAAAAACATTTGAAAGACATAAAAAGAAAAATTCCGCGTCATTTATCGATAAACAAAATCAATAGAAAACAACAAATAGAACGAGCTAAGTTAGCAGAGAATACTCGACAGTGGTGGGAAAGGATCGAAGTTTGATTGTTTCATGCTAATTTTCTGGCAAATATTTAACATGGAACTAAAACAAAAAGTTTTTTCCGAAATGCCGCTCTTGAGTGCTCTCTGCTTTATCGGTCGCTAAACATCCTTCCGGGGACGTTTGGTTAGACGCTGTATCACGTTCGTTAGTGCAAATTATAGGACTCAGGTGGAAAAGGATCAAAGTTCACGATACTCCCGGCCCTTTACACGTGCAGTGAATAGATTTAGACTTCACCATGTAGACGTGACACGAAATTAAACAAAAACAGCAACGAAACATCGAAAGATAAATAAGAAAATATTTCAGTGCATGTAATCGTAAATATTGTAATCTTATATCTTAGTGACAAGTCATAAGGAAAAAAGAAAAGAAATCTAAATATTTACGTAGTGGTTTGAAAGTTTTATGATGGAAAACATAAATAAACTACATTGAATGTGTTTGCTAACAAAACTGATGGAACTTATTAAACATAATTAAACCTTTAATCATTGATAGATATTTGCGCATACAAAATCATATTTTATCGTTCCAAATGAGGAGAACATTTTGATAATGATCAAGAAATGCGATTCCATTTGAATTCGTCGCCGGAAAAGTTTTACGAGCGAACCAGGAATATTTTTGATGTTGCGAGCAACAAAAGCATAAAGTAATTAATGCGATGCTTGAGGCGGAGGAATGTTTATTTTTGGAAGGACGGAGCTGTGAGCCCACGTTTAAGCAGAAACTTTTTAACCAAAGCCCCAAAAAATTTACTAATGTGTTTGACTACCTTAAATTTTATGAGACGAACAAAGCGTTAAGAGAGCGTTGCGTAACTTTAATTCCTAGTTATATTTAAAATTTACATAGCATCTGGTTGAAATGAGGAACAGTTTTTTCTAAAAATCAAAATCAAAGCAAAATGATTGAAAGCGAGAAAATATTTTTTCTTTTGATTAAACTTTGAACAAATTTTTGCGCGTGAGAAATTTCTCGCTGCGATAACACGTTTGTTGAGAATGGATTTTACACCTCTAGCTGAAAGAATTTGCATGTTCACTTGATGAAAAATTAAAGGACATCACAAAAGACATCACGAAACCAACAACAACAAAAAAAGTTTTCATCGACATGAAGTGCAAATTAAAAAGCTTCCGCTCATCGTAACGTGCATCGACTGAGACAAATTTCAATTTCCTTTCGTTCTTGCCATCCTGAACTATTCGAGTTTATAACTGTGACTTTATTAGATATCGTTTCATAAAATAATAAGGAAACTTTCCTTATTACTAAAAAATGTTTAAAAAAAACTTTTCACTTCCTCTCTTTGACAAAATATTTAATTTCATGTTGAACTGGACCAGAAACAAGTAAAAAAAGTGAAAGAGAAACTAATTAATTAAGCTTAAAATATGCGCATTAATTATTCGATGACGTTTGTGTTAACGCCCACTCTCTTTCTCCACACACTCTTCCTCTTTCTCTCTCTCTCTCCTTCTCTTTTTCCAAACCTTTCCAACTCACAAAAAATAATTTTCCATTTTGCAGCTGAAAAAAAAATATTCGAAGAAACTTTTTGAAAAAATGAAAAAACTATGCGTGTTTAGAGGATTTTAATATTGCGTATTAATGGAAGTTACTAATGATTGATAGGATTAAGAAGAATTAACCCAATTTATTCTATCAATTAAGATTAAATTAAGGATATGCTTCTAGAAATATAAACTTAGCAGTAAGGGGGACGTTTCGAATTGCTTTTTTGTTTAACTTCGCTCTAACGATCACGAGATGAAGAATAAGAAAAAGCCCTAATTGAAGTCTTTAATCTTTTTGTCTACGCAAACGTAATTGGATTATTTAAAATGCAAGGCCCATTAAGTGAAGGACGAACAACAACGTGGGTCAGCAGAGCGGCAAGAACAAGAAAAGGAACAAAAAAGAACTTTACGATTTGTAACAAGTCTAGGAAAAATGTTTTACGGCATAAATCTTTCTTCCTTAGATTTGCGGCTCTTTTTGTGAGTTAGGGGATTCATTTTCAGTGGAAAGCAGTGCCATGGTTCAGTAATCTGAAGAAGTTGGGCGTGGGAATTTCTCTTTCCTTCAATTTTACTTTTTATTTTACTGAAAAGTTGCTCGAGGAAAAGTTGATTTACATGTTTTATGACTTCGCAGACTGTGAGTTGTTTAATGCAAGAACATTGCAGACATCGAAAATCATTTTAGAATCAATTTGCATGTTTATATTTTTGAATGAGTTTACGATTATGAAATATAAAAAAAATTTAACAACCAAAAGCTCTCAACAAACCGTCGTTTAATCTCAACTTTTAAAGCTTTACTTTAACTTCAAAAAAGCAACAAATTATATCAGCTAATGATGAAGCTTGTTAGGACTTAAAGTTGCTCAATGCACCCGCACAAACACACATTTTCGACAAAAACGAAGCTTTCAATTAAGCCAACAGTTTTCCTGGAAATGTGCGGAAGCTTTCAGAAGCACACATAAAACAAATTGGCCTAAAGGTAGAAGAGTCACGCCGAATATTTTTCTGTCATCAGATTATTTTCAATTCATCTCAGCGCAATGCAAACAGCGAATTCATTAAAAAAGTTCGAGAATGTCATTTCACGGAGAAAGGAAAAAATTCACTTTGATTACAAAAGTTTTTTTCCCCGTGAACTTTCATTTGTGTTGAAGTTCACCGCTTTGTAATGCAAACATATTGACGAGATAGATACGCTAAGAAACACAATCTCTGCACAATTTTTCTCCAGAGGCTCTCTCTGATTCACGATCAACAGGATAGGAAAATTTTATCACTTTTAAAATGAATGAGAGTAAAACTCAAATGTTTCTGAAGAAAATACTAAGAAAACTTGAAAGTTAAATTAAAAACCTTTGAAGTTAGTGTAGAACGTGAAGAGAAATCTGAATTCTGTTAGAATTTCATGTACATAAAATAAACAAATCAAACAATAAAGTTTAATACGAGAGGAGAATAAAAAAATATTTAAAGCTATTTCAAAATGTTATTTGCAAAGTAAAAGGAAAAAAAGTGAAAGAAAAATTTAAAAATAGAAAAAGATGAAGTTTTAAATTCATAATTGAACTATTGATGAGGAAATCCAGTAAGGCTCCTGCACTGAGAATAAAAGAATGAAATCTTGATGCAACTGTAAAGGATTTCAATAAGTTTGAAAGGAGCTTAATGAAAATTGCTCAGCTTTTCATTCTGAATTTAGTTGAGAAACTATTGAGTTTTCTACAGTTGCCACAAGTCAATTAAAACTTTATATTTCTCAGTGCGGAAAGCTGCAACTTGGAGGTTTAACTTTAAATGTGCCCGTTAAATCTTAAACTGTGGTTGAAAGTCCAGAGACATAAATGCATTAATTGACTTCTTATTCGACAACATTCAAGTTCAATGGACTTAAGTTTTCAATCTCAAAACTCAAATCAATGTCACATTCACGATAAATTCGTTTGTTATATGAAAAATACTAATTTTTAACATAAGAACATAAAAATTAATTTTCCTTTTACTCAGTTTAGCTTACGAGTTGATTTACGAGAACTCTCATAATGAAGATCAATTTAATTGATTTGAAAAAACGATAGAAATTATTTAATAAATGATGAAACCATGATAACAAGTATTTATATGGAAAAGGAAAGTTATGTGAAAATAAGAAATCATTTATGTCAAAATTGTAGAAGATCGAATAAAAGTACAATAAAATGTTAAGCACATGACTTTTAAATTTTATTTCAGAGAATTAAGAGACGATATTTATTTAATTTTACTTTCGAAATTCCTTGAATTAGTTTTGATTGGCCTAACATTTACTTAATGACCATAATGAGAGAGGGTTTTCCTTTTATTTTTAAATATTTTTCTGCTTTCACATGCAAAGTCTTCCAACCAATTCAGAGAGCTTCGTAGAAAGATACCCAAAATGTGTTTTAATTTAAAGATAAGAAAATTATATTTTAAAGCTCGATTGTGTACTTTAAGGTAATTGAATGGTGAAAGAATTACTTACCAGTCAAGTTGATACCATTGAAAAACAAGTCAAGCTTCAAGACAAAGTGAAACCTTTCTTTAAGATCGTAATCGGCGAACCCTTTGTTGTTGAAGTTGCTAACCACAGTTTGGTGACTTTGAGTGAATTACTATGCGATTATGTAAATTCTTCGTTTTATTCCGAGAGCTTTCAGCGAAAATATCTTGAGAATTTAGTGTTGACAATCGCCGTTGTTCTCGCTCGACTAAAGTACAATGCACAACAAAGTATTGAGAAGAGCTTTGAGGAAGGCGACAAAACAATAACATTCAATCTTGAAGAATGAAAATCACTTTTTCACTCTTTAAGTGTTTCTCTTTTATTTGCATCGAAATAAATATTTTTCCATCTTGAGTTATACAATGTTTGAATGCATTCACAAGGAGCTGACTTTAAAATGGGATTGTTTATAGAAAGAAAAGATTTACATTAACGATTCTTACAAGGATTTTGAGCTTTAGTCAAAACTTTATTCCATTTTTTCTTATTGTAACCTGAATCATTTTAATTCTCTCGAAAAGACTTTGACTTTAAATTTCAGAATTAAAATGTTTGCACAACTCGTCGTTGAGCGAAAAATTAAATATTTTTTTATGCGAATTCATTGATAAACATTTAATTACATCAAGAAACATAATTAAACACTTTTTAAATCGAATTCAGAGACCTCAGAGCTTAAATCAAATTTCGTTGGAAATTAAATTAGGCTCGAGTAATATTTTTATAATTTTAAATAATTTCTGGTCCTCTCTCGGCATCAACCTCATCACACAAATATTCCAATAAATCTTTCCATTCAACGCCAATTCATCTTGTTTTGTAATTTTTGATTGTCATACTCTTTACAACAATGTTTATAAATTTTGTTTTTGTGCAAAATTTCTTTCCTAGCAATCGACGGTGGAAAAAGTTTTAAAAGTTTCAAATGAAATTTTATCGAATCAAAGAATCATTTCATTTCGTAAACTTTTGCAAAGCGTTTGATCAAAAAATATTTTCCCTATCGGTTCGAGCTACTTGTGATAGCTTGGCGACGATTTTCGACTACGTGACTTTGACGGTCTTGATGGTGATTTGAGTGTGTGCCTCGACCTTAATGGATCGTCGTATCGAGATGACAAGTGGCTCCACGCGTCTGTTGAACATCGTTTTCTCCATTGAATCAAATCGAAAACTTCCGCTTGCAAATCAGGCGAGAGTTCTCGAAATATTTCCGAGCCAGTGAGTTCGATATGCTGTGAGAGAAAAGACAAGCAACTCGCTTTCAAAGTGTTCGCATTGAAGCGATCTGAAATGCCAAGCATGCAAATTACGCTGTCAGTGTCAATCATCGACATCAAGGTCTGCTCACAAACTTCCTGGAAATTTTAATTCAATTTAAATTTGATGGGAGAACTCGCTAACTTTGTTTCAAAATTCTTACCTTCAAACTGTCGACAGAATATCGATCGGCGAGCAGCATCAGTTCGCAAATTGACTCGATTCCTACGTTTTTGTCAACAGGCGCACCATACAGATAGAGTAAAAATCGTCGAAATATCACAGGCGATGTATCATAAATTGTTATTTTCCTAGAAAACGCAAAGAGTTCAAATGTTTGTCTATGAAGAAGTTACAATCACCTACCTATTGATATCTTCTTGCATACCCGACAAAAGTGCTTTGCGCAAATACTCGCAACGTGACGCTACAATGACACGATGAGCTTTGAAAATGTGATATTCCTTCTTTGCAGTTTCATCGCCGTAATCATAAACGTTCGAGGGTGCGATAATGGCAACAGGTGTCGTTGATAAGGAGACGGAAACGTCCGACACAGTCGAAGTCGTGATGACTTCAAATTCCATGTCTGAGAGATGTCCCGAGTGAAGAAGCTTAAGCTAAAAGACAAATAATTTTTAAATGGAGTCAAAATTAGTTTGAAAGGAAGTTCTTACAGCGTTCTTTGACAAATTCGAATTGATGGCATTGGGCGATTCACACAGCCCACTGAAGAGATTTATCTTATAGCTATTGTAGTCCTTAATCAACTTTGGTTCGCTATCTACGTTATCACTATCACTTGCATCGAAATGTTTGGCAACATTGCGTTCCAACAGCCCGAGTTGAACGAGTTTGTCGGTAAAGGCGCTTTTGTTAACCAGCTGACACAGCTCTAGAATCGGATAAAGAAGGGTGGCCTTGTGCTCTAATAGCTTGCTGAGGATTCCATTCTACAAAGGAAATAATTAGATATCGTAAAGTCTTTCTCTTATAAACTCACAATGTGACTCGTTGCAAATTTAAAGCAAAACTTGAATTCCTTCCAACCAAACTTGTCGTCCATGTTTTTTGATAAATCTTCCAAGCGTTCAATGACGATTGGAATCTCAATCAAAACGTGATCCATGTTAATGCTGATGCAGTTCTGCTTCTCAGTTAGATTCATGGTCTTGAATGTCAATCTTAAAAAATAAAATAAATTTGAAATAAATTAAACAGGTATTAAAGTTGACAAATTTACTGTTTATGTTGAAGAATTTCCAAGATTGAATTGACTTTCCCGTAAATGTCATGTAGCTTCTTCACCTCACAAACGTGAAGGAAAAACTTTAAATCTTTGTCAACGGCGCTTGCTGAATTATTTTGTCCTTTTTCAATTCTTTGTCCTTCCGCGTCGTCTTTCTCAGCATGAATGCTCTTGCAGATCGTTTCAAAAGATTTTTTCAAATTCTCAAGAAGCTCGGTCGTGACATCTAACGCTAGAATGATCTTTAGAAAAGCTTTTTTAGAATCGTGAAGCTTTTGAAAGCTAATATTCATTAACTCACCTCAGGTACCAAATAAACAACCAACTCTTCTCTCTCTTCTTGCTGCAGTGACTTCATTATCATCAAAACATTCTGAAGCAGTTGGTGGAGTTGCGAAATAAAGATTGGAACACGTGACTTAATGAACTTGATGATTTCGTTACGTTGAAAACGATTGAGAAACGTGTCCTTGGAGAAGATTTGCGAAAGTTGAAGGAACAAAGCGAATCCAACTGAAATTTCGCATAAGCACTGCTTAAAGATCTGGCACAGAGACGACGGGCATCGAGCGAGATTATAGGGATTCAGCATCAACACCATTCGATTCAAGCAGCCATGAATCTCCATGAATAAATCAATAATGACTTTCTTAAGCTTAATGAGTCGAAGATATTTTTTGCATGGAGCAATCATTTTGTTGAGTGGAGAAATCGTTGCGCAAAGCTTCAACAAACCTTCAAGTTGACGTTCGTTTAGATTATGTGGCAACGATTCACTGTAAAGCCAATGAAGTACAGGCAACATCGTTTCTTTTGTCAGATTGAATAAAACAGAAACGGAAGTGAGTGGCGACGATGGAGTAAGTGGAGTGTCTAGCGAGAGATTCATAAACGGCAATGGACTGCTTCGGACGCGAAACGGCGACGTAGGATTCTTGAAAATAATTTGAGACGACGACAATCTCAGCTTATGTTTCTGATCATTTTTTTTCTGCAGCGACTGCTGATTTTGCGTGGGTGTAGTTGACTGAACAGGAGGAAAATTGAATACGCTTTCCTTCGAATTGTCCTGAATACTGTTGATGTGTGAGTCAGATGATGAGATTTGTCCATTCTTGGAATGGCCCAGTGAAGCTGACAAATGGTAAATGGAATCGCGTGATGACGTCAAGCAGTTGAATGAATTCGAAATGTGGTTTACAAAGTTGGGCGAGAAGTTAAACGTGCTTAGGTGGATTGTAGGCGGTGAGAGGAAATTCGACTGAGGTTGTGTGGGCTGAGCATTTGAAATTGTTGACAAGCTACTGCAGTCGAAGCCATTGAGGCGAAGAATAGGCGAATGGACTTCAAACTGAAAAGTTGAAAATAAATTATTAAATGAACATGAAAACATTTCGAATGCGTTTACCGATAATCCATCAGAACTTTTGATGGTGACGTCACTAAAGAACTTTTCTTCAAATGCTGAGAGAAGTGTGTATTGAATCGATTGACCGATTGACTGGTCTTTCTTGATTCTTTTGCAAGTCAAAGTACACCATCCCTCGCAGTTTAGAGTCATATGCTCCATTGGGTTGACACTTCCAGTTCGGAACTCGATGTGATGACCAGTGAACGAGCGGAAGAGTAAGCCAGGGACACTTGCCAGATGATCCATGACTTCAAAGGTCTCACAGCTGAAGAAAATGTCAGCGGATTCGTTGCCAGTGCTGTATTTTGACTTTTCATCGTCAGCCATCGACTTCGAGAGCCAAATCGTAGGTGAAGACTGTTGATCATCGCCGATAGAAACGACTTGGATTGAGAATAAATCATTGAACCAAATAATGTCCCCAGACTCGTCGAGAAGAAACTTGATTCCGTTTAAACCGAGATTCTCGGAGAGACTCGAATCGAGTGATTCGACGATCTGAAATTATCTTTGATATTTTTTTTACATTAAAACGAAATAATTTTTCAAAGTTACCTCCCAATAGCCGAAGAAGGAATGGTCGGCTGTGCTGTTGCAACTCATTTTCTTCTCTTAAATTTAATGTTGTTGGTAAGTCTGAAAGTCAAAAGTTAATTAAAAGCTAATTGAAAAGTTACCAAACTAACTTTCTGCAGCTGAAAATTTTCTACGCCATTTTCCTTTTGTTAAAACTTTTTCGTGTGAAAACTTCTACGAAAATCACTTTTTCCACATGATCGTAGTTGAATCTAGCTTCATGCATAGCACCAAGACGAGAAACGATTCACTGACCACGATTACCCGACATCTCCAAGTCGAAGCTTAAAATCATTTCCAACTAAATTCACAAATGAAAATGATTCTTCCTCTGCGAGTTTTCACCATGTAAGCAGAAGTGAAATGAAAAGGAATTCGAATTGGAAAGCTTTCCAGAGAAAGTTTCCCAAAATCTCCATGACGTAGCGCTGCCGTCAAAGTTTCCAGAAAGCGGGAAATCTGAAGCTTTAAAGAAATAAAAACTCGATTGCTGGCGAATTAATGATTTTTTTATTATTCAAGTTCTGTCATTGTAGCGAGATTTTCTTTGAAATGATTAAGATAATTATTGGAATAGCAATTGTGCTTGTGAGGGAGGGAAAACTTGTGTTGACTCTTCAGGGCTCAGAGATTTATTTTTCGACTTCTCGTCCCCTTCGTTCTAATCTTCGGTTAACGAGTTAACGATCCATTAGTGAATCACTATTAGCAGAAAACAAAACAATTAACAAGGTTGCATTGCGAGAAGAAATTGAGAGTTGTGAATTTTTAGTGTTTTGTTGGCTGGTTTCTCTAACAGTCAAAGCGAAGATTCACTATCCATTGAAAACTGTAATTATTATTTTAATAGTAAAGCTGTGCCTCATCGTTGTCGATTAATTTCCTGGGCGATATCTGTCGAGAAACGAGAAGAAACGCCAATCAATGATTATTGCTTATCTTCCGCTGCCCATCGATTGATCGTCATGAATAAAGCTCAACGAACATGCGAACGCATCGTGATGCAAATTTAATTACAGTTTGTCGAGCGACGGCGCTTCATTAGGCGATTAAATGACACAGTAATTGACTCACCTTCATGTGACGGACATCGTCGAAATTAAAATTGTGGAAGAACGCGATGCGCTGGAGAGCGAGCAACGATTTCAAACGACGCTGTGGGCTCGTCTCCAGTAATCGACGAAGAAGATCTTTCGATGCATCATTCAATTCACTCTTCAGCAACATTAGCGTGATGTAATCAACTGGTTTAGCCTCATTATCTGCAATTGCACACCGCGCGTCATCAACCTCATCGAAAAACTTGAAATCTTCATCTTTCTGTGAATAAATAAAAATACTAGTGACATTAAACGTGCGTCAATTGACATTTCCGTCTCATCCTAGAACCTCAGTTGGCAAAGAGTTTTTCAATCGTTCTCTAGCCAGTAACCAAAGTGCCAATGACCTCTGTTCAAGAAGTTAAAATCAAGGGCAGAGTCGAGCAACTCCAGTGCGAAAATTTATGCTTTTGATGCATCGTAACATGATTTTTTATTGCTCGATGTAACCATCATGTTCTCAGATTGCAATTGTTTCTTTTCCCTCTCTCGTAGACATCGTTCTTTGAACCTTTTAAACACAGGCAGAAATCTCCTCTGCTTTGCATAAAGAAAGGTGGTCGAATAAATTATGGAGACTGTGGAGATCAAGGGAAGCGATCGTCATTGACGTCATGCATTGGCTTGAAAAACTTTGATTGAAATTCTTTAGTTTTGACTTAACTTGCGAATTAATCCAAATAGCAAATCGCGAAACCTGTCATGAACCAAAGAGAGAGAAGAAAGTCGTTGACCGATCCGAATTTTGCTGAACGATCGCAAGAACATTTGTGTTACCGTTGGTCAGTTCTCCGTGTATGGAATGTCAGGTAAAGGCAAAAAGAAAAGAGAGAGAGACGACAACCGCGATCTATAAATTTCGTTATTTATCGAGGAGAGTTGTGGGATTGCAAGAGCTGAGTCACCGTGACGATGTGACAGTGCTTGATAACAAAACGACGCGACTTTATGAGATTGACCTACAATCCCAACTTGAATATTAATAATTTGCGTCTCGAAATTGCTGCTTGATGATTGCAAACGAAATAAAAAATTCCACTTTTCATTTTCTTTCGTGATGCAATCGAAATCTGAATGACACTTGGTTTAACGCCTTTAACGGCAGATAAGAATCACCGAAGGATTACCGTAAATGTTAATTGGTTGCAGACAAAGTCGTTGCTCTTGGCGAGACTAAATATTCCATGAACTTGAAATCTTTTCGCTACAATCATAAACATTACTCGCAGTCAATTCTTTATCAACGTCTTCGTTTTCAACTTCCATCAGACACAACATGATAGAATGAGCATTATAACATTACTTCGAAAAATATTTAAAGCTGCATTGCAATCAGCTGCAAGGAAAGGGAGAGGCTTGCTTGCTCTTGAGTTGGTTGAACAGGAAATTGAGTTGAAGCGATGAGAAGCTTAACCTGAAGCGCTAGTCGTCCATTAGCTCACGTCACCTCTCGGCCGTTCCTCGACAACATCGAAGAAAAGGCGAATGTGGAATGCCTCCGAGTTGAGTTCATAAACTTTTTTTTATTGTCTTGTGAAAGGCAACGAAAGAATTTATGCGTCGCCTGTTACGATAACGTTCTCTAGACGAAGTAAATTTTCTCCGTAATGGGTGTTTGACGTGCTTCAAGTTTTTCGTTGCTGCCGAGTTGAGAAATTTTCACAAAAGAAAGAAAAAAATAAAGTCTTTTCAGGGAATCTTCAAAAGTCTTTAGAACAACTTCCACTTCCCCGAATGAGGAGAATAAATTTTTCATCTTCGCTTTGCGGCGATTTTCTCTCAACGTGTGTTTTGTTGCGTCGTTCTCGACTCGCCCGGCTCGTATAAAAGCCGATGAGAGAATGAGAAAAGGCTTAAATTCTGTTTCATTATCAACCTGATTAGACGTGCATTTCGTTCTCGCCATAAAGTGAAATATTTTTGTGTGAATTTTAAATAAAATAAACATTATCAGGTAAGACTTAAGACTCATCATGATGGATTTCTTGTGACTTTGCGATCTTCAAAAATTGATGTTATTGATCACTGTTAGTTTGATTAAATTAGCTCAAGTGATTCAGATTTTGACGAAATTCTTATTTAAAATTACAAATAATTTCAAGAATTTCAAAGAAACTTTTAAAGTAGCCTATGACAGTAAAATTCTGTTTATATTGAGAATGGGAATGGTTCTATTACTTCCAAGTATCTGACCTCTGAGCGATACCCAAAAAAAAAGCGTCGAACGAAAGAAAAGTAGATCAAGCTCATGATGAGCTATCATCATCTATTATTCCATTAACTTTTATTCACGCCGGTTTCTTGAACTTTCGATATGAGAAACTCTCATTCAATTATTCAATTCTCAAGTCACTTCTCGTTCCGCATGTGTCTTTCCACGAAGATTTCGTCGATTTTTTTGGGTCAAGTAGATCACAAAAGGGAAGAAGCGTTCGTTGTGTAACGAGTCCAGGAAATCTTATGATTCTTTCAATTGTCAGACCTCGACTTCCCGTCTAGCATTTCTAAACTTTCCGAACTTGCACGTTGCTTAAGCTTTCAACAAATGAACTTTAATTCATTCATGATCTGTCCCTTGCGTCATCTTCACAATACACAATTTAATTTTATCGTTTTGAATGAATTGATCATCAAAAAAGCTCTGGAACAGAAATAAATTATTCAATTAGTCAAATCAGCTGCTGTGTCAGTCAAGAGCTGCGGCGACCTCTCCCGTTGTGAATTATGCAAATTCCGCGATGCAGTAAAACGCGACGTTTCAATGAGCGCAATTTTTAGTTTTCGCCTAATGAATATTAATGAGATTTGTGGTCGGGCAAGCCTCAAGGTGAACTATGAATCATGCGAACTGCGAATCTAAAACATTTCTCTTCTTCTTTTCTTCCGCAGAATGAAATTCCAAGTTGCGTTTGTCCTTTTCGCTGTTTTGGCCACCCTCGCTTATGCCGTCCCGGTACCTGATGAAGAGCCAGCCAAGGATCTCGCTGAGAAACCCGAAGCTGCTCCCGCACCAGCTGAACCTGAAGCAACTGCTGAACCTCAAGCCAAGTCTGAAGTTGAAGAAGAATCTGACGAACAAAAGAGAGCTAAGAAGTCAGAGGAAAGCGCAACCTCTCTCCCAGAAGCACAAGCAGAAACTTTGAAAGCAGAAGCCGCACCAGCAGCAGTCGAAGCCGCACCAGCAGCTGAAGCTAAGACAGTTGAAGAACAAACTCGCGAGAAGAAACTTGACGAAGAAGCACCAAAACCTGAAGCTCAAAAGGAAGCCGCTCAAGACGAACAATCGCGCAATGTTCGCGGAGCTGAAGACAAAGCTGATGAAGCTACCACTGCAGCACCAGAATCCAGAAACGCTTCTTCGAGCTCAGAAGAAGATGCTGCATCAACTCCAGCTGCCGAAAAACAAACCAAGACCGAAGATAGCAAAGAAAGTGACGAATCGAAATCTGCTGAAAGCGAGGAATCAAAAGAAGACAAGAAGGAGTAAAGCAAAGTCTCGACATCAACAATTACCCACCCGCCCACGCATCATCTTTCCTTCGCCTCTTTCAATCTCCTCAGACCCGCAGATTTACTTTGAAATTGAAAGTTCATAAAAATCATTTGAAATCTCACAAATTAGACTGACTGTAATCACGAATGTAAGTTCAAAAGCAGCTTCGATCATTATCCGAATTGGATTGCATGCTGTGTAATTTTCATCTGGCGAAGAAAGTGAAGAAATAAAGGAAAACTTTTGATTGAGCAAGATTCAATGAAATTATTTTTATTTTCGTAGATGACAAAAGATTGTGTCATTTTGGAGGACTTTTATTGCTTCGAGACCTTGTCGTGCATGAATAATTGAAGAAAAATTCAATTCGTTGACTACGACCGAAGTTGCAATGTTCAATGGCCTTTCTTCATTAAGATTAATTATAACGAATAATCAATTTGCATTTGCAGTAATCGCGAGCGATGCTTGAAGTTGAATTAATCATCGTTTTTACGAAACTTGTCTGGCATTGGCCGAGAAGCGATGCTAAGTGATGTTCCCATCTTTCTCGTTGTTAATTATGCAACGAATTGCATGTATTGAAACGATCAAGATCAAGGGCCGAGCATAGCAATTTCCCCAACTAGTTTCACTCACCTGATTGAATTTCATCATCCGGCTCGCTAGAACTCCAAGCGCATACCAGTCTACTGCGTGTGAATAGCCTTTGCCAGTGAAAATCTCCGGAGCTGAAACGAAGAGAAATGATCTTTAAGCACGATAGAATCTACTTACCTGAAACATAAAAGAATAATGAAATCATAAGGAATAAAGAAGAAGGAGAGTTTCTATCTGAAAGAGAGAAGCGCGGGAGGTTCTGCTAAATGCAGCGGAAGAGAATTACGAAAGAAAAAAAGTTTCGAGATAAAAATCAACATTTTAATCGCAAAGTTCTTGGGATTATCTTCTTCATTTTCATGTATTTTCTTAACAATAGTTTCGCTCACATTCTTATCGTCGAAAGTGCATCATAATAAATTAAATTGTTTTTTTTTCTTTTGATTCCTAAGCATTTTCACTTTATACAGAATTGGCGGACAAAAGTGAAGAAAACTCTCCTGTTTGCCTCTAACATTTTTACAAAACTAATTTAAAATTTCCTGTTTTTAAATTTTAATTAATGCTACTACGGCTGGCCACAATGATTATGTGAGGAGGAAAGTTTTATCTGACCAGTTGATAAGCAATAACTTTAACCACAAACTAACTTTCTGAATTGAGGACACGAAATAAGTCTGAGCTCTTTAAGAGATTGTCAGGGGAATCGTGTCCACGAAGAGAATAATAAGTCTGAGATGGTAAGCCGATTCTAAAAGCTGGCGAAGCATGAACGCAACGAACATCTTCTAACCTTCCAAAAGCCCTTTACATTCCAACAATCCATTGTTGTAACATTGAGAGCGAGACACGCTATAGCGTAAATCTTCATGCGAAACTTGCTTTGAAAGCTCCGAATGTTTACTAATCAAAATTTAATTTGCATCGCGAAGCTGGACCGTTTTATTTGATTTTACGCAACATTTATGAAAGTAAAAAATTATTATTTACAGATTATCTTGATTTGAAATAGAGAAATTCGTCGTGAGTGAATGAAACTCTTGAACAAATCACGCAAACTTCACTTTGCTACTTTTCTCAAAGCCAACCTCTTATTAGAGCTCGTCAAATCCTGAGCTTTTCTAGAAACATTTAAAATCCTATTTTCCCTTAAATTTCTTTTCATCACATTGACGACAAGTTAAACAACGAGTATCATTATCACTTGACGCATCCATCACAACGACAACGTTTCTTTTATGATCTTTTGCATGGTTGACTTGACTGAAGTAGCGGCAGGTCCAGCAGACGTGGTGAATTTGAATTTGAAGAGATAAGGTTGAACATCATTATGAGTTGTGTCAAAAATCAAATCGAGCTCTGTTTGTGATGGTATTTTTGGGACGTAATCGTGTCGATTCATTACTTCTGTGATGTAAAGGATTTTCTCAGTCAGCATGTCACCAACACGTTCGCGACACATTTGACGCTCATCTTCGTTATTAAGATCAAGAAGATCAACTCGAACCGACCAAACCTCCCATGGAATGGCTTCGGATTGAAACGGCCAACGGTTCTTCTTCTTTTGAAAGAACTCAAGGCTAATTTGACCAGCTCCGGAGGAATCGTGACTTCGCAATTGTTCACTGAAGCTATTGATTTCTTTTTTGATGGCACGATCTAAAGTTGGGGACGAACAGCATACATAGGTGAAGTCGATGAAGTCGCAGTCGATGTCTTGAGTTCCAATAGTTCCAACAGAGTAAGACGCATCGTTCGAATACATGAACTTTCCAAGGCTTCGATGAAAAAGCACTGTGTGAAAGATGCTCGCGAGTGCCTCATTGATTTGACGATCTTCCATCGTCAATTCAAAAATTTGTGAACGTGCATTCATCTTGATATCGTTTTTTAATAAAATTTCTTTGAGCCGAATGAAATAGTTTTTTGATCGGTTTCTTAGATGGAAACTATAAATTGGTGAAGGATGGATACTAGAGGCTAATTACCCATCGAGCTGTGCGTCCCGCAGATTGTGTACGTGCGTTGACCTTGTTTAAGCCACTTACTTAAACCGAAATCCGTCAATTTAATGTGAAAATTTTCATCCAGCAAAATGTTTTCACTTTTTAAGTCGCGGTAAATGATTCCTGCGTTGTGGAGAAAGTCTGTAAAGTAAAGGATGACTCATAAAGACTGTAAACAAGTATGAGAAGTGATGAAACCTTACCAATGACGATAGCTAATTCGGCAACGTAGAACTGCACTAGCTTCTGAGTAAAGCGTTTTATTTTATGAAACAGTTCACCTTGACTGACGAACTCGGAAACTAGAAACAAAATGGAATTTTCAATTATTTTCTTCGGACTAATGAGCATTCAGCAGAGAATTGAGACTGCCAATGTTTAGATTCACGAAACTCACGTTGATATACGCAGCCTTTGTTCTGCCAACGCTCGAAACTTGTGGTGATAAAAGGATGATGACTAATCGCCTTCTGAATCAAAACTTCGTATTTTATTTGTTGAACGTAATCATCGAGTATTATCTGCAAAGACTTAGAGTCAGTGATGTTGAGATAGGTCAGTTAAGAGTGCATTTACCTTCGACTTTTCAAGTACTTTTAAGGCGAAGTCTTCTTGATTTCTTCTAACTCTGTAAACTTTGCCGAACGATCCTTTGGCGATGAAGCTAATAACTTCTAATTCAACATTTTGAACTTTGAATTCAGGTAAAAATATAAAATCTCGACAAGCAACAGGCCAAAGAGTCTTCACAGCTGACTTTTCATCTTTCAATCTAAAATGTTTATTGTCAATTGAGTTATTAAAAGATTGATCATTCTACTCACTTGTAACAAAATCCCGACGACAGTTTTCTTATAGTGACCTTTTCGTCGGATTCTTCTTCGTTGAATGAATTTCGTCTAAGCTGCTTCGAAAAGAAATTTCGAATTTTCTGCGCACCACCACAAAATAACTGAAAATATAAATAAGCGAAGAATGAATTGAAAATAATAATATTGTTAGATAAAAGATGTGATAGAATTTACATCATCCAGAAATATAGTTTCGCGTGATATTACAGTGGATGACCTGAGAATATCAATGACGACGTCAAATGGCTTTTAAAGTGGTTCAAAATATTTGTCATTCGTCTGCTCTTGGCACGTGGCGATCGTTCGTTGTCAGCATGCAACCGCGAAAGCCTTTCGTCTCTTATCTTTCGATTTATATTGTAAATCTTTGTTCACAATTGTATGTGACATCATTTAAATTCCTTCCAGGGTCATCATTTGTAAATAAATATTTACTTTATTGTTAGCTTTTGATCCTTCCGACAGCTTTACTTCGTCCCCTTCGTGTTCGGTTATATCCATTCACTATACACTACACATTAGCACTCCTAAAACTAATAAATGGCTTAAATGTCGCTACAAAAGTAATTTTTAGAAATGAAGAACAATTTTACGTCGAACAGTCGGACATTGGAAATTTCCTATTTGGTTTTTTGGAAACGCGGGGTTTGTCATCATCGACTCAGCAAAAAAAAATCGAAAAGGAGAAGAGATAATTACGATCACCAATCGTTTAAAGAGAATTGAAATTATTCAGAATCACAGTACATCATAAGCAACAGAAGAGAATTAAGATGGATTTGAGTCTTGAAGATCTGATTAAGAAAAACAAAGCAACAAAACGCGGCGGCAGCGGAGGAATCAGCAAAAAGTAATTTCCATTGATTTTTTACATCGATTGATTGTTTATTGTTAAGAATTGGTTTTCTAACAAACTCTTGTTTATTTTTAGACTTTCTAAGGTCCCTGCAAAGTTCACAAAGAAGCCATTGGGAGTTAAGAAGTCGCCAATGGGAACCAAGAAAGTGACATCAAGAGTTGGAAAGAGCAAACCTCTATCTGATGCACGACAAAAGATAATCCAAAAGAAACGGATCCAGATCCGAGATGCTCGAGAAATTATTGCTGAGAATGCTCGAAAATCAATCAAAGATGCTCGTGAGCTGCTGTCCACCAAAAAGCCTTTAGCTCAACGACCCACGAAGAAAGCAGCAGTTTCACGACAGGGTCGTCCTGGAAGAAAAACAGCGTCGAAAGCTTTGGAAAGCCTTCTTCATCAACAGATGGACTACATTTCAGAGCTTAATGCTTTGGATTTGGAGCCAATTGGCAGTTTGAAGCGAACTGTACACAACGATATGTTTAGAGCTCCTCCGATGACAATGCCAAAACCGCCTAAATTCAGTATTCATCAAGAGGTGCCACGAATTTCTCCCGATCCCTTTGACTGCTACAATGTGCCCTCACGCCGAATTATTCCTACTGCGCCAGTACGACCTGAGAGAGTCGAGCGTTATCAACCAGGACGAGTCATGAGCGCTCACATGGATGCTTACGAACCTCGCAAGTCAATCCTTCGTTCAGCTCAAGCTGATGATCATGATGACAGATTCGTCAATGATCGCTACTTCGCTTCTTCATCGGACAACGTTAGATCTCGTCTTTACAATGAATCGCGCGATCGCACAGAATCGGCAGGAATCTTCGCTAAGTTGCCAGTTCGTGGAGCTTCTCCTCCATTCGTAGATGCTGGCCACCGCATTGTAGTCTCAAATCTGCATAACTCAGTGACCGATAGCGACGTTCGAGAATTATTTGAAGACATTGGACCGCTGCTATTTGTTAAATGTGCTCGTCCTGGTGTCGCTGAGGTCGTCTTCAAGAACCGAGAGGATGCTGAGGAAGCTGTAAACACTTATCACAATCGGCAACTTGATGGCCAGCCGATGAAATGCATGTTGGTTCGAGCCACTGGAAAATCTTCAAGCTACAAGCGAAACTAAGTCGTAACTCAACACATGCTCACTTTGATCCTTTCTTACTGAAATTCTTTATTTAAACTTAATTTTTCTCAAGCCTCATACTTGAATTTTTGTCCAGAGAAATGAAATGTTTAGTTTGTCTATGAATTAAGCAGTTAGACACAGAAACATGACTTTTAGCAAGACTTTGCCTCGAAGATTTAATTGAAAGAATTAATAAAAATTCCTTTTTTTTGAAAATACAAAACGAACTTCTTTAATTTTTGTAATTAGAATTTAATTTTCATGTCGTATCAGACCGCAAAGAAAATTGATAAATTTGTCGAGAATATTCCGATTGAATTCGTAGTCACAAGAGTTGGCGTTGAAGCAGCGATAGACGAGAATCATTGCGAAGAAGATAGCAAAGACCATCAGGAATGCAACCAGACAGATCATCCTCTCAAGGCTGCTGAGAAAAGTGTCATCAGGAAGACTCTTTGAAAATAAATCTCTTACCGTGTCGTTCTACAACTGAAATTGATCGCAGAAAAGCCTTTCGCTCTTATTAAAATGTCCTTCATTATTTGTTGCTGCCAAGTCGGTACAAAGACTTGAATCGTTGTTTCCTTCTTCATCTCAATTGCTCTCAAGACGTTTTATTTCTTTTCGAACGGCAAAATTTTATGAGACTTGTGAATGTTGGCTGGGAAATAAAATCTTCACAAAGGCTGCTGAGAAAGTTTCTTTCAATGAATTATTTCCTCTCGCATATTTTCCGCTTCTTAAAGCACAGACAATGCTTTTATTGACTCAGCATGTCTTCTCGATTCTCATAAAACCATCCGAGATTGCAAATAAAATCATTGCAGTCGCAACAATCTTCGATGGACATCGTCCATTAAATTTTATCGATTGCACCGTCGTAAAGCCAAAACGGACACAAATATGAAAAGGAAATAAACTCGTCCTCGCGAAATTTTTTTTTCAAAATTTGATGATAAAAGAGCTGACGAGAGCGAGCGGGCGGGCGGAAAGCAAGAGTTTATGGAAGTAAAATTGTTATGAAGTTTTAAGCGGTCGTAATTGAATCATAACTCTCTGAAAATGCTGAAAATGAAATTGCGACTCAACAAGCGATGAAAATTGATGTTAATTATATTTCTGATGGTTTGATGCCCCATCAGCAAAAACGATTGCAATCTAAACAAAAACACCTTGAACTTGATGACTTATTAATTAAATGTTCATTTGAAACTTGACACAAGATTACAGTTCCTCTTAAAGTTTAAACTTTAAAGGAGCTTGAAAAGTTTGTCAAGATTTTCCTCAGAACTTGCAACATTTTTGTTATCGTCTTCGACTCGTCAATGATTCATGAGGAAATCAATTGAAAAACTAACAACGTTCTCAAGTTTTAACAAGTAGTTAAGTTTATTATTCGAAAATTGCATCGAAAGCTCTTTCAAAGTGTAAACTTGAACTTTCAAAATAAAAGCGAATGAAACTCTCGAGTCGATCTCTTTGAAGATTCCTCTCATTTTCAATGGAAAACCATTCGACGATATCAGCGCAAGAGAGCGAAGCTCCTGGAAAACTGGAAGTCAAAATAAATCATAGTCGCGATTATTTATTGCAGAATCGTTATCAGAGTGAAACCAGACAGCGAGTTTATAACTTGTTCGTTCAGCACAAATGAGAGTTCTGGTTGAAGGAAAAAACAAGAATAAATTTCCGATGATTCCTCTCGACAGCGAACATGAAATAATTAAGTTTCCTTGCATGTTATTCATGTTGAACATCAAGCAAGCAAATTCTAGTCCCGGTCGTCGTCATCGTCATTTCGGCTCCTCTAACTGAAACCATTTCACTGAAATGCGATAACTTTTTTGGATCCCGTCCAATTTAATTTGATGTTTCATTAGGTTCGAAATGCAATAAAACTTATGGGACGCTTGGCAATTAGTGAGCAATTTAGATAAATTGATTTTTCATAAATTCGCGTTTTTGTGTGCATTTTGGTGACGCGATTGTGGTTTTGAGGGATGCGGTGAAACAACTCACGCCCGAGCGCAAAGCTTGCGGTGTTGTTCGAAAGCTGTTTAAAAAGCGTTACACTCGCTGAGTCGTTTACAATGAAATTTATTACAACACCCTCGTTGCAGAAACTTTGTTCGTAGCTGTGGATTTTGTTCGTTCGTTCGTTGGATGAAATAAACTCGCTTCATTCATTTTTTTTGTGAGCAGAGGGAAAGCACGCAAAAAGTTTCAATGACACAACCGCATGGAAAAACTTTCTAAATTCGGTGATTTTAAAGACTTTCTCGCCAGAGATTCTCATATTAGGCTTGTGGGATGGATCGTTTTGAGAGATTCGTGACGGCAATTTACAAAAATGTTTATCAAGATTTCTCACAAAGTTTAATGTTTTGAAAAAGTTATTTTAACAGTTTTTATCTCAAAGCTTTTAGGACTGCCATTAAATTGAGAGCTTCGTTTATTTATTGTTTAGACTTAAATCCAGAATGAGCTTTTATATTTACACTGCATGGAAATCACAATAAGCTGCTCGTGTTTATTTTCGATTGAGTTTTTAGTTTGAACAACATTACATACAAGAATTTAGGGATTTTTATCCGAAGGATAAACTTATTTTAACTACGAGGCAAACATTAACAAATAAAAATCCTTCCGAAATATTTTTCAGAGTGAAACTATTGTCAAAACTCAATTAGAATAAGGATTACTTGCAATCCCCTCTAAAGCACACAGTTTTTGCATTTGAAACAAATTCGTAACTAGAAGTGGAATACAACCGACGTGCAAATAGTTTTACAGGTTAATTAAAACTTTGGGATGCTCACACAGTCACGCTCAAGCATTGCCACAAAATTCTTCCGCAACCTTTAAACGCGCCCCTGGAAATAGAAACCAATGCTGTTCGAGATTTTGTGTGGAGCGCAACCTCGATCAAATTAATCATGCTTTACTGTATAACCTCACAGGCTACACCTGTCTCCTGTCTTCGTGCGACACTGCGAGCAGAGCGGAAAGCGTTCAACAATTTTAATCAAAAATGGTTTTTCAAATGGCGAGAAGGAAATTGTCAAAAAGCTTTTTAATGATTATTTATAGCATGGCGCGTATTTCCATTTATTAAAAACTTCCAAACCCTCAACGGGACTTTCCTTCGTCCGTTTGAAAAATGACAATCATGAAGAATTTAATTTCGACGGCCTTTATCACCGAATTGATGAATTAACTTTTCTCCTTTATCAGGAGCGAAGTCTATTCGACATTTTCCCCATTTCCATTTAAAACTTTTTCCAATAATTCTTTCAAATCGAAGCGAAGAAAAGCTCCGTAGCTTCATTTAATTTTACTGTGGCTCGAAGCTATTTATTCACCCACTCTCGAAGAATTGTAATTCAAGTTCATTTGCGGCAGTAAAAATAACAATTCACTGATCCATAAAATTTTATTTTCGAGATGGAGTCTCGAGGAGCGAAACCAAAAAAGCGACGAGCATGTGGTATCAATTTTCAGCTTTTTGGTAATGGCTTCGTTAAGCGGCCAAAGAGAACGGAGACCGAGATAACGGCGGAGAAGCAGTTCGTGCTATCACAACAAAGCTGTGGAAATTAAATAATATTCAATTCGTCCGACACTCTCGCATCACTCCGTCGGGTCTGTTTGATGACTCTTTCGTCTTCTTGATTAGGTGCTTGTCGGGAAGGATAGGAAATTACAGACGATTCGATGAAATGGTTGACAATGTGATAGCATCATCGACATTTTCTGACATTGCGTTATCAGTTGAGCCCGCTCTAGTGTCGAATAAAGTTTGAGAAAAAGGAGATTATCAGGATTTCGGGTGGATATTTGTAAGTGATGTGAAGAAAAAGTTTCTAAAGTTACAAACTTCAACACAAAAAGACTTTTGTGAAACATTGTCAGAGCAACTCAAAATAATTACCAACAAACTCAATGACTTTAGTCATGACTTTCCCTTGTGCAAACTACTGAAATCTGAGTTTCATTTTGCTGTCGAAATATTTTCTCGACCATGAAGCGTGATTGTCCTCATATCCTCTTGAATGCTTCCATTGTAACGATGGTTCAGCTCTCATTCCCCGCTTCTCTGGTTTATGTAAACTTAACATTAAACCGAGCTTAGGAAAGTTTCGACAACGCCTCAAAAATCAGCACTCAACACTCGAAAATTTTACTGTTGTCAAAACTTTTAACCGACGCGACGAGAGATGATGAATAAATAACGAGAAACTCATCTCGGCCGAGAGTTGACACAAATATAATAAAATGTCGAAATAAAATATTCTCATTGAAGGAATTTGAAAATTCAAATGAGCAATAAGACGCCTAAGAGTCGCAATGAGTGAATATGTCATAAATTAAAGATAACTGAGAGTTGTTTGCCGCAGAGGGTGACCAACTGATGAGACTTTAAAATAAGCTTCGTATCGAGTTGATCGAAGAAATAAAAGTTCAAGGAGTTGTCAACATACATCGTCTGGTCACCATCTTATCAAGAACGAGTGAGAGAAAGTTTGCGATGAGAAATGCGATGCTTTTTCGCACGTTTCGCTAACAAAGTTGAGTGCTTGAGTGCTTTGAGCTGTTTATGAAGTTTTCCTATAAGTTCTGCTTTAATAGAAATCTATAAAAAGTCTTTTTCATGATGTGAAAACATGTTCTTTGAGAAGAGAACCGTCTTCGCCCTGCTCTCAGTATAATTGAATCTCTTGTTACACAAACCAGAAACTCGGTTTCGTTCTCATGTTAACATCGTATGTGGCGAGGGAGAGATTTAACAACATTCCCATTTGAATACGAAATCGCTTCTTTTCCACCCTTTTACTTCCTCAAATTATCATCTACATGTAATTTTTCTGCCGGTGCTGCTCCACTTACAGTAGAAACAGTTTGTGTTGACTTAGAGAGCTCTGGAAGTGCTCAATGTTAGGCCAAATCGAGATTCGGAGATGTCACGGTGAATTATGAGTGGGATGCTTATTTCTATTCGGGAAATTTAACGTGGAAAAGGTTCGTTGTGGCAAAGCCACGCCGCCCATAAAGGATTGTTGTACGCCTGTGGGTAGAAAGCTTTGTCGATTCATTTCGCTTGGGGGGCGTTCATTGATTGTGTTACGTTTTTAAGATGTTTCGTGATCGAACCGATGTCTAGACGCATCACGAAATACTCTTCGGGGCTTGAACATGCTTGTAAGATGAGTTCTCATTTGAAAAATTTCCCCACCGCTCTTTTACGAATTTCGTCGTAAAGTTGGCATCGACATGATGACAAAAACTCTAAATTAGCTTTTGAGATGTTTAATGTTGCTTCTTTAACTATAAACTTTGACTAAAAATGATTTTTTTTTTCGGTTCTGTCGTCGCAGATTTGTCGTCAGCGAGCAGTCAAGGGAAAATAATTTCACTCGGAAGTTTTTCTTTTCTCCTTTTCTTCATTATGTAATTTTCCTTTTCGGAAGTCTCTGCAAGCAAAAAGAAAAGTCACAAAAGTTTTTCCGCTCCCCAAAAGGTTGACTAAGTTTGTTTTCCTCGTCTCTCGTCTCACTCTAACTAAGGCAACATGTTTCACGTCTCAACTTTATTAGAATATAACATTCCTCATTCGTTTATTTTGCCCCGCAGCGAGACTTACACGCGTGTTAGGAATTTTAGGCAAAGCGATGAGTAAATAATAAGCGATGTTAATAAACTTTCTTATCGCTTAGAAGAGTTTTGCGATGATCGCCGTGGGGATCGCGTGATGAGATCTTATTCGTTAAAATCAATGAGTCTTGAAACTTTCTTTTTTTCTCCCCTCTCCTTCCCAACCCGATAATTGTTTGCTGATAGAGACGTTGAGTTATTGCGGAAGCACTTAATAGCTTTTGGGCCCCGGAAGTCGCAACCCGAAAAAGAGCGACAAGAGACCAATTTGGCTGGGAGCCAAGAATATTTTTGAAATTTTCTCCTCAGGAGTCGCTTGCTCGTCACCCCTCGAGGCAGTCGAACGAAAAGGCATGAAACCATAAAATAAATTCAATTTTCTGATGAATGAATCTTTTTTCCTTCGCATTCTCGTAGATTTATGATTATCCAAATATTTATGTTTACTCTGAGCTTCATTCTTGGGAGGAATGGTAATGTCTGATCAATCGAAAGCGGAGATACTCGAAGTTTAAAAAAGACGCTTATCAAAGCCTTCGCTTTCGCTTTCGATGTCGTTTAGCCAAGGATTTCATCTACGCCTAAGGTCGCATTCCTTATCATTTCTCGATGAAAGAATTCAATTATAGCAGAATGTGACTGTGGAAGATAAATTTCCTGCTTTCATTACACATTTTTCATCGTCATGGAAGTTTTGAAGGCAGCAAACGAGACGATGCTCTTCAATCGATTACGATCGACTGAATTTTCATTTTTTTTATTCTTAAGAAAAAAATGGAGGACCACGTTTTTCGTATCATTCCGGATTTTTATTGCCAAAAATCACTTAGCAACGTAGGCGAAAAACAAGAGACTAACAATTTGCCCTTGACATTTATATCTTAGATGGAATCGAATGAGGACCACGAAGATGACGTTCCAATTATTTATAGCAATTTATGCCTTTCCTTTCGAGCGTTTTTGCGCTTGTCTCAAGATCGTTACAGAAAAAGAGCGACAACAGAAATGTTTTTCATGTTGTCAACAAATTTTCTTCTACTTTTTCCGCTTCGAATGCTTAATCGAACAGCAAGGATCTACAAATATATCTTTTGTTGACTTTAAATGCTATCATCTGAGTATCCTTGCTACGAGTTTATTCTTATCGTCTTCTCTCTATTTGTGCAGCAAAGACGAGTATGTCAGACATGTGTTGTAATCGATAAAAAGTTCACTCGACCGGAGAAGCAGAGCAGAGTTTTATGGCAAAAGCACACTGTGGGAATAAAATTCCATCTCATCGATATTGCGAATATTTTATTGAAACTAAAGTTTATTCAATAAAAGTTCCAGCTAAGCTTCCTCTCGCTACCTCTCGATCTCATAAATTCTCATTTTTACAAAACCTCCAAGAGTTGGAAAGAGTTTATATTCGTCTTGGACAATAAATACAAGAGTGTTAAGAAATAGTTTGATCTGTTTTTCTGTTGACATTCCGGAGATGTAAAGCTATTGAGTGGAAGCTGCAAACAAAGTTATTTAAGTTTAGGATTCGACCTAAAGGCTTTTGACTTTTCGCAAGCTTCCGCTTTCAAAGTTTGTTGCTTTCCTTTTTGGGAAACTGTTCAATCTATCTTCTTGTTCAATGAAACATTTCACGCTCCAAGAATTCGAAGCATTCTCGTGCGCGCCATTGAAATCAATTATCAGAATTGGAAAGTCAAACATCAATTTGAATAATTGATGTGATTAAGACATTCTCATGGAAATCTTTTCATTCACCGTTGCGAGCAGCTCGTTCTCTCTCCCTTCGAAAAGTGTTGCGTGTAAATTCTCGTAGTGGATTGTGCTTTGAATTTTAATTAAGTAGAGAAGAGAGGAAGCTTTCGCACCGTGTGGAAGTTGAAATTGAAATTTATTGTGCGACACTCAGCGCGAAAAGCGTAAATGACGTGATTTTGAAAGTTCAAACACATATTTTTGAATAATCACTTAATTAAAATGGAAATCGTGAATGCTTATTGCTTGTAACGATGTTGTAATTTTGTAAGAGTGGCAGAAACAAACGTTTGGAGGACACTGAATTCGTTTAGTAAAGTTCTGCTTTACGATCTGTTCGTTTGCAAATTTTGTAAAATACTGAATTCGTTTTTTCCGAAATTGCACCAATATGCGTAACTGACGGTCAGTTTTCCGGAAATTGGCTGTGTGTTAGTAAAAACTGACGATCGCTCGTTAAATTATAATAAAATTTTCTTTTTCGATCGAATAATGATCAAAACTTGATTTAATTAACAAAAAACTATTGCAAAACGAAAGGAAATTCATATTTCAATAGAAAATTAATAAAAAAAAAACTTGAGAATTCTCTGGGATCGAACCGAGGAAAGTCGGAACAAAAAATCTTGACCTTAGTTCATTCGGTCATCAGCGCTCTAACATTAACCTGACAAAATTCAACCTTATGATGCAACAGACGTTTGTGTTAGTGAAGGATTTTTTTTTCGTTGTATGCAACTTAAGTAAATGTTTTAGCCGAATGTTCAACACAAGAGAAACTTGTAGAATGTTTCACACGACTGCAACCTGCTGTAGTCTTGGTGATCCGGAGTTCAAATCCCCAAACATTGGTTTCGAAAGCTTCATAGTAGCGAACGCGGAAATTCAAACTATAATTAGCAGATGGTATTCTGGCTAAGCTTTGACCTTCGGGTGTGGAGCTATAACTGCGCTGTGGGGCCCACCTTCGGGTGTGGACATTGTCTCAGCGGGCTCGTTTATAAGAATTAACACAGTTCTCTGTGCTAACATCTTCAGAGTCGCAGACCTGGCATAGCTCGGAGAAGTGCAACGGTCGATCTTACGAGAGGAATCAGAGCCGCTTCGCAGTGTCTTAAAGCCAGCTTATCTGCCAGTTTCTCTTAGGAGAGGACACTGAATTATTTTTTTCTAGCTAGTTTTATTAGCTAGTTAACAATGATAGGAAAACATTTTAGAGAATTTCGGAATTATTGTCGTCGCATTTTGATTGGGATTTATGAGCTTCGTGCTTTGCTTCCGGGGAATCTCTTTCCTCTCATTAGCACGAGAAACTCTCATTCCCGCCATCGCAAAACGCGCGAACGCATAAATTAAGAGTCAAATCGAAGTCGGCAAAAAGGGGAAGCGCAATCTTCGGGCCATAAAAATGTTAATCTCTTTAATAACAAGTTAATTACCGATAAACCCAAAGAAAACACTTCGAAGCGTTTACTTTTTGTGCTTGGAGACTTTTTGCTTACTCTCGGGACTGAATAAATTGCTGCTTTATCTCAGAGCGGCTTTTGTCTATGTTCGGCTGCCGCTGGCTCGGTTTCGACCAGATTACAATCAACATTAATCTGAGGTTTACTCAACCTTAATTTTGTTTTATCAAACCAAAGAAAGCAGCCGATGAAAAGTTTCCCCGCGTTGAAAACAATAAATTCCGGACTTCAAAATTGTTTGGAACAAACTAGAGATCAAGTTCCTAGCGAATTACTGTTTGTTAACTTAGCGGTCTTCATTATTTGTTCCACCGCATTAAATTGGTAACTGCGAATCTTTGCGGAACTAAATCTGGACAATTCGTGAATTACGTAGCCAAAAGCTCACCCATGAAGTAACTTTGATAAATCACAAAGTTTAAAGAATTTTTGTTTGTCAGTTCTTGGCCAGGAAAGTCAACAGCTTTTAAAAAAGTTTTTTTTAAAAAGACTTGTCAACAAATGATGTGAGTTTAAAAGAAAAATCTTTTTTTTCTCACGGACCCGAGCGAGAAATTAATTTGCGGTCAAAGTTCCCTGATTTAGATACAAGACAAAAACTTCTACATTCACCAAACTCAGTCCCATTGTTTTCACTTGCTACAATCCCACCCCTCCCTCTCTTCCTTTCTCTGTACGACCCAGTTCACAGCAGTCATAAAAAGACACTTAACTTATAGCAAAACATAATCGAAACGAGAACTTTGCAACGACGTTTAATGTGAAAAGTTTCAGATGAAAGTTTTGGTCTTCAGTAAAACAGAATTTCTGCCGCTGAAGAGTTTCAGGAAAATTTCGCCATAAATTTCAAGTTTATCTTCTGAGATGATTTCTACAATTAAACGAAAGTTTCTTTGTCTATCCGATGACTCTTCCAAGAAGCTCCAGAACTTAAAGAATGTTACAGGTCAACATATTTTATCCCTAGAGAACTCTCAAGTGTATTCTCATCTGATTTATTGCCAAGAACTTTTGTCTTTGACTTGATTCGACTCTACTTAAGTCAACATTACTCGTTTGGAATTTAATTTAGCTCAGATTGTAATCGGGAGCAAAAATGTTCATTGCATTTCACTGAGTCGCATATCTATCTTTTACTAAGAATTTTTCTAAGAATTGAAATACAGAAAGCAATAACCGTTCGCTGCGTCTGTTGAGCGAAATTAAATTTTCCAGACGCCCGCACCTTCACAAACGCGCAGTTTAAAGTTTTCGTCGAAGCGGAACAGTCATGTCAAAATTGTTTCTCGCGCTCATCGTTTGTATTCTTGGAATTAGTAATTTGAAACATTTTAAACAGAAGTTTGTTTTTAAACTGCGTTTTTTTCCCAGGCCAAGGTCGCCCAGGAACCCAAGAGGATATAGACGGGAGTGAGTTTAAATTGGCTAACCCAAATGTTTGTTTTTACAATTTTCTTTTCAGATGAAATGGTGTTAGCAGTGTAAATAACTAAAGTTTAAAACAAACAAGCATCTCATATTTTGAAAAACATTCTCTTTTAAATTCAGAGCTGACCAGTACATCAACGCAATTAATTCTGGAAGCTTAACTTCTGATGATGCTGTGGCAAAAATTTACGAAGAGTTGAAAGCTAAGCTAAGTGAATACCAACACTAAAGAAATTGATCGAATTGACACATCGGCGATGAGTCAACGTGTCTTATGGAGAAGTTGCAAATAAATTAAAAAACCTGTTTAAATAAATGAAAATTTTAATAAACTTTTAATTACATTTTCTTCTAACAAATTGTAGACCACTGAACAATAATTAACCTCATAAGCTTTATTCCAGTTTACATTAAAATGTACTTACTCAACGCAAAATCCTTCTGCACGGATGTGCGGTCAACTCATTATTTCATCAAGCTTCTCGTATGTAGTTTTGCAATGAGAATGACGGAAGTAAGGAGGATAGTTCATAGCTAAAGCTTTTGAGTAATCCCGTGTCGTTTCATTGTTGATGAGAGCATAAAAGCAGACTTAATTGCAATCCTGCTCATCCGGTTTTAATTAGAAAATGAGAAAAGGACGAAATAAGTTGAATAACGAAGAAGCTTCACGTGCAGCTTTACCAACAGAATGAAAATTGAATCAGTTTTTATTATTTTTTGCAAGATTTATTTCAGTTGTACAGAAAATTTTCTATTACAAAGTTCTCCTTTCTCATATTGTCATTTGTCACCTTTCCAAAGCTTTCGGAAAATCGAGGTCAATGTTCATGACGTCTAGAGCTGCAATGTCGATCTCCATACCAATTAGCGATGCGATGCTCGGTTCAGTTCTTCCGAATTCGCCATGTACGAGCTCTTTGACGTAGGTGCCAGCTTGAGTTACAATGTCAAGCACGACAACCTTCGGTTCACCTTTTTGGAAACAATGCGTAAGGTTCATTTACATTTTGGGAAATTGATGGATTCCGAATTCTTACCTTTCACAGCATGAGCTCTAACACTGAAGATGGTTCGTGGTCTTTCCATCAAAGTGCGACGATGTAGAACTCTGAATGGTGTCCATTGGCGAGTCACAAATGCCGTCTCGATGTTAAGTCTTTCAAGAAGATCTATTGTCACATCACTGGAGACAGTGCAAAGGGCTCTATAGATTTTTTTCTTGTCTTCCTCGCCTGATTTGATATGATGGAGATCATCTCTGTTGGACAAATGATTGATGGAAATTTCCGAAAGGATTACGAGAGTTGGATTTAGAATGTCACATAGCAGAAGCGATTGAATTACCTTCGAATCATCTGTACGTCTCGTATAGCGACGAGGCGAGATTTTGTGACTTGCTTCTCCATGACGACAGCGCTTGGAATGTCAAGAATATTTTTTCTTGAGTCCATGATCTCAAAAACAAATGGTCGGCCTCGGCCTAAGCATCTCACATCAACATCTTCACGACCACTTGACATAAACGTAATAGAAGTAGCAGGAACTTTGAAAAATGGCGCAATCGCGTCGGCGATTATTTCTTGAACACTTCCTTCTGATACTCGTTTACCATTCAAGACCCAAGGAGATTGACTCAGTTCACGAGAGAATTTGTTATATCGTCCTGCGACGAAAACTGTTGGACCAGTTAATGTGATTTTATCCAATTGAATCGAAGCTGAAGGTGCGACTGGCGGGATTGAGAATTCTTCGCGAAATTTTTCTAATTTGATGTTCTTAGGGACGAAATACTTTTCAAAGTAATTTCTGGTCACAATTTCACTTCGGAATTTCTTTCTCTGCTTGTTTCGTTCTGCCATTAACTCAGGTGCGACTGAGTCGAGTTTCTCCATCATTTCGATTTCGTTGTCGACTCGAAAGAAAATATTAATCATCAGCCCTTCGGTGTTAAAAGTTTTGTGTAACTCGTCCGACAGTTTGGTGTTTAAAATGTTTTTGATAACATCTTTGATTGGTATATCTGGTGGGCGATCTGTGAATAAAGCGTTCACGGAGTGCTCAATTATGAAATTAATTGGTTTGTACCTGATTCGATTTGTTCTGGGAATTTCTCGATGAGAGCAAGCCAAAGTTGAAGTTGAACAAGGTCAAGGGAGACAGGAAGCGAGAATGAAGTGAGAAACTTATTAATTTCGTATTCCTTCAAAGTTTCATTATCTTTAATTTTCGTCACAACTTCATCAACGAATTCAAATAAGCCCAAGCAAGCAACACAGGAATTAAGCTTCAACTTCTTCACTGGATGTTCATCGATGTCACAAGACAATGCATTCTTCTGTAATTCAATAAATTAGATCAAATTCCTTTCTCGTTGCACAAACTTTTGTTTACATTTTTCAAAGAAACTTCCACGTCGAGAAAATCGTCGATACTTGGCTTTAAAAACCTTAACACACAAATTCTGCAACATCCGATTTCAAACAAATATTCACTAACTAACTTAATGTCAAGCTTTTCACTCATTTCCTCTGATTTCATTTAATTGTCGAGAAAATACAATTTTGTTTACTTTTGACCGGCAACGTGCGGCTGAACTGAAGCTGAGCGTTTTTGGAAAATCAACGGAAAATGAAGAAAAGTTTAGAAAAAGCGGATGGAAGTGAAATATTACTCTTTTTAGATGAATAATTCATCGGAAAAATTTGCAGCATAAAAACCAGAAACTTCAACATTTGCCATAAGCAAACATGTTCAAAATAAAATTTCACGAAACTTTATCAGAAACTCAGTTTATTCATGTGCTCTCTGATAAAATGTCTGTGCAACATGTCACGAAAATGAAATTGTTCCTTTAAAAAGGAAAACTCTTCCGTCAGATTCATCAAGCGAAATTTTTATCTCTCACTGGTTGATTGTGAAATTTATTTTTTCGTATTAAAGCTTCCGCAAACGTGACACGACTGAGTCAAAAGTTTTCAAATTAAAGTCGTCTTTGCGGAAAGTTTTAAAAGCGATCTTACACGCTAAATCTTTAAAATCCCATTTCAAAACTGCATTATTGGATCGGAGAGCGTTGCATTGCTCTCATGGCAATATTTTTCTTCGAAAAGAAATAATAAAAATTCTAGTTGAACGTGACTTGAAAATCGTTATGCGAGAGAGTCATAAGTTTTCTGGTATTTTCTGGGGATGATTTTATTCCTCGGTGTAATTATTTGTCATATGGCGTGTTCATAGATAGAGAGGACGCTTAAAAATGTGGAATTATTAACATCCGAAACGTGCTGCTCAGTGGATTTTTTAACATTCAATTTCGGGTGAATGTTGGCGGATTTAAAAGTTACGTGACTTACGATAGATGATTTGGAGTTTCATTCGTGTTGATAAAGAGCTCGTGACCAAACTTTTGATTTCTCACAATGCATTGCAAGCATTGTTTGAAATTAAAGTAGGATGGAGCTTCTAAAACTCCCTCAAGGCGTTCGTTATCGCGAGTATTTGTGGCTTGTGTGTGACTGACAATGAAAACAAAATTTAATTAAGCCTCGGCTCGAGCATTTCGCTTCAGAGCTCATCGTTGCCGTCGAGATTTTCCATTTCCTTCATCTTTGCATTAACTTTTTTTTACCAAGGAAACTTTTAAACGAAGCATGAAAGTAATTTCAAATTAAAGCTAAAGTGGTTAAAGAGAAATGTAAATTTAATTTATGATCGGCTGGAAGGAGAGAAACTTTTTCTATTCAACTTCGCTCCGATTGTCGACATAAAGCTTTTCCTCTTTCCGCTTTGTTTACAGTTCGTATTAAGTCTCATGATGAAATTGTAAATGAAAAATTGTTTACTTCAAGAGTAAAAGCTTTAGTTTAACTTTCGCATTTCCATGGATTCATCCATCGCAGATCTGAAGCGAACAAAAAAAATTTAATCAAATTTGATTGCAGTTTGAGAACAACCCGTAATCAAAAATTTCTACTAACTTTATATGAATTCAGTAAACGAAATAGTTTCAAGTTTCGATTAATCTCTATCTTCCATCTAAATAAACTTTCACCCAAGAAAAAAGTTTTCCCAATGAGAAGTTGAAACCAAAAAATAAATTTTTTAATTTACTCGGCTAAGAGCTTAGGGCTTGAACAAGAGAAACCGCTTCTGATGTTTCTCATTCCCTAACTCTGTAATAATCTCATTTCAACGCTCTCTAGCCACTACGTAATTTTAAACGGGTATTTAATGGATTTCATAGAATGTTAAGCATCAACATTTTGTGAGGTTTTTGCGGAAAGAGAACGCTCCCGATTGTAAATGCATAGTTGAGAGAAAAAAAGTTCTCTAACGTAAAGTTATTGTTTGCCTTCAAGTGCTGCAGTTAATGGATTTCACAACAAATACCACGTCGATAGTTTCAAGTGGCAGTCGCAATGAAGTACTCACATTGTAGGTGTGGGATTAATCGAAGAGCTTTTGTTCACCTGGAAAATTCGATACAAAACTGCCTTGAGTGATCATTCAAAAGTTTTCCTATTAAACTTTCATCTCAAATTGAATGAAATAGTTAAACTAGATGATTTAAATGGCAGCGTTAATCGCTTGTAAAACTATGATCCGTAGCATTTTGTGTTGTCGGATCTATTGTGTAGCAAGTTATTTATTTCACTAAAGCTTATTTACTCTTCTTTGAAACTGCTTCCCAGGCAACAACAACGACGACGAATGACAGAAGCTAATCGCGTATAAAAGGGCCATAATGTGCTGATCATTGCCTGCAGTGGAGGATATGCATTTAACTCAAAGACGGAAAATACATTTTTATTGAAGTGCAATGTAGGAAGCTACGTTATAGGAAATTTCTTCTTATCTTTCCTTGTTGTCATGAATGATGCAATTCCGTTCACACTGGTTGTCTCTTATTGAAAACAACTCATTATTCAAGATGAATATCATGCAATAAACACCCGAGTAACAAGAACCATTGTTGATAATTTATCATGCGAATCCGTTGGCGTTCCTTGAAGCGCGAGCGGGAAAATTGTTAAGAGTTGACATATTAAATACATTAAAAGTGTACGACGCTTCGTTATTTACACATATTTTCATTTATTAGTCATTTGAATTTCTTCAAAGAGGTAACAAGATTCTCTGAGCATCATCATCACATTTATTCCAGACACACGGAACAATAAAAAGTTACTTAAAGCAGCATACAGGTAAGTTGAAGCAGCTGTCTTCTTGAGAACGTAAATAGCATCACGTTCCGTGGCAATTCTTCTTTGTTAGCTGTTAGAAGGAGGGAGAGTAATGAGGGCCAACGGCACAATGAGCACAGAAAGGTTTTAACTGAAAATGAAGAAAAATGCTTTTCGCTTAACCTTTAATGTAAATTGTTCGGGCAGAAGTGATAAATTCACTCGTTTTGCAGGAGTTGGAACCATTCACATTTCTAGTTGAGATTCAGCGACGATTTCTGAACTCAAAGCTACTGATATTTCAACCTCTGAACTCAACATGAACTGAACTCAATGGTAGGAAGACAAACGGAGAACGTTTAATTCTTCTTACTTACTGTTTCGCATCGTCATAAGCTCTTGCTCCATGACACATTGGTGGAAAGCTCAAAAGGGAAGCTGCAAATGAAGGATGAAAAGGGAACGACGTAATTGGAGCAAAGAGCGAATTATCTGTTAGAGAAATGAGTTGAAGAAAAGGGATTTCCATGCAAATGAACAAATCGTCAAATGAAAGGAGAATGCTGCTATAGCAATCTGCCTTTTACGTCTCATTTTTTGTGTTAATTGAAAGCATCCTTTCATTTCCTTGTTGAGGAATAAAAACTAATTGCCTTCTCGAGGCAACGACGCTCTTACCGAAATCCACATCAGAAGGCTTTGCTTCATCAGCATCAATGAATTGAGGGAAAGAGATCAAAGTTGTTTTGAGAAATGTTGGGAGTTCATTGTAAACAACAAAAAAGGATTTTTAATTACTCCTAAAATAAAAATTGACTGTCTTCCATTATCACGAAGCCAGAAAGTCCTGAAGGTTGTGCAACTCTGAGAATTCCCGAGAAAATAAAAATTTAAACTTCCTCTCGAACTATCCTCGTGAAATTTTAGAAAAGTATTTTCCATTCAGGAGTCGTCTGCTGAAAACCTCTGTTGAATTTGCTCATGAATAACATTTAAACATCTCCCAACCGCAAAGGCTATCATGCATCCTGATAAAATAAAACTTTCTCACCATTCCTCATCCGGTTTTCTAATTCAACGACTTTTCACCCTTTCTCACTTCGTATCAAACTGCAACATTCTAACGGAATGCAAAGTAGGAGGGGAGCGAACGATTGCCAGAATTTTCTGCACATAATTCCCTTTAGCTTGAATGTAAATATCTTGAGCAGTTGTTGCTCTTATGTGTACATGTCAGAGGAGAGCTGCTGATAAACATAGAGAGCAGAGTTTGGCTTCCTTTCTGCTCGTCCATATATTTTTGTTGCTTTCTTCGTCGTGTGTAAATATTTGGCAAAAGCTTTAACATTTTCTCTTTTTTTCTGTGCTCAAACAGGGCTTCAAGAGGTCTCTTTTCTCTAATTAGCTGTATACATTCAAGTTGAGCAGCAGAGCAGAGCTCAGATTGCTCCTCAACTTCAAGTTCGCCCTGATTTGTTTGTAGAAAATGTCAAATTAGTTTATTCTCTTTACTCTTCTTGCCTCTGCTTCTTGCTTGCAACGATGTGGTTCTGGCTCGAATTAAATTCTTTTTCTCTTCTCTTCAAACGAATTTCTCAGCCCTTTCATTTTACTTCCTTTTGAATCGGTCGCCTAATTTAAGAGTATTTGACAAGTCTGAATTGGCATGGATAAAAGAAATCAAAGAGAACCAATGAATCACTTCCACAATCCTCTTAGCTGCATGAAGAGTCTAAATTGAACCTTACCCCATCCGGTCGAAGAAGCTTTTCATCAGATTTTATTGGAATTTAGTTTTCGCTCCGAAAACTTCTAATAATTGGAGATCTTTCAAAGAGAAAATTCTCGTTGGCAAATCAAAATTCTTCTCACTTTAATCTGAATTGTTCCTCAACTAAACGGAAAACTTTTTGAGCAAGCAAATTCTTTCTACCAATTGAACATCAACTCTTTTCCTCCCACTTAATCGTTTGCGTTAATATTTATCATTAATAACTCAGAAAGAGAATCATTTTTTTTGTCGAATGCAAAAATGGAAAGATCTTTGATGATAAAATAGATGAACCATTTGAGGAAACAAATTTTCGAGGGTCGCAGCAGCGAGAAAAAAAGAGCGAGCAATGAAGAAAGCGCAAACTAATGGCTTCCCCCAAATTGATCATTATGCTGCTGTTGTATTCTCCACAATTCCTTTCTGCAAAGCGAGGGACAAATTTTGGTTAATAATTCACGAAGCTTTCAATTATGGAAGAGAAATTATGATGAAACAATTTACAAAAGCGGATCTGGAGGAAACACGCGACATAATAGAAAGTTACGAGAGCTTGTGGAGTCTCTCTCTCTCTGGTCTTATCGCTTGAAGCTGATTGAATTACATTTCAATTAAGTCAGAGAAAAGTTGGTTGTCCTTGTTTTTTCATCGTCTCGACGTTATAATTTCAAGTTAAGATGGAATTGCGTTGTCGTATGGACAATCGAGCGAGGAATGAAATCTTTCCTTTTTGATTGGAATTGTTATGTTGAGAGAAATTTTCCGAAAATAAAATTCATTTGAAATAACAAACAAGTCAGAAAAATTCATTTTCATGAAAATTTCCATTTCAACTAAATTGCAGAAAATATTTCTTTTCAAAGTTTGTTTCGCCTCATTGCTTTAAGGCTTCTCCAGAAGTTTTATTTCTTCGTTGTCGATTTAGAGTGAAACCAGTAGAAAAGAAACTTTACTCTAACACACAATGTGGAGAGTTCTCAATTTAATTTTCCTTTCGACTAACTAACAATGAGGAGCTCCAGGAAGCGATGATGTGAATGACGAAGTCTCCCAATCTCAATTCATTGCTTTTCAATGTCGAAAACATTCTGAAACCGGATACTTTTCCCTTCCAAGAAGACCAAGATTCATCGTCGATTTAATCACTTGCTTAATCATTTCTTGAGACGATTGATTCGATACTAATACCTTGTTGTGGTGGAACCTTTCGATTTAACAACTCTTTGGAAATAGCAGAATGAAGTTAAAATATGCAAACTATCGAAGGCTAGAGATTGGTAATACGCACAAAATCCTTTCTCATAACATTCAAGGTATCAAGAGCTTTCACTCCAATCCGTATTTTCATAGATCATCGAGACAAATTGCCGTTTATTGGAGAAAGTTCCGGGAGAAAAAGAAAGATATTGATACTTTTCATTCTGTCTGTCTCTCAATTTCATCGTTTCGATGCAGGGCATAAGCTTCTTATCTCTGATGATAAATTGATTCTCCTCTACCTAACACTTTATCATTGTGCGAGCTGAAATTGAGCTCGGCATTACTCGCAAATAAATGATGCTTTTCATAAGACTCAAGCATGCATAATAACAAAATATTAGATAAGGAATTTCACTTGATGTGTCTCCGTGTCTCGAGAGTGAAGTGAAAGCTCTCCTTCAACTTTAATTTGATTTTTCAAAACATTTTTCTTTACGCGACGTTTAAGTTTTCCCTCGTCTCGTATGCAAATTTGTTTTTCGCAGGATTTCACGTCAGCTTCATGTGAAAGCTTCTCGTTGTTATCGAGGCGAAGAAACCGAGCAGTTGAGCGTGTGATGTCGGTTTTTCTCCAAATAGAAAATCTGACAGCGCCAATGTTTTCAAATTGTTTATACAAAATGCTCAAAACAAGGTTTGTAGGACAAGAGTCGAAAGCATTGACCAGAAAATATTTTCGAGCTTCAAGCGAAGAATGTCAAGCGTCAGTTGATTTTATTTTAGGCATAAAACAATTACAAGACTGGAGTTGTTATTGAGTTTCAGAAGCAGCTAAACCAACTCAATTTTATTTGTCAAATTTCCAATTTTCTCAATGACCAGCAAGAGCTCAGTTTGCATAAGCTCATTACACATTCAATTAAGCGAATAATTCGATTTTATGTAAACCGACAAGTAAATTTGGAGAGCTGTCATTAAATAACATTTACAGTATCCGATTACTGAGAGCCTAACCGTAAAGTTCTTACGAGAGCATCTAAATTTTTACAAAAAAAAAAGAAGTTAATCGAATAAAATTGAAGAGCAAACGATAAAGCTTTGAATTGAATAAAATATTTTGCAATTTTATTCCGTTTGTCATAGCTCAAAAGCTATTGACATGAACGATAAAAGATTGAATTATTGAAACGAATTCAAACTCAGTTTCGTTTAGAAAATCTGCAAACGTTTTCTGACCTTTCGTGATTCATTTAGCATGAGACTTCTGGCAAAAAGAATATTTCGATGAAATCGGAAGATAGAAATAGACGTGTCAAAGGAATAAACGATTTAAATATTCGATAAGAAATCTGCCCTCTGTTGACAAAAGGCTTAAGCAAACATTGAAGCTGTGTGATGATTAACTGCTGATGTCACAATTTGTGAGCCGGAAAGTTATCTGGAAGACGTTCGTGCTTCCGCCCTCACTCAAAGGCAAAGCACGAGGAGAAAAAGGTCAAAAGAATTCCGGTTTAGTTTGAAAGCCTCGAGCTGGGACTCGTCCGTTTCTTCCTTTGAATTCTGATGTTTTCGTTAAATGAGTAATCAAGATTTCCGTTCGCTTGAAAGACTGACGGGTCTTTCTTTGAGTTTATGATAAGGAAATAAGGATTTGCCAGAGTATCGCAGAAGTTCTTTAATTGCTTCTCTTGCTTTGAGCAAACTTCGCAGACTCTATCAAACACGAGAGCAAATCCCAACGGAGGTTATCTTAGCAGACGCCTAAGCTCTCTACGACGCAATTGAAATTCATTCGTGTTATTGGATTCCGAAAGATGAACTCTAAATCCCCAAATGAATTTACTAGTCGTCGATCGAGAATCAATGAAAAAGGAGTGAAAGATAACGATTCAATTAGCTTAATAAATTATCTAGAAGATGATTCTCAAGTTACATCTCTTCGGAATTCTTTCACTGCGAATGAGTTTTTTTGAAACTGAAATTTTGGATTTAGGAAAATTGGTTAGTACGCTCTCTCATCAAAAACAAAATCTCCTATTCATGGCTTTTGTTGAAAGACACCAAAGGATATCCGAGCAATTTCACATGTTGCCTTCCGGAGCCGTCAGCGGATATGAAAACCTGCTGGAGTTTCATTTGCAACACATTGTTCAATTCACGGATGGAAACAATTCGATTTCAATTGAGCTTTTATGACGAAAACAGAACGAGTCATTCGTCCATCAACGATAAGAGAAGAACATGAAGCTGCCAAATACCAAATCGACAAATCTAACGAAAGCGATGAATGCATAATGAGAACATTGACGTTGATGATGAGGATGAGCTTGATTGAGTTGCCCGTAGCTGTTGAACAACGAATACTCAACCTCCATGTGTGCATCGTTAATCGAATATGACCATTCTAAACATATCTAAAAGCACTTTTCTATTCCACTTGAGCTTCTCTTCACGTCTCTTGATTGCAGTGAATTGTCGACGGAAGTGCTGAGAATCTCTCGTCTGCAAGTGGCGATTGATGGTGTCAATGTCTTCGTGACGATGACGATAAATCATCAACAAGACAAACTGAAGAGCAAATTCAATCAAATCACTCGAGATTATGCGAAGCTATGAAAGAAAGAAACTTTATCGCCGATTGTAAATTGAATTCCGCTTGTCTCAAACGTTCATGTATGTTTTCAATCTCAAGGAGTTTCTTTTTCAGATTGACATTAGAATTTCAATAAAAATGTCTCTTGAATTTGGACTCTAAACAATGAATTTAAATTGAGAATGATTTATTTGGACTTTCAAAAGATTTAAAATCAATTTTCCTCTTCTTTGTTTTCTTCGGGTTTCTTTTCTTTGTCAACGAAGATTAGTCGAAGCTGTTTGAACAAAAAGATTTTTTCTAAAAAATTTGTTACAATTTTCTGTTATGTCAACTCACCGTATCCGTCTTTCCAGCTCCATCAACTTGTCCTGACACAGCGACGACAACTCCCGTCTGCTTAATCAAAAGAAGACTCTTGGCAAAAGAAATTCCTGATTGTATACGCTCCTCAACACTTTTCACATAGTTGTCAGTCTTTGAAGCATCATAGGTTATCGCAAAAACGCCTCGACACATTAGGAGCTGTCGAGCGACGACTTCATTGCGAGAAACGCAAATAATTGGACACTCAGGGCGATACTTTGAGATCATTCGAGCTGTTCTTCCAGTTTCCGTCAAGACGACTATCACGTTAGCACCATTCACCATTGCAGCTGTGCATGCAGCGATTGCTATTGAGTTGGGGAAGTCACGGCTTGGAATAGAAATTTGCGGGATAGAAACTTGAGATACCAAATCCCAATGTAAACGGCGGTAATTGATCATATCTTCTGCTTCCATAATCGTGGTCGACGTTGCTTTGATAGCATTTTGCATCGACACTTTCTCCTCTAACATTATACAGTCGCAACCGTCAAACACTGAATTTGCAACGTCAGCAATTTCAGCCCGTGTAGCATCCTGATCGGGCTGTTCCATGCTCTTCATTACATCGTAAGCGATGATTGATGGAAGTCCTGCCTTCAAGCACTTTGCAATGATGCTCTTTTGATAAACGATTACTCGTTCGGGAAGAATGTTGCGTCCCAATCGACTTCGCGATATCATGACGCCATCAGCACGCTCAATGATTTTATCAATATTGCGAACAGCTTCTCCGCCTTCGAGTTTCGCGATGATTTTTAGAGGACATAAGTCTCCGTCGGGATTAGCAAAACATTTTATCATAGCAAAGGCGTTTACATCGTTGATTGGAGTTATCATCATGTCCATGATGTTGTCCTTGCAGAAGTTAATGGATGGAATCAAATCCTCATTCATGCTAGGAGAGATCTTGGAGCCTGGAATGTTGACCTCCATTCTCATGTTTGCACAGAGCACACCTCCTCTTAATACTTTGCATTGAACGTTATTATCATCAGGAAAAGCAGCATCAACTCTAAGTTTGATTTCCCCATTCACGATAATGATTTGATTTGGATCGAGTAAGCAAAGATTTGGATAATTCACGAAAATCATTTCTTCGTTGACTAGATTTTCCTTTGTTGCATCAAGAGTCAAAAAGACTTCAGCGTCAACTTCAAGATTCTTGTTTTCAGCTCCATCGAAAGTTCCAGTTTCGAAATAAGAACTTTTGATATCGAGAGCAGTCGCAACATGAACATTCGGGACTTGCTCAGATTTAACTTCAGTATCTTCCACATGAGACAATCTTAAACTCTGTCGTTCACTCTCTTTCTTTCGATTGCCGTTATATTCGCTAACAGCTTCTCTAAGATTTTTCAACGACTCTTTGATGATCGGAAAATCGTCCTTGCCATTCAAAGCCTCAAAGCGAGCGATGTTCATTCCAGCTTCGACCATTTTAACCAAATCGTCCTTTGTCGTTTCCGGTCCGACGGTTGCCATGATTTGGGTCGAACGATAGGTCAGTCGCTTCGAACTCGAAGGCGAATACATCAGCAAATGATCGAACAATGACAAATTCGCCTTCTTCATTTTGAGAACCAAAGTTGGTTTTTCCAAGAGAAAATATTTAAACTTACTGACCGAAAGATTTTGTGAAATAAAATATTTGCATTTGACAAAGGTTTCTGAGATCAGAAAAGTTTCTGACGCTTTTCTTTCTTGGAAAAAAAGAGAAAACTTGATTAAAAGTTTTTCTTGTGACGATTTCAATCGGATTTGTGATGCTGACGCGTAACTGAAGCTTGTCGAAATATAATTTCAGCGCTCAAAGCTCGAATCGTTGTCGACGCATTCAAAATATTTTGAAATATCACAGCTTCGCATTTTCCATTTTGGATTAAGCGTGACAGATCGTGACATGAATATTGTGGCGCGTCCCTATGCCTCGAGTTGAGAGATTTTCGTCTGATTTCGTGATTTTTAACAAAAAGAGACAAATGTCAAGTTTATCGAGAGTTCTAATTCAAGGAGAAGAACATCAAGTTCATCCAACGAGTCTAAGGAATCTCGTGTTACCATACAATTTGATTCCACTCAGCACTTTCTCTTTTTATTCGACGAGAGCAGAGCAATGATGATAGGACGACAAATGAGCGAGACGAAACCTGCTTGCGATCGCATGAATTGAACAAAATTAATTTATTAGCGATTTTTCTCGCTTTTCTTTGCCGTCGCATGTAATCCAAATCCTCATGAAATCGACGTCATATTTTTTTTTATCTCACAGCAAGTGAAGATTTATTTGCTTGCTTATTATGTTTCAGACTAATTTATTGGAATCATCGCTTCTTCAATAATCGCCAATGAAAGGATTTCAAATTCTTTTTATTTTGCAAGAAGTTTTTCATTCATTCTTAGCTCATCTTCCTCCTTTTCCAGTTTGTTTGGATCGTCTTCGTAAAAATAGTTTTCTTACCGGATCATCTTCAGGAGCCGTGTTTGGTTTAGGACAAATCGCAGCCCCAGAGTTTTCAATGTAACCATTTATCCATTCGAGAGTTACCGTTTCAGCGATTCTAGCAAAAACTGCTGGAAGTTTTGCGCTGCATCCTAAACCGAACGATGTAACGCCAATGAGCTCGTAAAAGTCTTCACTTGAGTCAAGCGAAGTTTCGTGCACCAAAGGCTAAATATTAATTAATTCAATTTTATTCATGTTGAGCGTGAATGAAAATTATTTCTGTTACCCCGCCTGAGTCTCCCTGTAATCAATTTAATTTTAATTGATCCGGACGTGGAATTTTAAAAGTTAAAAACTCACTTTGCATGTATCAGTGCCTTCATGGAATCCACAGTGCATCCATTGTTCGTCGATTATTGATCCTTCAGCGGCTTCTTTCCACATTTCATTGCACTCCTCAGCTGACATTACTGTCACAGTTGTTTCCATTAGAGCTTCGGGCAACTGACCTTCATCATAATCGTCAATTCCCCTAGGATTGAATTTAAATAAATTTAATTGAAGTCGACCAATGTTTTCTTTACCATCCTGCAACAATGGCTTCCAGTCCGTCAAAAGTGGCCTCTTCAGCAGGCAAACAAACTGGTCTGATAGTTCGACTAAACGTGATTTTTCGATCAACCGTCGTTATCACAAGATCACATTGGTCGAACTTCTCGAAGTGATGAAACTCAGGATGAAAATCATAGTCAATTATGTTGTACCGCTCGCCTTCATCGGAGTTTATTTTGTGCATTCCGAGTATCCAATAAGTCTCATCACCTTCAACGCTTGATTCATTCGGATGTCTAGGAACGAAAATAATGAATTTTATTTGAATCGCTGAGTTTGATTTGATTTACTGGAAGCAATGAGCTGCACTCAAAATATGTAATTCACTGATAACAGTTCCACCACATTCGTTGATAGTCTCTTCTTCTGTGCGATGGACAAGGCTTGCCATCCACGGATACTTGTTTGGAACAGTTCGTTGGCCGTTAGAAATTCGCATGAGCTCATGTTCGTTGGCTTTTCCACAAACTTGAGGAGACAAACATTTGAGAAAATAAATTATTTTCTTTGTTCTTATCTACTCACAGCAATCTTCAAGCAGAGGAATCTCGCCGAAAACATTTTTAATCAATGAAACTGCAGAGAAAAGCAAAGAAAACTTTAAGAACTTCATCGAAGTAGATTTTATAATCTTTTAACAACAAAACTCTTTCAAAGCAGGGTATTAATCTCTACAAATGAAATACGCTTGAACGCTTCATTTGATCGAGAAAATCACATTTTCTTGATTTAATTTAATTAAATTTTCTTTTTCAATTTCTCCGAGAAAAATGCTTGGTTTTTTTAAGTCTCTAAACTAAATCAAACAATAGCACCGATGTGTTGAAATGAAATTTTATTATCTTTAATTAAAGGGATTACTCTTTGAATTTATTTTAACTTTACGAGAGGAAAGTCGTCTTAGCTCTTCAGGGTTTGGTTTTTCGCAAATTTTAGCGGCCGAGTGCAAGAAGTAATTGCGGATCCATTCAATTGTGTCTGGATCTGTCACACTCGCGTAGACACCTGGATAAGCTGATACACAAAACATGCCGAACGAGACTGCTCCAATAATTTCGTAAAAACCTCGAGTATTAACCACTAATGGCTAAATAAAAATGAAAAGTTTGGGAATAATTTTGAGTGTTGAGAAGATAAAATTTTATTACCCCGCCTGAATCTCCCTAAAATAAAATAAAAAAACCAGTTTCTTAAGAAATCTTCACAAGAAGAATAATTAAACTCACCTTGCATGAGTCTGTGTCTTCTTTGTATGCACAAATCATCCAACGTTTACTAATGACGGGTCCACCATTAAGAATACTCCACTGTGTATCACAATCATTCGTTGAAACGACTTGTAATGTTGTCTCCATCAAGACGTCAGGCTGCTTTCCGTTGTCAAAAGAATCCAATCCCCTTAAGTACAAATTAATTTTAAAATTATTTGTAAATAAACTCGTTCGTACCATCCAGCGACAACTGCATCTGCATTATCGTACGAAGCTCCTGGAGGAGGCAAACAAATTGGTTTGACAGCCCAATTGAAAGTGATTCTTCTGTCTAAAATTGTGATTACGAGATCACTTTGATCCATCTTTTCGAAATGATGATACTCTGGATGAAATTCGTAATCTTTGATGTTGTATCGATCGGTAAATTTCTTAGTGTAGAGTCCATGCATTCCTACGATCCAATGCGTGTCATCGTCTATTAAAATGTGCTCTGTTTCTGGTCTGGCAAAAGAGAATTTTCGTAATTCGTTAAAGAAAAAAATAATATTTTTTGACTAACTGAAAGCAATGAGCTGCAGTGAGAATATTTAAATCACTAATTATAGTTCCACCGCATCCATGAACCCATTTGTCATCCGAATGATAAACCAGACTTGCCATCCACGGGTATTTATTCGGAGAAGTCCTTTTACCATTCACAATTCTTGAAGTTTTTCTGTCATTGGCGATTCCGCATTCTAAAGATTCAAACTTCAATCGATTCGATGACTTTACTTAAATGTACTCACGACATCCTTCAATAACTGGAACATCTTGAGCTGATTCTGCAACGATGAGAAAGAACAAAGAAAGCAATTGAAATAACTTCATCGAAAGAGATTTCGAATAATTTTGAATAATCTATAACAATTTATTGACTTAAATTGTAATTTCAATTAATTTAATTCGCATGAATGCTTTGTCAAATTAATTTATCAAGCTTGTCCATCAAAACTCTGTTTTCAATTGGATGACAATGACCAAGCGAAATTTGTTATATGTATATGTAAGTTGTAGTTTCAATTGAATTTTCTGGGATTCCCTCGTTCATGTTAACGGGATTATTAGAAACTACTTCTGCTTCAGTCGAATACTCCATATTTCCCTCGTTTGCGTTAACAGGAGCGTCATCATTAGCTGGAGCTTCCGTCAAATTCTCAGTATTTCCCTCGTTTGCGTGAACAGGAGCTTCCGTCGAATTCTCAGTATTTCCTTCGTTTGCGTGAACAGGAGTGTCCTCACTAGCTGGAGCTTCCGTCGAATTCTCAGAAATGTCCTCGTTCATGTGAATGGGGCCATCAGGAGCTTGTTCTGATTCAACAATTTCGGTTGGATGATTACAAACGACTGCTCCAATATCTTCCATGTAATCCTGGATCCATTCCATTGTTTCAGGATCAGAGATTTTGGCGAATACAGCTGGAACTCTCGAATCGCATTTATAACCAAAGGAGTCAGCGCCAACGAGTTCATAAAAACCTTTTTCTGATTTAACCATCAGAGGCGTCCCTGAATCTCCCTGAGGATATATTACTTCGACGAATACAACAAAGATTTTAAATGAAAACTTACTCTACAAGTGTCAGTTCCACGTCGATGAGCGCAAACCATCAGTTGCTCATTAATCGTAACTGCCCGTCCCATTCTTGATCGCCACATTCTCCGACACTTGCTATTTGGAATAATATTCATTGACGTTTCCATTAACACTTCAGACTGCTCTACGTCTTCCATATTATTGACTCCCCTTTCGATTGAACAATCTGTTAATGAAATTTCGATTACGAATAATTTTCTTACCATCCAGCAACAACTGCAGTTTTTCCTTGGAAATTGTTTCCAGGCGTTGGCAAACAAATTGGTCTGATTTTATCACTGAACTCAATTTCTCTATCAACGGTTGCGAGAACGAGATCGGCTTCATCGAGAGACTGAAAATGGGAAAACTTTGGATGCAAAAAGTATTGTACAGTGCTGTACTCCGCTTCTTCGTCGAACACTCCTGTCTCGTGCATACCAAGAGTCCAAAACGTTTGCTCGAAAATGTCGAGTTTGCGATCTACCTCGCTACGCAAATGAAAGTGAAAATCATTGAAAAGTTCAATTAAATAAATTTTTCTTACAAAAAGCAATTGGCAGCAGTTAAAATATTTCGATTGCTGATGATTGATCCTGCACAACCAACAACTTCTCTCTCGTCTTCTAATATATAAACCAAACCTGCAATCCATGGATATTTGTTTGGATTTGTTGATTGTCCATTCGTGATTCGTCGCGTCGCCTCTTCGTTCGCCTGTCCACAATCTAACGATTAAAAGAGGTTATCCTCGAATATCGAATCGTTGAGTGTTCTTTTCAATAACTCACTGCAATCTTCAGTGACTTCGATTTGGCTAAAAACGATTTCCGTTTCAATCATCGTGAGAAAAATCACAGCAATCAGCTTAAAGACTTTCATCGTATCGATTTCAATCGCTTTTAGATATCAGAAATGTCTCAAATACAAACGAGATGTCGATCGATTCTAGTCGCATGAATGCTTCATTAAACCAGCTCTAATCTCATTATCGTCAAAAAAGAGTTTTGCAATCAAAAGTTTAAATTTATTCCGCACTTGGTGTATTTTCTTCGTCTTTGTCTTTCACATCGTCAGGCGCAAAATCATCATTTGACAACGAAGATCCTACCCAGAAAAGATTAGGACGGCTACAAATCGAAGCTTCCTGACCGTCTAAGTATGTGTTGATCCACTTCAAGGTTTGAGCGAAGGCAACTCTTGAAAATATTGCAGGAAGCGAAGCGTCGCATTTAAATCCAAAAGAATTTAAACCAACGAGTTCGAAGAACCCTTCAGACGATTGAACCATTAGCGGCTGAATGAGAAAACTTATAAAAATTTGAACAATTTGATTACTAAACTTTAATTACCGCACCACCATCTCCCTGGGAATAAAAAGTTATGTTAGTTTAATTTGAAGGAAGTTTAAATTTCAAACTTTACTTTGCAAGTGTCAGTTCCTTTGCGGAAAGCACAGACCATCCATCGTGAGTCAATATGAACTGCGTCTCCAACAGTTGATGTCCACATCTTTTCGCATTCGGAATAGGGAAGAACTTTCATTGAAGTTTCCATTAGAACCTCAGGCTGAGTGCCTTTCTTAAACTTGTCCATTCCCCTAAAATTATTTTAATTTAAAGAATGAGCAATTGACTTTTGATGAGTTCATTACCAGCCAGCAACCGTTGCTTCCATTCCATCAAAACTTGCTCCAACCAGAGGCAAACAGATTGGCTTGATAGCGTAATTGAAAGTGATTTCCTTGTCCACAGTTGCGATTGCCATGTCAGCTTCATCTAAACTCGTGAAGCGAGCGAACTTTGGATGTGAAACATGGTCAATTGTCTTGTATTTCTCGCCTTGATTCACGCCAATTCGATGCATTCCAAGAAGCCAATATGTTTTCTCCTTGACGTCAATTTCACGTCGAGGATGACTGGAGAGAAAATGAAATTATTTTCTAATCAAAGCATTCGGTTAGTCGTTTACAGAAAACAATTCGCTGCTGTCAGAATATTTTTGTTGCTGATTATACTTCCAGTGCATCCATGTATCTCGTTGGAATCCTCGATATAAACTAAACTTGCAATCCATGGATATTTATTTGGATATGCACGTTGACCATTCACAATTCGGCGATATCTGCTGTCGCTTGAATCCCCGCAAGCTAAAGAATGAAATGAGGGAAACTTAAAGGCATAATTACAATAACAAAACTTACTACAATCATCGGTCACTTTCACTTTGCTGTGGACTTCTTCAATCCCGCAAATGGTTAAAAGAAACAAAGAAATTAGCGTAAAGAACTTCATCGTAGCAGATTACCAATTCAATTAAATTTTAAACATTAAAAGTTTAACTACAAAAGTTAATTAATTTACTCCGCTTGAACGCTTTATCAAACATTGCACTCACATTGTAGTTTAAATGTTAATAAATTGAAACGTTCGTTAGTTTCGAAATTGGTTTTCAATGAAAACTTTTCACAAAGTACTCTTATGGAATCAAATTTCCTTTGATAACTTAGTTGCTTAATCAATCAACTAATGATGCGTCCGTTCATTCGCTAGTTTATAAAGTTTGAAATTCAAACGCGTTTTGATTGAAAACCAAGCAACGAGAACATTTTCGATCGGATTCCGAACAAAGGATGCGAGTAAATTGGAAATCTAGTGAAGAGATGAAAACGAAATGAATAAAAAATCCAGTGAAATTAAAATTCAATTAAATTCTGCAACACAGCAATTTCAATTTTATGCATGGAATCCATGATTTCATTCAATTAACGTTTCTCTCGCGGCCTTCGACGATTCTTTTTATTCTCGCCTCGTTCATCCAATGGAGCATCAACAAAATAACAAAGCGGATGGCGTTCATTTGTGATTTTGCAATTCAGATTTTCGGTGCTCTTTCGATGTCGTCGATTCCAGAGCAAGGGCAAACAATGTAACCAATTTATTTTGTAAAAGTTATGCGAGGCAATGATGTTGATCAAAGTAAATTTATATTAAAGCTGCTCACTTGCTGCATCACCAACAAGGATTTGCTGATTCCACAAGCGAGTGTAAAAACGAATCCTCTAAAAGCGAAATAAATTCCTGAACAAAACCGCGAAAATCTGTGGAAAATGTGTGGCTTGCGGCTGATTCCCATGGATTCAAACGTGAATTCAGTCGTGTGTTGATAAGCTCTTTCATTCGTAAACAAAAACTGAGCCGTAGCGGATCGAGAGTCTAACTTGCTGCAGTTTACTTTATGCACGAGTGATATAAATTTTCGCCTGCCAATTTTATGCTCCGTGGGATGCATCAACACTTTTCATCGATTTACTGAATATTTTTTCAAGGAATTTCGAAAATGCTGACACTTGGTTTTTGCAGATTCAACTCGATCCCTACTTTAAAATGATTTCATTTGCTTCAGTTCGAATTGTCCATTTGAAGTGAGGAAGAAATGCTTGAAGAGAAAATCTAAAGATTCAACGAAGCTTGCTATTTCCCTCACTGGAGTTTGCCTTTTTTTACAGGAACATGAATCATTGGAAATGAAGCGAGAGCAGCCACAAAAGTTTCATTCACTGGTGTGAATTCATAGAGAAATTGTATTTTTCACAGCTCGCGAGTTTCTTTTCACCGGAAGCCTGGAAATCTTCGAATAAGCTCACCAGATTTTCACGTTCAATTGGTCTTTCCCTCTTCGTCCTGAAAGCCGTTGAACGAAAAATGTTTTGTTGCTTGTTTTTATGGTCGTTATCGAAGTTTTATTGGTTACGGCCTTCATCGTTCTTCTCCTTGCGACCCATTATCGTAAAAGTAATTTGACTTTTAATGACTTTCTCTCCAACTATTGGTGAGAAGCGTCGGTCGGTGCCGAGAGGAAATTGAAAGGTCAGGGAATCACTGCGGTAATTAATTGTAAATCAATTATGCGTCAAAGTAACATTTGATGAAGGGAAGTGAACCTCAATTTCCCTTGGCCAGCCGTTTACGATGAGCAGTTTATTTCATCGAAATAATTACCAGCGCGATATGAAAATCCGAAGCTTCGATAAATCATGATTAATGAATGGGATGATTTAATTAAATTTCCGGAAGATTATTCGAGTCTCACCTTTCCTGTAATATTTGAATCGAGTTATCCGTAATCTCACACGTGTCACAACATCGATTCATAAATGAGTTTGGTAGGAGGTTGAGGCACACCTTAAATAATTGGAAGCCTCTGGAAATGTTTGATTTGAAATAAATTATTTCAAATAATTAAAAATGAATTCCAAAAAATTATTGTGTGCTGACATTTAAGACTTACTTGAGCATTTTCACACATTTCACATGCTTAAGGAATCGAATCAATTTAAACTATCGGCAACAGAAACTAGTATTTTGTTTCAGTTCTACCACACCCATCGATTTCATGAATTGCGTTCGAATATCGACTAGACATCCTTCCTTTCACCATCATCGTCACTGTCCATTGCGTCGCAGACAAATTCTAAATTTACATTTCAATAGAAACATTAGTAGATCCTGTTCAAGCGTTTGAATTTATCCTCCGAGCGTTTCAGACACGAGAGGCAAAAAAAGCGATGAAGCAAAAAATTGAATTCATGACAATTTTGAATGAAAATGTATTTGGTTTTAACATTTTTTGTGAAGGCTGAGAGCATTTAGGATTCAATTGATGCATTTTTTTTTGTTATCAGGCGAATCATAAATTCATGATCATTCCAATCGCTTTCACACGACGAACGAGCAGAACGTGCGTGAGATAAATGAATTACGATCTCAATTTATCATCGATTCGTGTGATTTTAGTTGAAAAAACTTTTCCTTATCTCGCTTCAAAACCTTCCCTCGATTCCTGGCGCCAAATTAATTTTGACTCATTAATTTATGTCTTCATTATTCCGATTAAATCACAAAAAGCGAGTCAGTGAGACAAAAGGAAAAACTCATCCAAGAGAGTGCCTTGATTACGTGCCAGTTGTTGGTCCTTTTTTTTGCCCGATCGCCCTCTAACGCGATGAAGATTAATGATGAAAAACTTATGATTATGTCCATTAAGACGAAGAGCGAAAGTTTGCAGAGTTCAGCCCTTCGGTTCGTCGAACGATATCACTGTCATCGTGAGCGATTGTCTGAAGCGGCGCGGTTCATTAAAATGATAATTACTTGGATCTCTGCCCTTGCTAAAAGAGATTCTCATTCGCAATTAAAACAAACCGGCGGAGATGGCAATTTTCATGAAAGCTCATTATGAGGCTTTACACCTCTTGATTGCAAATCACGAGGCGGCAGTTGTTGTCGCACTTTCGTCTGCAGAGCTTTAATTAAAAGAGATGACAGCAAAGCATTGTAGCATGAAGCAAACAACTTCACAGTCTGCAATGTGATGAAAGCACAAACAGGATGAGAAATTTCACTGAGACACAAAAGTTTTCCATTTCCCATTCGTGTTTATTTTCATCGCAGCTGTGCTGAGCCTGAAAGAGAAATAATTTGGCGTGAGTGGAACTTCATCGTCGTCATCGTTTTATTCAAATTTGTTTTCGGTTGTTCATCATGGTTTGACGTGATGGTTTAATGGCAAACGGTAACAGTTTGTTTATAGTTTTAATGTCGATTTCAATTTAAATCATAAAAGTGATTGATGTAACACGCAATTAAACTTTTAATGAAGATATTCGTGATTAAATTTAATTGAAATTGAAACGTAATTGTTATCTCGAAATGATTTGAAGTGGCGATCGCTCACAGTAAAATCGATTACAGATTTAAATAAACTCATAAATAGTTCTTGAGTAATATCCGAACAAGCTTAAGCTCTTCAGTTTTACGATAAAAGCTGTTAAATACTTCTCAATGGTTATGGAGAGCAACTTTGTGCAATTAGTTTTATTGTGCAGTTGAACGTATGCAGCCCTTAAACGATGGAAGTTTCTGGAGTGGAAGAGAGGAAAGAAGAAGTTTCGCTCTTGTTTCTATCGTCAAAATTAATATTTATTGTCGGAAGCAGCATGAGCAGTTCAGTTCCTCGTTCAATGCAATTATTGCATTATCAAAGATTGTTCATTTGGAACTTTAAGAAGAACAAGTTTGAATTCTCAATTATGATACAGCATTTGATTCAAGCTGGCTATGACGCAATCCGCTCAGCTCCATCGACAAAATTAAAATAATTGGATTTCTTTTTAGGTACGAGAAGAGAACAAGCTTTCGAGCCAATTTTTTCATTTTGACTTGAAGCTGCTTACAGTAAGCTCATCGTCGTGAAAAGATGAGACGTTCACCGTCGTTAAAGTGTCAAGATTTCGGAATCATTTTGCATAATCGCAATTTTGAGGGAAAGATTCGTTGTAAATGTCACGATTGCTGCTTTTCATTGGAGAATTGTGAATTCAAAGCTCCTCTTTCATTAACTTCCTCCATTAGGAAAGAAAGCTCAAGGCGAAAATTGTCAAGCACTGATAAGGAAGCGAGATTCCAAGCCAAGACAAAAATAAACTTTTATAAAAAAAAAATGGAAAGTGAACGCGTTGGGCTAATTTTCTTATCTTTCGGATTTCCCTGATGGTTTTACTGACACAGATCATAATATTTACGTAAGGAAGCCACTTGAGTGATAAAAACAAGAGACTTAGGTGGAACGACATCAGATTCCAGGTTTTAAATTGTTTACATCAATAACAAGCTTTACTCAGGAAATTGAGATTGCAGTTAATTTCAAAGCTCAATAGCTCTGCAGTAAATTAATTCAGAAACTTTTCGATTGACTTGGTTTCTATTTTAAAACTCTCAGTTACTCTTTAAAGTCAAATGTTACAATGACAATTGAAGTGAAATTGAACAAGATCTTTCAATTTATTTCACGAGAATGGAAAGCTTTTATTTTAACATTTCAAAAGCTTTCTCGGAAAATCCAATCTTCAAAATTTTGACATCTCTCTCGAAACGTGGTGAAATCCTTTTTATCCCTTCTTTGATATTCAAATGATTTAGAAAAATTACCAAAGCAAACGAAAAATTTTATAATAAAAACATCGCTTCAAGGCAAAAAAAGGCCAACGCCATCCATCAAACGGCAACATAAATTAGAGTCCCGGGAGAATGAAGTGCGTATAAAAAATCATCCAACTAAACGACGGCATGGGGATTGACGTTGGCGTAAAAAATCGTTCAGAAGAGAAAATAAAAATCCCGAGTTGATTTCTCGCTAATTTATTCATGTTAATTAAACGACCCAGCGATATTATAAAGTGGTAAGCACACAAAAAAATGTTTTAAATTGTTTATGCAGAAGTCTTTTTTCATTTGCTCCGACGCTGTTTATTTTAGCCGGACATGCAAGTTCGTTATTGTTTGCGTTTTAATTTATATTTCCAGCCTGACGATGCTTTTGAAAGCTCTCAGTGCAACCGCAGAATTGGTCAGCCACAACTTTATGGTTTGCAATGCTGATGAAAATTGATATGGAAATTAAAAACAAACAAAGCTACGTCGAGGATTTCTAGTGACAAGGAAAATGAGAATTGCAATCAGTGCATGGCGAGAGTCGGCACTTTGCCTAGATGTACATGGTTGACATTGAAAACAAATCGACACCTTTAATTTCCTCGCCTCAACGAACGAACCCATCAAGTTGAAAAACAGAGAAGCTCATCGAATCGTTTCCGGTAATGCAACAACAACCGACGTCGAAAAAAAACAAGTAGCAGTAGCGTTCGTAACAAACCTATTGTAGGGTTTTTTTATCGTTGGACTGGTTACAGGGTGTTAACCAGCTGATCACTTTATGTAAAGAACTCAATGCTCTAACTACAAAGGGAAAGAAGTTTCATTTGGCGCTGGTCGAAGGTTGATTAATATCTGGTCCAGCTCTGGGATCCAAGAATTTGTTTAAGCACGCTGAACATTTTTTGTGAGGAAATGTCACCGGAAATGTTAACAAAACTAAATAAATCAAAAAATTTGTATGGAAGCCGCCGTGGGCCCGAACCACTTGAGCTAGCCCATCTTCAAACTAGCTCGTCTCATCCATAAATAAAACCAAATGGAGGAATTCAGAAGTAGCACAAGCAAAAATCGACTTTATGTTTACATATGAAGATTTTAGGTTTTGGGCCCGTGGGCCTGATTTTGATGGAACGAAAAAACCAAGAAATTTCTTTTTTCAATTTTCAATCGCTATCGACTAGTGAAACTCGCTAGCTCATTGCGTTTGATAGTTATTTCAATTTCGGACGACGGACAAACCAGTCAGAATAGGGTATTCTATCCTTCGGATGAAAAACCCAAAAAACGGGAAAATTGCAATAATAAAAAAGAGCTCTTTGCACTGTCATGAACTTTTAATTTGCTTCGAAGGTTGAGAATACAAAGTTTCATTAATTTTTAGAGCTCTGGTTCGTCCCGAAAGCTTTGAACGATCCCTTGGATGTCAAAGGAAACGATTTATCATCGAATCGACCCGAAAAGGTTAGAAAAAAACATCCTCAGATCTTCCTGCGCCACTCGCGGTGGTTAGAGTTTTCATCGTCGTGACATTTCGTCCGGAAGAATTTTCTTTCGCTCGACTGAGTCTCCCTCTCTGTCGCCTTGCTTTGTTATCATAATGACTTGATCTTGTAGATGGAACCCGAAATGGAAAATCAGCTTCAAGGAATCAAGGACGACGACATCGCCGAAGTGGAGGCGAAAGTCATTAAAGAGTTTTTTTTTCGCCTTTGGATGTTACGTTATCGGTTGAGTTGAATGAAAATGCGAAAATCATTGCACGGAACTCCTTGGAAAAAACGAAAGTTGGATGGGAAAACGTGCAATAAAAACCAACGGCTCGCAAGTTTTCCGAGAAGAAAAATCATTGTTAATGAATAATTTATTTTCATTTGAAGGTTTTCAGAAAATTTTTGCGATCACACGCAAGCTTTCTACTAACAAGATTTGAAATTCAATAAATTCCCATTCTTCGTCGTCCAATTCGGCAGATAATTCTCCTTCAACCGCTTCCATTGCACGGAATACTCGTTTGTCGCCAAAGTTTTCACATTTTTGTAACATAAATCATCGAGATTATTACGAGACGAAGTTTAAGAAATTGTCTTAATTCGAAATGTCAATAACTTTATCATAGCTCGAAACTTGTGGAAATAATTAACAAATCCAACCGCTTCAAACTTAATTCGAACAGCTTGACGTCTCTGTCGTCTACAGCTTTCTCTGCAATTAAATTTCAATCATTTTAACCTCGCGACAAGCGATAGAAAATGTTGTGCAGAAACGTTCGTTTTAATAAATAAATTCCAAGCTCATTATTCCCTCACGCCTAACTTAAAAGCTCCATAGCGATGAATAAGTAATCACGAAAGCATGATTAGGGAGTTCCTACGTATTAAAACAATTTCTATTGTCAACGAAAGTCTACATTGCAACCCCACAGACCGTTTATGCTTCTTATCGATCAAAGTTTTCCACACGCGAATATTAAAATAATTCAAAACATTCCGCTGCTTCAAATTTACGTGTGTTCAGAGATATTTCGTGAGTTCAGAAATTTTATTTTCTTGTTGTTGAAGATTTTCGTTTATTTTATTTATTTTTCGGTGTGGAAATCAGTATGAACGCAAGTTTTTTGCTCAATTCAGGTCATCAGATTCCACTTATTGGATGTGAGTAGTTTTCGCTTTAAGTTACAACTGACATCTCGATTTATTTCGCAATGTTTACATTTTTCTTTAGTTGGAACGTTTCAGATACGCGGTGCTGAGCTCATCTTCAGTGTGCTTGATTATGCTTTAGCAGCTGGATATAGACATATCGGTGAGTGTTGCCGATGTGCAGACGAGAAAACCGACGTTAAATTATTCAATTATGAATTTCATGTCGGAGAAACAATTGTGATTAAAGATTCATGACGATGCATTGCTGTTCTCTTGTTCGACAGATACGGCAGTTGTCTACAGGAACGAGCAGTTCATCGGAGAAGCATTGAAAACCTTGTTGCCAAAGTATCAGCTTCACAGAGAAGACATCTTCATCACATCGAAATTGAGTGAGTGTTGTGTGACTCGAGATTGAAGAGGACAATGAAGAAGAAGAAGGAAAAACATTGTGCGAGAATATAACGAGAGGCTTCTGGGTAAAAAGTAATCAGGGACTTAATTGCTTTTGATGGGGAAAAGTTTCGTTGAGCTAAATGTGACTAAATCGTTTAACTTCACGCATCACGTGCGATGCACCAACTAGCAATGTGCTCGTTGCTATCTTTAACCAAAAATATTTCACAAGCTGGACGAGTTATAAGCAATTTCATTCTCCGCTCCTGTTGAAAAATATTTCGTGCCGACTTCATTTTCATTTTTCCACATTTCTATATCGACTTTTGCTTTTCACACAAAAACTGTTTCGCTATTTCTTCCTATTCAGTTCCGTCATTGAATCAAAGCGAGGAAGACGTTGTGGCGCTCGTTAAACAATCCCTAAATAATCTTCAGACAGGGTACATAGACTTGTAAGTTCAGCTCTTTATTGATTATTTTTGTGTTTACCTTACAAGAAAGATCTTCTTTGTCAAACAGGTACTTGATTCATTGGCCTGGAGTGTCTGGCATAAAATCGGATCACGCAGACAATTCAAAGTACCGACATTCAACTTGGAAAGCTTTGGCTGGGCTCCAAGAAATCGGACTATTAAAGTCGATCGGAGTCTCAAATTATCTTATACAGCACCTCGAAGATCTTCGCAGTTGCAGTGACGTCGTTCCGAGCGTTAATCAAGTGGAGTGGCATCCGCGTCACCACGATACAGAGTTGCTAAATTATTGCCGCGAAAAAGGAATATTTCTGCAGGCATACTCGTCTCTTGGCTCAAGCAACTCCGTCTCATTGCGTCACGATCAAACCGTAATTAAAATTGCGGAAAAGCTCGGTAAATCACCAGCTCAAGTTCTGCTGCGTTGGGCGTTCCAACAAAGCATTGGCATTCTGCCAAAAGGCTCGTCTCGGTCACACATTGTAGAGAATATCGATCTCGATTTCGTGCTGCCGGATGATGTGATGAATTCGTTAGGAAACTTGAAGGTCAAGGAGAAGTACGCGTGGGATCCAACAGTAGTATCATAAATCGAAAAGACAACAAAACGAAAAAAAAAATCTTCCAATTCTCGTTAACTTTTAAGATAAACATTCTTATTTACTTCGCAATCAGATTCAACTTAATAGCTTTACGAAAGAACTCTCTTAAACTTTTTAAACTTATGATGGATAAGGACCAGATGGAACACGCAAATCGCGTTTCAGAGTTGTGCCTGGAATTCTACGACAAACTTCCGAATGCAAAGCGCCTTCTAAAGGAAAAGGAATGGACAATCTATTCGGCAATTGTTGTTGAACGTGACAGTAAGATTGAAGTAGTTAGTGCCGGTACTGGAACGAAGTGTATTGGCTCAATGATGTTGAGCGAAAATGGTGATATTCTTAATGATTCTCACGCTGAAGTGATTTGTCGGCGTGCGTTTATTCGATACCTTATGGCGCAAATTCGTGAGACAAAAAATGAAAATGGACAATCAATCTTTAAATTCGACGAAGCCACAATGAAGTTCAAGTTAGAGAAAGACGTCGCATTTCACATGTTTACGACATCAACTCCTTGCGGCGATGCCAGCATTTACACGACAAACGACAATCAAGATGAGCCTGAGGCTAAAAAGGTAAAAATCAGCGAACTCCCACAAGGTTTTACTGGCGCCAAGCTGTTGTTCTACGAAGATGTCGAGGATGCAATGGCACAAACTGAAGGAAAAATCCGAATTAAGCCTGGCAAAGGTGATAGAACAATGTCGCTGTCATGCAGCGACAAAATTGCAAGGTGGAACATGATGGGGCTACAAGGCTGCTTGATGTCGTCGGTTGTTGAGCCAATTTACATTAACAGCATGATTCTTGCTGATGGTACGCCATTCAATCAGACTGCAATGGAACGAGCTCTCTTCAATCGTTTCAAAGACGCGAACAAGTTTTTGAACCATCCTTTCAAATTGCATCGCCCAAACGTAATCATTGCCACAAACAGAATAAACTTCCCCTATGGCAAAAATAATGCGCTGCGAGTTAATCCATCGGCAAATTCAATTATATTCTGCAAAGTTGGTGAAAGCGACAGGTAAGCATTTCATTTATTTGAGTATTGATCCGATTAGCTGATACCACGAGTTGAAAATCCTCCTCGTGTGTGGCGAAGCTTAGTTCTCTAGCGTTGTTCTAATTTCTTCTTTTATCGCCAACCAAACAGATCAATTGAGGTGGCTGTGAACGGTAAGCGACAAGGCGTCACCAAGAAGCAGCTACAAACTCGCAAAGCGCACTTAAAGATAGCGAAAATCGAACTGTTCACCGAATATTTGAGCATCTTGAGCGAATTTCCGGAATTAAAGTCTCATTTATATTCTGATAACATTAATCTCGATGATTTATGTTACAAGAATGTGAAAACTTTGGCGACAAACGAGTATTCCGTGCAATGGAAGCGGTTGAAGGAGAATTATCTGCCGAATTGGACGACGAAGAATGAGAATTTATTGAATTTCAAATCTTGTTAGTAGAAAGCTTGCGGTTGCGTCCACTTGGGCAAACTATTTGTGATCGCAAACTTTTTCTGAAAACCTTCAAATGAAAATAAATTATTCATTAACAACGATTTTTCTTCTCGGAAAACTTGCGAGCCGTTGGTTTTTATTGCACGTTTTTCCATCCAACTTTCGTTTTTTTCGAAGGAGTTCCGTGCAATGATTTTCGCATTTTCATTCAACTCAACCGATAACGTAACATCCAAAGGCGAAAAAAAAACTCTTTAATGACTTTCGCCTCCACTTCAGCGATGTCGTCGTCCTTGATTCCTTGAAGCTGATTTTCCATTTCGGGTTCCATCTACAAGATCAAGTCATTATGATAACAAAGCAAGGCGGCAGAGAGTGAGACTCAGTCGAGCGCAAGAAAATTCTTCCGGACGAAACGTCACGACGATGAAAACTCTAAATTAACCACCGCGAGTGGCGCAGGAAGATCTAAGGATGTTTTTTTCTAACCTTTTCGGGTCGATTCGATGATAAATCGTTTCCTTTGACATCCAAGGGAGCGTTCAAAGCTTTCGGGACGAATCAGAGCTCTAATGAAACTTTGTATTCTCAGCCTTCGAAGCAAATTAAAAGTTCATGACAGTGCAAAGTGTTCTTTTTTATTTTTGCAATTTTCTCGTTTTTTATTCGTCGTTCGTTGTTGCATTACCGGAAACGATTCGATGAGCTTCTCTATTTTTCAACTTGATGGGTTCGTTGACGGCGACACGACGAGGAAATTAAAGTTGTCGATTCATTTGACTCCACGCTCATCCCCAAAGCTCATTCAGAAAGCTTGCAAGTTCAACCACAAATTGCTGTTTCATTCGCTATCACGTTGAATAATAAATTTATTCCATTTTTCCTTTCACGCTTCAATGAGTCGAGAGAATATTGAAATGCGGGGTCGGAAGTTTTTTGTTTTGTATTTTTCTTTATTAAAATGGAAATCAGAGAATTCATCGCCAAACATGAAAGTTTGTGACACTCAAATTTATCAAATGCTTTAGTTTTCTTTCTACAATAAAAAATCAAACTTTGCAAAAACATTTATTCGAATGCTTTTGAAGTCGAAGCTTTCAGTTTTTTTTTATTTCTGCATATCTCATTCCGATTTCTCTTCAATCCCTGTAAATCAAATTGATAATCTTCGTCGTGTGAGAAATCGATTAAACTAATTAACATTTAGGCGAGCAGCCCACGCCAATATCGGGAAGGCATTTGCATTCAAGACAAGCGTTAGACAGCTCTGCTATAATCTGTCCCACCTCATACATTTGCCCATAAATGTTGCAACCCGCCAATTTCAACAAGCCATTCATTGTTGGTGCTGTGGGTTTCGAGAATATTTCAGTCGCACCTTGACTCTTCTTAACCGCAACAGTCGGAGCCTTCAAATGTTTGATGATAAACTCGTCATCGTTTATTATCGATTTGATAGGCTGACTTGTTGATGTAGGGGAAGCCTGGGTAGTTGTTGTTGTTGACGTGATTGTTTTTGCTGTCGTTGTTATGGGTTTTATAGATGAAGTCGTCGATAACTTTGCTGTCGTCGTATGATGCTCGTCTAAAACATTCTTATTCAACAATTCATGGAAGAAGCTCGTGAAGTTCGATACAATCTTGTCAGAGTCGCGTATCACATTTTCCTGTTTCACATCATCCAACTCATGAGCCGTTTGATTTATAGATGCGTCGATGAACGAAGTTAAAGTTTTCTTCGGCAAAGTCACGTTTGATTTATGTTCGTGCGTTGTTGGAGCTGTTCATGAATGGGGAAGAGAAATATGCCATGAGCGAGATTTATTTAATTTTCATTCAGAGTTGATGGAGAGGTAATAGAGCGACCATGAAGAAAAAAGACTCAAAACAACGTCTTTCTTACCGTCGAGAGGCTTTTGAAGGAAGTCATTATTCCTGAGTGGCAATTCATGGCTCGCAATTGTGGACACTTCATCATAAATTGTTTCTTTCGGACTAAAGCCACCTGAAAGTGAACACAATGAAAGATATTTTATTCATTAAGTGGTAACTGGGGGATTGAGTTAGAGATGTGGTTTCGATCGAGGTTTAGATTGAGTTGATTACAGTTATCGTTGCTCTTGGTTTTGCATTAATCAAATGCACTTTGTTTGAACCTTTGACCTCAACCTTCAAAGTTCATTCAAGAATCATCAGGAGACTCTTGAAACTTCTAAATCGAAATTACGTCTCAGTGACTTCACTATCGCTGTCGATCCCTTCTCACTTTCAGATGGAAGATTAAGAGCAATTCATAGGCATTCACTCGTCTCTAAGTAGACAATAAAACTGGAATCTCGTCTCTTACCCAAGAAGTCTTGTTCGCTGGGCGGTGAAAAGGAGTCGAATTGATTATCATTAGTCTCGAAATAATAAGGGCCATTATCGATCCTCTCGTGCGGGTTGGGATAAACGTAATCGGCCGAATCATCATAACTGTGATGAATGAATTTATTGTTATAGCGGAACGGCTTCTCCTTATCATTAGCGAAGTAATCCTTCTCGAGATTGTCGTAAGGCTTTAGGTAGGGATCGAATTTGTCCGTGTCAATGGCATCGTGTGCGACGAACGGAATGATTTCGATATTGGGAATCGTCTCAGCTTCGTTATCATCACTTTCGATGATTTTCGTGTCTGGTGGAATCTCAAAATGAGCACCAAGACTTTGATGTCCTTCCGTTGTCGTTGGCATAAAATGTAATGTCGCCCGAGTGGTTGATGGGCTGGTTGTCTCAATTAAAACTTTAGATGTTGTCACTCGGAGCTTTTCCGTTGTCGTTGATGGTGTCAAAAGTTTTCGAGTTGTTTGTAGTATTGTCGTCTGCTGTGTTCCTTTCGAAGAAGATGATGATGGTGACGCTGTGGCTTTTCGCTTAGTCGTCGGGGATATCGTCGTCGTTGTTGACGATAGCTTCGCGCGTGGTGTATTCTCTGTTTGTTTGTGATACGAGAACGAGAGAAGAATGAGATAAGAAAAGTTTCTGAGATTTTTGACAAATGATGGAAGTTTGAGGATTCGTTACCTGCAGTTGCCGTTATTCGAGAAGCCACGTATCGTCTTGTCGTCGTCGTACTCGGTGTAGTAATCGTCGTTGCTCCTTTTGAAGACGATAACAGAGTTGTTGGCAACTTCTCTGTGGTTATTGCTGGCTGGTGACTTGATTGAGTTACGAAACTAACTTGGCGCTCAGTCGTCTCAATGCTCTTCTCGGTTATTGTTTCAGAAGTTTTGTTGGTCTTGACAGTGTTTTCTCCAATGCTGCTCGGAGTCGTGACAGCTTCGTTAATTTGAGAATTAATTTTATCAGCGTTGGCGTCAATAATCTCCAGACCAGCTCTAATCAAATCGAAGAAGCTTTTCTCTGTTGATGGCAGAGCTTTAAAAGGCAGAAGCGTTGTGGTCTCTGCGGCAATCTTCTCTTCAGTTTTTTTCTCCTCGAGCGGTTCATCCGAGCCGAAGAGAAGTGAGAAAAAGTCAATCGAATCATTGTCTTCCTCAGGCTCTTCCTCGTCGCTCTGACGTACTTTCCTTGTCAGCTTCAAAGATCTACTGCAATCATAGCTCGTGGGACAGCAATTTCCCTCCTTTGGAATCTTAGGGATGCATCCTCGAATCAAAGGTGCGCATTTCTTAACAACACATTTGCGGAAACCTTTGATGCAATAACACACTTCACATGGTCGGTAATGGTTTGATGGGAGCTTCTCCCCCTCTTGAAAATATTTTCCACTTTCAAAGCATCCTAGCAAAATAATTTGAAAACCTTTTGATTTCTTTTAATTAAGTGAAACGCATTACCGTTGCTTCTATTTCGACGCTTTGGCTTCGAATGCTCTAGATTACTCTCGAGCTGCTTAACATTTGGGTTTGATGTAGATATCGTAATGTTTTGAGAGCAGTCGTATTTGATGGGGCAACACGAAGCATCCATGAACACGGGCTGAGAGTAAAGGAAGTAGATTGAGGTTGGTCAGTTCATTAATAATGAAACGCTTCTTGAAAGCTTTCAATGAGCTTTCCTTTCATCGTCCAGAACAAAAAAATATTCTCGGTCATTGACCTCACCTTGCATTTCGTGTCTTGGAGTTCACATTTCGGTTTGATACATTTCTGTTGACCTAATTGTATAATTTCGACGTTAGTTGAATGAACGCGCGAAATTAGCGGCGAAAGAAAAGAAAAAGTTCTCACCGTTGAGGCAGTAACAGTAAGAGCAGAGTGACGAAGAAGATCGAACCATAGCGGAGCCTACACACGAATCAGGTAAGAACAAGTCATTTAGAAAGGAAAATTGGAATTTCACACATCTCACCTGATGCGTATAAACTTCCACTTTCAATGCAACCTGAAATTTTGTTTTGTTTATGTTTCTTCTTTCTCAATTTCTTCTCTTATTCACCTCCGTTCATCTCTTCCACTTCGTCATCTGTTCTCGAGCTCTTCTCGAGTGTTTTCTCGTGGTTCACTTGAAGTCGATTTAAATGCTCACGATTTCTCTCCGAGTTTTTATAAAAGTTGATGTGGTACTTCGAGCATGAGAGGTATGGACAGCACAACGATTTCTTGTGGACGAGGATGCATGATCGAGGCGGTGGATAAGGCTGCGTGAGAATAAAGAGTTAAATTACTTATCCCGCTCTATGCCTTCTTTTCCCCAACAGTTTATGTTTGAACTCATGCGCAATCACATGATCTTTCTCTCCATTACCTGATCTTGGCAAACTTTCCGCACACAGACCAAGTTCTTGCTCGAACATTTACAAAGAAGACATGGCTCGCTTGATGGAATAATAGACGTGTCGGCGAACATTGTGTTGTTGTGGAAGCAACCCGATGCTAATAGCCAAGAAATGAGAATGAAGAAGATTAAAATTGGAACGAACTGATCAAAGCATCATCGAACGGCAAATTGAGAAAATAATTCACTTTTGCGGTTAATTGATTAAGAAACGTCAAAAGCAGTGAATAATCGTAAATTTTAGATTATTAAACCGGCTCGTAAGTGTTTGCGAATGAAGAAGCTCAACAATAAATGGAACAGTGAAAGATTCAAGAATTCTAAATTAACTGACGACGATCCAACGAAACTGTTAAGTCATTTACTCGAGTCTTGTCTCTTGCGGCGAACATCTTCAAGCAAACACTTAATCTTGATTATCTCGAGTCGTCTCATGTTACCCGTAGTAATATCTCGACGCTGCTGCGAAACGGCATCGCAAATTTGAGCCGATAAATAAAAGCATAGAGCACACTGAAGCCATCTAAGTGCCCACATTTTGTCTTGTCTCGTTTTTCGCTTTGATGAAATGTAAATAAATTAAAGATAACGGTCCCGATGATTAACACATGAGCCGACTACAATTTGTCTTAAGCACTGTGTTGTGTGTCGATTCAATATTACATCAAACGAAACTTCTTCACTTTATCCCTCGCTTCTTGTTCAGCGACGAATCTTTCGCTCAATGTTGAGCTTTTACGAAGCAAAATTGAAAACTAACGGGATTAAGAACATAATTATAAACTTCAAACTCGTCTAAGAGGTTGAATCAAGAGTTCACTAGCGAAAAAATTGAATTCGAATGTGAATTGCGCTAATCAATTATCACACCGATATGCTCGAGAGTCACTTGGAAACGCACTGCACGATATAAAAAAGAATCACTTGAGCACAAATATGTTTATGACTTTGACTTGAGATCGAGATAGACTTGTTGCTTCTTTGAATTCTCGTCATGGAATAACGCACTCGAGAGAATAACAAACAACAACTTCTTTTCAGTCTTCATTTCTTCGGCACGCAAAGAGAATTTGTTGTTCTTTCCTATGTTGAGCTAATGATATTGAGAAAGCAGCGGAGAAGAGTTGAGAGAACCGCTTGATCACTTTGTCTTTTTAATCATGCTCAGCATATCTTGAGAAAGTGCGCTGCACTTGTGAAACGTGTTCTGATAGACTTAACGTGACTGCGTTGCGGCTTTACGTCAAAAGCTTTAATCGAGCTTGATTAAATATTGATGAACTCCGCAACTCATCGCTCAATTTACAATTATTTCGATAAATAAATTAAAATGACCGGGATTATTTCGGTTCAGATGCTGAAATCTTCAATCGAAATATTTTAATGAAAATAAATTTCGATCGGAAAAAAACTTATCCACTCGTGAGCCAACTCTAATTGATTGAAAATCGAAAAGTTCATATGAAATGTTGGGTTAAATTGAAAAATAATTCCTTTCTCTACATATTTTTTTTCTCGTGCAATTGCACTCGCCAAGTAATGAAATGGCGAGGAAAATTATTTTGCCAAAACGAGGAGTTTATTGAAAAATGAGAAACATTTCGATCCGTCAGTTCGTTAGGAAGAATGTTTAACAAACCTTCGAAGTAGAGGAGCCAGTGATGCTTTAACGTAACACGATATCAATTAGTCCAAAAACTCATTCGTGGGATTTCGTAAAGCAAATTAATCTTCATCATTCAATAGCGAGTGATATTTTTCCGAAGCTCAGAACATGAAAAATTATGACGTCGATTTCATGAGGATTTGGATTACATGCGACGGCAAAGAAAAGCGAGAAAAATCGCTAATAAATTAATTTTGTTCGATTCATGCGATCGCAAGCAGATTTCGTCTCGCTCATTTGTCTTCCTATCATCATTGCTCTGTTTTCGTCGAATAAAAAGAGAAAGTGCTGAGTGGAATCAAATTGAATGGCAACACGAAATTCCTTGGACTCGTTGGATGAACTTGATGTTCTTCTCCTTGAATTAGAACTCTCGATAAACTTGACATTTGTCTCTTTTTGTTAAAAATCACGAAATCAGATGAAAATCTCTCAGCTCGAGAGAGGAAAATGCGCCACAATATTCACGTCACGATCTATCGAGCCGTCACGCTAAATCCAAAATGGAAAATGCGAAGCTGTGAAATTTCAAAATATTTTGAATGCGTCGACAACGATTCGAGCTTTGAGCGCTGAAATTAAATTTCGACAAGCTTCAGTTACGCGTCAGCATCACAAATTCGATTGGAATCGTCACATGGAAAATAATGGAAAAGTTTTAATCAAGTTTTCTTTTTTACTGGGTCAGAAGAGCGTCAGGTTGTCAGAAACTTTTTGCTATTTTTCATTTTTAAATTGAAGTTCACGTCTCTTTGGTGAAAATAAGTTTAAACAAAATCAGAGAGAACAGTCACTGTCAACTGCTACGAACTTTCTCACTGCGATTTATCAACGCCAAACAAGACTTCGAAAATGACGCAATTTTCTTTCGACTTCATTAAATTATTTCTATCGACGACAAGATTAAACTTTAAAGTTTACGCGGAGAAAAAACGAAATTTCGATGTTCCACAAACCTTGTAGTCACATTTTCTAGAATCTTCAAGACTCACTTGCTGTCTGTCACTTGCAACAGATATCTCAGACTTTCATTGTGTGATGCCATGCGGAAAGACGCTCTCAAGACCTGTCGAGACGACAATCATTGGTATTTCAAAAGTGAAGTTGTCAAGAGATTCATTCTGAGTGAGCTCTTGACTCGAACAGAATTCAATTTACATCGGCAACAAGTTTTCTTTCCTCTCTTCTGATCAAATTTTTCATCGAGTTCCAATCTTACCATCTCGAGTGATTTGATTGAATTTGCTCTTCAGTTTGTAGTGTCGATGCTCCATCGTCATCGTCACGAAGACATTGACACCATCAATCGCCTGCAGACGAGAGATTCTCAGGACTTCCGTCGACAATTCGCTGCAATCAGGAGACGTGAAGAGAAGTTCAAGTGGCATATAAAAGTACTTTTCGATATTTAGAATGGTCAGATTTGATTAACGATGCACACAGAAGCAAGCGGATGACGAAAGCTCCGGAAAACTCTGTTGTTTGATGATCGTAACTATTGGATTACATGGAAGTTGAGTATTCGTTTTTCAACAGCTACCGGCAACTCAATCAAGCTCATCCTCATCATCAACGTCAATGTTCTCATCATGAATTCATCGCTTTCGTTAGATATGTCGATTTGGTATTTGGCAGCTTCATGTTCTTCTCTTATCGTTGATGGACGAATGACTCGTTCTGTTTTCGTCATAAAAGCTCAATTGAAATCGAATTGTTTCCATCCGTGAATTGAACAATGTGTTGCAAATGAAACTCCAGCAGGTTTTCACATCCGCTGACGGATCCGGAAGGCAACATGTGAAATTGCTCGGATATCCTTTGGTGTCTTTCAACAAAAGTCATGAACAGAAGGTTTTTTTTTGGTGAAAGATCGACCAAACTAATTTTCCAAAATAAAATATTGCAGTTACAAAAACTAATTCCCAGTGAAAGCTGAGAATTCTAAGGAAGATCGTAACTTGAGACACATTTTCTTGATAATTTATTAAGCTAATTGATTCGTTATCTTTCACTCCTTTCTCATTTGATTCTCGATCGACGACAAGAAAGTTCATTGTCGCCAAGGGAATTCGAGCTTATCCAATTGAGAAAGTCCAATTTAACGAAACGCTTGGAAAGAAAAGCTCTTTTTCGTGATTTACGATGCGAAAGTCTTTTGCACATTTATTCAATTTCATTGCTAAAAAGAACCTCAGACAAAAGCGATGAGCGGTGCCATCACCTTCACAATCTCAGTGAAAATTTAAATTATTGTTTCAGTTCCACAAGACTTATTGCAAACCCTTTTCTCCTTTCACTTTCTTTGTCGTCCTAAGTAAATCAGAATTACGGAAATCTCTACAGTTCAATGAACTCAGACGCAACCGAAGTCTGCGAAGCTTCGCAACCAACGAAATCACTTGCAGACACATTACTCTTGCTGATTTAATCCAAGTTACTTTTGGTTCTTCGCTGATTCCTTCACGTTAAAGTTAGGAACGCGATCTTTCTTTCCAAGAATTTTCGTCGTCGGCTCAACGAATTGCACGTTGTTTATCATTCCAATGATTTTTCGGTCGATTATCCCCAAGAAGAGTTTGGCATTGTTCAGCGAGACTTTCTTCTCCTTGCCCAGTAAGTAAAGGATTGGTGCTTCATCGCACTGCAAGAGCCTGTGAAAGAAAGATTAGAAATGAATGAGGATGACAAACTCAATTCCGGTTCATTAAACAAATGACAAGTGAGCTGTGCGAGTAGTTGCTGAATTGAAGTGACAAAAGGAAGAGAAAGTTAGGGACAGATGAAATTACTTGTAAAGCTTCTCAACTGCCTTCAATATTTCCAGTAATTTCGCTTCGCATTCGTCCTTGTAATCGTTGGCGTCGTCAGCAAATTGTTTCTGTTTCACGGCTTCATCTTTCAGTAAATCGATGTTGTCGTCCTGCGAGTTGGTCTTTGTTTCTCGCATCTCCTTCTGCTCATCTGTGAAAGAATCGACAACACGTACATAGTGAGTGCATCGCTATTGATACGTCAGACGAACAAGGAGCAAACGAAGCTTCTAATTAATTGAATCTAATTACCGATGCTATCCTGCAACTGTTGCACGGTCTCGTCTAACGTTTCGATTTCGTGACTCAGTTCGTTAACGTAATTGAACAGAGCGTAATTCTCCTCTTCCTCCTTAATGAACTTTGTGATGATTTTCTCAGTTTCTTTCTCTCCCGAAAGGAGCTTCAGCGAATATAGAAATAAAATTAAATCAGAAATTTTTCAACAGAAATTCGGGCCGACGGATGAAACTCACAATGATTCGTTGAAATATTTTGTCGAATTCCACAAACTGACGTTCCATTTCTTCAATTCTTTTCTTTTTCTTATCAGCCTCGCGTTCTTGTTGTTCGGTATTCAGTCTCTGCTGTCCCTTGATGGCCAAGAATTCCTGAAGCTTCGCATCGTGATCGAGCTTTCGTTGAAGCTCCCTCATCTCTTGAACATGATTTGTTTTGTCATTCTGTCCTCGCTCTTTAAGAATTTGCAATTTCGTGCAAAGCTCTTCTCTTTGATCGAAAGCATTCGTCGCTTGTTCGACAAGGTCCATTATGTGCCGTTTGCCATAATTCAATTTGTTGATCATTCTTTGCCACATAACATTAAAGCTCGACCTAAAATTGACCATTTTCAAAGTGACCTTCAGTTGATTTTTTGAAGTAGTCACTCACCGTTCTTGCAACATGTGATCAATAATTTCCCTCAGTTTCGCATTTTCCGCCATTACACTTCCACATCGCTTCGTAATGACATCAAGGCGGTTTTCCAATTTCACGACGTTTTTTCGTCCATCGTCTATTGTTTCCTTGTACAAATTTTCGGTAATTTCGTTATCTCGTATCGAGGAAATTTCTTTGTGAAGCTGTTGGAGACAGAAAATATCAGGAAAGTTGTAACAGTGAGTGAATAAATTCAAATAAACAAGAATGGGAAGCCCGAGGCAAACTACTTTTGTGGAAATAAACATCATTCACATAATCAACATGAGAAGGGAACGTGAGCAATAGAAAAGAAAGTTTCTAAAGCTTTCTCAGACTTCTTCTTATGCTAGACCTTCATGGAAGGGCTTTATCATGAAACTACGAATAAAAAACCCAAGGAAACCTTTCGAGCTTCGGCTTCCAATTCCACTAAAATGCTTTTCTTCTTCTTGAGTGCTTGGGCTGTCTTTTCCTTTCTGTCCATTAAGTTTAATATTTTTATTTGTGCCTGCAGTTAGAGGAAAAGAGGAAAGAAAATTCGAAAGAAAAATGAAAATCAAAAGCAATAAAAAAGTCCGTTTAAAGGATTTTCTTCATGAGATGAAATGAATAAGTTGAGCAGTGAGGCTTTGCTTTCAATTGAGTGAAGAATTCTTCTGTTTTCGATTAATCTCATCGAAGCCACACTGCAACTCAACGAACGAAAGTTCAGGGAGGAGAACATACATCGGACTCCCGACGAGCGTGGATTCCCTTTTGTTCGCTGTCAAGCTGATACTGTAAATCCGACTTTTCCTTTTCAAATATTTTCAAGACTTTGTTGTATTTTCTTTCAGTTTTCTCCTTCACTTCTATAAAACTTAATCGCTCTGCTTCGATTGTTCGATACTGAAAAATGCGAAAGAAGAAAATCCATGAATAGCTTTTTAAATCGAGCTTAGCATTCAAATCTAACATTTATTACATACTTGCTTTAGCAGCTTTTCAATTTCCGCCTCCGCTAACGCTTCCACATCGAATACATCGCCGCCCAATGGATCTCCCATATCGAAGCTGTTTACTGGAATCAGAAATTTTCAATTAAACGAACGCTGATAGAATTCATGTAAAATTTATGAAAATTTAGCAAGGTTTTGTGTATTCGACAAACAATCGACTTAGCGTTGCCGTTGCCATAGAGTTTGTGGCGAAAGAATCGACGGTAACATTCGAAAATCAGTACAAAATGAAATGCAACCTGCTGTTGCTTTCGGGTGCACGTAAGTGTGGCTTTCACGCTTCAATTTGTTGCTCGGTGACATATTGTTGACGTTTTCATGCTCGAGAATACTCAATAGAGCTTGAAACGATTGACTGAAGCTTCAAATATTTGTATTGGAAGTGTTTAGGGTTTTATACGAAGAATAAATAAAATCAAAATTTCCGTCTGATTTCGGAACCTTCTAAGAAGCTTACAAGTCATTGTGGAAGAAGTTTAGTTGAAACGATGATAATTCTGCATTAGACAAGCATCGTCTGAAGTCAAACGGCTTGTTGGATGTCTATTACACCCAACTGAACCCTGAAGCTTCTACAAAGAAAGAAAAACGTCGTCTGAATAAAGTAAGAAGCAAACAATCAGTTTTAATCTTCTTAACTGGACATTCATTGTCTTCGGTCTTAACAGAGAGCGAGAAATGTTTTAGACGATTTTCTCTTTCTCTTCGCAAGAAGAATTTTCCAGTGGTACAACGACGATTTTCGGATTCTGCGTTCCAGCGGGAAATCTAAAATTCAACTTCGGCAAACTCATCTGCTGCTTTCACAACTCGACTTCCAGTAGTGAACTAGATTTTATTATGAACGGTAGGACAATTGACTCGGGAGTGCGATCAAAAAACTAAACAGATTGTTGTTTGAGATCTAATAACGAAAAACAGTTTGTGAACAGAAATTACATTATCGAACGAGTTTATGAATCGTCACGGATAATTTGGATTAGCGGAAGATTGGATTATTGAAACAGTTTTCGTCCAATTAGCAAGAAAATTTTCTTCGACAAACATTCGATGTTGAGTTGTTAAGCGTCGTCTCTTTATTGATTGAACCGCACAAACAGAATTGCGAGATTATGTAAGATATCGTGAATTTGTGGGATAAGAGCGTCGGAAAATTTGATGACGAAAGACAAACAGAGAATAATTGTAACATCGTTTCAAGTTAGCGAGGAAGATTAAGACAAATTCCGCATTGTTTCGCAAACGTAATAACAACGCAAATTGAGAATCCTTTGAACCAAACTTTACAAGCAAATTAGTCTCTGCTTTGTTTGCAGTAATCTTGTCATTTGCTAATTACAACCGAAGTCGCTGAACATGAATTTTACTATTTAATTAGTGCACCGCATCAGCAAGCAAATCGATAAATTAAAACTTAATTAAAACGGTTTCCATCACTGAGCAAAGCGATGAGATGAGGGAGTGAAGCATTTAATAATAATTGCGATGGATTATGTTGGATTTAATGATCCAACCCAATGATCATAATCAATAACTACGAAATCATTGAAATGTGTTATTGATTGCACAACGTCGCAATCTCGTCTGGCGCGATAAAAAAATTAATCTTCTCGAAGCTTCTTCTTCTTGGAATTATTTTTTAAAACATAAGAAGACGATTTGAGCATAGATTGGATGAGGAAGAATCCTTTCAAATGAGAATTAATTAAATTTCGACATGAAAGCACGAAGAGGCAAAAAAGAAAGTTTCAGTTTAAAACTTCTTCGATTTAATTAAAATGCTTGTCAGATTGGAATTTGCTGTGTATTCCACCCACTTCGCTTCCTTTCTTCTTGTGTCGTCAATCGTTCGTCGTCCTTAATCCTTTTCCTTTGACGATTGTCACGCAGAGAAATTGAGAAGCGAAAAGAGATCATCGTTAGTTTGCTAACAAATTAAAAGATTTCTCATTCGAAAAGCTAACAAGCAAGTTTAATTGCAATTAAAGTTCTCTGTTTAATGAAGGAAAATGAGCTTAGATGTGAATAAAGAAAGAATGAATGAATTTAAAGCTCCCGCTGTGACTTTCAAGTTTCTTCGTTTCCATCCAGCGCAGTTTGCATTTTCCCATTCTTGTTCATGGGAAGTCATTTATTAAATTTTCATTCAGCAGCTCATTGCACAGCTGAAGGAAGAAAAGAAAGCTCAGAATTCTTCCATCATAAGTTTACGCTCATAAAAGGATTTAAGAGTCAACAGTTGACTTCACCTCACTAGCAAAAACAATTCCATTAATCCTTTTTTTATTAAATAAATCTCATTTTCCTCAGCAATGAGCAGACGAGAGCTGCCATAAAAATATAAGATAAGATCGTAAGAGAGAGAAAGTGTGGGAAAATATTAAAGAAGGTGATTTCGTGCGACCTATTAAGTATGTTTTATTAAGATCCATTTCTCAAAACTTCTCAAGAGCCTCGACTCTCCACTCTACAATCCCCGTAATCTAACTTGATATGGGGACATTAAATTGCGGTCGTATTTTATAATACAAAGCTCATTCCCTTTTATTATCAAGAGTCGAATGAGACGGGGAGTGGAAGAACGTCGGGCGTCGAGTGCGAAGCGGAAAAAGTGAATAAATGATGGTGCAATAAGTCATGTGGACTTTAGATTTTCAGCGGCAGTAAAATGAGGGGGAAAAGCAGAGTCGAGAGTGATAAAATGCTCGCATAATAAAATAAAGAAGAATAAAGGCGCACATGAAGAACCATGAAAGCGGCTGCAAATGTAAACTTGATTCTCCTCTCTATTTTATTTTTCTTTCCCTTTCCCTCGACCTCGATTTAGTGCTTTGTAAGTGACGTGCATAATGAAAATAAAATGGAAGTGATTTATAAAAAGAGATGTACAAAGTAACTTCGTGAATGAACATAAAAGAATTTTTGTGTTTGGATGATGAAAGGAGTCAAAAGGCAAATTGCCATGACATAAAATCAACAAACTATTGAGCTGAGCGACGATATCAAAACAAGAGAGACAACAATAAATTTTAAGACGATGAAAACATTTTCATTCCGCTGGTTGTTCTAGAAGCTACGTTCGTCGTTTGTATTTATTGCAGTGAACAGTTGACGAATTCTATTATGATCAGAAAAAGCGGCGAATCTAAATCACATTACCTGCTCATAAAATGCTTGCTGGTTATCGTGCTCATAGAGTATTCAAATGGAGGAAATGGTAAATCTCTGATTCTGCTCGAGACAAGCAAGAAGCGTCATCAATCATTTTGAATCCCTCTTTTCTTTCTTTTCAATCTCTTCTCGTCGCCCCCCACCAACTCTGTCGTTCACCAACCAAAAAAGGCTTCTTAATTATCCCGAAAAAGGTCGAGCAAAATCAAACGAGAGTCTTTGATCGAGACAAAGTGACGACGACGACGGGAAACTTTACTGTTCCCAATGCTATAAGTGATTCAAACAAGAACGTAAACAGTTTTAAAAGTTTTAAAACAAACTCTAGTGACGGAGTGACTTTAACTAATGCAACAAATCATAATAGTTCAAATCAATTAGCAGCAAACGTGGACGAGAGCACGTACTTCAGCACAGCAAATTTCACGAACATAACGTCACAGGTGGGATCGATCGTAGAGATTCCTTGCGCTGTTCATCACCTTGGGGAAGGAACAGTAAGTGTCAGAACATTTTAGATAAAATTTATGACCTACCCTCTCTCCTCCCTTTCCGGGTCATCGTTCCCGGTTATGTAGTAAATGCATTGAGACATTGGGATCGCGCTCAACAAGTTGTGTTTGAAAATTCTTCGCTATTGAATTTATAGCTGATTCCCATTGGACTCAAGCAACATTATTTATTGATGCCCGGAACTTTACAACCAAAGTCCTTTGAAACTTCTAACCAAATTCTGTTTTAAATCTGAGAGATTTCACTTGAAAACGGAAGAAAATAAGTTTCTTGATTCCTTTGAAAGTTTCCTTCACGACAAAACCAAAAGCTTCTCAGTTTCAACTTTTTAAACGTTGCGTTGAAATCTGAGAAGTTGAAAACTATGTAGCAAAGTTCTCTTCAGTTTTTGAGAATAGCTTGGTTTCCAACAAAGCATAAAACTGTCAAAACTTTAAGCTTTCGTCAGAGTTCTTTTTGCTTCGTTTTCAATGGACTTCAATAAGTCGAGTCTTACAAATGTGGCTTCGAGGTCGAACAAGAGCAGAAAGAAATCTTTGAATTTATGTAGACATAAATTTTCATACAAAAAATGAGAGAAAGTCTATAAAGTTAAATCGTCGTTTAAAGCATCGAGTGAAGAGGCTAATCCAATGTGATGGTCCCTTAGAATTGGCTTCTTGAGCTTCTCATTGAATTTGTTGGAAAAGGCTTGAACCTACTTCGAAGCCAGCCTTACCATCAGTTTTTCAAACCTTTTTTTTCTTCAAGAGCGGATGAAAAGAGTTTTTTGATTAAATTTAAGAGAACCTTTGGACAATGTTTATAGCAACTCGTTCTTAAATTATGTAACAATTTTATTGAAAGTTCTTAAAGGTTAGAAAGATGTTGAAACATTCCGAGCTTTGACTTTATGAAAATATTCGATTACATAATTTTATAAGAAGCTTTTAAAGGCAAAAAAGTTTCAATTAAAACTAGAAAGTTTTAAAAGTCAATAAAAGATCTTAAATGAACTGAAAAATAAATCATCTTCAAATTTCAAATTTAAAAATTAAATTTTGAATTAAAATAATTAAATCTTGATATAACTTTCTAACAAACCCTTCATGTTATTTACTCTTTAACTTTACTTTCATTTCTAAATTGCCGTAATTAAAAGTCTTTACCTGACCGAAATCTCACTGCGAACAATTAAGATAAAAGCTTTCGAGTGAAATTGCGAGACATTACGGTAATTGTTACGAGGCTCGAATTGTCGAACAAAAGACTTTGGGAGTCGTAAAAAGTTCCTCGTTAATTTACAGCTCAAAATTTGCCAGACTTTATCAATAAAAGCCACGCAATTATTAATTCATCATTGCGAGCGGCACGAATCTTCAATTAAGACACTCTGACGCAGAAACTTTCTCCAGCGAACTCATTCAAACGAAACGAAATGAGATTTTCGCAAAGCAAATAAATCATCTCCTAAGTCTGATTAATCAATTCAACATTGTTCTTTAATGAACAGTCGCCATTACAGCTTCGTCTGTCCTCCTCAATCCAACCGTAAACGAAACTTTTCCTCATCAAATTTCAGTTGTGTTGTCTAGGACAATGAATCCTGAATTCTCCAATCATTCAACACCTGACCTTTCCCAGAAATTTAATCTCATCTATTCACTATCGCACGACTTGCCGGAAAATCAATGAATTAATGAATCTTGTCTGTCTCCAAAGCCCTTTCCATCATTTACGTCTCTTATGGTGACACTCACTCGAATAAATTATCTAAAGGAGATTTGAAATCATTCTCGTCCCTTTTTCTATCTTAAAGGTATCATGGATCCGGAAAAAGGACTATCACCTATTGACGGTGGGGTTAACAACATACAGCAGCGATGAAAGGTTTAGTGCTTTGCATTTAGACGAGTCTGAGGTAATTTTAATTCTATCAGTCCGTGCCACTGGCAAGGAAATCTTTAATTCGAATCCGTCGATTACATTGAATTACGTTTATTCTTATGTCTTAAACACGGTTCACTTATTTCGTCCTTAAGTTGAAAGAGAGAAACGTTTAGAAGACAAAAGAAATTTCGTTCGTGCTGCGGACAATGTGGAGAAGATAAGTTATAAAAGATGGTTCGAACATTTTCTGCAGTGAACTCGAGCGTGCCAAGCCTTCAGGTCAAACTTATAACTCGACTCAATTGTCTTTTCGTTTTCAATTTACAGTACTGGCCATTAAAGATAAAATACGTCCAGCTAAGAGATGCGGGAATCTACGAGTGCCAGGTGAAAATATGAGAAGCAGCAAATTAAGTTCGAGAGTAATTGAATCTCTGTCTTTGTCGCTTTCAGGTGACGAAACATCCTCCGATATCAATTTTCATTCAACTGAATGTTGTTGGTGAGTTGTTAACGTCATTAGGCACAATCTATTCTAGTTACAAAGTCAACCTTTTTCTCAATTTATAGAAGCGAGAGCTGAGATTAGTGGACCCTCCGAGAAATATTTAAAGCCAGGCTCAGTGCTCCGACTGACGTGTCGGGTTGTCGAGAATATCGAGAATCCTTTGTACATTTTCTGGTATCACAATAATCGAATGATAAATTATGATTCTCATCGAGGGGTTAATGTGTCGACTGAGCCAGGTAGTTCTCAATCATTATCTCATTAAGACGAAGCTTTGATAAACGATCAATCTACATTCATACTTTATCTAAGCTTTCATTTGTACAAACATGAAATGGGATTTACCTTTTTCCAAAACGGAACAAAAAAACGAAGCGAACTTCCAATTTGTCGCATGTCTAAAGCGTTTTTCTCGTTGTTTTCCTTTTTTTTGTTCTGCCTCGGAAACAGATAACAGATACTCGGAGCTACAGATATCACAGACGATGACCAGTCACTCGGGGAATTACTCGTGTGTGACGAACAATGCCGTCTCATCATCAACATTCGTACACATCTTCAACGGTAAGCGTTTGACAATCAAAGCATGCCGACGGAGCTCAATTAATTTCATTTCCCTTTTATCTTTTATCGCTCAATCATAAAAGGTGAGAACCCAGCTGAGCTATTGAGAGATTATGGAATCGCCATCAGCCCATCACCCTACATAATGTTATCTTTGTTGTTAACTCTAGTGACATATCAAATCTTTTGTTTATGTGCTCTATAAGAGGAGAAATTATAACGAAACTCTGTCCAGAGAAAGCGATACGAGAGTGTGGAAAGGGATGCGATGTACGAATAGCCCAATCATTAAATAATTTATTACTTTGTTTTTGAGTGGCATAATAAAAGACTCGTAGAGAACAACAGGCTCTACACAAATTGCCTCGTTCCGAGAGTGTGGAGCATCCATTTATTGTTTTTATCGACGTGTGATGTTACGCAATTCGAGCCATTTGCCTCTCTCTCTCGCAATCGAGAAGGAATTATCTATCTGCCTGAGAACGCATGTGATTGTCAGCACACGACAACGATCTAAAAAAAAGCATTTTGACACCTGAAGAGGGATTTAATGTCTTCTCTCATTTTCGTGCGAGCTTTATGTCTTTTGAAGTTAGATTCCTTCAATATTGCGTAATTCGAGATATCTCAGTTCGAATGACTTTGATTTTCATTTTTATACAAAAGGAAACGGAAAGGAGAAGAACGAAAGAGCTCGTTGAGAAGAAACGGAAGCACGGGATGATTGTAAATAGAGAATTTCGCTGGCATGACTAGGATATTGTAATAAAAAGAGAAATAATAATAAAATTGAGAAGAAACTGACTATTCATTAAATTATTTATCGTTATCAATCAATCTTGATTAATTTGTTTTGCTTTGGTTTCGTTGATAACGAAGGAAACTTTTGCTTTTATTTCAGACGAAAAATCGAGATATTTCCACGGAACTGTACGCGAATTGAGTCACAATCTAAGCTTCTTCCTTGTTTTTAAATTAAAAGACAAATCATTTCAAGCAACCCAACATTGAATGGATGAAAATTTATTATCGTGGAATGTTTCGGATACAGAGAAGAGATGGATGAATAAATTTCTCTTCGTTGCCACCTTCAACTTGCCCACAATCGACAAGAAATTAAATACATATTTACAGTGAAAAATCACATCCGATTTTGTTTTGCGGACGAGACCGAAGAAGAGAGACCGAAGAAGAGGAAAAAGCTGGCAGCGAGACCCAATTCTTTGAAGGTTTTCCTTTGCTTTTTTACGTCGGCAAATGGTTCTATTTTTCATCATGCCAAAATGTTATTGGTTCTTCTTATCATGATTACATGGCAGAAAAAAACCTCTGAGTCTTTAGAGGATTGTGTGAAAGAAACGAATTTAAATTCGAGAAAACTTTTTCATGACACCAGGGGAAAATAAAATTGTGAATTTCTCCACATGATTTATCGTTTCCTCGTTTTCTTCTTATCGCTTTCTGGGTTATGCTGGAATGAGACTATCGCAGATATCACACGGTAAAATCGCTGAGGTGGAAACGATGCCACTTACGACAAACAAACAATGCAAACACTTAAAGCTTAGCTCGTCTTTGAATCGCTTTACTCACAAAGAGATTTTCATGCTGTTTCCTGCCGCCGCCACTTTATTTATGGCAACTTCCCATTGAATAGCTTGTTTATTTTTCTTTCTGTTATTCCACATTCGATCCATGCAAATAAATTCAAACGTTATCGAGGGATAGAACGAAAATAAATCTCGTATTTATTGAATATTCTATTAAAGCTTTCCCAGATTTAGGATACAAACGACGAGGATAACAAAGGTAAACCAAAAGCTTTTCCGGGCTCTTCAACATCTCGTCAATAGTATGGAGATACAAGAACGTTACTACAAAGCCATCTCCTTGAAAGAAAATCATTCAAGAGTTCATTATTTTAGAGAACAGGACTCTCGTTAACAACAAAAGTAATTGAAGTCGATAACGTGTTTGTTAGACGAAGGAAAGTGATGGCAAAGGTATAAGAGGTCAACTTCAGTCTTATTGTTATAACTTCAGGTATTTCCACCAGGAAATTGTTTGGATAAGCATGAAAGAATTCAAGAAATTACATCGGGTCGACTACATCGGGCTTGAGGAATGTTTTTTGTATGAAAGCGACAAAAATCATTATAAAATACTTGAATAAGAGCGTTAGTTCTTGAAACGGTTTTCTGAATAGGAAAACTTTGAAAAACCTCGCTTGAGTTGAATTGAGAATTGTGCAAGCAGTTGACAGTTCCATGAAATATTTTTTTTATAGAAAATCTTTTTTCATAAATTGATGTCGAGTATTAAGAGTCCAATGGAAGAGTCTTAAGTTCCGTCAAAAATATAAAATTCATTAAAACTTCCACAAAATTTAATTCGTGACTAGTCAGACAAAAAAATTAAAATGAATCTTGACCAACCGCAACCTCAGAAAGTGACTTTATTAGTGATCAATTTATCGTTATAATCGTCATAGTGCAACTTTTCTTCTTCGAGACTTTCTCAAGCGATACATTTATTTTCCTGCGATTAAAGTTTTAACAAGACTTCTTCACGTCAACCCTCAACTTTTAATTAATTCTTGAAACTTTTCTTTAATGAATTTTACAAACAAAGAAGAACTCGTTGGAAATCTTTTTCTACTCGGAAAAGTTTTTTGCTAATAATCTTTATATTTTTTTCTTCGTCTCGCTGGCGAGAAAACTTTTTTGTTTGCTTACAACGAAGTTCATTAAGAATTAAACTTTATTGTTAACAAGTTTCGATGGAATTTACAGGTTGGATTTGTAAAAATTCCAACTTTCCATGGCAAATTATGAGTTTTGAGAATTTCTTACTTATTCAAAAGTAAATAATCCAATTTCTTTGTTAAAACATTGCTTACAAATGATTCTTCTGAAAAGTTCTTTCATATTTAACTTGAGTGATTCAGAAAGCTCCGCATTTGATTGCTTTCTTTCTCAGTTTACCTTTGGAATGAAATCTTAATGATCGTAAAAATTGTTTTTCTTTTCAATTATTTGGTTTAAAATAAGAATTCAATGGACTTTTAAATAAAAATTCTTCAAGTGCAGTTTTGAAGTTATTTTTTCAAACTTTTTACAGAAAACTAACTTCGTCTCTGATCAAACTATTGCATTCCCCAGATTCTACAGAAATTCTAAGAGTGGTGCCAAATAATTCAAGGAATTTCTAACCTCGATCTCTAATGAAAGAAGAAGAAGATCAACTGAATATGTGCTTGACATAATTTATTCACAAAGCCCGCAGCAAAGCTTTCAACCGTGACAAAACTGATTGTCGCTGTCTTCAAGAGAAGCATGCAAAGCGGGAAAGAGAGAAAGGAGGCATGCGAGTGTTTATGAAATTGTGAAAAAAAAGGTGACAGAGCGCTCCACATTTCATTCTGTTCACGCTATTTTAAAGCATCTGTTATGTTTAACCATGCATGAAATTAGATTTTTATGATATACCTTTCCTTCATTTCTTCAAATTTCTTTCGTTGTCGTGCGACTAGGTCGGTAGCTTTCATCAAAATTCCTCGTTTTCGCACAAAATTGAGTTTACCAAGCGGTGGAAGGGGAATAGGCTTTTCAGATGATGACGAGAGCGGAGTCTCTCGTTCTGATGAATCCCTTCTAAATTTAAATTGGAATATGGAAAGATTGAAATTACTTTTGATTGAACACATTCGAATTTCACGGTGAAGCATTTCCATCTGCATGGATCGGGCTCTTTAAAAGCTTTTTCGTTCGTTAATTTCGATGAAATCGACTAGTGTGTAGAAGGAGTTCAAAGCAAAAGGCTTCTAATGGGATTACTTGTAGAAACCCTATTGGCTTCAAGGTTCATTGCTCAACTGTTGTTCCTTTTATATGATTGACTGAAGCGTGTTTGCTTCCTCTGACGTTTCGCTTAGGGCTTTTCCGCCTTGCTTATTGGTTTTTTAGAACCTTGGAGAACATTGCGCAAGATCCAATCCAAGACAATGAAATTAAAACATTTTGCTATCAGCTTGGGAGTTGAGCTTGGATGGACATCGCAAATTTTAAAAATCTTTTGCAACTCAAACCGTGGCAGTAAATACTGAGAATGGATGCTCAATCATAACAGAGACTGGATACCAAGCAACAAGAATTCGTCAAAATATTTTAACGGATCGTTGTGACTTCTCATCCGTCGACTCGTGTTTCTGTTGAAAAATTTCTGATTTAATTTTATTTCTTCATTCGCTGAAGTTTTTTTCGGGAGAGAAAGAAACTAAGAAAATCATCACAAAGTTCATTAAGGAGGAAGAGGAGAATTACGCTCTGTTCAATTACGTTAACGAACTGAGTCACGAAATCGAAACGTTAGACGAGACCGTGCAACAGTTGCAGGATAGCATCGGTAATTAGATTCAATTAATTAGAAGCTTCGAAAGAGAAGCGATGCACTCACTATGTACGTGTTGTCGATTCTTTCACAGATGAGCAGAAGGAGATGCGAGAAACAAAGACCAACTCGCAGGACGACAACATCGATTTACTGAAAGATGAAGCCGTGAAACAGAAACAATTTGCTGACGATGCCAACGATTACAAGGGCGAATACGAAGCGAGATTACTAGAAATATTGAAGGCAGTTGAGAAGCTTTACAAGTAATTTCATCTGTCCGCAACTTTCTTTTCCTTTTGTCACTTCAATTCAGCATCGAATGACACAACTCACTTGTCATTTGTTTAATGAAATGGAATAGAGTTTGTCATTCTCATTCACTGCTATCTCCCCTCACACCAGCCGTTTTTTCTTTTGAGTCGATGAAGCGACACTTTTTATGAAAAATTATGTACATATGTGCAAGACGAAGAAATCAAGTTTTTTTCCTTCGAATTAAATTGACTGAATTGAAATCCTCACAATTTCCCTCTTTTTTCGCAGTCATTTTTCTTTATGATTTATGATTTTTTATTTGCCATTTCCCGACTTTTGATTGCATCATGATTTCATAAATTACTCTCAGAGCAGCAAACGAAGTAGGCAGGGAACCTGTGGCGGAACGAAGAGATATTTAAAGTCTAGGGGAGCACAGACTTCATGAAGATTGTTCTTTTATGGTATCGATAGCTCTCACATGTTTTCCTCTTGAACCCTCTAGTACTTTTCTTCTTCTGTTTTCCTCGTTATATTTATGGAATATTTTTCTATCTGATATCTTTATTCGCTATTAAATTTTTAAAGGACGAAGGTGCAACCCAAAGCAACCTTCTTGAGAACTTAGAGACGTTTTGAGCAGAAAGACAAACAAATTGAATTAGTTGTTAAGTCACATCTTCTAATTTATTTTGCGTCGTGTATTGAGACATAAACTAAAGTCGGAAAAATAAAAATAAAATTGTTCTTCACATTCAGAAGTGAGCGAAGGCTGCGGGACTAATTTCTTCTTGTTCCGTATCGTAGATCGAAACTCACGAAACTCTGTATTTGAAGTTATTTGCATTCGAACAATATTTTGATCGAGATCCGGTTGCTGGTGCTTTGCTGCTCACAAGAAGAATCATTTTTCAAATAAGTCGAGCATGAAATCGCTTTGCCGTTTCTTTCTCTTTTTTTCATCCATTCCGATGTGGATGGATAAAATTATTGATTAAAGCTGTTTTGCGGTTTGAAAACTACCAAAGTAGAGAAAAAAAAACTTATTTTGCCCGAGAAATGAGATTTATGAGCGGGCGAGTCAAGATGCAGTGAAGATATTAGTTTCTGGAAATTCTCCTTTCTAATTTTGACAAACTCAGCATTACAAGAAGAAAAACATACAAGCAGATATCGACGGAGATATTTTAATGAAAACGTTGTTCCTTAATTCTCCGAGCACGATAAGGATGAAGAAAGACAAGTACAGGGAAGTTATCCTCCTTGGAATGAAGAATCGTCTTCGAACGTGATCTCATTTGAGGACCTCGATTTGAATATATTTGCTCACTTTTTCTGCCTCGCTCGTATTAAAGACAAACATGACGAGGAGCATAGCGGACGGAAAAAAGGTTTTTCTCGCCTTACTCGTAAATTGTGATGAATGCTACGAGCGAACGGCGGCAAGTGAAGAAACGACGACTGCTTTAAATTATGCTGAGATGTTTATTCTCATCTCTCTTATACCTTCACGCTACTGCGAGCTCTTGGCATTCTTACAAACTTGATAAATCGTATAAAGTCTCGAGTGTATTCTCAGGACAACGCTTCTGGCCCGGATTATTAATCAACATCCTCCCTCAAACGTTGAGCCGAACACACCTCCGAATGAGACTTCTTTTTCTTCCGCTCTGTTTGTTCCATGGTGGGTGGAGAGGAGAGGCAAAAGTGAAAATAGAAAATTACCATACTCGACGAACGAGTATGTACACCACACAAAAGCGCTTAAGCTCCAAGACCACACTGTATAGGTTTTATCTATCAAACGACAAATTATTCTCATGCCTATGCGAACAACATTTTCTCACTCATCCCGATTGTGAAAATAAATTTTCCCTTTTGTTTTCACCCCTGAGTCTCCTTCGAAAATCTTCCTTGTGTGTATCTTTGTGATTATTTTGCATAGAGACAATCTCGAAGGAGAGAGAGAGAGAACATAGAAGAACAATATCATAAAAGTTGTTAAGCCATGATATGAGAGAAGACCGAATAAAGAATATGAACGAGTGAAGGAAAAGGCAAGCGGAAAAAACTGGTTAGGATATGATGAGTGGAAGGATTTCATTCTTATGTGTGAATAGAAGTTTAATCTGCATCATCATCGAGAGTTGAAAAGACTAAAGTTCTCCTCTTTGTTGTATCTCATCATCATCGTTTGCTATTGAACGGGAGGAGGGCAAGTGGAATATGTAGAGCATGTCGATTATAATGATACTGCACATGATGCTGCAGAAATTAAGCTAACAATAAACTCATAATTTGTATCTCTATGGTGTCATTGTTGATCGGAAAATGAAATGTTTTGAAGGAATTTTTTTAAGAGAAAATAGTTTTTAGCTTCTCACGAAAGAAATTCCTTTTACGATCGCATGTCAATCAGTATAATTGAATCTTTGTCGAGTTTATGCTGATTCATTCAGTTGCATTTAAATTATACGAAACGAATTTTATCCTTCCGCTTTTAAACAGACAAAACTTCATGTTTTGCTCTGAAGTGAATGAAAGTCTTTAGGCATAATTAAAGGTGCATCCGTTGAGAGCAATTAACAAACATCAATTATGTCTAATGACATTTCTCTGCTTTGGAACGGTGGTCTCATGTATTTTTCTTCCATGAAGCTGCACATCACATCATCATGACTATGAATATTCCTGAAGGTAATCTTTTTCACATCAATTTCCATACACATTCGTTCATGTCTCGGTTGAGCTCCGTCGCTCTTCCTCTCTGTTACACTTTGCTCAGATGTGAAACTGTGTCGTCTGTGTCGTTTTATTAAAACACTACATTTACCCATTTCCATTGTAAAATCTATTTGCCAAAATCCTCATTTATCTTTCTGTGATTTCAAACAACATTTACAACATGGTAAAATAATTTATCTCCATGTTTTCTGCCGAATGAGGAGTCGAGAGTGCCAGGCCAAAACTTTTTTCGACGACGAGTGTGGGAAGTGGCTTCATTTAAAAGCTTACAGCTCAACGCACGAAACTTGTTGTTGAATTTTCTACTCTGTTTCATTAAAAACTTGTATCGTACATTTACATAATTAAATTTCAGTTGAAAACTGAATAGTTTTACATGAGTAGTGATTAAATGAGTTTGTCATGGTAATGAGACCGAATGAGACTTTTTAATTTCAAAGTTAAATAGCGAGGCGTCCACGGATTGTGTCATTTTATTATAAAAAAGGAACTTTTGTTAGAAATGGAAATAGAAATGGAAGTCGTTTATTAATTACGGTCACTTCTTCTTTATCTCAAAGCTTAACTGACATCCAGTGCGTTCCCAAAACATTCAATCCACCCCATTTTCCCATTAAGCGAACAATGAACAAAGTTTCAGCGCATTAAAAATGTTTCCGGATGCAAGTTCTTTGCTATAAAACAAAACTTATCCCAACTCAATGAGTTTTAAGCATAAATAAAAGCGAAGCAGCTCTTAGGTGCAGTTAAATTAAATTAGAAAAAACTTATCATTATTCAGTTGACACATGAACAGTTTTTATTGTTATTGCACTGCCTATTCGCATTCAGCGCCCAACTGTCGCTCTCGATAAAATAAATATAATTTTATATATTTTTATGGCATAAACATGGCTTGCTATTTATTTTAAACAATTGTTCAAATACTCTTTGGCTCCGATAAAAAAAACAGCAAACTCTGTGGCTTTCATAAATGTTTTAAAGAGCTGAATGATTCATGATTATTGCGAGAGCTTTAATGCTTTTAAAGTTTTATGGTGCGTTTTATCGCAATCATTTTTCATATTTTTCTTTCCCGTTACCTTTATGGAAATGTTTCTGCTCGTCATGTGTGCTCCGATTCGGCAGATTATCCCAAGTAATCGAATGACATAATTGTTAAGCGGGCTCTGGGGAGAATTTGGGGTAGAATTTAGTGGAAACTTTTTGTTTGAATGAAAAGTTTTTCGTTTTTTTTTCGGCCACTGCAAAATATAAATTGCGAATTGTCCAAACGAGAGTTTTAAATCGATTTGCCGCCACTATTGACATCTGTTCTGATTAGGACACAAATTGTTTGGATCTTTAGGGATGTTCGTCAGAAGTAACTCGACTTTGAAATCATTTGATGCCATGGCAATGAAGCTATAAAATCGCGTGACGCAAGTCGCTTCCTCCAACAACGAAACAAAACAATTTTTCAAGTCATTTCAAATTGAATGAATCAAGTTGAGTCACTTTTTCTTGAAAACAACTTTGAATGAAGTTGCTAACGATTGTCAAAGAAAATAATTTTTCTCGAAAAAGGCGAAGTGCCAGAAATTGTCTCCGCCAACATCGAAATATGTAAACTGTTTCGCATTTAATATTCATTCACTTCACCAAAAAACGGCTCTCAGCTTGACAATATTAGCAGCTGATTATTGGCAGCTATAAGCAGTTTAATTTTTCCGTCTCTTCCTCGAAAACTTTCTCTCAACGAATGGAAGACACTGTCACCAAGGAAACTTCCGATTTTCATGTTTAATGCTTATCATAACAATAAAACTTAATATATTCGCCTGGTGGGAAGCTTTTCCTTCTTTCGTCTCTTGCGTCTCTCGCCTTCTTGCCGTTTTTCCATGTTTTATGTGTCATTCGATGAAATTATTTCCATTTCTGACCCAAAAGACTTCTTACTCTCTTTATCGTCTCTGCTGCCTCGCTTTCTTCATGTTCGAAAGCTTGAGAGTCGAGTCGCTGTTTCGCAGTAGGGAGAAGTCAAAATAAAAAGGAAAAGAAAACATTTAATGTTGTTTTATGGAAATTTCTCAGTCGAAGATGCATAATAAATATTTTTATACGCACTCGCCCTCAGGTTCAGTGAAATCTAAATGGAAACGACTGCGCATCTCCATATGCTACTGTCGAGAGGTTGACTTGGTGTGCTCGTAAATTTAATTATCAGAGGAATAAATCAAGAGTCAAGTGGCGACTCGTCGGGTGTCTCAAAGGAATTCAAATTATTTTATCGATGCTGTCAAAAGCTAAATGAATGATTGAGAAGAAGACTTGAATAGGTTTCATGGAGATCATCGCTGTGCTATGTGCTGAATTGCTTTAATCACGTAATCATGATGAATGTCGAAAGCTATTAACAGAAAAGGAATGCTGATTTGGAAGGGCGACGCTGTTCAAGAACTCTAAGTGAGATCTGTGCATGAATCCATTAAGAAAATTACTGACAGAACTTCGTCTTCAAACGACAAAATTCCTCTGCATTGCATCTTAATCGAGATTAACATGTTGAGTTGTTAAATACCAAGCGAGGCCATTAGGCAAAATCATTTTTCATGGTTTGAGTTTTGTGGCTGAAAGTTTTCACATTTGCAGAATTCTGTAAACATTTCACAAAAGTTCTCGAGCGAGGTTTGCAATTTCCACACGGTTATAAACGATCCAAGGAACTCTACGCGGCTTTTGGGAAACCTTGGGAACTGAAATGAGCGAAATTACTTTCTTAATGCTAGCAAACGAAGGATTCAACAATCGAATGCTCAGAAGCGTAAAGTTTCCCTCTTTCTCTCTCATCGTCGTCGTAAATTAAATTTACATTTTCTCTTAATAAGAAATTATTTCAAAAAGCATAATGAGGAAACATTCAAAGAAAGAAAATTGGGGAAGTTAATTTTAGCTTCGAGGTTTGATATCAGTTGACGTCTTCTTTGAACGACGTCTCCACACCAGAGAAAAGCCGTAAAGATATTAAAGTTATAGTCTTTCGTATAAGCAAAGTATGGCAGGCTCTAGAAAGCTGAGATTGTAATCTCTAATGCAAACAATTTCCGCTCGAGATGAAAGCCTTTTTTTATGAATCAAATTTTCTTCTTTCTGCCTTTGTTTATTGTAATGTGTACGACTATGATGCTGAAAGAGGAGATTTCTTCTCGCTCTTTTGTCGTCGTCTTGCAAACGGATTCTCATGTTGATTTTATCTGCCGACGAGCGGAAAAAGCTGCTGTCCCTTTGGGAGCCATCTGAATATCGAACGAAAGCGAAGGAACTCAAGAAGAAAGCAACGACGTTGTTTGTTTGCTAAAAATTAAGAAAATTGATTTGATTAAAAAATTTCCTTCTGTTTGTTGATAAAAGTCATGTCCCTCGACGACAGAAGCAAAAGTTTCTTGTTTGCGTAACCAAATTATGTTTGGATGTCTCAATCCCTTAACTGGGAGCTGTAATTATCAACCATGAACCCTTCTCCACTGCATAAATTTATTTATTTTGTAGCTCATGTCACTTAATCCGTTTTTGTCCAGTTTTTAATTCGCAGAGACCAGCAGAGCTTCTGCTTTTACGAGAAAACGTTTAACAACAGAGATAACAATCGTTGAACTCTGAGGAGTGAGAGGAACTCGTTTCGTTGTAACGTAAACGCGAAATTAGGATAAAGGGACATTTTTAAATTAATTTACTCACTTTCAAGCTTTTATTAAATTTCAGGACATGGGCAGTTCGTAAGTTCCATTGCAACCTTTTGGATAGATAAAGAACGTAGAAGAAATTATCTTGAAATTGAATTAGGAATCAGCTGCCTGTCCTTCTAGTTTTGAAAGAATCATAATGGATGAGTGGAAAACAAGAATCTCTCTTAGTGACATTTTCCGTTCGTGGCACGTAATATTCATTTTAAGAACAATAAAGAATTCTTTATCTATAAACGCCATATAACAAGCAATTACGCCACGACGACTAAGAAAACTGTTTTTCGAATAAACTTATTTCAGTCGCTCGCAGATATTTCCAAGTTTTATCTAAAACAAAACTTTTATCCAATGCAAATTGAAAATAAAAAACCTTTTTCTAAAAATCAATCAAGTCGATACATTCAAATGTTAAAGTTTCAGAGATATTTTGTTAGTGAATTCCATCAAACAATTTTCCGGGTGTTGCATAAAATCGTTTTCATTTTCGTGACATGTTGCACAGACATTTTATCAGAGAGCACATGAATAAACTGAGTTTCTGATAAAGTTTCGTGAAATTTTATTTTGAACATGTTTGCTTATGGCAAATGTTGAAGTTTCTGGTTTTTATGCTGCAAATTTTTCCGATGAATTATTCATCTAAAAAGAGTAATATTTCACTTCCATCCGCTTTTTCTAAACTTTTCTTCATTTTCCGTTGATTTTCCAAAAACGCTCAGCTTCAGTTCAGCCGCACGTTGCCGGTCAAAAGTAAACAAAATTTGATTTTCTCTACAATTAAATGAAATCAGAGGAAATGAGTGAAAAGCTTGACATTAAGTTAGTTAGTGAATATTTGTTTGAAATCGGATGTTGCAGGATTTGTGTGTTAAGGTTTTTAAAGCCAAGTATCGACGATTTTCTCGACGTGGAAGTTTCCTTGAAAAATGTAAACAAAAGTTTGTGCAACGAGAAAGGAATTTGATCTAATTTATTGAATTACAGAAGAATGCATTGTCTTGTGACATCGATGATAATCCAGTGAAGAAGCTGAAGCTTAATTCCTGTGTTGCTTGCTTGGGCTTATTTGAATTCGTTGATGAAGTTGTGACGAAAGTTAAAGCTAATGAAACTTTGCAGGAATACGAAATTAATAAGTTTCTCACTTCATTCTCGCTTCCTGTCTCCCTTGACCTTGTTCAACTTCAACTTTGGCTTGCTCTCATCGAGAAATTCCCAGAACAAATCGAATCAGGTATAAACCAATTAATTTCATAATTGAGCACTCCGTGAACGCTTTATTCACAGATCGCCCACCAGATATACCAATCAAAGATGTTATCAAAAACATTTTGAACACCAAACTGTCGGACGAGTTACACAAAACTTTTAACACCGAAGGGCTGATGATTAATATTTTCTTCCGAGTCGACAACGAGATCGAAATGATGGAGAAACTCGACTCAGTCGCACCTGAGTTAATGGCAGAACGAAACAAGCAGAGAAAGAAATTCCGAAGTGAAATTGTGACCAGAAATTACTTTGAAAAGTTTTTCGTCCCTAAGAACATCAAATTAGAAAAATTTCGCGAAGAATTCTCAATCCCGCCAGTCGCACCTTCAGCTTCGATTCAATTGGATAAAATCACATTAACTGGTCCAACAGTTTTCGTCGCAGGACGATACAACAAATTCTCTCGTGAACTGAGTCAATCTCCTTGGGTCTTGAATGGTAAACGAGTATCAGAAGGAAGTGTTCAAGAAATAATCGCCGACGCGATTGCTCCATTTTTCAAAGTTCCTGCTACTTCTATTACGTTTATGTCAAGTGGTCGTGAAGATGTTGATGTGAGATGCTTAGGCCGAGGCCGACCATTTGTTTTTGAGATCATGGACTCAAGAAAAAATATTCTCGACATTCCAAGCGCTGTCGTCATGGAGAAGCAAGTCACAAAATCTCGCCTCGTCGCTATACGAGACGTACAGATGATTCGAAGGTAATTCAATCGCTTCTGCTATGTGACATTCTAAATCCAACTCTCGTAATCCTTTCGGAAATTTCCATCAATCATTTGTCCAACAGAGATGATCTCCATCATATCAAATCAGGCGAGGAAGACAAGAAAAAAATCTATAGAGCCCTTTGCACTGTCTCCAGTGATGTGACAATAGATCTTCTTGAAAGACTTAACATCGAGACGGCATTTGTGACTCGCCAATGGACACCATTCAGAGTTCTACATCGTCGCACTTTGATGGAAAGACCACGAACCATCTTCAGTGTTAAAGCTCATGCTGTGAAAGGTAAGAATTCGGAATCCATCAATTTCCCAAAATGTAAATGAACCTTACGGATTCTTTCCAAAAAGGTGAACCGAAGGTTGTCGTGCTTGACATTGTAACTCAAGCTGGCACCTACGTCAAAGAGCTCGTACATGGCGAATTCGGAAGAACTGAACCGAGCATCGCATCGCTGATTGGTATGGAGATCGACATTGCAGCTCTAGACGTCATGAACATTGACCTCGATTTTCCGAAAGCTTTAGAACGGTGACAAATTGATGTTTATAGCATAAACTTTATGCTCGTATTCAAATTCTTCTATTATCTGTGAGAAAATTGTATTTTATGATGATTGAATGCAAGAGAAAATAAAAGAAAAGCTTCTTTTATCGACGACAGAAAAGGATTAAAACTCATTTGGAAAAAGTTCAAAGTTTCTTTATGCAACTTGCAATTTCCAAGTCTTTTCATCGCTTTGTGTCAATCACTCGACTCGTCATGAATAATTTTTCATTTTCGTTGCAAGCGCTTCTTGAGTGATTCGAGATAATGAAATTAAAGCTTCAAAGCAGTCGCTTTATTTTGCTCTTACGAAGTTCATCAAACTGTTGTAAAGTTTCATTGCTTGAAACTAAAATTCAGGAAAGCGATCTATCTACTCGAATAGAGTTCATAAACAAACAACCAAATATCATTTTTCCGGTTATCGATTTATTAAATTAAACTCGAGAGGATTATGTCGAGGACTTTCGGAATTACGGTAGCATTAGGATCATCAAAATCCGATAAAATGCTCTTTGCTTCTGCAATAAAAGTATGCAGAAAGTTTTGAAAGCTTTGGGAGTGTTGCTGAGCTTTCCGTGGCAACAATCGTCTTAAGTGTCAAACATTTTCTTGGTGAAGTTTGCCCCTCAAACGTGACTTAACTCTCAAATATCTCGAGCTATTTCCTGACGACGTAGCTTATTGTCCAAACGACTCAGTCAGATAAAAGGATTTTGAGACATTTCACAGAAGATAAACGCTTTTAATCTTTTCATTTGCTATTTTCTTTCGAAGCCATTTGGAGACGGTTGAGACTTGAGGAGACTTCCGACCTGTACATCGGGCGAGAGTAGAAACGAAAAGCAGAAACCCCATCCGGAAAAAAAGTTTATTATTTATAGCAATAACGACAAAAACTGTTCGGCTTCCGCTACGGAGAAACTATAATCCTCGTCCAAAATAAAAAGATTTTACCGAGTTTTTCCTTCTTCCTGCTCTTTCTTTTTGTTTCAAATAAACGAGAGAAGAAAAACTTTTATAAACTTTAACTTCTCTTCCTGAACTTTAGCATAAAAATTGTCGAGAGCTAGAGCAGAAGATTTCTCAGTGTTGTTGATCGAAGCGCTCTCTCATTATCGCTGAATAGCTTCGAGCGAATAAACAGACCGAAAAATTCTCCAACTCAGCTCATTAGAACAATTTTTCTCCAAGAAATTCTAGCGCAACGAGAGAAATAACAAATCTGTAAATTATTTCCAATTCGTTGGTTCGAGCGACCGACAGAATGAAAAAACATGACAAGAACACTTATGAAAAATGCTTTTTTGTCATCACTTCTAATGATATAGCATATTGGTGATTAATTGATATCAGCTGACCAGTTTTTGTTTTTGTGATTTCATCAAGGAGCATGATAGAGCAAGCATTAATACTGTTTGCTAGTCACGTTACGAGCAAGGACCACTGGACGTAATTTCTGCACCGTTCCTAATTGAAACCAAAAAACTGTCGATAAGCGGCCCGGCCCCACTTCACAGATGGATGATCAACAAAACTTTTCGCCTCAACTCAGATCCATTCATTCACTTTCGTTCCTAATGAAGTTAACTTAGTTTATCCTGAGAAATTCCCTTTCGAACACATCCTCAAGCTTTCTGGGCGGCGGTGAGGATGAGAAAAAGAAGAAAAACTAAGGAAAAACGAATTTATATCAATTTAGCCAATGAAATTTATGTCGATGGTAACATCATTACTACTTCTCTCCCATTTCCACGATTCACTTCTTTTCTTCTTTCTCACGGTCTTGTTAGGGAGAAGTTGAAGTTACGCAAGTTCTCAAAGAAACTTTCTTCAGATTATTCTCTTCAGATCTCTTATCTTCCAATCGAACACGTCACTCCCATTCGTTTCCCGCTGATGTTTGAAATTTTCCTTTCTCTTCATATCAAACTTTCTACACACGAAAAGGAAGAAAAGAAAACTTTTATCGCTCAAAGTATAATGGAATATAATCAAATGAAGCTGAATTATGCCACAGCGAAGAAATTCGAATTGAGTCGAGAGACGAGGGAGTCTTTCGGAAACAGCTCTAGTTCTCTCAGTAGAATCAGAGTTCGAACTGTCTGGGAATTGGAAATGACAATTCTTAACGAGAGGAAGTCGAAAGCGAGTTGGTTAATAAAAAAAATTCACGTTCTTTGAAGAAAGAAAGTTTTGGAGCGCACGCTGATAATCTCGGAAATCCGAGTTTCAATTGCATAATCTGAATGCTTAAACGGCAAGCATACGTCGTCAAGTGCTTTAAAATATTATCGAAAGAAAGAAAAGTGTTTTTTTTTTGTTGAAATGTTTCAGTGAAAGGGAAGTTTCAAATTTGCATCGAAATTTATTTTCCAGAAAGCTTTTCGTTCCTACACGAAAGTCATATTTACAGCATGAAGTCTTAAAAGCACCTGATCCGATTACGTTATTTACAACGAAACATTCTAAATGTTGTAGCTCACCCTCCTTGAAAATTCGTAAAATAAATTTCGCTCTAAACGAAGCAATCGAATTTGCTGAAAAAATATTGAAAACTCATTTATAATTACTAATTATGTTCGAAGCGACGCTCAACATCGGATTTAAGCTTTTAAGTCGAAAACGTGTCGGAATGATCAGCCTTTGTAGAAGAATTTTAAAATGTTGTAAGAGGATAAAAGTTCCTTAAAACGAAATTATTCATCTCGAGTGAAGACAAAGAGAAAGTTACTCATAAAGCATTTTCCGTTCCTCTTCTCGCTTTTGCTTCTTTTTAACATCCGGAATATTTAATGTAATGAGAATGCAAAAACTTCCGCCCGAAATTCCTCAGACAACTTTTTCCTTGAGTTTTCTTTTCGTGAAAGTTTCACTTTCATCATCCAAGACAACATAAAAGCTTTTTTTTCCTTGGATAAGGAATGTGATTCATAAAAATCCGCCAATTTTAAAGAGCTGTAACTTTTTAGTATTTATTTGAAATCAATCAATGTTTTTTTTAATTGCAGGCTACTTTCAATAAAAGTATTTCTGCATATAATCTTTTTCTAGTTTTATCATATTGTGTTTACTACAGCGCGATTAGTGATAGGCTCTCCATCTTGATTTTTCCAAATCACTCGAAAAAATCTCGAATTCAAAACTTTTTACAGTTTAAAACAAAAAATCTTATGAAAACTTATAATTAAATACTTTTATTTGATAGTTTGGGACCTTGTTTCATTAAAAAGAATAATATCTTTTATTATAAACATAATAGCAATGAAAATTTCAGGAAACAAATGTTCACTAACCGACAACAAAAAAAAACAGATATGTTCGAAAAAATACTGTAATTTTTTTAGAAATTGTTATTGTGAGAGTCCAAAGATAAATAAAATTAAATTCTAGAAAGAACAAGTGAAAGAAAAATGATAAAAAGTCATATCAAAATAAACAAGAATTACTAACCGAGAGCTAGAACTTTGAGCCACGACTTTTGATTTGATTTCTGTCAAACTTGTTCTTAGGCAACACAAAAACTCTTAAAATAAGTTTTTAACCAAGTTTGACTATTAATTTTGTTTCTAGAATGAATAAACTACTTATAAAGATTAAAACTCAGTGGTTTTTGTTAAAATTTATGCAAGCAACAACTCTTTGGGTTGAGAATAAGACGTAACGGTGAGCTGAGCGCCATTTTTTTGAACGTTGGATTTTTCTCATTCAAAAAAGAACATAGAACTTAACTAAACTACATTATCTTTTAATCATTCAAAAGCTTAATGTCTCAGCTTCAATCTTGTCAATTTTTATTTTCCTTAAATTAACCTACATCGAAGAAAATCGGTTATGTTTGAAAAATGGCGTCTTTCGACAATTGACATGATCGAGCAAAAAAATTGAATTTAACGTTTTTGTGAAAGATATCAATTTTTTATTTAAAGAATCTTTAAAAGCAAAGATTAACTCACAAAAATCTTACTTGGTTTTTGTAAAAATGTTTTACAACTAGACGTGAGACTCGAAATTCGTTTGTACAGATCATGATAGATTGCCAATCACTTAATGCGCTGTAGTGAACAAATTATAACAAAATTCAAAAATTCCACTATACAACATAATTTTTGTATAAACAAGCTTGATATTAAAATAAAATTCAATTGAATCCACAGAGACGTGCCAAAGTTATTGCATTTTGAAATTGGCGGATTTTTATGAATCACATTCCTTATTCGCATTGAAAGCAAATGAGAAAACGAGACACAAAAGCTTCGCTGAAGTTGGCATTAATGGGGAAATGTTTATGGATACGTGACTCAACTCATTGTTCATTCTTTTTGTGAAGGAAGAAGTAGACAGCTTCGCCAACTCTGCAATTAATATTCATTGGATTCTGTCGTATTAACTCCGTTTGCTTTAAACTTGAAGAGCTTGATGTCGTCGCCAATATCAAAAAATATCCAAACACTATTTCTACCAAAGAGCATTGTGATTGTTTATCTTCATGCATGATTTATTTTTCTAAAGCTTTATTGACATTTTTACGGAACACATGTCACATGCATCGAATGGTGAACGGCATTATTGTGATGTCAGAAATTTTATGATCCTATGAACACAAGTCAATAAATCAAATGATTTTCTGATTGGTTTTGTGCTCTTTTAGTCTTTGAACAGCATTCGTCTCAGTGGAAAACCTGGAGCCGAACCTTTGTGCTGCTTTTGCAGATGTTTTCATTCTGATCCACGATCCATTTGACACATGAGTGATGTAGGAGCTGGCTGTGTACACAACTTTGAATGTTTTTCTGTGTTTGTCGTGACGAATTTATGCATATTTGATTGAGAGTTTCTTGACTTTTGAACTTTGCTTCCAGAGATATTTTGATTTTACATGAACTGATGTGACGAGACTTGCAGTTTTCGGAAGAAGAAACTTTTATTGGTCAAACACATCAGTTTGTTTCTTGAATTTTCTTCGAGCATACATGTATCACGTTTATTAAAGTCAAGTCCATTGACTTAAAATGTTCCAGAAAAAGTCCACAATACATTGCGAAGTTTCTAATCATCCCGCTTGAAAGCTTCTTCTTTCTCAACGTGAGAAGTAAAAATATTTTCGAAAGTCGCTTCATCCAACCAAAGTAATTTAAAATTCCTGACATATCTCTGCAACAGCTTACTCATATTTCACATCATTGAGACAACTCTACAACAAATAAATCACAGTCATCTTTCTCACCTTCCTGCTCCAACGTTACGACATACATGCTTCGAATTAGGAATGAAAAATTCTCGGTACGACATTAATATTTCTTTTAAGCATTTTTCACACTTTACGCTTTTCTGTCGGAGCACTTCGTGAAGGAAATTTAATAAAATATGAAGCGTAACTTGAGTCCATAAAGTAAAAGCTAAAAGCTCTCCCCTCGTTTTTCTTTGAAGCTAAAAAATCCAGGTTTAAATCTATAAAATATATTTGACGAGTGTCCGAGATGTGGATGTTTGTGAAGAGATGAAAGAACAAATATGAAAAGCAGAATTGAACGACCCTTCTTACTGACTTTTGATGGGAATGATTCAACAATTTCGTTGGATTGTTTGAAATAAAAATCTCTCGGAAACGACAAAACATTTCAACGTTTCACGGTCGAAACATTTTCTTTTTTTGTTTCAAAACTTTTATTGCAATAACTTGCTTCGTTTTACGAGAAAAAGTTTATCCTTTTTAGAATTTGCGTCTCTGGAGGTTGAGTACGATGATTACTCCTGGGATATCTTAAATATTTACTCGGATTCTTAGTTTTTGTTTGCTAATTCAATTTATATAATCCTAAAAATAAAACTTCTTTGCGAAATTTTTAAATCTTTTGATCAAAAAGTTTTTCCATAAAAATTTTCACTTTCATGCGAACAAATTTATAGCTCAAACTCAATCATCAAATTTACTTTGCTTTCACCTTTTCTCATATGGCATATATGCTTCATCAACTCCTTGATCCCTCCACTTGAGAAAGTTTTTCTCGTCTCAAGATTCATGAAGAATGTGAAAACAAGCTGTAACATTTATTGAAATGATTGTTGAGGCAAATTTTAGCGGCACATGTTTATTTAACCTTTAAGGATTGCCACTTTAAGCTAAAAGACGGTAATTTGATTAAAAGTTTTGCTTTTGCTCTGAGGGATTTGATGGAAGCAAAGAGTCGGAGTTTACATTCCTGGAAACAATTTACCTCTTGAAGTTGGGAAATCACTTCATCAAGTACTCTCGAAATCGCAAGGATCTACTTGAAAAGCTCTTTAAAGCCACTCACAGACTTTTTGTTTACAATTCATGAGGGCATTTAAAATCAGACTTCGCATCAAAGCAAAACTTTTTCCCTTCCCTCTTTCCTAGAAATTGCGAGCAGAGAAGAATCCTCGACAAGTTCACACTCAAGTAATTTCCTTCTTGATAAAAAAAACTCCCCTCATCGTGCCAATCTGCTCTTGCATTAAACAGCTCCATTGGATTGTTCCTTCGGAGAAGACAAGACAGAGAGATTTAATAAAAATTTCACGTCGGTAAAGCCAAAAGTGTGAAAGGTAGCGTTTGATAAAAAGTTTCTTTCGCTCTCTCTAAGATCCAGTCTTTCCTTTGATTGAAATTAGAACCTTTTTAGCAGAAATTACCCAAAGTCGTGTACACAAAAGCGGGCGGAAGGAATTACTTCGGAGTCAATCTTGACGAAGGAGGGGAAAAGGTACTCAAAGCTGTCGATGCATGAAAATGAAAAAGTCGATTATTTGAGCCAGAGATAAAATGATGCTACCTATCGGCAGATGATGCCAAGCCGACGGAAGATGTTCTATGACTCGTAGAAACAAGAAGCCCACGATGTGTCTAAGCTTTTCATCTTGAGAAATGAAATTGCTTCCCGTTGATCTACAGCTGAAAATTAATTTCTCATCCTTGTCGGGTGATTGAAGGAAGATAAAGTTAATAAATCACGAATCAATAAGCCGTAGCTTCAACTTGAAGAACGAAAAATTCTCAAATTACATCGATCGAGGAGCTCCAACAAAATTAAATTTGAGAGACAAATTATTTTATTAAAATGAAGCTTGTTGATTTATTAGGCAATCTACTCATTACATCGTTGACGAAACGTCCCCAATAAGAAATATAAATGCTCCTCCCTAGTCCATGGAAGATTCATAAGAATTTGTAGCAGTTTTGCTCGGCGATATTTCATTTATCACATTTTCGGAAAGGAATCTTTTAGAAGAATGGAAGGAGATTGCAATAAGACGAAACGAAAGTAATAAATTATATTTTGATTGGAGCCGACACATAATTTTCGGCATTACAAGACAGGGATTTGTCGTTCTATCTTAATTACTTAGAAAGGAAATCTATCGTTTGCAAGAGAGAAAGTTTTCCTTTCAAAGGCAAACTTTAAATTAAAGTTTTTGTATTTCTTGCTTGTCTATGTTACGTGTCATATAAGAAAACTTTAACAGAGTCCCTCCAGAGTGAGATAAAGATTTACAAAATTTGGTTAAAAAGTGAATTTAGACTCAAAACCATTTACCAGGATTTTCAAAAATTTTATCGAAAATTTTCAATTTTATATTTATACATTAAAAGTTGTTTCGGCCGAAGTAACTTTAATAATGAACTAAAACTCCGAAAGTTTCCCCATACGGTAAAGTTTACGGTAAATTTTAATCCTCTTTGAGAAGGATTTCTCGTGTGACTGACTGATTAATTAGCAGAGTTGAAATTAAGGCAAAGCCAACAGTTAAACAGTGACTAAGTAAGGCTTAATATTAAACATTCATAAAACTCCTAATAAATTGAGTGTGCGAAGATGAGCAGCAGCAGCAAAAAAAAGTTTCTTTCAGGGTGTTTTCTCATGAGAAATAAACGCCATATTAATTAATTGAGCTTGCCATAATTAAATTAAATCTTGACGCTTCACACTCCCCGCATTATTAAGCTTGAGAAATGAGATTCTTCTCATCTCGCAAGATGTGATGTCTAAAGATTAGCATTTTCAAATCATTAAACATACGCGTTTGATCTGAGTTCATACAGCTCAGAGCTTTTCATTCGACTCGCTTACTTCTCAAAACAAAAACAGAGATAAATTTCATAACGGCGAAAGTTATCCGCAATGAATTATTTTCCGCAACTAACGCGAAGCGCTTTCAAAATGTTTATACGATGCGTTGAGTCGTGCGATGTTAAATTTGTGAAGCGCGGACGGAAATCAGGAGAAATAATAATGAAAAAATTAATGCGAATAATTCATGCAAATTAATTCCGCTTTTGAATGACTTCACATCGAGCGCATAAACATAAATATTTATGTTTTAAATCCAATTACTTTTTAATATCATCACACGTCATTAATTAAAAAGTTTTTGTTTATTTTCCTGCATTCAATATCAAAAAGGAAAAGCGAGAGAATTAAACGGCGATTCGCAACACCAAAAGCTTCTGCATTAAGAGAGGATTATTTGCACAACGTGAAAGCTTTTCCGTGTGCATGCAAACATTATTAAAATTTCAACAATGAAAAATCAATTTAAAATTTAGTGATATCCGGTTTTTGTGGCAGAATTCAGCTTCGAATCGAAATGCAATGGAAACTTTTGTTTGATTTATTGTCGTAAGCGAAGCCTTTCGAATTTTGAACGAGTGAGTTTGTTGTTTCACCGAGAAATTTGAATTTATTTTGTGAGAGTGAGAATTTGCCTCGAGCTCACGCTGAGAAGTTCTTTTGAAAAAAACTTTAAGATGTGAAAAATGTTGTGGCCATTAACCAAAATTTATTATCATAGAAAATCCTATAACGCCTCGAAGAGCAAACGAAGAGCAAAGGAATGTGGCAAAGGGAGGGAAATTGAATGAAATAAATAAATTTTCCTTTGCCATATTTAATAAATTTAATTGTCCTTTAAAGACTCGACTTAATGAATATTTAATTTAAATTTTCTTTGAAAACTTGTTAGAAGTTGATTAACAGAATAAACGTTTTCTCTGAAGCAGACTCACTCAATCAATTTTGAATAACAATAATTACAAAGGGGCGTTTAACAGAATGTCGTAGCAGGAAGCTTTAGCTGATAACATCGAGCAAGGAAGTGTCGGCAGTTAAACAACGTCTTTAAGTAATCTCCCATTGATAGAGTGTTGAATGAAGAAGGAACAATTTATCATTTATGAAAAGCTTTGTTGTTCATCGAAGGAAGGATGGAATTTCACTAGACCGAAGGATTTATTTTCCCTCGTTTCATGAGATTTTCAGTAAATGAAACGAGAGATTTTGGTTTCTCGTTGGAGAAAAGGTTCATTGAGTAGTAATTTGTCATATTCGTGCGATACATTTGAGGGCAGAACTGTCAAATGAAAATTGTAAAGCCAAATGGAGAAAACAAATGAAAATCTGTTCAAAATATTTGATTCTGCAACCTCATCATGATACATTGACTAATTCGATGTTGTAATAGCAATGATGATGTTTGTGGTTGAGTAAATGTTGTAATGGTTTGAGAATAAAGAATCAAATTATCAAAACGAGGCTTACAGTAAGCCGCTTACTCGATAACTTTTTAATTGTATTCTGTAAACAGGTTCATGTTGTCTTATTCAAAAAGATATTGATATTGACTTCATCAAATTATCAGTTCATAGATGTTTGTCCAATTATCAAAATTTATTAACAATCCGCAGATTTGATGTACATTTGGTTTCAGTCTCATGTTTATAAATCGTAATTAATTTAACATAATGAGGGAGTTATCGTTAGTAGCGTAACTCAAAGTGATTTGCTGAACATTTCATTAAACCCACACAAAGCTTCTTAATGTAACTAAGCCATCGAACAACAAACCACATCTTTCGAAAGCAAATAAAGTGGAATTTACCATCGTCGGCCTTTTGGTTGAACAATTTATGCAATGTCTTGAAATCACTGATTTATGTGTTCGTGTTTGAATAGCACTCCCAAGGAATTTGTTGATTATGCAAATAAAATAACAAATCTCAGCTCTGGAAGAAAATCATTCAAATGATTTCAATAATAATTCAATTTGCTTCGATGCAAAAAACAAAAATCAGCAAATAGGAAATTCATTTAGTATAAGACGGGGGACGATAATCGCTTTTATGATCTTCAAACGATAACAAACGACATGGGCTGAGAGAGCAATCAGAGCTTTGGAATAAGAAACACAAACAACGCTTGGCACAAACGCAATCAGAATGAGCGGATATAGTTGACTCAATATTCTTGGAATGGAAATATCATATGCATAACATTCGATTTTGAGCACACGAGAAACAGAAAGAATGTTGAGTGGGAGAGAGAAAATAAAAAAGCAATGTCATTTCGTCGATAAAAAGAAAAGCGAACGTCGTAATACTTTACGATTATTCTGGAAATTTAATAAATTCAAGGGAAATGTGATCCAGAGAACCAAAGAAATCTACAGGCGCTGACTTTCCGCAAACTCGAGAAATCATTTTCTTTTTTTATTCGATCTCGTTGACGCGAAATTTAATAAACTTGATGGAAAATACAAAGAGTTGAAATGCAAAGCGAAAACCATTCAACTAACCTTCAAAGGTAAAAAGATCTCGAAATCAGAAATTTCTTATAATTTCCACAGAATAGCCAGTTGAGCTTGTTGCGCAAAAACCCTTTTATTTCTGCTTAGGTTTGATATATAACTGAATGATTCCATATTCGCAGCCGCATCTGCCTTTATGATTCTCGATTTTAACATGAAAGCAAGCGATAATAATTCATTCGACTCTCGAGTCTATTCAGATATCCTTTTATTAATATCAGCTTTGCTAAATGTAATCTGAGAATACAATGCTGCGAATATTTAATTAACACCGGATTCCTCACGGCTTACGAAGCTGCAACAAAGCGGCAGTTCCATCTGAAAGTAAAGCTCTTGATTGAAACGGCAGAGGATGAAAAAGCGAAGATTTGTTGATGCTTCTTACTTCGGGATATTTTTATGATCCGATATTTATGAGCTTTGCCATGTTGTTTTTCATTTTTTCGCAGAATCATGAAGAACTCTATATCAGCCATCTCCTTCAAAATGATTTCATTAAAGTCGCAAGGCGTAAAAGCCTTTCACAGCAAATTCTGGGAATGCGTCTTTTACCCGACTAGCATTTCCTCGAAAAATTCTTATCAGAAATAAAGTCAGTTGTCGTTATTACTCCAGAATTGTGAAATAAATTTGTGTGCTCAAATTATCTTCCGCTGTTTCTATACTTGTATGCAAATAACTGATAGTCCAACAATCAGTGGATTTACCCAATGCGAAAACCATTAAAATGAATTTTTAGCGATAAGGACTCGGAGATTTATGTGTCAGAGATTCGTATTGCAGGCTCAGTTTATTCAGAATCTTTGATCAAGAAACATGGACATTCTAAAGTATTCGCTGATCATTTTTTTCCTCAACGGATTCGTAGAGAGCGTTAAAGTGAATTGTGTGTTTCATCTTCACTTAGGAATGAAGACGTGCCAAATGATCATTCATAAAATTCTTGAAACGGATATGGTCGCCACTGAAATTACGGGTAATTACGCAGCTTTAGTTAGAACAAACGCTGACGTAGTTTCAATTTGGATCCCTCCTGGCATTGTAACTGACCGAGCACCTACGAAAACTTGTTATTTCTTTAAAAACTTAGAACATGTCTCGATTCAAAGTGTAATAATTAATCGAATCAGCCGCGAAGTGTTCTCACATTGCTCGAAAGTATCAAAAGTCCAGTTCACACACTCGAAGCTTACGACGTTGCCTGAAGACCTTTTTGTAGATTTACTCGAATTAAGAGAACTTAGCTTTGAAATTACAAGACTCGTAGCCTTGCCGAGTGATTTAATCATCAGAAATACAAAGCTAGAATTTTTAAAAGCAACAACGAATACTCAACTTATCTACATCGACATTGAACTGCCATCAACATTGACAAAAGTTGACTTTAGTGGTAACGCGTGCATCAAAAAGAAATTTCCAGATGACATCACGAACTGGCAGTTGTTCACTAACGAAGTGGTTTCTAATTGCGAAAGCCCCATGAAGAAATGGTATCTATCAAAGACGATCGCGGTTAAGAAGTTTTTATCAGAAGAGGAAATTCTGGAATTAAAACAGAAACAAAAAACTCTCGAAGGTGAGAACAATCAACTGTTGTCAACTATCGGAAGTTTAAAAAATAAGATGGCGGCAAATAAAAATTTATCAGAAGAGGAAATTCTGGAATTAAAACAGAAACAAAAAACCCTCGAAGGTGAGAACAATGAACTGATGTCAACTATCACAAGCTTGAAAATGAAAATGGAAGAAATCAATTTGAGTAACATTCAAAAGCTAGCAGAACTTCTTAAAGAAAATAATATTTTGAAGTCAAATAATTTGAGAAGACCCAAGGAAATTGACAACGAAGCCAACGAGAAGTCGTTACTTAAAGAATGTGAGAAAAGTCTCTTAACTTTCAATGAAATCAGCGAGGAATCTAAAAATTTGAAGCAGAAAAAGAAAAATCTTGAAATTGAGAAAAACGCTTTGGTCTCAAACATCAAGCAAATGACGTCCGAAATCGAAAGATTGGAAAATGCTGTTGAAGAACTTAACACTGATATAAGCGCAAACGGACAGGACCACAGTCAAGATATACTAAAACTTGAATCAGAAAACAAAACTTTGAAACTAAATTACGATGAATTATTGAAAACATTAAAGAACCTCACGAAATCCATTTGAATCATCGCATAATGTTAATAAAAGAAATTGTGATCAAAATATTTCATGTTTTTATTTCATCAAAATACGACGAGAAAATAACATTCGGGAAATATCCCAAATTGTAAACTTGTTTTTCAAAACATCAGACGCGTTTCTGAGAAAAACGAAATATGAGTTCTGTCAAAGTGCTGACATGATTTTTAAAAGAATCCATTCGAAACCCAACACGAGCTGAAAAATGAGTGCGGAGAGTAATTGGCCATCGTTTCAATGAGAACTATGAAAGCAAAGAGTTGAGGAATAAGCTTTTGCAGGGTCTTTTTTCTCGCTTCACATGAGTCGGCAACTTCAATTTTATCTTTGTATAAAAATCCCTAAAAAACATTTTCGCATGCGGGAAATATTTTAAAGCTTTTAAATATTTTTTTCTCTTAATTTTTTTGGCAGAAAATGATTCAACAATTTAAGCTGGCGGCTACGCAGCCAAAATTGTGAGGATTATAAGTTAAAGCTCAAGTTGATTGGAAAGCTTTGATGAAAGCTCCGGACCATCAGACATTGTCTGAGTAAGAGATTTTAAAATCTCATTAAATATTCAACGAATCAAAGCTTGATTAACGAGAAAGGAAAAAGCTTTTAATTCCAAATGAAAAAATCTGAGCATTTCATTATGTTTTTTTATGGCATGCCGTCTTTTCTTCATTTTATCTCGCTGCCGATTTTCTTTTTTGCCAGCCAGGCATGATAAATGAATTTGTTTTTGAAACACATGAATTCACCGCCCTCCATTTCTTTCTTTCACGCTGATCTCAAACACGAATGGATTCGATTTTTTTTTGTTTGTTCGTTCTTCTTTTTATTTCAATTTTTTTTTTGGAGGGAAATTTGCATTTCAATCATTTTTTTTGCTTTCAACTTTCTGGATGCAAATTTTTACAGCCAACAAGAACCAATAAATGGCGCGAGAAGCTTCGTAGTTCTGGCAGATTACTTATTCCGTATGAATAAATCAATTTTGAATAAAGCTCAATGAGCAACATAAGTACGACGTTGAATGAAAGGAAAGCAGTTTAAAAGATGTTACAATCAGACATTTATGGGGTGGAAGAAGGCGGAGAAGGTTATAAAGACACGAGTTAAAGTTTAACAGCTTCTCTCAACTTCCTTTCGAAATCAACAAAACAAAGAACTTTGCAATGAAATAAAAATAAGTTAATGTCTCAATCAAGTCTTTAATTCCCTTCAACTCGTGGCTGGATACGTCCTGAACTCTAATGAATCTTTGACAGATCAGACAGTTGACTAAGCTCTCCAATCCCTCTTAATTTACGCGAATCTCAGTAAATTCTTGCAGACGCCTTTTGTCATGTTACTTGACTTACTATAATCTTAAATTATCGACAACGAACATCCGATAACAGAACAGAGCTCGAATCGACGTAATGGGATTCGGTTCAAGCGTTGACAATATCTTTAATTACGTTTTTCTTTTTCGATGGTAGTCTTCTAGACAGTAAGCGACTTTATTGGATTCGCTTTTTTCGTTATCTTATTGAAGTTCAAGAGCGACAAGATGAAAAACTTTATTCCTTCGCTCGCTTAAAGCATTGGAAAACTTTCGCCATAAAACGTCGACGCAAATCTCTTTTTTTTCTCCCCGTTCGGTTTGTCCATTAAAACGACTTTCTTCTCCTTTTTTCCGGCTCCTTCAAGTTTATAAACCAGCAAAATGAGATCAAAACGAAAGAAATGTTGTTGTTGGGTCAAAGAGGCGATGAATCGAGAAAAATCCCTTCGCTTTATCAAGAAATTGGGTCGGAAGAGGGAGCGAATCAAATCGAATAGACCGTCGCATTATTATTCTTTTTCGGGGGCAAGCGAGGTCTCCTTCTCGTACAAATATAATAATTCTCAGCAATCTCAAGACAAATTATGTCGAAAAAAGGAAAATTAACTAAATTGAAAGCGGCACTGCAGGGGAAAAATAACGAAAAGCATCGGAGAGTCGAGCCAAAAAATTTTAAACGCTGTCCAAGTTGAGAATGCTTGAGATTTATGGATCGGAAAATGTTTGGGGCCGAGCGTCGAGAAGAGGAAATCTGATCCGATTTGTCGAATCAAAAGAAGCAAAGAAACAAAGCGCTTCGCTCCAATTTCCATGAAATCCTCTACATCAACTTTAATTAATGAAACACAATGTTAAAGTCGGATCAGAACGAGATTATATTTATTGTTATTTCAGGATAAATCTACACACGACATCCGAACAATGACTTTCATTCGGAATGAATTCGTGTGGGCGAGAACGAGAGATGAGAGAACGAAAACCGCAAAAATATTTTCTAATAGAGATTTGGGATGAGTTCATCAGTTAAGTATTTCCCAAAAAAATTATTCTTTTAAATTCTTGAAATTCTTGGAAATCGACTCAGACAAACTTCCATGGAACTCAAATTCTAAACATCCCACAGACGATTACGATACCCAGAAACATTCGCTTCTTCTGAAATTTTCGTTTGTTTTCGAAAATCTTGTTAATTTGTCTAATTCCATTAAAAATTTGTTATAAGACGCGATCGGTTGTGGAACAGTTTAATCTGAAAAGGGTTTTATTTCAGATCCAATAAACCTACCTATTTCTTTGATTTCCCAACTTCAAAGATTTCTATGAACTATGGAGATTTTCTGAAATAATTTTAGAACTGAAAGCAATTTTACAAAAGCTCTTTGAGTTGTTATGAAACTTGAGTAAGTTTCCTTTATTTATTCCGAGAAATTGAGAGAATTAAAGCAATTTATGATTTAATTGACAGTAAGCTTTGTAATTGTATAAAATATTGTCTGGCTACAAAACTTACGAATTAATTTTCTCTCATCAGAGGCAGAATATTAAGCTTCCGTTAGCATACAGAACTAAGTAGACTTGAGATAAAACAACAATTTATTTTGTTTCAGAAAAAAAATTCACATCGTAGAAGACAACAGAACAAACCACAAAATAGAAATGAAAAGGAGAAGAACAAATGTTGTTTTCCGGATATTTGCGGTTTATCGGCAATTAATTGATATCTTGTTGATATGTTTGACGTTAGGAATTTTTCACCAATTAAACGATTCTACGACAAGCAATTTCACACAATAAACATTCAACTCTGTTGATTTTCTCATGATGATACGACCTCAGTTCGACCGTGAATTGATTCTAACGAAGGCATTGGCCTAAAGACAAAAGGAATTGTCATCGAGGTTCACGTTCCTTCTCGGAAACTTCGTGACTTAGTTAACGTTCACGACGCCTCACGCGTGAGAAATTCTCATCGTTGACAGTTCGTTGTCGTCTTTAGTTAGAAGGTCGTCGAGGTTTGATTTCCGTTACAAGACTTTTCTCATTCTAATCTTTCCACTTGACTTTACATCTTAACCCTTCATTCTCACACCATCCCTATCTATAAATCCGTCTTAGTTCCTTATCTCTTACTCGTTCTCTTAAAGCTTCAGCATGTAAATATTTGTCGAGCCATAAACATTTGCACAAGGCTGAGAAAATTCATCAATCAGATGAAATTTATTTTATGGCTTTATGATCCCCAGAAAGTTAAACTTTTCTTTTTATCCTCGTTCAGCATCATCAAGATCGATGTTCCTACGATATCGTATTACGAGACGACGACTACTGAGCTTGTGTGTTTACGGGGGAGGCAGCGCGGAACGGCATTAAATTATCGCCATAAAAATTTATGTTTCCTTAAACTATAAAACATCGTAACGTGTTGGAACGCCGACGACAATGACGAGGCATTGTAAGACTGAATATCATGACTAAAACATGGAGGAGTGATAAGCAATGTTTTGACATTTATGCAGTGACGTCCAAATGTTTGAATCTTTAAGTGATTGCAACCGCCTCTGCTCACTAGAGATGATTGCTGACGTAAGAATTTTAATGCAATTCTGTGATGGTTTAATTCCGGTAAAATGTGCTCTCTCATCACTCTCTCGTTTGATGGAATGAGCTCATGCACTGTAATTTACATCTCCTATCATAATCTATCCTTGTCACATTTTTGTTTAAAGACGAAGATGAAAACTTTATTTCAACACTCGTGGCAGTGACGGAAAAAGCTTCACGTGTTTTAAAAAGTTTTGAGGTGAGATGCAAAATGTATTTTAATAAACTACGTGCTTGAGAAAAAAAATGTCTTCGATATGATAAACGTGAGAAAGACATAACAGAACTGAGGGAAAAAGGGAACTTTGTTCTCATTGTTTCAGGGCGCGAACGAGGGTGAAAACTTTTATTCTGTTTCGTCGACGCGATGAACACATGCGAAGGTTGGAGTTTGAAGGGAAGAAAAAATAAAAAGAACGAAGAACAAGAAAGTTTATTTGCATCCATTCGCAAGTGAAGACATGACTTGAATTCGAAGGAATCTTTTATTTCCACCAGCCGTGAAATAAGAAAATCGACATGATAAATCTCTGGGTAAATTGAATAAGCTTTGAGTCACGAGAAGATCATTTTCAATACCAGATTTTTGTAATTTGATTTAAATATTTAAATAAAAATTCATTCTCAAGCAGATCAACTTTTGATAAACTTCCGATTCCTTAAAGTTCAAACACGGCATTAAGCTTTTAAAGAAAATGTCTCAACTTGAAGCTCGCATTCCTCTCCACTAATCGCTTTGTTATTACGAAACCCAAAAAACATTTGTCTTTGATTGCAAATAAAACTTTCCTCATTCCTCGCGAGATCTTGTCATTCGAATTTTATTTCATCCATGAGTTAAAGGGTTCAATTAAATTAATTATTATCATTAAAATTGGTTTTCGGGGGTGGCGGGGAAAGAGGCTCTACTTGTAATTAAAACAAGCAAATTAATGGGAAGTGAACATAAAATCTGAATTGTTTGTATTCATGTCGTTCGAAGGGCGCGATGAAATTTAATTATTCACTCTGTTTGATCCATTGCGAGGCATTTTCTACATCAATTGCCAAATTGATTGAAAAATTCAAAAGGTTCGGAACATCAATCGAAGAGCAGTTGAGTTCTTCAATGATTGAACTCTTTTTTTAAATCCGAAGTTTCAATCAATTGCTTCTCCCGTCAATCAGATCAAATTTTTCCTCTTTCATCTGTGTATTTACTCACTAAGCCGTGGCGATCCTTTCCGTTCCACGTATGGATTTATAAGAAGTTTCGAAAAACAAAAGAAGTCTACGGAGAAGATGAAGATGAAAATTTAAACATTTCCTTGATGGAAGAAAAGAAGCAACTTCCTTCCTCACAGAAGCTCCCTCGTGTTTGTTTACAAGATTCTTACAAGAAAAACAAACAGAAAAATAATGATTTGAATCACGTTCGCTCGTTTACTGCCAAATATTCTTCAGGAATACATTTTTATAATAATCACGAGTGTTCTGCAAGCTTTGTGGGAGTGCGCGCGGTAAAAGAGAGGAAGCGACAGCAAAAGACAAGGCAGCACATATAAAATGAAGTTATCATCATTTATCACAGTTCATGGAATAGAAGTCGAGAACCGACTTTCGTGTGAGGTTTCATTTTCCTCCGATTGCCACTTTTTCACGTAAAATTTTAATGTAGAACATCGCATTCATTTTGATGTTGTTGTGCAAACCAACGACGACGAAGGCATACGACCTCATGTATGGTAATTTCAACGAAATAACAACGTAAGGAATTTTCTCTTTGGACTTTATTTCGCATTCAAATGCTGGTTTCATAATTTTCCTTTGCCCGAATTCTACATTCCCGTACGAAGTTTACAACATCGCAACATCAAACGGAGAGTAAAAGTTGTTCCTTGTAGAGCTTTCGGTGGAATTGAGGTTTAATTATTATCTGGTGAACTTTTGTTTAGAGGGTTGTTTTTAAAGCCTTCAGGCTACTAAGTTGCCTTCTACTTCATGCGCAGCGAAATGAATTCGAATTAAAATGTAGCCGATTTTGGACAGAAAGAAAAACTTGGCTCAACAGATGCCACTCAACGAAAGCTTTTCGAAAAGCTCAGGAAGCACAATAAAGCGACGCATCAAAAGCTATTTAAATTTTTTATCCGAGATCCGAATGAGAAATATTCTGTTGTGACTAGATCTGCGGTGCTTTTGAAACAAATTGTTAACTATTGCTTCTTAATTGTTAATTGTTTGTTCTTAAGTGCTTGATAAATGGTAAACGACTACTAATACTTTCGCAAACCGGCAGCAAAATTACTGATTTCAAATCAGCCAAAAGACTCTTTCCTAATGTGCCTAAATATAGCGTTCATGACCAGCATTACAGCTCCTCATTCATCGACGTAGTAAAACATCCCTTTATATTGCCTGCTGGAAAAAGTCCATCAAAGTATTAGCTTTGACATTTATATTTTTTAAAACGTGTTCCTAAATATAAAATGATTTAGGATCAGTTTTCTATGGGGAGACGGTCAAAATTCTTTCCTATGGTGAGACACTCTTGTGGTGCACTACTTGGACATTTGAATCGCATTCTACAATCGTAACAATCAGAAGAGTTGTGAGAAAAAACACAAAGAATTTTTTAAAACAACATGGTGTAGTCTCTAGAGTCTGTTTTTGTACTAAACCTCTGCAGTAAAATTTTTGATTGAAATAACAAAAACATATTAAAAAATTTATTCAAGAGCTTTTATCGTACAGTCACTCATGATAGCTCGATCTAATTAGCGGAAAAAATATGTAACTACTAAATTAGCGGAAATAATATTTAACTACTAAACGAACTATTTCGTAAGTTAAAAGTGAATAAAGAGGAGGAAAAGCCTATAAATCAACCAAAACCTGATGGCCACTTCCCATTATTAAAGTTTATCAATTATTGAAAGTCCCATTATTAAAATTTCATCAGAAGAGAAAGAAAAAGCCAAACGTTTCTTTCAAAGGTGAATTCATAGTAAATATAACGTTTATCACAAGAATCGAATCTCCCTTTCCATCGACCCAGTATAATATACATTTATAATCGCCTGCAGGAATTAGATTCATCAACGAATAAGGTTTGATATATATTTGCATTTTCGACAATATGTTGCTAAATAATAAAAAAAAATTTTTTAGTTATTGAGATGATTATTTCTACAGACCGTGTAAGGTCTGAAATTCATGAAATTCATTAGGTATGCTGTCTCTTTTTTGAACAAACTGCTTAATCATTAAGTTTGTTGTTTTTCCTGATTCTTTCATTAATTGGCAGCAATCAAACCGAGGGGTGTGCATAACTTCTTCCGTATTTGTACGATAAAAATCCGTATTTGTAAAATAGCCTCATTTTGAACTTTGTCATAATTGTTTAAAAATTAAAATTTACTTTAAATTGTAGAGCCAAAAATGTTTTACTTACAAACATTTTTCTTAATGGTGTTTTTGCGTACATGAAAAGGTTTGCCCCTGAAAAAGTCCGATTGAATGATTTGGCGAAGCACGTCACGTTTGGATAAATGTTCGGATGTGAAGAGTTGCAACAAACAGCTTTGATGTAAACTGATTGCTTGCTTTTATCACTTTCAATAATCTTAAGGAGTATCAAAGCTGAAAGACTTACAAAGAGATATTTTTTGATCCACATCGTGTGATTCTTCCAAGTTATGTCTTTTCGTAATAAACCTCAGCAGTGAAATTCACAAAACTTTAAAATCAAAATTAAAATCCAATTAAAACTGCCAGCAATTTTAACTTATTTCAAATAATTGGTTTGTTTCTAATTTCAAATTTTTTGTAGTCAATGACGTGTATGAAATAGGTCTATGATAAAGAAAGTCAGTAAACTCCTGAAACCAAAATGAAAGTAGACAACTTAAGAAATAAAGAAAACTTTTATTTTGCAGGCTTTAAATAAGTGAAAAATCTTAAATATCAATTTTAAAATTTATTTTGTTTCCTTCCTTGTCTTTCTTCTCTTCGTGTTCATCCAAGCATTTGCCGCAGCAACCACCATTGAGAGAATTTTCACAAGAGAGGTCTGCTGGCTTTGGCTTATGGTTTGGTGTCCATTCCCCGAGACTGTACGTGCTATAAAAATCCATCGGATAGTTAAGATTCTTGTCCTTTTCACTTGGTGTATCGTCAATTCTCCACTCAGCGTCTCCAAGAACAACGGACAACTCGTAAGGTGTCAGAAGAGGTTTCGCAAAAGCTGTTCCCCAATCAATCGATAGTCGAGGACAAGCAACTTGAACAAACGCTTCGATGTCTTTAAAGAGTTCTAGTTTGGCCGGGAAAATTTCCGAGAGCAAGATGATTGAAGTATCCTTCCCATGAGACTTTAAACGCTTTTGAAGATGTTCAAGGACTTTGTTGCTTCCTTGTCGTCCCAACGTACCAAGAATTAATCCAAAGCGTTTCGCTTTCTTAGCTTTGTCGATTGCAAGCTTTCGATTTCTTCTCATCGCCTCATGATCGTAATATTCTTGAGTGAACTTCTTGTCGTAAGGATCGTACTTGAACGCTTCGATATGAGGATTGGCAATCATTGCAGCTTCGAGATGAAAGCGACCATCACCCAAATATAAAATAGCTGACCCTGAAGGCATTCGAGGAGCAGTACATCCTAAAATTTCGCCAGGACTCAATGGTTTCGTTTGCGGCACAGTAACTTCGTATCCGAGTTCACGTAATTCGTTTGCTACGTGATGAAGTGTCGCTACAAACTGAATAGTGCTGACTAAAGCTAGTTTCTTTCCAGTAGGAAAGTTCATCTTCACACTTTCTACAAAGTGCAGTGAATCTATTTTAATATCGACAAAGATATAGAGAACTTTGATGCCGCTTGTCTGATCGATTGGAATTAAACAACTGTGACCATAATGAATCAACATGTCAGCTCCAAGAGCGATTGCAGTGTGATCATCAATACAGCAAGCTCCATATGTAACATCGCCCATGATGACAGTATCAGAATCCGTGAACTTTTGAATAATGTCTGAGATAGCGCAGGCGAACATCAGTAAACCTTCAGGCATTTGCAAAGCGACTCGCTTAGCCTTCGTCTCTCGAATACGATGAATTGTCTTATGGATTTCGAAACTATAGTTTGACGGAAGTGCTGCAATTGCATCGTTGATTTGTGGATCATTTAAAATCGATTGCGGGATTTTATTTATTGTCCTCGTTCCTTTGAAGACTTTTCTTGTAGGTTTCGCTTTAACTACAACAGCACCTCCTTCTTCGTGAGGTGTATCCATTAAATTATTGAAATCTCCGATCTAAAAAGTGAATCATTAGTTACCCAATTCAATATTTGTCAATTTAAATGTCAACAAATCTTTGTCTTCTCGCCACTTTCGACACGAGAAATTATGAAACCACTTACTTGATAGAAAACTTGATTTTTTGTAGAGATTCCTTGAAATCTTTACTCGGAAGATGGTCTTTAGTATCTTATGGTTGGATTCACGAAGAATAAACGCCAATGGCAGTCAAAACTCGATTAAATTTCACAGAGATTTCTCCAGTCTCGAATCCTACGTGACTTATTACAATTTACTAACACATTCGTCGCTTTTGCGTTTGTACATGTGACATCAACACATTCAAATCAACACTGTTAGCGTTTTATTCCATAACAAGTTGGTTCAAAGGCCCTCGCATCAAAAAAATTGAAATTAAATCGAGGAATTAAAATATTTAAGGACAGAATTCATCAGAGAAAGTAAGCGAAAAGTGTTAATTAATACTAATATCACAACGTGAACCAATTGTAAACTCTCTGTTCGTTGAATTTAATGAGTTTTTCAAGTTTTTCTTTTCGTGACTGTTTTTGGTTATTTTTTTGCCAATGTGGAAGTAATATTTTGCCTTTCTCCGTAGTTTACCATGCCGGAAGATTACAAATCATCATGGGCTGATGAAGTCGAGTTGGACTCGGGTTCTTTGCCGCCACCAACCGAGACGATTGACTCTCACGGAAATAAAATTCTGACCGAATACAAATTCAATAAAGATGACAAGAAAACGAAGACGGTGAGAACATACAAGATCACCAAGCATGTCGTATCGAGAAGTGTCGCTAGACGTAAGAAGTTGCCAAAGTTCGGTGATTCTGCAAAAGATGCTGATGGCCCCAATCCACATACAACTTTCGTCTCTGAAGACATTGGTTTGCAAATGGTTACAAACAAGGAGGATGAGAAAACAACTGAATCTGTTCTTGATCCCAAGAGTGAGTATATTGTGATTATCATCAATCAACATGTTTCACGTTGTAATGTTTTGTAGATCAATTCGCCAAGTGTCGTTATTGTCTTGGGGCTCATTTCACTACTCAGTGTCCACTCAAGCATACAGACGGGTACATCGAGAAAATCATGGAGACGAAGACCGTTGGAATGCCACCAGCAGAATCATCAACTGCTGGAAAGTCTGGAAAATATGTTCCACCATTCAACAGAGATCAGCAACGGACTGGACTCGGAGGAAAGGCTCGTGATGACACCACAGCTATTCGCATTTCCAATCTCTCTGAGAACACTAACGATGCTGATTTGGAAGACCTTACGAATAAGTTCGGAAAGAAATCGAAAATGTATCTGGCCAAGGACAAGAATACTGGAATGTGTAAAGGATTTGCATACGTTCACTTCTACAACAAAGAAGATGCTGCTGCTGCTATTGAAACCCTTGATGGATACGGTTATGATCATTTGATTCTCAAGGCTGAATGGTCGAAGCCTGCACCTTAAGAGTATTGTCAAGTCAGTAATGCAAGCACGAACAGATGTTTTTGTATCGTTAAGAAGCAAGCGAATAAAATATTCCATGGAAAACGGCAAACTTTCTTTATCAAGGACTAAAAATGAAAAAAAAAATTGCTTTCAAAAACTGAATTTTATTTACATGAATTCGTTTACAATTCCAATGGCTCTACAAGTATTATCAAATCTTAATTGAATATTGGTGAGTGGGACAATCAGCAAATCGTTAAGTAGACACTTAGAGACGAGCAAGAGAAGGAAACTCGGTAAGAAAAGAAGTTCAGGTACAGTCTTTTATATTTCCAATCTCAATCTTTTTCAATTCCTCTTAAACTGAAGCTTCCTCAATCACAGAAATGACTCGACTCGCCGGAAATTTTGACTGGGCCGACGATGAGTTCTCCTGCTCATAACGTAAGTGACGATTTATGTTACAATCAGCGTGATGGCCGTTGTTGAGAATAATTTTGTCTTCGTCTTGCGACTCCTGAGAAATTTCGGGTATGACTTGACTTGTTAAAGTCAAATTGTTTTTATTATTTCGTATGATCGAGCCTCGCTTTGATCTTCTTCCTTCATTTGGCATATTCACAATCGAAACATTGTTGTCGATCTCGCTAATCGAATACCTCACCTAAAAAAGAAGATGATTTTTTTCGATTTATTTATCGTTTGATTATTTATCTCACTTTATTGCACGACGTGATGACTTCTTCGTTATCTTCATCGTTATTAAAGTCAAAGTCGTCGAGAACATTATCTGGAAGATCCATATCTGCAATTCCTTCCTCTGAAATACAAGTCAGCTCAGGCTTCTCTAATCCATTAACAGCATTTAAGAGAACGTCGTTGATGTGGGGGAGAATCTCAGTTCCAAGAATTAAAGCTGCAGTTCCTTGAAGCGCAGGTTCATTGTCATGGTCGTTGTCGAACGATAACTTTCGGCACGTTTGTGTGCAAGAATGAGTTCCATTTTTTCTAAATCATAGTTAATCATTCAATTTATCATTCCGAAGAAGAATTAAACTGGTTACGACTTACTTTGTGTTGCCTTCTTTGTGCCGCGAGACATTTCTCTTGTGCAAATCGACCAAAAACAACGTTAAGCTACCCAAAATGGAACACGCAGCGCAGAGATAATAGCCGGTTTGTCCTGTTGAATTGTGATTGAGATATCCGACGAGGGGAACTCCAAAAGCAATCGGAAGAGCCTGCAAGAGAATGCAAAGCGGTAACGAAAAGTCTATTGACGGAACATTTAATTACCTGAGAGAATTGCACAAAGCCCCACGCTCTTGCGAAGTTTCTCGCTCTTACTTTCTCAAATGTAAACATTTTTAGTGAATAATGGTAACCTCCGACAAAAATCCCTGCAACACTCAAAGATTCTTCATCAAGGTCATTGCACAATCACCTAATCACTCACCGTAAATCCAAACAAACAAGAGATAAGCTTGGTAGTTTCCTTCAATCGTCCTTAGCGCAAGCATTGAGAGTCCACACATAAACATTGCAGTCTGGCACAAATATTGTCTCGCTATCCGGCACTCGACGCTATTCTTTACAACTAACAGTCCAAAAATGAAACATCCAAGTATCCAAGCACAGCCTAAATAAATTTGCAACGTCAGCACTTTGTCGCTCAATTGATCGTTTGTGATTTGATGGGCTAAATAGAAAAGCGGCGTATTGATGCCAAATGCACTGGAAGAGGTGATAAGCTTGTTCATCATTATTCAATGTTGAGAAAACAAAAAGTCCTTACGTTATCGCCGTTGACAGCATTAAGATTCGAACGGTTTTGCTCTTGAGGGTGGAAAAATCAAAGAAAGGCGGCCCATCAAATTGTTTGCTTTTATCCTTGATTTTCCTCTTTTGATTCTTCAAGTGAAGAATAGCGCGTCGTTGTGGGTGATAGAGTGAAGCTGAACGATAGCACGTACCAAGAATGAAAGTGCTAAACACGCAAACCGTCACTGCTTGTAGTCCAAGTCTTTGAAAGAAAAGTGTTTTTTTTTTTAAATAATGAAATTGTGATGACTATCAAAAGGACTTACCTCCAACCAATAGCTTCAATTGCACTTTTAATAAATGTAGACATGCAAACGATGCCCAATCCACTTCCAGACACAATAAAAATCTCTACGAATTCACGTTTTCGTTTGAAATACTGAGCGACCATAACTGCCAAAGAAAGGAAAGATTATTTTTGACTAATGGATGACACGATTGTCAGACGAACCAGTGCTACAGTCGCGACTCATTCCAACGCCCACGCCAACGACAGTTCTAAAAGAGAAATGTCCTTATTAATGTGCGAGAATATTATTTCAATCGCAAATTTTACCCATAACTGAAGAATAGTTGGTGAAACTGCGATGCAAACGATGTGAAAAGACATCCAAGCGCTCTGAAATATTTTTTTAGTTTAGTTCGAAATTCATTAATGTTAAGTTGAATTGTTTGATGGAAGATTAAACTCACGTAACGAGCCCACCAATGACTGCAGTCAGACGCGTTGACTTTCGTTTGCAGACGCCGATCGTTAGCGGGGAGATAAATAATGCAACGGCTGTTGAAAGCGCGCCAAGCCAACCTGACGATTGAAGAAAGGAAATTATTAATTGAGAGTTAAGCACGATGACAATTTCAATTTGCGTCTGTCGTGTGCCGTTAGCGAACGAAAAGAATTTTCAATTTGCAAAAACCTGAAGAACATCGCGGAACATTAATTTTCATCGGACTTTTTCCACTGACAAAAGAAGTTTGCTACGTTTCATTTTATTTCTGTGACATCATCAAAAGTTCTAGACTCGTAAAGTTTTATTAGCTAAAGATTTCATTAGATGCTTTCTGATTACTGGTTAAGTCGAAATCATTAAATAATAAAATATTTGAAGAAAATTTTGTCGGCGAGATAAAAAACGAAGAAAAAGGTTTTATAAGAAAATCATTCGCGATGATTCAAAACGGCGTTTGGGTTCGAAATATTATCGCAGACCCAAATCTTCTTATTTCGGGATCAAGTAATCGCAATTGGAGATGCTCAAATCTTTTTGTTTTATTTTACGAACATGAATTTCCTTTTCCGTCCCTTCTCAAGTTTCCACGCTAATTAATGATCGTGCATGACGAATGATTTTCTTCGTGACATGATTTGATGAATTAAATCAATGACCTCTTAATGAGAAAGCTTATTTCTCTGTTCGTCTTCTTATCTGTCTTCGAAAGCTCCCGGAAGATATTACATCGCTTCAGCAAGAAATATCTCACAATGAAACTATTAATTATGGAATCTCATTGAATTTCGAGTTTTTTCTTCTTCAATCTATTGCCACTTTCGATGAAAGAAATAAATTTAAAGAGCTAATTGATGCTCACGCTCAAACAAAAATTACTTAAATATTTTATTGGATAATTGACATTTCATGAGACATTAACTTTGAAACTTGGGCGGGCATTTATTGCACATTAATCAAAACAATCTTAAACGATTTAATGCAATTAAAAAGCCGTTTTAATAAAACGATGTTATTAAATATTCCAAACGAGTTCACTGAGTGAATTTAATAAACACAAAGTTACTGAGTTGATGTTAAATAAGTAAACTTTTGTGGTTTCCTCATTATGAAGCAACTCGAAAGAGCTTCTCAAAAAGCTTCCCAAAAAAATCGATTTTAGGACTTGTCCTGCCGGAATCATGCCACAATTATTGTAAGATATAAATCACTGAGTCAGCTGTCAGCCGAAATCACGAAATAAAAATCCAGAAAAAGGAAAAGAAATTAATGGACCGAAAAACATTTTCAAATCTGAACTCCATTCTCGTTTAAGTTGTGACTTCTCTCACTCCACATGTTGATATCAATAGAATATTGTCAATAAAAATCCTCGGGAGTTGACGACTCCACGAAGATTCCAGACATTGGATAATTCTGGAAATGCTAGAGATAAACGAAACGAATCAACAAAACTTTTATTTCTTTTTGCACTTTTCTGTTTCTCGTCTCATTGATTTTGTCCAAATTTGTGAATTTCAATAAACAACCGAACGGAGAGAGCAAGTTTATAATGCAAACATGACTTTTTTTTATTGCACTTATGGAAATTAAACTGATACTCTTAGACACATAACGAGATGCGAAGTAAATGGCTGATTTATTCAAGAATATTTTTTTTTGGTTTCAAGTTGAGGTTGGTGACATTTTCTGTTGAACATGAAAAGCAGAACTTTACCGATTGTGATTAATTGATCGTTCTTGAAAAATACTTTCGCTGCGATGAAGAGCACGCCGAAGGAAAGTTGAAGTCCATGTGTAATTGTTTGAGCAGTCACGGCAATGAAGATGATCACATAGCTCCAGAAGATTGATTCTTCAGGGTAATAATGAATATTAATGGTGGCTGTGCTGTTGGTCGATAGACTGGGAATGCTCGACGTTGCTTTGCTCTTCTCCAAAGTTCCAACTTTTCCATTTCGTGGAATTGACGGAACTCGTTCAGTTCTAGGTTCGACGATAACCGTTTGAGGTGGAGTGATTGCAATTTGATCATCAAACTCAAGTGAGTGAGCGTCATTGCTCGTTGCGATTCCTGAGTCTTCTAATAATCCAAAAAGGAAGTGATGGCTGTTGACTGTCGAGTCTGAACTGTCATTGTTTGCATTTTGTTTCTTTGCATTCGCAATCTTTGCCTCGTTCGCACGTTTTTTCAGTAGATAGTCCATTTTCCCACAAGTTGGCGGCACTTAACTGACTTGCCGGTCATTTCACAATTAAAACTATTTCCAGTAATTCAATGGGAAATCCTCTGGAGCCTCTGTGTTTTGTCTATTTGCACGACTCAATGGCAGAAGAAAAACAAAAACATGAATAAATCATCGGCGTACGCGATCGGCACAAAAAACTTTTCTCCTTCACTCAAACTTTAATTTTCTTTTCTCTGTCAGCAAAAACAAAAAATTCTTGCTTCTAATGAAAACACGAAGAATTATGTATTCAAATAGATCTTAGCCACAAAATCCAGTCGCGAGCCAACTCAAACAAAATTCTAAGCGAGAAAAGATGGAAATTTATTTCCTCTCAAGCTCTTTTCAATTCTTTCTTTTTTGGAGAACTGGGAAGAACTGCCACCGACGTCTTTCAATGATTCTTGAAACTTCAGTTCAGCTGACGGGATCAATAAATTATTCAAAATAAAAATTCCAAGCACTTGAAGTCATTTAATTTATTATCATTGGACAACGGACGAAAGAAACATCAATTCAGTGTTAAACGAGACGAGTCTGTTCTTGAATGATGAAGTGACGATAATTTGTATTTTTTTTGTTACAACAGTCTTTAGTGAAGCGATATATCATAACGGATCGAGGAGGAAAATATTTAACGCTTGGGGCGAACAGTTTTCTTTAAAATTCAATAAAAATTATTTTTCTGTTTCTCGATATTCATGTCAAATTTTATGGCTCGCTACTTTAAACTGCTTTAAAATGTTATTGTTCTCTCATTCGATTAAGCGACAAAAGAAGTGATCGACAACCGAAGAAAGGATTTTAATTCAGATTTATTTATTCATTCATCACGTTTCAATCCGTCACGATATTTCGTCGATTTACATTTTCAATTCGGTGGAACGTGAGTTTTGCAAAGATTTTTTAGTTCAACTCGTTTCAATTACAAAGAAGAAGTTTCGCCGGCGAAAGCAATTTCAACATTAATTTAGCTAAACGCTTAAAAGCAGGAAGCTATTAAAATATTTAAATCTTTGAGTTGACTCATTGATGAATTATTATTTCCAGAAATATTTTTAATCACGCACAGACTTTCACGCACGAAATGACATCTTGAACGAAAATAATTTATTCACGACTTTTCCGGCATTTCCGAAAAATTTCTCCAGAAGCTTCGACTTGCGACCGCTCGATTCGCTTACGAAACTTCAACTGATCCGAGCTCGGCTCTCTATCAAGAAATTATTTTGTGTGTTTGTACGAAAATGCGAAATCTCTTGTAATAAAAATGAAAACACAATTTTTTTGCTTCGTAGGGAGCATTGGCAGTGTGAGTGAAGAGACAGAGCAACAGCAAGCACGTTGGGCCACGAAAGAAAGAAAGAAGTCTTCTCGGAGAGAGTTGCGAAGACAGGAATCGTCTTAATTCATGATTGAGACGTTAACACCAATTCGGAATAATAATTTCGCCGATCAAACTGAGCACAGTCAACATCGAAATTGATTGTAACTTTCCAGGATTACACGGCACGTCTATGGTATCAAATATTGACTAACAACTTGACAGTGACAAAGCTCCCGGTGTGAATGAACTCAAACGTTATCGATAGTCTTAAAAAGTTTGAGCCCAAAACACGAACTATTCATTTTTTTGAGTGATAAATTTTTATGTTTACCGACGTGAAGTTCCAACAAAGATTTTTCACAAGGGAAATAAGCGAGAAAATATCTGAAGGGAGTTAACGTCTTTACGCCTTGTGGACGAGATGCGATCTAGTGACAATGAAATGTTTTTAATTTATTTAAAAGAATGAATGAATGAGAGCGAATCGGGAAGCTGCTGAAAGTTTCGTCACAAATTAAAATAAATGAAGTATTTCGAGAAATTTCTCGATTGTTCCATTGAAGAAGCTGAAGAAGCTCCGAAAGGATGGGATAAATGAATTTCTCTTTTATGCTGTCGCTTCATTCACTACGAAAAATCGTAAACTTTTTCCTGTTCAAATACTTTGATTTGCTTGTCGCTTGCGAGCGAGATAAAGATTCATTTGCTGATAAAATTTGATTGAATTCATTGGACAATCAGATAAATCTTGAGCTGAGCATTGCAATCGCGCTAGGCGATGAAATCGATTTATTACGTACGAAAGGACGATGCGAATTCAAAAACAAAATAAAATGAAATTCATTGCTTGAGACATTTTGGATTTTACGAGCGTTTCAGTTTTCGTTTTCTTCGCTTGAGAATTTATTGAATGTCAAGTAAGTTCGTTCACAAATCCTTTCGTGGTCGCAGCGATAAATCTCTTCAAACTACTCAAGTTGTTCGGATGTGTTAGTTTAGTGATTCAATTACGAAGCGAGAATTATTGAGACTGTCAAAACAAGAAGCAAAATGATTGAAACTCTTTTGTTTATCAGCATGCAATCTTAAGCTTGATGGGCGGCAGTCAATCAAGAACCTGTATTTGTTTAAGGGCGGAACGATCAGTTAAGAAACACTTGATGATTGATTTTAATGAAAGGTTTGTGAGCATCGAAGCTTCAGGTAGAATTTCATGATCGATAAGCGAAATTGACTCATCAAAAATAAATTAAGACTCTCGAGTTTCAACGATAAGAAGATTTGCTTCTAATCAGCAAATGATAGGCTTTCTTTCCGCTGACGGAGCATGAGTCGTAAAAGCTGTAATATCTGAATAGAAGAACAGTCTTAAGCTTTCGAATCTCAATTATCGTAAAAGCGTCGAACAGCTTTGATGCTAATTATTTGCTGCCATCATTTAGATAAAAATCTCATTTTCAAAATTAAATTCTTTTGAATAATTGACAGTGTTGAGAAGGAAACAAGATAAATTAATGATGAAACGTGGGAAATCGATGAAATTGTTTCTTCTTCATCGTTTTCAGAAAATCTGTTCGTTAAAGAGTTATGGAAGATATAAAAGTCGCCGACAGCTTTGAGTGAGATTTAATTCAGTTCGGAGATATTTATCTTCGACTAAATCGCGAGATAATTCAGGTTGGAGTCTTATGACATTAAGCTACTGTAGAAAGCCATAAAAATGTTTCATTGCCCATCACTCAACGCATTAACATAAAAAATTAAAAAGGTCGGAGAGAGAGAGAATACACAACAAATTGTTTGACTAAACTTCCCATTAATTCGGTCACTAAACGTCACCCTCGGCATGTGTGCGCAAACGATTTGCTCCCTCGATCTCATTTATTTAGCGTTGATTCTTATCAAGCAAGCTCACGATTCAATTTTGTTGTTGTTTTTTATTTATTTATTTATTGCGATATTCGCTTCAATATTGCTAAGGACGATAAGCAATTCGTTTAATGAAGAACGAAATCGGATCTGCTTTCGAAAATCGTTGCAATAAATCAATCCACAATTGGCCTCACAACAATTTATCGCGTGCTCATGCTTTAATGCTAAATGATATTGTGGCCCGAGGAAGTGAAGTCAAGCACACTGTTGAGCAAAAATAAAAATCTCAATGCGAACGAACAGTCCAAGCAAAGCAAAAGGTTTCGCAGTGAAACAAAAACTCCAAAAAATTTCTCATTGACAACACAATACGAGACCACAAGAATTGAAATATTTTTCTTATATTTTTAAATTGGATGAACTCCCAAATATTCTTGTGGGAATCCAGAAGTTTCCGAGAAATCAAAGTTTAATACATAAAATTCTCCCCAAAACTTAGTCAGTTTTATGGAAAAACTCATAATTCAAGCTATCGCTCTACGAAAAATAAAATATTGTTCAGCAAGAGTCGAGCGGAGATGTTTACGATTGCAACTTCAAGTTCACTATCAACGATAGTCTATCGTATCCTGTTCTCAATGGCAAACTCGATATCGCTTTAGCTGCTTGACATGATAGAATACTCAGCTTCAGATATATAACGAAAACTTTTCCTTTCGTTCATGTGAGTCGGAGGAAAATTGTTTTCGAAGAAGAAAAATAGAAGAGCAACAAGATGATAATCGTTTTGAGTCCAACTAAGAATTACTGACTTTGAACGATCAAAGTTAATCGAAAGTTTGATTCAATCATGGCAAATGTCATCACAAGTTTGTTAAAAACAAGTTTAGCAACTCATGCAGTGAGACTTCAATCGAATCAACTGACTATTGTGATATTTTCTTAATTGGCAATATTTCTCACACATGATTGACTCGTTGAATCTCTAGAGATCACTTCTCGCTGCACTCGACCGTAGTCGAGGCGAGATGAGAGTGATTTGCAGACTCTACTGGAACAAGCATGTGTTGCCAATCAATCATTCGCCAAATCCATTCATTCTCGAATTGCCCATTTAAGTTTTGTTTTCCATCTCGACTTGGCATGCAGCCACTTCATTCGAATAAAAATTGAATTACCTCGTTTTATTTCGTGTATAAACATTCGTCTTAATCAGCGAGCTTGTAATTTAAATTGTAATGACGAAATTAATAAAATTTTCCTTCTGTCGCTTTGAACAGGAGGATCGTCGGTCAATTTAGCGTCGTAAATTAAAACAGTGACGTTTGGGCGGCTTAATTGCTTTCAATAAATTGTGTGAACTGTATCGTTGGCGCCAACGCAATACGGCCGAGTCGATTATCTTAATGGATAATAAGAGAACTCCTAAATTATATTCAGTGAACAGATGAAGCTTCCAATTCCAAATATTTCAAAATCCTCTCACGATGAGATTTAACAACATTTTTATCGTCAATGTAAAGATATCATGTTCCACTCATCGCTGACTATTTGATAAACAGAACAATCCTCGTCGATTGATGGACAGCATAACTTTCTTGCGAACTAAATCAATATTGACAAAGTATCTCCGAAGTTTCTGATTGCTCAATTAAATAGTTCAGAAGAGAAGTCAATCAACTGTCGAGAAGAAAATGTTTCTGTTTGATGAGGAAAGGTCACGAATCTTTATTTTTCGGAAACGAGTCAGCTGACAAGTTTCTCGCGTCGCTTCATGGATTCCTCAAATACTTCAAATTTAAGAGAAACAAGCACGACGACAAGTGTTTATTAAATAAAAAGCAAGACATCAAAATAATGAATTCATTTTTGTTTTTAAAGAAATTAAGTTGTTCGTGCAGGCAATTTATCACTTCAGTCTCGTAATTTATAATTTTCCAGAATAAAGTGGCGAGCTTGAAAGAGGAAAAGTTAATTTGTTTGTGCAAGCCGGACCATGAAATATTCCATCTGCGAGAAGTGCGATGTAACTGTCCCTGGAGGATCCAACTTAAACATTTTGTTTTATTAAACTGCATCAATCTGAGTTAAGACAAAAAGATGAAAAAGAAGGTCAGCAGACTTGAAAACATTTCACTGATTGCACCTTCGAAATAAAAACTCATTTTCCAGTCACTCACGCAGTAGACAACTTTTTTCGTGTCTGAGAGATCGCGTGTCTCGCGAGTGGAACAAAAAATTCTTCGTTCAAAGTAAAAACAAACAAACAAATCTATTTTGCCGGGTGAGACATCGAAAGACTCTTTCGTAAAGAGTCATGAATTAATTAGAAGAAAAATTCGTTTTTACAAAAGTTTCCCAACTGGGATTGGAGAATTACTTATGCGGAGATATGCGAAGAATAAACAATCCAATTGAAAGCGACGCGAGCTGACAAATTTGTCCGGCAAAAAAATATTTCTGCAATCATTTTTAACTTTTTCTTACGCTTTTTCGCTTTTCTCTTTTTTTTCGGTGAATCTGATGTCGAGTGCCTTTAAATATTATGACAAAAGCAATTCGAGAAGAATTCAAACAAAAAACGAGAAAAATTGGGGAATAAAATGAATTGCGTCGACGGGGAAATTTTGAAAGTGGAAGCTGCCACTGATGTCAAATAATCATTCGATTTATCTTAATTCTTGTTATGAAAGAAGTTGAGTTATTAATTCTGGATAACTTTTCAAGCAGCTGGAAAGTTGTCAACTCTCCGACGATTGCCCAATCTCAATCATGAGAATCTTTTCTTCTCGTTTCATGGTCGATACTCTTAAAAGGCTGTTCGCCTTATGAATCATTCATTGCTCTCATTTTGAAACTTTAAATGGAGAATCGTGCTGAGCAGGAACAAATTATGTTAGTGCGAAGTATTTAATTGGCATCAAATTATCAGTCGAGGCGTCAACAACTTTTGCTTTACCTGAATAATGCGTTGCTCCGTAAATATTCTCGATTTTCACAAGAAGCATTCCAAAGCTGTTGTGCAGTCCGTGGTTAAATACTTGAACGAGAACTCCGACGAACAAAACAAACCAGCCCCAGTTTCCTTCTGGGTAGTAATGAACTTTTAAAGTTCTCAGAGTTTTCTCGTCGCCAAATGCAGCAAAGTGTTCACTGGACTTCCTCTTCTTGTTCTGTCCGGGCTTTGGTTTTTGCCTTCTTAGACTCGAAGCATTCGACAGCGACTCTGATGTGTCTAAGTTACTCAAAGACGTGGCAAAGCTACTCATCGTAGTCGATGTGTCTTGTCGAGGCAAAGTCGACGCTAGTCGTGATCCCGCCTCTGATGAAAACGACATTTCTTAAGATTCCTCTTAAGTGAGAGTCTTAAATTATGATTCAATTAACATTTATCGTTTCGCTTTACTCAAAAAGCAAACGAGTTCACGTTTGTTCACTTGCGAATTAATGACACACTCGGAGGTAATTTCTTTAATTTTCGTTTATAAATATTTCAATTTCGTGCACTCGGCTGCTGCTTTCTTAAGTAATTTTAATCTATATTCACTTGAATAATTTAAAGAAGAGTGCCCACATCACATTTTGTTATTCATCGTCAATCATTACGACGAATAATTTTAACTTTTCTTTCTTCATCTTCTCCTCGATTGATTTTAGTCTTTTCGGCATTTTCCGCTTCTCTTCACATTCGTGTTCTAGCATCGACAAAAGCGATTAGAGTTGAGGTGCTGTCTAAATTTAAGCTTTTATCTGATTTGATTCAGATTAAAAAAATTTCAAAGCTAAACGTTTGCGTCATTAAACAAAATCATTTCGTTACTGCACTTTTCCAAGAAAAACATTTTTTTGTTGACTCAACTCAGCTCAATGAAATCGTAATCTTGATTCTCAAAAGTTGCAGGTTCGAGCTGTCTCCTCGAGTTATTAACTCGACTCGCACTTAACAAACCAAACAAGAAAAGCAATTTAGAGTTGGTGATCACTTTTCTGCTAAGGGGCTTTGAGTCTCTTGACTTTGGATATGGAACAATTGCACAAATGGACAGATTTAAAATCACGAAACAATGTTTATTGGAATTGTTCTCTAGTCAATTCTAGTCACTTGACACAGAATTTACTTTCGATTCACATGCGGTGAGTGAGAAGTTGTTGCTCAAAGCAAATCTTGTTTACAATTGCAGTCAAACTTGAAGTCGTCTCACTAAAGTTTTGCATGCGCTCCGGACGCACTACCGACGAATCTCACTGTTGAGAGTCAAATAATTAAAGATTTTACACGTGAGTGTGCTCGAATGGAGCTAAACCATTAAACTCTCTACGGCAAAATTGAGAACGATTCATCAAAAGGAAAAGAACGAAAGGTTTGACCAAAGGAAAAACTTGATCAGCTCAAAGAAAGAATGATCGAAGCTCTCAGATGTAATTTACGAAGGGAAATGAAACAACTGGCGATGTGAATTGTACTGAGAGCGAGAGTGAAGCGATGTAAAACTAGTTTTCTGATTCTTCCTCATATTCTTGTTTTCTTCTTTCACTCTCGTTATAACGTTTGTAGCAAAAAGCCTTCTAACATCTGATGGTGTTACACGCCGCAAGACATAAATCAGCGACACGAAGAAAAAGTTTTTCAAAACAACGCGAGACGTGTTTGTATTTGATAAGTGAACACAGAGGACATTGTCGAAAGCTAAGCATTGAACATGAAGAATTTTGCTTCATGAATGTGCTTTGCTCACCTCTGACATAAAATTCAAGCTCTCTCTCATAATTAAATTAATTCACTCGTTTAATTACGATTGATCAACCGCGAAATATTTCGTTTCACGTAGAAAGTTAAATTTCTTCCGAAAAAGGATTTATTCAGTGGCTAATGGAGCGAGCTCGAGTGACATGGAGACGGTTAAAGCAATTATCTCGATTTAATAAATAAATATTATCACAACTCACATTCGAATCACATCAAATTGTTATCGACAAGTGACAGTTAACATAATTTGATTGATTCAAACCAATTTTTAGCTGAGTGAGCTTTAATTGTAAATTGAGTTTGACAAAATAATTAATGCTTTCACTGTAATTTTGTTTCTCGAGGCGAAGATCATAAACGAAGAAAAGCTTTTCGAAGAGAAAAATCTACCAAAATGTTTCGCAATGACTTTTGTAAGGTTTTTAGCTCGATATCAAAAATATTTTCTACGATTATCTCTCCACGAATTATCATATCCAAACGCAGTGAAAGATTGTTTTTTGTTTTTTAAATTGCATGCATAATTTTTTATCGCCAACTCAAATCAATTATTTTGTAATCAGATTATTTATTATTCACATTCGTTTCCTGAATATCTCCAACATTCAGATCATCAATTAAAATTTTAATGACCATGCCTCTGACAGTAAAACATGAAAACGATAAGAAACCGCATGAAAGGTTCCACTTGGTTAATGACGAATAATAAAATGAGCCAATGCTCTAGTTCAAGGACGACAATGAGTTGATAAAATGACATGATTAATGGCAAGTGAAAGTTTGTAATATGATTTATTTCACACATGAACATGATCGATGAGAGAAGGATTCACAAAGGGTTAGAGTTTGTTGACGTACTGCAACACGCTCGAGCTTAATCATTTAAGTAGTTTCTTCTACGAAGAAATGAAACTTTGTCTTGCTGACAAATTCAAATCAACTCGAGTGGAAGAAAAGTCTTAGGTTAGGAGCAATCAACTGCAGACAAATATTTGAATGCAACATTGTTTACATCGATTGAGCAATGATAGTACTTTTTAGATTTATCAGCAGATTGTCCGAACTATTTTTATTCGTTTTGTTTTTCATGCAAAAGAAGCTTTAACGAACTTCTGTTGATTATTGTCTGACGGAATAAGTCTCTCAGCACGAAGGATTGCGAATTAAAAAAGTTAAGACATTTCGAACGCCTCACTCGCAACTTTGTTGCTAAAACTTGCTCATGTTAAACTCCAACTGCGATTACAAATCGGCAACGTTCAAAATCCCGGATATAAATGTTAAGCTCCACTTCATTCCAAATCTTTGATCGCTTATCAATAACTTCATGAAAGAAATAACAAGTCACAAGATGAATCTGTCGTGTTTAATAATGATTGATCGTCGCTTAACTCTCCAGAGAGATTTATTGCACAACAATTGTTTCGTGTGACTGCTTCGACTTGTCGCTCGATTTTTTACTTTTCCCTGCTCGTTTGTCTGGAAAATTATTTGAGCTCGAAAAGTTGAAGAAAAAGATTTTTCATAAATCATCAGGTAATGAACAGTCAGACGACAAGAAGAAAGACTTTTCACCGGCAGCTTTAAACTTTTGTGAATGACGGCGAGACGAAATCAAATTGATATTTGAGTTTGACAACTTCATTCGTTCCATCATCGCGTGATCTCACTCTGTCGAAATTGAAATGTTGCAGATTTGCTTATTAAAGTCCAACGAGGATGGCTGCTTGTCAGACGATTCTCTTCAAGCGGAACCAATTGATTCGGGATCGAATCTTGTATCGAATTGTAAAAGAAAGAAAACTTGACTTACAAAGTCATTTGAATATTTATTTCTTGATCCGACTTGATTCTTTATCAATCAGAGAAGTATTAATAACTTCATTAATCATTCGTCTGAACGAAGGAGTAAGAGAGAGCAGTTGATTGATCCAAAATAATGAAATGATTTAAATAGAATTCCTTGGAAATGAATTGAGCCAACGAACCTCAATGAACTCTTATCATCATCGAAAGCTTTTTATTTCTTCAATAGGCTTCTTTAATGTTGCTGAAGAGAGAATTTTCCACCAAAAATCTTCCGAAGCTGATTAATGACTTTTGAAGTCACACGTCGTTCTCATCCATGAAACTCAAATTTTCTGCTTGATGAACGCAAGAAATCCTTTCAAGCTATCAACCGAAAACTCAGTTAAAAAGTTTTGCCCTAAACGAGATGGGGAAAGCACAACCGCAAATTTTATGACAAACCTTCTCGTCACTCTAACAAGCCTCACATCATTAATAGCGTAACACAATTTTCAGTTGGCGAAAGAGATTGAGTTTTCTTCGAATCAGATGAGAAACTTCCAGAACTTCCCCCAATGACAAACATCATCGAAGATTGACGTGAAGTGAATCCAAATCATATGCAAATGAGAGAGACGATGTCATTAATAACGTTCAACTCGTCGTTCTCCTTCTCCGGTGGCTTCGATTAAATTTCCCTCTCAATGGAAAACATATGCAAATTGATAAATTGAAACACTCGATACGTCAACCGTGATTTCCTGATCATTTGTCTTTGTTCACTTGATGATATTTCAGAAATCAGAACTAATTTCATTGTCATTTGAATGGAAACAGATTGTACAGGAATTAGAAATTAGTTTTATTTATTTTCAATTAAATTTTTTTTTTGAAAATGTGAATAAAATTTTTTGGGATTCGGACCCGCTGCCTACAGGTTCTGAGGTAAATGATTTAATAACTTTTCCATTGAGGAAAGTCTAACTGTACTTCTGCCCTTGGCTTGTTTTCTTACATAACCAAAATATTTCATCTCGATATTTTAAATCGCGCATTTCATGATTTTTTGGTGCAGAGTTAAACGCTTCAATCATAAATTCGCATGAACTTTATATCAATCGTCGTCTATCCATGAAAAAAGATTCTTTCCTCGTTTGATTGTAGACGAAATGGTTTAGTGCCGGTTGGTTGCATTTCATTGCGTTGTTAAGAGCAAATTGAATTATTTTTATGAGAGTTTATTGAACAATGAAAGCAACGAAATCTTTGCATATGAGTCTGCTCACTTTAAGTTCGAGCGTGACAGAAAGATGATGATTTGATATCGAGAGAGAGATATGAAAGGCGATTCTTAAGTTGACTTGGAATGTTTGTCCAACCATTTGTTATTGGAATCAAGAAGTTTCATTATCAACATCGTCATAAATAAGAAATCAAATGAAAAAGAGGAGAATTGCATTATTTTTTTCGATAACTCAATCGCTTCTTGATAGAGTAAGAAAATTTTTCTTCAAATAAATTAGCATTTTTAAAGCAAAATAGTCAAAGATAATATTAAAAGGAAAGAGAAACTCAATTCGACATTCGCTTGAGTCAACTCCTTTAGCTTTTTCCGTGACTCAAAAATAAATATTTAAAGAACGATAAAATAAAATAACTTAATGTCGACAAGCCAATCATCGAAGCTTGAAATTCCCGAATGCAATATTTCCATAAATATTCTCAAAAAGGAATTCGATTAAAAATATCATTGCATGGCTTGTGAGATTCTTCAGCTTTAAGAATGCAGAAAAAGTAGAATTCATCTGATTACTATAAAACGAAATCTATCAGACAATTACTTCAGACCATGAGAAATTATTTCAGGTTTATTTTCATTCACTCGATTAATTAAGAATTCTTCACGACAAAAGACGAAAATGAGAAGAACTTGTCAGTCCCAGCGACGAGTGATGTGGCGGAACGAAGTAAAATTGAAAATAAAGTCGAGAGTTGTTCTCATAACTTTCGAGACTTTATTGCTTTCCGTTTGTTTTGAGAGACTTTAGGTCGTTCGTAAATCTTTTAGCATTGCTCATGAGTAGCTATCCGGTTGAGAATTGTAAGTCATTTCGCAGGTGGCGTTGATTCTAAAGAAATAAAAGGAAATCAATTTTTCTTTGAGATAATCTCCGACGATTTATGATATCGATTGAATATTTTACCTTTAAAATCGCTTTTTAATGTAAAAACTTTCCACGAGCAATCGATATTTGCCGATAAAAATCAGAGAATGTTGTTCTAGAAATCATAAACGTGTGGAGTGTCTTCAGCCATAAAAGGAAATTAGCAATTACGAACGATGTTCGCATTAATTTTTCCCAGTTAATTAAAGAGTCTTAGTAGCATAAAAGCTCCAAAAATCAAACGAAAGAAGAGCAGAAAACATATTTCGAGGGCGGTCAATAACGCGCCTCGAGTAGACACAATGATTACAACCTCTCACCACCAGAACATATCACGCTTATAATTCAACTCACCCAGACAATCGACTTCAACTGCTTCAACTTTAAATCGTTGCCCCGCAGGCATGAGAAAAGACCAAGCGCAAAGTTGTAATCCATGTGTTAAGACGTTCACAACGAGGCTAACGAATAAAATAATCCAACCAAATCCTCCTTCTGGGTAATAACGACGACAAATTAAACGACGAGCGGCTATCAGCTGTTGAAACGTCGGAGCGTGCTTGGCTCGTGGCTTTCCACTCACTAACTTGTGATTGCCATTGCAGTTCTTCTCCGGCACTTCGAGCGGCGAAGTGGAAATTAAAGGCCATGAAAGAGCTCTTATCAGTGATGCCATTGCTTTACTTTAATATCAGAAACTTTTGCTCGGTCGCTTTCTCGATGAGATCCTTTTATCCCATTACACTATTTGATATTTTCAATAACTGCAAACTTTCGCTTGCTGGAGCTTCGCCAAACATTTGTCCAAGTGAACTTTTGTTTTAAGAAATCTCATTCACACTCAAGAAAAAAAAGTTTAATCTTTAATCCTTGATTTAATTTTTTAAAGATTAATAGAGACCTCTTCTCAGTATAAAAAAATTTATTTCGTGCACTGACAATTCTTTCGCTTAATTCGCTTTTATGTTTTCCCTTGGATGAGGAAACTTTAATTTCACGGTTGGCGAGTAGAGAATAAAAGGAACCACCTGGAGCTTTGAATATTAACTTCAATCAGCGGCACCATAATGTTACTCACAATCGTCGATATCACTCAATCGATCACTTTGACTACAAAACCTTGTCACTCGGATTTATGTGAGAAATTAACGTTTCGTAACTAACGATCTCGATTCTTCTTTTCTTGCATTCGTAAGCTTATTCTCTCGCTCAATAATAAACAAGTAATAATTTTTAATTGTAATTCGTTCGAATACTAAAACGTCTGGGTGGGCGAAACAAAGCTCTTAATTGCTTTTCGCTTCATAAACGACTTGAAGAAATTGCATTTTAATTCTATCTAGTGAAAAATTGCCACCATTCACTTAATTTCATTTGGAAAATTGCAACGAATTCGTTCACTAACGACGACGGTATCTAGGAGTCTTCACGCAAAACGCGTCCGTTTCGTCTCAAAGATATCAAGCGACTGAACTTCACTCTTTTCATTTCTTTCTGCTACCAACAGCCAAAACGAAGAAGAAATGCTCGGAGTGAAAATGTGAGAATTCATGCTTCGCATTCCTCGCGATGATACACACGAAATATCGATGCTCAGTGACAACGTGCGAAGAAACGAAGCTTATTTATTTATTTTTGCTCCTGAAGCCGCGATGATAATTGAGTGATTCGATTTCTAATATCGGCAATCGAGTTTATTTATCGCTCAAGGATGGCACGGATTTTCGTTCCGGCGTCATTACCCAAACGATTTATTCTGCGAAATCGGAGCTTTGGGTTCTATTAAAGCTTTTTGGTTTCCTCATGTGCTCGTTCGAAATGCACGTCATGAATCGGAAGCTCATTAAATCAGCAGTTAATTGATTTTGCTTTCTTAAAAAAGCTCTCAGAGTTCTATGAAGAAAGTAAAAGTTCTATTTAATATTCACGAGTGGCTGCGTCTCAGCTACTGACAGATTTGAATCCACTCGGCATATCTGAAGAGAAGGCTTGAAACGTCACGTAACTTATGAGCTTCCTCGTCTGCTGCTAAATGTTTAATGACGCAGGCAAAAGCGGAATATTTAAAAACGTGCCGAGTAAAGCAATCTTAGGATTCTGTTGATGCCATGTTCATAAAAAAACTTGAAAGAATTTTAAATTTGCTTTTTTTGGATTTATACTCGACTTTAAGAGAAAAGTCTGATGAGTTACAATATTGATGTAGATCAATTAATTTTTTTAATATTTTAATTAAAAAAAATATTTTAATTGCAGAGACGAGTTATTAAAAAAATAATCTCTCGCATCTTTTCATAAACGAAGTGAAGTGTCATGCAACTTTAAATGCGCGAACAGCGTTATTCACTTAAGTTTGCATCTAAACTCGCGGTAATGAACTTTCATCTGATGGTTTGTTGTGACGCCGCGTGTAAAATCGCGTTGAATATCGAGTTGAATCTCGAATTAATTGCGTGTAAGAATTAACCTTTATTGCGAGCGACGTCAGAGCCGGTGTAATGCACTTTCCTTAGACAAGCTTGTTTATGTTGTTGACACGATACTTTCTTAGTCAAGGAAATATTTGCGAAGCTTTACAGAAAATCAATTGCCATTAAACTGAGATGATCGCTGGAATTATTTGATTCTCTTCGAGCTCCCAATGAGGACGTGCTCGTGATTCTTCGCGACTCTCTTTCCATTAACTTCTTAAGTAATTCCTTTTTTATCGCTTCGCCACAGCAATCGAGGAATTAATTACGAGAACGGGCTTTTAATAATATTTCGTTGTTAAGCGAATTAACTTGATTTGCAATTTCGTTTATTATGCGAGGCGGAACGCGGCTTTGGCCACGTGCTAATTTCACGATGGAGATGAAAAGCACAGAGATCGAATCGTCGATGTTAACGACTCGATGCTTGTTCGAGTGCAATAAATCTTGAGGCTTTGACATATTGCTCCGATTAAAAAGTCTCTCAGGCGAAAAGAAAACTTAAAATTTATCAAAAACCTGTGAGACAATCAACATTGTTATTGATAATGAGGCAATTTCTCATGATAAATAAATTTATTGGCTTGAGCTCACATGTTTTTCTGTATCGGAAACTGAAGACATGAAAAAATTAATCACGCGTCTTCTCCTTCAACGACGGGACTGGATTTATTCACAACGCATCGCCTCGTTGCAATTTTAAATTTGTGGCAGGTGCGAGGTAATCTTAATTAAATAATGGAAACAAACAAAACAGGCTCGGCAAGCTCCCCGCTGATTCATAAATGTGTTTAAGGATCGGTCTCTGTTAATTCGATATGAGTAAAGCTTCCGTACAAATTATTGCTTAACTTGATTGCTGATTCAATTTTCGCTCTCGTTTATCCATAATCGTTGTACCACGATCTACTGAAACTTAAAAGATGGAGATATAAGAAACGAAGAATTATTTTGCGATCAAGTCACTTTAAAGAGCATATCGATTGCCATTATCAACCCCTTTAACACGAAACATTATTCAATAAAAAAATTGAATCTTATAGCAAAAAATAAATTAATTACAATGTGGACGATGCCTTGAAGGAGAATGTTATCGTTGAGCAATCAATAATAATTGTTGGCTGTTGTGGTAGACACTTAAAGCCGCTGGCTTGATCGTCATTAAGAAAGTAATGAAAGAGTTCACTCGCTTCCATCAAAGACTGAAGTGCGAATTGTTTCTTCTCTTTAACAAGTCAAACTTCAAAGCTACTCAGGGGCGGATGAATGAAAAGTAAAACATAATTGCTCGATTTTAAAATCATCACAGAGATCTGGAATGTCTAGTATTCAATTAACAAAATCAATCATTTACCACAAAGTTTCTCTGTTCTCCAACAATCTCAGTGGGAAGAGAAATGGATTGGTTTACGATCAACAGATATGTTTATGACATTTTGTTGAATAATGCCAGATAAATGATTCAGTCGCGTGTGTGACTTCTGATGGATCGTTTTAGGCGTCGGTTGGTAATTAAGCCTCCGATTAAATAGCTAAGTCATTCAGTCATTGTCAGCGGTCAATGAACTTGAGTAAACATAATTTTCCCAACACGAAAAGAAAATCAAGTTGTGGAAATGATTTGTAATGCGGTTGGAAAAGCCGGATGGTTAATTCATCATCAGGATTTGATTTCTTTAGATTTTCTTACAAGATTTTCATTGAAAAATGAAAATTAATTATTTGATTTCTCATTGTAGCTCTCCACGGGTCGCAACGAAATTGAAATTCACGCGAAGGTTCTGTGGAAGCTCCTGTTTTTTTCTTTCTCGTAATAAAGCGCTTAGCTGGAAGGCTTTCAAAAAATGCTTTATCTTCTCAACAAAAAGCATCTTAGCAGATAAAAGGAGGAAGTTCAACAACAAGCGGATATTGCGCTGCTCTTCCTAAGAAAATTATCTCTGAACTTCTTCGTAACAAATCAATCTGTGGTCAGCGAAAAACATCCAACAGGATGTCTGATAACGAGAACAAGTTTATTCTTTCGAAGACTTTTTGAGGCCGATTTCCTAAGAACTGATTAATCGAGAGTTGGATGATACGTGACATGGTTTGATTGTAGCCTTGAACTTTAGAAGGAAAATAACTCTTTGATTGCTGTTTATAAAATTTCTCTTCATTGACCTTTCATTACATTCTTCATCATATAAATATATTTAATTCTTTTAAATTTTGAAATTCAAAGAATTTTTTAATAAAATATTCGCCGTTGAGATTTCAAGTACGCAAGTAGATTCAACTGATTCTTTTTTGGTGATTGATGAAAGCTCATGAGAGAACATGAGCTTTGGAACGTGATTAAACTATTAAGCGAGTTGATGTTCTTCGCTAACATTTAGATATTTGTATGAAACTTCAACGTGAAAGCAACACTTGTGGGCACGTCTTTCTAGATTTTTTTTTGGTTTGTAAAATTGTTAATTTGATTATCATCGGAAAATACTGTGAAGAAAAAAATTTCCCGCCGCTAATTAGAAATTTGATTAGCTATGACGCGAGACTTCACGAGACACTTCAAAGAGTTTTGTAAACATTGTACACAAAGCTAATATGCTGATAAGCCGATATCTGAGGTAATAGTAATGACTAACTGAAGTGTTTTCTTTGAAGGAAAAAGGCTTTTACAAGGGCGACATCAAAAAAGTTTCAGTCATAAAAGTTCAGGTTGAGCACATCTAAGTGACATTTACTAAATATTTTTTAGTAAATAATGAGTTCAATGACTATGGAAAAAATAAAGACTGAGAACAAATTTTGATCATATTTAAACAGGTGAAGTTTGACGAACGCGATTATCAAATTGAAGGCTTATGAAACTAGGCCACGAGTCTTTCGCTTTATTCTTGCATATGGACCAATAGCTGGATCCATTATGAAGTCGTAGAGCACTTTGACCCAAGAGTTATGCTGCGGAAGGTCATCATAGAACTCTGGAGCAATCTTTCGGACGAGAGGAAGGCGAGATCCAGGAATCGATGGAAAGTCGTGGTGCTCGTTCTGTTGAGAGTGAAAAATAGAATAAATCTTTATTAAACTATCAAACTTACATGATAACCAACGTTCCAAGTGATTCTATTTAATGGACCGTAATACGAATAGGTTTCAAAACCCTTAGCGAACATATAATGCTCCGAGATGAAATGACCTGTAAACATAAAATAAAAACAGCTAATGAGCTTAGTTCAACGAAATGCACTTGTCAACTCACCAGCGACAGGGTGTAATCCCATAGCCATTAGCGTACCTAAGCAATGATATTAATCAGAAAAATGAGTCAACACAAAAATAAATAATCTCACCAATCACAAGATAAAAAAGCATTCTCCATCCAAAGCAGTACACAATAATTGCATCAAAAATAATTTGAACAATAGCGTTGACGATTTCGAGCCGGACCGGCTTCTTTGGGTTGACTAAAAGGGGACGAACTAAATAAAAGAACGGCTGAAGACAAACCCAGCACAATTTTCCAAATGTCGTGCGAAACAACTTCGCTTCTATCAGTGTCGGTAGATCTGTGTCGATAACTTCGTCTCCCTGGTTACGATTGAAAGCTCATTCATATTGGATTTGATGTAAAAAGATAATAAGACTTACTTGATATCTATGATGTTCCAAATGGTAGATTTTGAAAGAAATTGACATCGGCAAACCAAGGGGAAGATTGCAGAAAATTCCAAACCACCGATTCGCCATTGGTCTTCCATGTCCGAAGCTTAGATTATGAGCGATTTCATGAACTGCGAGGCTCAAGCTATGATTAACTACACCGCCAAAACAATAAGCAACGACAATCAGGAAGGGCCAGGACTTGTCTTGAAGATAGAACAGCGAGATTACTTGAATGACTACCAGTCCCGTACAGTACCATTTGAACATCGGATCATAGCCGAATAGTTGTTTGATTTCTACAAGTGGAAAAGTTCAAGACCGATCAAATTAATTATTAGAACAAGTGTCACTTGCCTGGATATTTCTTTAGAATCTCAGTTCTTCTCGATTTATGAGGTTCCTCATCGTATTTCCACTCGAAATCAGTCCGGGACACTTCCTGGCCCATTTTTAGTGATTATTAACTTTAATTAAACACTATTCAACTAGAAAACAAGTAAAATAATGCAGAGAAAAAAAATTCTCATTCGACTGAAAACTGAAGCTTTCGAGTTTCGTAAAGCTTTGTCATTTTATGACTACAGTCTTCCTACGCTTTCTCGGTGAACGCCACCAGATGGGGGTTTTAACTTTCCAGTTTTCCACAATATTCCAGATTATTCCAATATTCTGGAAAGTTAAAACCCCCATCTATTGCAGCGCCGCATTTCTTGGCCGCCAGATGGGAGCGATGAAAGAAATTTTCTCAAAATTTTATTCAATTATTTATCGTGTTTTCTACGAAATAATAGTCGGTTTATTGCGAAAGAGTTTATCTTAGATATAGAACATGTCGCGCGGTAGTGATAAGAATAGAATTTAATTGTGATGGAAGGAAATGAAAGCAAGGAAAATGAAAAACATGAAACAGGATCTAAGGAAAAAGAAAATCTCGAATTAAGTAGCGCAATAGCAGCCGATGATGGCCATAACCAGGACAATGTGATAAGTAAGAACTCTTTTAATCGATTAGGTTGTTTACTTAATAAAAAGCTTTTGTTTATTTTAGATGACAAACTTGAATCCGGATGTTCGACAACAGAGAACAACTCGGAGACACAACAACAACAACAAGAACATAATGAAACAATTTCTAGTCATACTGTCGACTCATGCAACGAGACTGGGTCTTGTTCGGGCGTCAGAAGAAAAGCAATCTCAGCGATTAATCACGAGAAGGAACTTGTGCGCAATGGAACGAAGAAGAAGGTTCGTAAATCGCCGATTCAAGAGTACCAACTATGGAATCTCACAAATTGCCGCACGGAAGAGACTGACCTTGGTGGCATTACTGCAATAGTTAATTATCACAGGCCATTGGAACGTTCCTATCCACAGACAAGCAAGAACCTTACCGTAAACTTGGATCCTGATGAATTTGGATTCGATATCATTGATATCGATGAAATTCGATTCGCAAATGAAACAAGAAGTGATGCACAAGGAATTGATTACATTGAAAGCATTAAAAGTGGGAAGAAGCCAACGATTGAACAGATAATAGAAAATATTCAGCCGCCACTAGCGACTCCGGAGACTGATGGAAGCCTTTCGGAAATTACTCCGTCGAAGATTCTCCTTAAACGTCAATTAGCGAATTCGAAAGAGAGCTCGACAGAAGGAACCCCAAAGACGTCGAAAATTCTTGGTGCTATCAATGAGAATGCATTCATCGATAAAGTTGAATTCAACTTCGCTGATGACGGATCCAACAATATTTATATGCCCCAAAACTATTTATTTAGCAATGATAATATATCTTGTGATGAAGCCGCTGCTGCGCCAAAGCCGATTGAACTTTTCTCGCTAATCAAACCACACAAACCACTGGTTAGAACGCTTTCGAATGGAAAAACTCGATTTCATCAGCGAAATGATTTATTTGCAAATCCTGTCGAGCACGCATTTGACATAAATTTAAATGTTAGACGAAGTCCAACGTCAGCAGCTTCAGGAAATTCTACTCGCTCAGCATCTCCACTTGAGTGTATTTCGTCGCCTGATAGAAACTCGCCAATTATTCATCAAGTAAGAGGCAGAACACTTGCTCGATGTCCCCCGACACCAACGCACCATAGAAGAATTAGAAGTTTGTCTGATGGCTTTACAACTGGATCGATTGACAGATCTCGCAATCTTTTTTCACCGGAAACATCAGCTATTATGCCGGAAATTCGTCAAGCAGACATTGTTAATCTCTCTACACGTCAAGAGCCGCTCAGAACAACGGAAATAAGAAATGAGGATGAAATAGATTCGCCTATTCGTCATGTTTCAAGCACTAGACTTCCATCGATTCCTGAACGAGCACTCGTATCGCGAGGTGTTTTAACTGAGGATGAGCCTCCGCTTCCAACAGCTTGGGAAGCTCGAATGGATTCAATGGGAAGAATTTTCTACATTGACCATGCTTCAAGGACAACGAGTTGGCAGCGGCCTACAAACGCAGGACTGCTTCCTGCTGGCCCTGATCAACATCGGCAGCAACTTGATCGTCGCTACCAATCAATCAGAAGAACTATTTACAGTCGAAATCGAAGTCCTCCAAGGGAAACTTCAACAACTTTCGCATCTGCATCTTACACTCGCCAAATGCAAAATAATGCGCAATATGACAGTGTCATCTCTGATGCTCACCCAGCTTTAATGCTGATTTGTAGACCAGATTTCTACTCGCTCTTGCACACAAATCAAGAAGCTATTGACATTTATAATAGTGTCTCAGCTCTCAAGCACATGACAAATAGAATTCGTAGAGACCCTTCTCTCTTTCAACGTTATCAGCATAACCGAGACTTAGTTTTATTAATCAATTGCTTCGCTGTTATTAACCAAGATTTGCCCTCGCAATGGGAAACTAAATTGGATTCATCGGGAAAACAATTCTTCATCGACCACGCAAATCGAAAAACTTCATTTATGGATCCACGTTTGCCTATCGATTGCACTAGAAGCAGGCGACGAGTTCAAGATCAAGTGCCCTTGCCGCCTCCAAGACCAGCAGCTCTACCACGTTTACACATTGGATCACCTGAAGTGCCCGTTGCTTACAACGAAAAAGTTGTTGCCTTCCTTCGACAACCAAATATCTTAGAGATCCTAAGAGAGAGGCACGGAACCACTTGCTCTCGAAGCTTACGTGACAAAATAAACGCAATTAGAGTTGAAGGAACGACAGCGCTCGAGAGACTAGGTCAAACTGATCTTCAACTTACGATTCTTTTAAGGTGAGTTAGTCTGGTTCATTCTCCTTAGTTCTCAATATTGAAAGCTCAACAGTTTAATTAATCAGAGCGTAATTAGACGAAAACAACACGCGGAGGCCAATGCTTTTCGTAGAACAGTCTTCATTCCATTCGTGTCGATTTAAAAATTATTCATGATCAAGCTCAATGATTTTTTATTAGTTTCATGCACGACAGAAGCAAAACAGGGAAAAACTGCCTAATCGAATTTTGATCTGAGGTCAGGGTTGTTTAGCAAAAAGAAAACCTAATTTTTCGCCGGCTGTTTTAGACGGAAGCTAGTTTGATGATTATTAAAACTTAGCTCGTGAATTTGTGACTTTATTGTTGAGTTTAAACATCAACAACCACCCGAAGCTAAATGAGGAAAGTTCATCGCAAAATATTTCGTCAATGAACTCGCCTTGAATAATTTTTCTTGAAAATTGCGGAAGCTGGATGGTGAAATAAAGCGATTTGCGAAACGATACGGTAGAATTATTTCCAGACTTGTTAAAACGGCCTTAAACTTGATTGCGAGGTTCTGTTACTAAAATTTAAATGGTTGAGAAGAATTAAAAGGAAGATTATGTTCAAAGGGCTTTAACTTAATTTCAATCAAGGAATGATTTAAAATTTAAATTGCATTCGAAATAGAAGGCGACCCATTTCTAATTGGATCTAATCGACTCAATTAAATCGTTCTGGGAGAAACGCCGAAAACTCGCTCGAGGATTGCACAACGACATGTCGCGCCACATTTTATTTCCACACGAAAATTATTTTATCAAGACTTTATGCGGGCGTTGAAATTGAAAGTTGTTGAAATAAATTTTTCCGCTAAACTAATTTTTTTTTGGCAAATGCGATGAAGAGTTTAAGATATCGAAATGAAAGCGGAGGGATTTGCAAATTAAGCTACCAGCAGCTGCACAGAATGAAATGGAAACTTTGCCAGAAATTTGCATTTCAAAGTGGAGAGTTAAGAGAAAAGTTTTTTCTTTTCGACGATTTAGTGAAGGAAAAAGAATGAATGCGAACGACGAAGAAGCTAAACGTGCTTTTGAACTTGAACTCTATTAGCATTTAAAAGGTGCAGTTTGCGCGATAAGCGTCTAAGAAATTTGGGGATTGGAAACTTTTTTTTATCGTGAAATCAGCGGGGTGATTCAATCAACAACTTTTTTCGTAAAAGGTTCATGAATTTCGGATGGAAGGCAAGGCCGATTCTTGTTGAAACTGCGCTTCTTAAAATTAGGTGAATCAGCGCACCGGAAGATTTATGATTAACATTGAAGCTAAAAGTGAAACCAAAGCTGAGAGTGGGAATTCACAAGCGTCGGTAAACATCTAAATGCAACAAGCAATTGAGTAACTTCAACAAAAGATAAAGCTCGTCAACAAAGATGAAACATAATCGCATGCAATAAAATGCTGCGCCATTGATTGTGAAGGCGTAATGATAATCTCCTTCTGAATGAATGAATGAAATCGTTTGCGAATTCTCTTATGCTCATGCAAATACGATTTTGTTTACTCCTTCGATTCTCATCACTCAGCATCAGCTCGAAAAGTCGTAACCATTTCAATGCAAACATACAATTGCTGTTTATGCAGATTTTTTAAAAGAATTTAATGAATTGAGATACTTGACTTTGCTTATATTCGAGTTTGACGATCGAATAAAGTTTATTTGATAAACAAATCATTCACTGACGAATTTAAATTTTCTTTAATTAAATTTTGTTGCTTCTGTAAATCGAGAAAGTGAAATTCTTGAATCTGGCCGCGTGTCGGCTTCATTTGAAATAAAAACTTTTCGCATTCGAGAGAGTCGGGAGAAATTTGATTACACGAAGGAAGATCTCTCGCGTCGTTGAAATATTCAATGAAAGATGACTCAACTATTTAATCATCTGCTTTGCAATGACATTGAGAACGCAATATAACGACAATCAAAGTTGAGATGAGATTCCGATGATTTAATCGATTATTTGTTTGCTCTAGATGTCGGTTCTTTGATTTGAAATCATAAATATCGCACAGCGATGTCGTTAACTTTTCAAACTTATTTTATTGCTGCTGCAGGAGCAGTTAAAGGTTTATTTGATTTTCGAGCTAAGACTTGGCCACACAGCTGAAGTCATTTGCATAACAAGGCAGCAATTAACATCTTGAATTTCTAATTAACTAAATGCTCGTTATCGCGTTTGTAGATCTTTCTATGTTTTAGTTTATTTTTTGTAGAAGTGGCGACAGAACACTTTTCACAAGAGGCTTTCCTTTCAGCCTCGGAGCTGTACTTAAATTAAACGTAGTCGTCTGCTACCATTCAAAGCTTGAAGCTTCTTAATTGTCCGAGACTCCAAAAACGAAACTCAATTTACATAAATTCTTTTCTTCCAATCGCAACGTCGTGCCTTATTTGCTTCAGCTCCAACTAATTAAAGATCGTTTATGTCTTTGACATAGTTTTTGCTTGACTAATACTCTAAATCTGTAATCAATTTATTAAAGAAAAATAATAAATATTCTTCGTCTTCTTCAAAGAATATCATAACACGCCGGTATCAACAAAGATAAATATTCTGAATGAGCGTGAATCACTGCCGCACGATTGGCGAAGATAAAAAATGAGTCGCACGTCGTCGGGTGTTCTTGCTACAAAGTCTCGAATCGCTTCTCGCTCTCCGCCTCTCTGTTGCTTACATTACGGCTTCGTATACAAAAATTTTCGTTTTGCAGTCCCATAGAAGTTTTATATTTTCATGAAACAGTTGTGTGTTGTCAATGAAGCACTTAACAGTTGCATCGCGTTGTGCTGCGCGCGAACGAAAATTGACAAGGAATCGCGAAACGCGGAAATGATTGCGTGAAAACTGTTTTGTTGAATGAAAGTGAATTCAATTGTGATTTTAAAAACCAAAAATAAATAAAAACGCTGAAATAATAAAAATTGGCAGAATCCTGATTGATAAAAAATATTTTATTGTAAATATTTGCATTGATTTTCCATTAAAGTTGGAAAATTCGTCTGCGCTTGCTTTTAAGATTTTTAAGTTAATTGTCGATAACGAGAGTGATTGTAATGATTCGATTAAGCTATTGCAAGAGTTTCGAAATTAATGTTTTGATTAAATTAGCTCGATAGAAAATAGAATGAAGCCGGGAGCCAGCGATATCGAGAATTAGGTCACTGGTGATTACAATTTTCTCGTCTCTTTCTCTGTTTATTTTTTTCGTGCAAGTTCCACACTCGCTCAAACGATTTGTGTTTCGATACTTCCGTTTTCGCTTTTACCGATGATCCATAAACAATTTGAGTTGATTGAAGTTGACGAAATCAGAACTGACAAGTGGATGTTGAACAATGATATGAAAGCATAAGCAAATCAAACTCAGACTTCTCGGAATCGCTCAAACAAAAGTGCTCGAAGCGAGTTTTCTCGTTTGATATTTTCCATTCCATGAATTATTTGTCATACATCAATTGAGCAAGTAGAACTCTTCAACGTCATATTTTAGGGCACGATGGCAATGCAGGTTAATGGGAAATGCAGAATGAGGAGTGGAAAATGCAATTTAGTTGCATATCGCAAAAATGTCGATTAGAACTTTTCTATTCACTAGAAATTCTCGCTTTTTCAAACATCATTGTCGTGAATGAGTTTCCACAGTTCAATGAATGACCATATTTAGTGTTCACTTGAATGAACTTTTACTTGCTGACGTTTCATCATCTGAACAAGAACATTTAATTAGTCACTGTGAATTCAATCATGATGCGCTTTTCTTAGACTCGCGACTATGAGGAACTATTAATTATCTATTAATTAAAAAAGTGTTAAAGACACGCTAAACGCTTCATGCTTTAAACGCCAACGAACCGCCAATTGTGAAGGTCACGGTTGAAAATATTTTATTAATTCACATTGATCTTGATTTGTTCTTCGAAGCGAGCATTAATTCAATTTATAATTGCTTTGTTTCCAAAAGTTCAACTTAAAAATCGAGTCGCTCGTTTCAGTTATCGCGGTCGACGGGCCAGTGAATGTTGTGGTCAATATTTTTCTCCGGTTGGAAAGAAATGACTTTGTCTCATTATAAGAGTCGCCTGAGCTCTCGTGCTATTAATGAAGGACACTTAAGGTGAACATAAAAAGGAAGCGATGGCTTAATTGTGAATTATGTTGGAGCAATCTCTTGATCTTGGTTTCAGAAGAAATCATTCGTGGACATTGCTGTTCGACGCGATATCTCTTCGCAGGTAGAAAATGGCCAGGTTTCTCTTGAATCAAATTGAGGGTTCATTATGAGGAGCTTCGTGATTTATAAACATTTTCGGGCACGCTATAATCATCTCAAACAAACAATGAAAGCCCAACGGCTATGGTTGTCATCATTTGTCTCAGCTTCTGCACTTTTCTGTTTGTTTTCACTTGTAAAATACGAGGTCGTTCCGTAAATCTAGACAAGAAATTGCTCAGCTGACTATCTCACAAAGCACGCCTAATTATGAGTCGTTAGTGGACAAAAGATAAGCATTCAAATGATCCAAACTGGTTTATCTCACTCCTTTTGATTGAAGTGAACCGTACAACTTGACATCATACGCTACGTTTCATCATCTGTTCGTGAATTTCTACTCAATCTAAAAATATCAGCAAGACGAGAAATTAATCATCGTCGTCTGATCTAAGCGTCGCTGGAGAGGCTTCTCTCCGTTTGCCATGTGTCATACACCGATACGAATTGTTGATCACTCCCGCGTGAATTTTCATCATCTAATTGCTCCCGATTTTAGTTATTTCGCCATCAAAAGTTTGCTAACGAATGACTTGAGTTTACGATGAGTCAAGAATGAATTTCATTGAACATCGAATTGTTCGGTTATTCATTGAACTTTGAGGTCATGCGATGTTTGTTTAATTTTCTTTCCGATACGAACTCAGTAAGAACTTTAGCGTGTTCTGTTGATAAAGAAAGAATTCTTATTGTTTAGGGTTTCGCTTTGAAGTCAGGAGACGCAAATTGCTCAATCTAGTCTTACATTGATAAGATATTGTGATCAATTAGCGTGCAGTGTGAACAAAAGTTTGAGCACAGGAAGAATGTAGAACGATAAATTCGATTAGTGATTTCAACAACAATCTAGTGTGACTCCAAAAGAGACTGAAGTGCGCAGTGATAACTGATAAAGAAAAGTTGTTTGTAGTTGTCTTAGGCGCAGTTTTGTGTCAGTTGTTCTATTGAAGACGACGACCAACCACCCGTTCTATCAACACCCGGTCAAAATGTAAATTAAAATTGCAAGCGCTCGCAACCCAAAGACGAATTAATTTCAACGCAAATTTTACGCAACTGCCGATTCGACCAACTGCTCTTTCAGTTCGCGTCTATAAATAAACTCATTTATTGTGTTTCATCCACACGAGGCCAAAGATCGCAAAGTGAAAACATACACCCTACAAACAACGCGATGGGGGTAATCATTAAAACCATTTCAATTGTTTATTCCATGTAAGTTTCTTCACCTTTTGCTTTAATATTTTATTTGCTAGGCTCCTGTCCTACATTAAAAAGAGTTAAAATGCTAATTTGTTTCTGTTCGATGGGGAAGAAAACGACAAATTCAAAGTTTTCCGAAAGCAGCAGTGAACTGTAAAATATAAATTACGAATTGATTAAAAAGGGGTCGCATGGATAAAGTTGGAACTAGAGTTGTTCATTTGACTTTTATTCTAATTTACTCCTTACGCGCTTGCCTTTGTACAAATTATTCTTCGACGAAGCGAAACAAGCTTGAACAGGAAAGCAAACCCAATTGTTTATGTACGAGAGTGTTATTAACTTAAGTGAATCATAAAGCAAATCTTTTGTTTTTGCTCAAGCTCAGCTTTGATAAGATTAAACGAATCACCGAATTCAATAATTGATTTCTTTTGACGCTTTTATTTAACGAACATCAGTGATAAGAAAAATAAATTTCTCATAAAAAGCGAAAAGGTTCTGAGTGGATCGGATCGTGACCTTTCCCAATCTCCATCGATTGACCATTCGTTCGTGTCTCCCTATGGAAGCGAATGAATGGCTTTTCTTTGAGCACGACTGACTTTGCTTCGTTTTCTTCGTTAGCTTTCAATGCGTTATCAGAATACGGAAATCTGATGACTCAAAAGCGACAATTCTCACTTCCTTGTCGTCTTTTTTATTTGTAAAAATCGATGAATGAAGTCGAGTGATTGACATTCTAATGCTTCGTCTTCTAGAAACTGGAAACGTCTTTATTGTCTCGCGTACTTTTTCTTACTTCAAATGACTTTATTAGACGACAACTTAAATTCCAAAGAGAAGCGAACGCTCGCCCCGAAACTTTAATGCTCAATCGAATTGCGGAACATTATCAGAGCCATCGTTCTCCATTCAACTGGCAAGATTCTCTCGCTAGTTAAGTTTTCCACTCGATTTTCCAAGTGAAATATTGTGACACAGCTCTTCGGATAAAAGAGTTTTAAGTGACAGCGATTATCTAACAAAAAAAATCATAAATTTTCTTTTGTTTTAAAAACTAGCTTTAAAAGCAGATTTTTTTTTCTCTGCACGAACTTGTTGCTGATTTATCAAAAGCAATAATTTTTCAAAGAACCAGCGACTCTCAAACATTTTGCCGTTCGCGTAAATTGCTGTTTGTCGTGGGAAAAAATCATTAATCGTGGGAAATTGCTGAGGTTTTTGACTTTTGGAAAAGTGAATTAAATCGATAACACTTTCGTTGTTTGTCGTTTAACGTTCTTCGTCGCACGCTTAAAATGAAGGGAAATTAAGCTGTAAATGCATAAAAGCTCGCTCCTCGCACTGTTATCTCAGTTTATGAGCTCTTTGCCGTAAAGACGACGCAAATTGATCTTAATTACGCTAATATTCAGCACTCATCATAAAAACTCTACATGGGAGATGCGTCCAAGTCGTTTCAAATCTCTTCAACAAATGTTTGTCGTGCGAACGTTTTTATTTGCGGTAGTTCTGCGGACTTTTATCTTGTAACAAACTATTTACGTGCTTGCGAGCTTCGCTTAGTCAACTTTTCCGATGATTCACGAAATGATCCTTGCAAATTTTGCATTTGCAAATTTTAAGCTAAAATGATAATCTTCGTGTGATGACAAACAAATGATTGCGATCAATTGTTATGATAATAGGTTAAGTTTAGACCGATACATATGCTAATAAACACATGAAGCAATAAAGTTATTTTACGATCAGTTGTCGTTATCATTTAGTCGTGCGATGAAAACGTTAAAAAGAATCACCTCGATGTTAATTAAATTATCATGATAATTGCGTTATCGTGTTTAACAGTTGCAAACAAATCTTTTGTTGCGAAAATCCCGTCGTTCATTGTGTTAGACGCAATAAAGCTGGCTTCGTGATTTAATTGCATTCTTTGTGTTCTCTTCTAATTTTCAGTCTCTTTGAGAACGAGATCATGAGTTATGTGCCGGTTGAGGCACGTACAAGTCACAGTCCAACGCTAGGATCACCAAATATGAACTCACGAGCAACACAAAGGGCACAGCCGCCAATAAGAAGAGACTTTGAGGCAAAGTTGAGGACCTTCTATCGAAAATTAGAATCGAAGGGCTACGGTCAAGGACCGCACAAGTTAAAGTAAGTCTTCTTATCATCGGCATCGTAACGACTGTTTGCAAACATTTTCATTTCTCTTTTTTTTCCTCACCACAGATTGCACATAAGACGTTCACATTTGCTCGAAGATGCTTACAATCGAATAATGTCGGCAAACAAGAAAGACTTGCAACGTGGTCGTTTGGCAGTTCTATGGGATACAGAAGAAGGACTTGACTACGGAGGACCGTCGAGAGAATTCTTTTTCCTTCTGTCGAGACAAGTCTTTTCACCTTACTACGCTTTATTCGAATATTCTGCCGTCAATTCTTATTCGGTGCAGATTTCACCTCTGTCCGCGTTTGTTGATAATTGTCACGATTGGTGAGACACGCTGCAGGAGTTTCTAATGAAAAACTTTTAAAACTTTTTGATGATCCTTAGGTTTAGATTTTGCGGTCGTGTCTTGGGTCTCGCGTTGGTCCATCAATATTTACTCGATGCCTTCTTCACACGACCATTTTATAAAGCTTTACTTAGACTACCATTAGCACTAAGCGATTTAGAAGCATTAGGTAAGCTAATATATTTTAGATAATTAATTTTCTTATCAACAAAAATCATTTTGCGCAGATGGCGAATTTCATCAGTCACTTCAATGGATTCGCGATAATGATATTGGAACTGGAAACTCGCTCGGCCTTACATTTTGCGTAACGGAAGAGCTTCTGGGCAGAATTGTGGAGAAAGAGTTGAAGCCGGGTGGAAAGAATATAGTCGTAACCGAAAAGAATAAGAAAGAATATTTAGAGAGGATCATAAAGTGGCGACTCGAGAGAGGAGTTCAGGAACAAACAGAGTCGCTTGTTCGAGGATTTTACGAAGTCGTTGACCCTCGACTTGTTTCCGTTTTTGATGCTCGTGAACTTGAGCTTGTAATTGCTGGAACAGCAGAAATTGACATAAGCGATTGGCGACAAAACACAGAATATCGAGGCGGATACCACGACTCGCATCAAGTCATCGTTTGGTTCTGGCATGTGATCGAAAGATTCTCCAATGAACAACGACTGAGATTACTGCAATTTGTGACAGGAACAAGCTCAATTCCTATTGATGGATTTGCAAACCTTAGAGGAAGCACAGGACCCAGACGATTCTGCATTGAAAAGTGGGGAAAGCCAAACTCACTGCCACGAGCTCACACTTGCTTCAATAGGTAATTGAACTTTTCAATTAAAAAATTATTTGATAATTTAACATCTGAATTTTGTTCTCCCAGGTTGGATCTGCCCAATTACCCAACGCCAGACATTCTCTACGAGAAGCTTTTGATGGCGGTCGAAGAGACTTCAGGATTTTTAATTGAATAAATTTTAAAGTGAAGAGCGCCACTCGTTAGCGTCTCGTGTGTGATTTCATTTCATTGCTTTTGTGAAGCGACGATTAGATTAATTAAATTAAACCTCCATTCATGCACAAAATGAAAAACAGAGAAATTTCCTTTGCCGCTCATTTCTCTTCATTAACGCAAACCTCAGAAATATCCACAAAGCTAAATTAATTTCAATGACACACAACAATAGTTCGCTGCAGGAATTATCTGGCGACACATTCCATTTCAAATGACGCTTAAAGCAATAGGCCAGTTCACTTTTTTTCGTTTCACGTAGGGCTGTTAATTGTTAAATGTTAACAATAATCGAAATGAATAAAAGACAAACCATGCTGAATGAAAAATCTGTTTCAATCGCAGCATTCGAAGTCTCGACTTTAAATTTCAGGTGTCAATGTTTATTTCGGGATGAGTAGAACAACTGTGAGATTTCACGATGATAATGACACTAAACAATCTAACTACACTGTGCTGATCTATGAAGATGTTTGTTTGAAACGATACGACGGTGAGTGTTCAGATTATTTAAGGAATTTTAATTTATTAATAAAACGAACGATTCAGTTGAACTCTTGACAGGACCTTTCTGGCTGAACGACCAAATCATCGCGTTTTATTTTCAATATTTGGAATCGCAGAAGTATGAAGGATTCTCCCCACGCATTTTATTTGTCTCTCCGCAAGTCACTCAATTAGTGAAGCTCAACGATCCAAATGACTGTCGTTCGCTGCTTGAACCTTTGAGGCCTGATCGAAAAAAGTTAATTTTATTCCCGGTTAACGATAATGAGTCTCCAGCGGCTGGTGGAACACACTGGAGTCTTCTTGTCTACAGCCGGCCTGAAGATACTTTTTTCGCCTTCGATTCCTTAAATAATCACAACGATGAGCCCTCAAAAAACCTTGTTCGTCGACTTCAGAAAGGATTACGAAGACCATTCGCTGAATTGGAGAGACATGAATGTTATCAACAAGAGAATCTGAGTGATTGTGGAATCCACGTTCTATGCAATGCAGAGAACATTTGCGATCATTTCTTAAACTGGGATGAAGTTAGAAACACTCCAAAAATCAAGGATTGCAATAAACGACTCGAGATCTTAAGACTAATTGCACGTTTAGGTGGCAACATCAACTAAAGTAAAAAATTCCAAATCAAATTTCAAGTATTTCAAATGGGAAATAAATTAAATTCCCATAAAACTTCAACACGGAAAGACTTTCTTTCTCATTGTCCTTACAATCGCATTAATCTGATAAGTGTTTACTTATCTCGATAAACTTGAAACTTTTCTTGAGTTCGACGAAGAGAGAAAACAAAATAATCTTTACGAGTATCTTCGTTACGACAATAAAACAAAAGTTGTTCCGAAAATGTCTAGCGATATCATCAGTTGTTCGATCATTAAGTTATTTAAGACGTTACTCACCAAGGCAATCGACGTCGTTGACTTTAAATCGTTTCTCGAGTGGAAGAAGAAAGAAGACCGCGGAGAGTTGGAAGCCGTGAGTTATAATCGCGGTTAGAACAGCGACAAATAAAACTATCCAACCGAATCCCGACTCCGGATAATAATGAAGCTGAATCGTTTGCAGCTTTTGTGCTCCCAGTCCCGACAAATATCCGTGATCACAGTTCTGCGGTGACCTAGATTGAGTAACGAGAGAGATGAAAATATTTTCATTCATTTTCATAACGATCCATTTAGCGGCAAGTAAGAGCTTGCATATTAATCAGCAACATCAGTGCTTCATTACAATGCAATAAATCGTTTATGTAATAATTTTGTGCATTTCAAATTGAACTCGGAATGAAGCTGATTGCAACTTACTTGGCAATTATGTTGAGGTCATCGAGAGGCTGCTCCCGGTTCACCCTGAACGACTTTTCCTTGTAGATGTAATCCCAGTTGTCGACTTTAATCGACTCAGATCGACTGCGTTTATCGCAGAACTTCAGCTCGCACAGACAAACTTTTCCGTTCATCTGGCTAGGAGAAGTCGCGCCATTCAACGAGTTGCCATTCTGGTTCGTATGCCGGCAATTAATTGCCGTTACCGTCCTCGTTTTCACATTTTTCTTCGTTATTAAATCTTTTTTATTTGCACCATTGAGAGGACACTGAGTCGTTTCGTCGCCTAATCCCCCATTCGGAAAGGAAATCGGACTCTCAATGAGTGGAGATTGATTAATGTTTGCAATCGTACTGTAACTGTACTTTCCTCTTTGATCAAACTTTAGTTGCACAACAGCCATTGTAAGGATCGACGGCCATGTTCTGCTTGACTTTAGCATCATTCGCTTTTCGATTGAGTTAAACACTTGTGTACAGTTCGTCTCATAGCGAGCATCGAAGAATTGCGATAGAAATGACTTCGTCCATTTACTCAAAGTCACGTAGAAAGTTTAAGTTAAGTAGAGCATCAGATAGCGATTAGGATATAACTTTAGATCATGATTACTTTGGTTGCATGATAGATTATTCTTCTTCTTGGTCGAAGCGTTGGCGTCTTTGCTGTCATTGATCTACTTACACCTACGGAGATGGGTCTAACCTGCTCTTCTTTGCTTTTATTAATACAGAAGATTTTTTTCTTTTAAAGCTAAAAATACAGAGCTTGACCAATTTTCCTTTTGTTAAACTTTTAGGATGTGGAACTTTTAAAGTCTCTGGCAAATGGCCATTCCTGTTTGAATCCTTTCGCTTGCCATCCGTTGCCCCAATTCCTTTATTGTCATAAAGAAAACTGTGTCAATAAGTTTGAGAGTGCATAATTGTGACGGCGTTTGCATCTTGAACTAGTTAACTTCTCAGACTACTGTCGTTTCTCAATTATTTGCTGGCACTTGGTGTGAAGACGCTGTCGCTTTCTGTTTATAGTTGTGGCTCATCGAAAGTGACAAGTGACAAAGCAGTTTATTTAGCATGAGCGCGACTTCATTAAATTTTAAATGCATGGAATTCACGGGGAATTTTCAAATCGACAGCACGCATAACTTTTACTGTTCAATTACAACGTGAAGCAAAATCAAGAGCGTTGAATTAACATCTCATTCGTTCTTAACTGCCGCCATAAGCCATTTGAATGTAATGAAGTATTTTAGTCGTTCACAAGGACTCATTGTACGGCGAAGCAACTTTTCTCTCAAGCTCGAGGCTTGAAACTTGAAGTTTTCCTTGTTAAGTCATCAACAAACGAAGCCTAAAGGCTTTTTCAATCGTTTCACTCAATTTACTTCGCAAGAATATAAAGAATTTAATGTTATTGTGCTATCGAGATTGGAATCAAAGTTTGCTCTTATGACTGTGCGCTTTGAATGTTTCCACACTTCTCGTGATTTATGGCTGAGCATCAATGAGGAGCTCTTGTCAGAATAGCGAGAAAAGTTCGACGAACTCAAATTAAAATAACGTCGAATCCATAAAAGTTGATTTGTGTTTCATCTTGCGGAACAAATCTTGACAGTTTCGTGTGCCAAGTTAGTCTACAAAGGAACTAAGATCGATCTGTTGGCGCTTATCAATCAAAATCTTGCGAACTCTGTGACCGAGTAATTGAGCATCGAAAATCACAAGTGAATTGATTAAAAGCCATAAATTCGTAGCTTTCGGTACGTATAAGCCCAAAAAGAGCTTTAAGAAGAATCCATCAAGGCAACATAAACTTTCTGGCTTTGCGGTTTGAATTAATTGACGCGACGAAACATATTGAAGTGAAGTATAACAAATCGATCGAAGTTCACAGCGTGACGCCACATTGGCCAAACACTCAAAGACCAAACATTGAAAACGAAAACAATTAAGTATCGCGAAATGTTTGCTTTAAGTCATCGTGTGCATCATTGAAGTGCGAGTCGAATTTCTAATTTCGACGCAGAGCATTTCGTATTCTGTCTGAGTCGTGAAATTTAATTGCAAACGAATTGTCTCCTAAAAAACTCCAAGTCAACAATTTTAATTTCGCTGAAAGTTTCTCTCATGCTTCGTGACCATCAGGGACGTTCGACTCTTGGGAGTGTTTGTCAATGATGTTTCATTTGATAGCAGCAGAGGGAGCTCAAGTGATTTACACGACGAACATTATCGTTCTCATCATCAGAAACTTGCAATGTATTCTCGTTGAGATTTCACATTAAAACCATCTGATTCATCCCGTATGATCAACTATCGTAGAAAGTTTCCCTGTCTTCCTTCTCGCTTTCTCCCTCGTCTTTATCGACGTGAGTTGAAATTTAATTAGCTTACAAGACTTTACTCGAATAAAAACATTTTTGCAGGTGTTGCGAGCTCACTCAAAGTGCGATATCGGGAAGGAGAATGGGAGTTTTCTTCTTCATGTTATTAGGTCACTGGGATAAAGCGTTACCGTATGCAAATTGTGTTGTAGAGCATTTGTCTGCTCTAATAAAAGAAACATTCAAACCCATTGACCTAATAAGCTTTTTCTTCGAGTGTTTATTGCACTCGAAACCGCATATGCTCGATTCGCGACATTGATGCTAATGCAAACCTTCATTTAAAATGAAGGAAATTTTCAGTATCTGACTCTTATCAAAATAAGTTTTTACTGCTGCCTTGCTGCGGAGGAATGAGAATTGCATTTAGCAAACATATTCGCCTTTCACGATTTATTGCTTCTCATTCATAAAACCGCACACAACATCAAAGTTTATGTGTAAAGGGAGAACATACATCGTCATCATTAAGAAGCTTGAGCTGGTTATAATAGAAGGAGTCGACATCGAAGGGAACATCGCAATGAATGAAAAATGAATGAAAATATTTTTTTTCTTCGTTGTTCGACGTCAAGCTGCGAGATTTTAAAAGCTCGACGATGATAAAGTATTTTTACTTTCAATGCAAATATTCTTGGCTTGAAATAGCATTCACTTTCATTCGATTGATTGAAGGATTTACCTTCTCATCTCACTTGGAATAATGAGTTCGTTGTCCTTGGGATCACAAAATTTAATACGACAAGCTCAATTTAATTCCACTTGTTGCGTCGTCGAGATCTGTTTCGAGATTCTAAGTGAAAGCGACAGCACCTCATTCTCTAAAATCGCTTCAACGCTTCAAAGTCTCCTGATTGTAAATAATTTATGCTGCACCCACACGCTTTCCTCACTTGTTGAGTGATCCACTTTGTTTTTCTAACAAAAAGATTTCAGAATCAAAATCGATTTGAAACTTCCGATTCTGTCTCCTGATGTGATTTTCTTAAGAATGAAAGACTTTGTTTATCAGCCCACGCTTTCCTTTCGATTCCGAAAAAGTTGGACGTCGAATAAATTCGAATGTCGCTCGTAATCTGGTTAACTTTTTAAAAGAGGAAACTCGCTTCAACTTGGAAGTATAAAATTTATTAGAAGAACTTTGGCTCGCATAAAAATCGATCCTTCGCTGTAAACCAATTACGAGAACTCACAAATTTACTCAGAATTTCCCAGATTGTTTTTCAATCTATACTCGAGTTCTTGGATTTTTGAATAAAATTAATTAAATTAAACTGGTCAATTATGCAAAGCTTTAAAATGTTTCGAACCCATTTTTTTTTTCTAAGAAAAACAAATTTTATGTTCTAGTCTGACACCACTTGACAACGATAGGCAAGAAAGGATTTCCCACATTTCATTCTTCAAAAATTACTTTTCCGGTTCGATTCGTAACAACAACAAAGTCATGAAGAAATAAAGTTTCGTTTTGATTTATTTATGATCTCGACACTTTTCACTCTTCCGTTTTTTCTTTATTATTTTTTTCTTTCAGATGAAATTGTTGAAGCTAAAATAAATCATTCACTGTAGATTAAGCTTTCTGTGGTCTTCAGAACTGTTGAAAACAATGAATGATTGCATTGGCTTCATCACAGCCCACAATTACTCTAATCTTCATTCATAAATTATTTGGCCATCACTGAGAGAAACTTTCTATTATGATCAAGCTTTTCAAATAATCTCAAATCTCAAGTTTACGATTTTATGCAGAATCAGAGGTGACTGAACTGTCTGTCTCAAAACTAAATCATGCAATTCTTATCGCATAAAAAAGTCGCAAAGATTCACTGAGCAAGAAAGAAGGTAAAACGACTTTTATCACGCTCTCAATTGTCGCTTGCGGACGAAGCTCATAACTTTGATAGTTTCAATGTCGATGAAAAAATAAAAAGCACAACCGTCGCGAGCGAAAGTGATCGAGCTACTGACTGTTATTTTTTACAAATGAATTCTCTTTCCTTGCACATCGCTATGCGAGTGAAACAGTTTTCTATCTTGTTGTTGTCGTGCTCTTGGAAGGGATGCGATGAACACGTTGGCGTGATTCCGTTTGATTTGAAATCTTCTGAGAAAGCTTTTCTGAAAGCTCAAAGTCCTTTAATTACAAAGTATTTATTCCTAGAAATTTAATCATCTTAGATCAACATTTTCATTCATTAATAATCCTGCAAACTTGTCTCGTCGCCGATGAATAAACCACTTGATGATGCAATTGGAAAATGCAAGCGACGTCTCGAGCATGCGCTGAGTGAAAATGAAAATACTTTCATTTCTCCTGACCTGACACAGTGAACGAAATTCCATTCGCTATCCTCTTTTCGTACACGAAGCTCTCAAAAAATGTAGAACAATGGAAGCTGGGAAAAACGTGGATGCTTCGCGTAAACAAATTACTTGAATCTTCTTCTCGAACTTCGTTAATGAATTGCTAAGAGAAAGCAGAGTTTCGAGTAAAAGTTTTCAAATTATTCACATACACATGCTGACATTGACTGTTCAATAATTTCTATGTTCAAGCAAAACACATTCGTGATTATTAATCGGTCGCACGTTTCTTAAAGTGTGTTCTGTTTACGGACGAGAGTTTCATGAATGAGTTTACGTGACGAAAATTGGCAATGAGATTTTATTTGTACGAAATTTAACTTGTAACTTCATTAAATGCCCACTCAATTACATAGAACTTTCATTGTGAAGCTTCAAAATTACATTTACAAATAGATCGAAATTGATTGGTTTTCTGTCAAACAAAACCAAATTCATTCAATCAAATAAACTGTCGTTTTGAGCTTTGCTTTTATGATTAATCTCATTGGTAGTTTGACCTAGAGCTGAATCAATATTTTCCATTTAATGTTTTGCAACTGAAGAAGAAAATATCAAAAAACTTCCAGGAAGTTTACATTTAAATTTTCCATAAAACTTTTCGAAGTTTCATGTTATCTCCTCTCACAAATCTCTTTCAGGTTTGTTGCTTAATAAACGCTTTTTGTTATGCGGGAACACGAAACAACTCGAATGTCGATGTTATCAAAACAAAAGGGAGTTCGAGGAAGAAGATTTAGAGATCGAGACACTCCCAGACTCTCAAGTTGAGACAGCAAAAATGGGTCAAAGCAAAGATTATGTTGAAACATAAGATTTTATTCGTTTGTTGTTCCCAGTCTTAATCTTGGGATCGTCAAATCTAGTGAAATTGTAGCACATTTCGAATAAGGAAGACAACGATAAGCAGTCGCAATGAAATGTCGATGCTTGACAGAAATGGGTCAGTTACCTTCGAGCGATTCCTTTCCTTCCCCCAAAAACTGTTTTTCTTTCAATTTTTTGCTGTCACAACTTTTGTTATCCGCTTCTGGTCGGTCTGATAACAAAGCAGTTCAATTGATATAAATCACTTCGACTGCTGAAAAGGGGAAGAAACTGGCAGACGACGACTGAACAAACTCCTGATAGATAAATGGGTCAACATCAAAATCATAATCTCCAACCAAATTGAATCAGAAAGTTTTCTATAAGCCGAAGTCATAAAGTCGAGTGGCAGGAGCAAACTTTTATTTTATTTGTTTCGACGTGAGTGTCGATCAAGATAGCAAACCAGGCGATTTTTTTTGTTAGAGTGATGATGGATTGCAGAGTAACTTGAAATGACAAACACTTTTCATCTACGCGTTGTGTGGTGAGGAACGATAACAAAAATATGTGCAGCAAAAGAAAATTGAAATTGAGTTTAAACATCCTCAGCAACTTCAACGTCTGGCATTAAATCAAGTTTCTCTAAATTTTTTACGCTCGGACGGAATCCATAAGCATCAGCTGACGTCAGCTCTCGAGTGTGTGAACAAGTTGATCGTGAAACGGAACGAGACTCATGCTCGATCGAAGGGCCATGCGAGCAACTTTTCTTTCTGTAGACTGTCTTCGTGTTTCCAGTACATTGCATGATAAATTTAATCTCTTTGATCAATTCTTCCTTGAATGGAACCTGAAAAACAAGAAAATGATTATTTATTCTTGACCATAACCATTGCATTACCCCAAGCTCATTCGCTAGATTCCTAATTGAAAAGATGCTCTCGAAAATGCTCATGAAGACTCCCACAAAACCTCCTACGATCAATACAGCAAAAACGCCTCCAACGTTAGCCACAGTAAGCTCTTCAGCACCTCCGTCATCCGCTGTGTCCTAAAGATACAAAATTCAATTGAAAACTCTCAAAGCATTTATTCTGTTCACTGACCGTACAAGCTCCGCCGCCTCGTTTTTCTTTCCACCACTTGATTTTCATTGACGTGATTTCCCCGGACTCTTGCATTTGTAGAACAGCTTCGCTCAGAGCTCCTCGGTATGGTGAGTCTAAAATATATAAACTCAGAATTTCAACATCAAAAAATTGAATTGCAAACTTTTCTTCATTGCAATTCCATAGCCTTTAGCGTCAAGCTCTCCTCCGACTTGTGTGACTTCACAGTTTCTTTCGATAATGTATTCGATTGATGACGATTCCATGAGGAAAGCATATTTTCCTGCTTTCGCTCGTTCTAAGCCTTCGTCGTTTGTTGCGGTCATGTACTCGGGATGAGTTGACATGAACTCGTACATTTTCTGGTAAATGGGATTGTCAGACTCCTTGAAGAAGCCGAACGTGCTTCCACCTCGTTTTGCTCCATATGGAACTGTGCCATCGGCATTAGCGAGATCTTCAACGTTACTTATTGGCGAGGAAAGCGACTCGATTGTCAAGAAAGCAGCGAGATTTGCAGTGTAAGATGAAACCATAATTAAAGTGAAGAACCACCACATTGAAGCAACAATTCGTGTGCAAGGAGCTCTGCGAATAAATTGAAATCAGAGTTTGCAACAAAGAATTTTCAATTCGTTTCTCATACTTTGGAGCAATTTCACTTCCTTGTTGCAACAAAGCTCCAATTGAGAACCAAACACAATTGATGAAACTGAATTGATTCTCGAGTACTTCTGGTTCTTCAATGCAAGGATAAGGATTGTCCCATTCTGCAGGCGATAACCGTCCCATGATGAAGAGCGAGAGGGAAACTAAAAACAATGCACCACCTAAGTAAAGCCAAACTTCGCTCGAGAATGGAGACAAGAACGAGAAGAGTTGCGGTGGCTCCTTCTTTGGTTTTTCAAAGAGGATTGAAATTCCGAGATTCATGAAAGGCATTGTGAAGTCTGCTGCTCCTTCTCGATCAGATGTGATTGTCAGGTCTGTGATTGCGAGGTCTGCGCGATCATCCATTAATTCACGAATCATTCCATTCCATTCGTTTGTGTCCTTATTCAAAGATCCGTAAGCTCCATCCTCTTGAAGTGCAAATGAGTAATTAAAACCTAATTTCTCTGAAAGCTTTTGAATCAATTCAATCCCAAAACCTTCGAATCTATCGTTTCCTGAGAGTGCCAGATGAGTTTCTCTTAACATTCCGTAAGGAGCACTCTGTTGATTTAATTAAAGAAAGTTAAAGGAATTCCATGAAACTTTGATACTCACCAAAGCAGTCAAAACGACAAAAGTTTTGTTTCTTAAACTCAATTCACTTGAGTCACTGATCGGATGAGCTCGAGCAAGATATAAACCGTCCGTCGTATTCCAATTTCCAATCTTTCTTATTCCATCCGTTGCCAGCTCAATAACTTCAACTTGATAATTACTTCGACGACCTTTCGTGTCGAAGTGAATATCGCCAGTTAGGCCTCGAATCGGTGGGATCGTCTTCATCGAATTTGAGTCGGAAATACCGTGAAGTCTCAGGCCGGAATCATCGTCGCATTTTATATTCTTAACACGAACGCCGCCTTCAAGTCTCACAACTTCTGAGAACAACAAAACGGCATCGAACGTGAGCGCAGTATCGACACGGATATTTTCAGCTGTTAATCCTGGCGGAACTTTATCTTCGTCTTTGTCATCATCGTCTTTGCTATCACCGTCGTCGTCGTCATTAGCATCGTCGCCATTCTCTTTGCTGTTTTTTCCTTTCTCCCGTTTCAACTTCTCATTATATTTCTCAGCAAAGAACTCAGTGACTTGACGAACGTTTGAGTCTTCAGGAACTACCAAACGAACGCCAGTGATGTTGGCTCCGCTATGTTGAAATGGCTCCAAGTCGATTGTGTGCATGTCAAGCGATGTTATAATGAATTGGTGTTTATCCGACAACAATCCGACTTGTTGTGCTTGCTTGAGAATCTCGGGCAACGCTTCAATTGAGCATGAAATTATTACATTTTTATCCTCGGATAGTTTAACTCGTCTAAGCTGTGGACGATAGTTCTCATTAGATGTTATGTCTAACTGACGAACGGTCACTGTGAAGCCTTTGTTGTCGTATTTCTTTAGAAGCTCGTGCATGAGAGGAAGCCTTAAAAGGATTTAAAGTAAATTGAAGAGAAGATTCAATCGTCATTACGGTCAATTACCAAGGAGCGCTCTCGTAGATGATAGTAAAGCTGTCCCAATCCCACGCTTCGACTAAGTCTAGAAACATTTTAGCCATCATTTCCGGATGCGGGTGGAGATTGATTACAGGCTGCTCAGTGTAAGGGTCAAAACGGGTCTCTAGCAACGGCATTTCCTTCCTATCACAAATGTTTTGAATATGCGTTGCGGCTTCTGGTGACTGTGGTCCATGAACGATCCCACTAACACCGTTCTTCATCATTTTGCAAAGGGTTTGTGAAGCTTGAAACTCATTTCCATATTCAATTCTCTTAGCAACTGAAATTTTCTAATGAATCAACATGTTAAGAGCTTTTCAAAATAGATTTTAGTTACCGGCTTCGAGGAAACCATCTGTCTGTTTATTCCTTTGATTATTTATCGCTTGAACAGCAAATTTGAATGCCAACTCTGAGTCTTTTGAATCATCATCAAACAAACCACCTGAAAGGTTGTTGCCATCAAAAAGTGTAAGAAGAGAGACGACGAAAAGAGAAAAGAAAGCATTTTAATTGAAAGTTCGCAATGCGAGAAACTAAAAATAGAAACTGCATAACGTCTCGGGGATATTTCATGACTTTCGCTAATTTCTTAGAAAAGATTGAATGAATTTTAATGTTCGACGTCATTTATGAGTTTTCCATTTTCTTCCTTCACCTATTTTGATTCGTTCGCTCTGGTCCTTTCTTGCATTAACTGACAGGATGCAAATCAGGAAAACTGAGCTCAATGTAAACATTTTACAAATTTTAATTTTTAATAACTTTTTATTCGTTTTCACTCAACAAAATGCATTTTTACAGCGAGAAGTCACAAGAAAAACTAAAGAAAATTTTCTTGACTTAAAGTTTAGCGAGAAAAATTGTGCAAAAGTTTGAGTTCTCGCGAGAGCAAAATTAAATATTTTCAAAGGTATCTCCACGTGAAAGTTTGTTGATGTTTTTCAAGCTAGAGCGAAAGCCGATGCTCTCCGGTGTGTTGTTTATTGCTCCGCCTGATCGTGACCTCGAGCCATTTGAATCATTCACTGAGTCGAGCCGAGATGAGCTCTTCCTGGTTTGAACTGTTTTAACGTTGTTTCCGAATTGCTTGAAGAATCGAACTTCCTCAAGGAAAACTTCTCTGAAAGGAATCTAAACGGAAACGAAATAAATTGTCGGAATTTTGAGTTTAAAAAATGTTTTTGGCTTACCTCCAACGTTTGTGACATTTTTCTGATGTTGTAGAACCATCGGAATATTCCAAGAATTGTTGCTACGCAGCAACCGCATGAGAGAACTACGAATATGCCACCGACATTCTTCATGTTGAGTTTGGCTACATTTCCGTCACCTTTATCGTTTCCCTTCAAATTAATTTAAACGATCGAAAATTAGTTAAATATTGCTGCCGGTTCACTTAAAAATTAAATTTTATGGTAAAAACTTTCTCATTTCCACTCAATTTATATTCCTAGTTAGAGGGTAAGGCAAAGCTCAATTGATTTTTTGGGTGAAAGGGCCTTGAACAAACCTTGAATCTTACTATCCTTTTCACAACCGATGTTTACTTCGAAAATTTGTTATAGAATTAGCACAATTAGTGAAAACATTTCTGTTTGCGAGACTTACGCCGCAAGCACCACCACCGCGTTTCTCCTTCCACCATTTAGTTTTCATCCGAGAAATCTCGCCTGACTCTTGCATTTGAAGAACAGCTTCACTCAAAGCTCCTCGATAAGGTGAATCTAAGGAAATGAAGTTGGAGTTCAGTGTTTCTTTTGTTTTTAAGTTTAATCAACTCACTTTTCTTCATTGCGATTCCGTAGCCTTTCTCATCAAGCTTGTTACCAACTTGTACAACTTCGCAATGCCTTTGTGTCTTGTACTCAATTGATGACGATTCCATTAGGAAAGCATATTTCCCTTTTATGGCTCTTGCCACTCCCAAATCATTTGTTTTCACCAAAAGCTCTGGATTACTCATCATTGTCTCGTACATTTTCTTGTAATTCTCGTTCTCCGAATCACGGAAAAAGTCGATTGTACTTCCCGTTTCCTTCGCTCCGTATTTAACTTTTCCAGCAATCAAATCGTCGACGTTTTCAATCAACGACGAAGGATTCTCAATGGTCAAGAAAGCAGCGAGATTAGCCGTGTAGGATGAAACCATAATCAAAGTGAAGAACCACCACATTGAAGCAACAATTCGAGTCGATGGAGCTCTAAGAAAAAAAAGTTCAATAAATCATCCACAAAAATATTTTTTTTTTCTTACTTTGGAGCAATTTCACTTCCTTGTTGCAATAAAGCTCCTACGGAAAACCACATTGAGTTCTTAAAGCTGAATTGATTGATGAGAACTTCAGGCTCTTCAATGCAAGGATACGGGTTGTCCCATTCCGATGGCGATAGACGACCCATGACGAACAGAGAGACAGAAACAAGGAAGAAGCAGGCGAAGAGGCAAACCCAAACGCCACCCGAGAAGGGTTGCATGAAAGAGAAGAGTTCAGGATCTTCTTTCCTTGGACTCTCGAACAAAATCGATATTCCGAGTGTCATGAAGGGCATTGTGAAGTCCACTGCACTCTCACGTTCTGCTGTGATTGTCAAGTCAGTGATAGCGAGGTCAGCTCGATCATCCATCAGTTCACGAATCATTCCGTTCCATTCTCCTGTTGTCTTACTTAAAGATCCGTAAGCTCCGTCTGCTTGCAGTCCAAACGAGTAGTTGAAGCCAAGACGTTGTGCTAGCTTCTCAATCAACTCAATCCCAAATCCTTCGTATTGGTCATTGCCTTTCAGTGGAACCAAAGTGTCTTTCATCATTCCGTAGGGAGCATTCTAGAAACAAAGTTTTAAAGAAAATTTCGATGTTTAAAACAAATAACTTACAATAACAGTTAGGACGAGAAGAGTCTTGTTTCTTAAAACGTTTGGATCAGTTTGACTCGACTCGATCGTTTTTCCTCTGAGTGATTGAATGCCTTTCGTTGCATTCCATGTGCCAACTTTCTTGAGACCATCAGAAGCTAATTCAAGAACTTCAAGTTGAAAGTTTTCTCGATTGCCGTGTTGATCGAACTGAATGTCTCCACTGAGTCCTTTAAGTGTTGTCGTCTTCATTGAGTTGAAGATCGAAGTTCCGTTAATGAACGTTGAAGTTTTATCGTCACAGATAACACCTGACGAGTGAACACCTTGATGCTGTGCCATGACATGGGAGAAAAGCATTACAGCATCATAAGTTAGAGCGCTTTCTAATAAAAGCTTATCAGCTGTAAGTCCATCGGGAATGTTTTCTGAGCTGTGTACTTCGTTTGGTGTTTCTTCAGCTTCATCTCCTTCCGCTTCTTCATTATTTTCTTCTTCTTCTTCTTCGTCGTCCTCATGTTTCTCTTCAGGAACATTTCCCAAATATAATTCTTTAAATGAGTCAGTGACGTGTTTTACAAACGGATCTTCAGGTGAAACTAATCGAAAGCCAGTGATGTTTGTTCCGCTATATTGAAACGGCTCAAGATCAATTGTGTGCATGTCGAGGCTTGTGATAATGAATTGATGTTCATCAGTCATCAATCCGACTTGTTGTGCTTGTTTTAGAATTTCCGGTAAAGCTTCAATGGAAGAGCAAATTACAATATTCTTATCTTGAGACTGCTTCACTCTTCTAAGTTGTGGTCGATAATTTTTATTTGCTGTAATGTCCAACTGACGAATTGTAATCGTATGTCCTTTGTTGTAATTCTTTAAAATATATTCAACAAGCGGAAGCCTAAAAGGAAATGTGAAAGTTGATTTAAATAGAAAAGGATTGAGATGTCTTACCATGGAGCATCTTGATAGGCGACAGTAAACCCTTGCCAGTCCCAAGCATTGATCATGTCCAAGTAAACTCTTCCTAGATCTTCAGGCGTTGGATGTAAGTTAATGACATGCTTAGCTGATCCATCAATCGAAGTCTCTATCAAAGGAATCTCCTTCGCATCACATGTGCTTCTCACATGAACCATCGACTCGGGCGAAGATGGTCCGATGATTCCAATGACTCCATTCTACAATAAATCGAAATAATTGTTTACTCATTTCAATCGATGCTTATTGCTTTGATTTGTTTAACGTCCGTTCACTCATCGAATCAAATTTAACGATTTGTTGTTTTATTTTCACTCGCGAGTGGAATAAACCGTTAATGAAATGTTTATCGCGAGAGAAAACATTGCTCAGTTGAAGCAGAGCAAAGCGCAATGCTTATAGTAATTGATAATTGAGTTTTATTGGATTCGTCTGGCAATTAGACAAATAAATTATTTTCTGAGAGAGTCTCTTATGCTTAACAGATGTTCGTCTCGTCCGAATGAAGAGAGCTACTCACCTTAATCATATTACAAACGCTGTTTGAAGCGCTGAATTCGTTTCCGTACACAGGACGCGCTGACGCTAAAACCATGAAAAATGTTTTAAATGTTCGGATCACGCGTGACAACAAGAAGAAACTTGGCACGACTCACTGGCTCTAATATGCGCTGTATTCCTGTCTTCGACGCTGTTTATGTTTTCTACGGCATACTTGAAGACCGTCTCGGCGTCTTGAGAACCATCAAAGAGACCACCTGTAGTAGAAATTCAACGATGGGGAAAAAGAAAAATGTTTGAGAATGAAAAACTACTTCAAACATTTACTCACGAAAAATCACTCACCGATCTTCACAGACTCGTCATGACGAGATTCACACTCTTCGACAATTCCGATGGCGACGACAAGTAAAACTAATTCAATTTTCTTCATTATTTTCTGCACTTTCATCAATTTTCTCATCGAGCGAGAAAACGTCTTTTACATTCTTTCAGTGAATTAAGTCAACGGAAGCTTCAAAGCTTTGGAAAAAAATTATGTAATTCCATTAGTTCTGTCGCTTTAATTTACTCACTTCTCAGCCACGTTAAACTAATTTTAGCAAGTGACGTTCTACGAAACGTTCTATTTCGTTTTATCCAAGAATTTCACTGCAATTTTACGATTGAAAATTTGCAAAATGAATTTTATGAATGAAATTTCAAGGAAAGTTTTATATTTCCTCACGCGAAAGAAACTCTTTGTAGCAAGCAGCCACACAGCTTCTCGACAACTCAACGACTGCGCTCGCATTTTTTAATTTATTTTTAACTTTGATGAAGAACGTAAACATTGTGAGTGAAAATGACTTTGAGGAGATGAAAATTTGTGAAACGATGAGAACGATCTTGAAGAGAAAGCCGCGCTCAACATGTGTCGTTGTAGTTGAAAACATGAAACCTGTGAAGAAAGAAACTGTTTTCTTTCGACGCTTAGAATAAGCGGCTTAGTCATCAAGAGAAATCTTTCTTGTTGTAGTTTACATCTTCCGGGAAAACAACTTGACGTTTAGTCAAGTCTCTGAGTCACTTTCGCGATTTTGCTAGAAACGAGTTGTTGATAATAAATTTGTCAGAACTCAACGACATTGTTTGTGTTCTTGTCTGATAACAAGAGACAGTTTCTTTGATATAAAAGCCGACCTGATATAAGTTTGAACGTTAGTCGCCTTTAGTCTGTTGTCTCAATTTAGTTGGAAGGAAAGTTTTTTTTAATTAAAATGAAAGCATTCGTTGTAATTGCATTTTTGGCCCTTGTCGCTTGTGCAAGCAGTTCCAACTCAACATTTGGACACATTGGACAATTCGACATTCTCTTGCATCACAGCATTCGAAGAAAATCATCGTCTTTTATGAGAATCGTGACTGAAGACGTGAGATTCCCATTGCCCTATCAACAGAACAATCGAACCATCACTGGCATTCGAGTCATCGATCAACTTCCAAAGAGCAAAGCTTACGCTCAAATCTTCAATGGCGGAGTCGGCTACAATCACACCACGCTTCATTTCAAGTCTGAACGTGGCAAAGGCTTCAACTTCTCCCTTGAAATTTATGGACGACCTTAAGTAAAAAGTGAATTTCTCTGGAAATGAAAATAAAAGTTTACGAAAGTTTCACACGTCGAACATCTTAAAATTTTATTTCTCGTTTTAATTTTTCTTTTGACATTTCAATATTTACTCAACACGATTTTCAATCTGATAAAAAATTGTTTGCTCCGAAGTTTCATTTATTTACATCTCAAACATTTCATTCTCGATTCTTCGAGTTTTCATGGAAATTCGCTTATTTTGTTTTTTGATGATTTTAAGGTAAGCTCACTAACATCGAAGACAAAAAAAGTTCTTTAATGTTAGCGAAGAGTCCCGCAATCTTCTAAAGAAAACTTCTTTTGAAAACTAAAACTTCAGGCCTAAGTCAAAAGTTAAAATAAATATTTATTGCACAACGAAATTCCTTTGCTTGCGTTTAACCAAAATTTGAATCTATCTAAGATAATCAAACTTGAGATTGTTTGATCGCTTGAACTTTTAATCAAGTAAAACTTTCATTTATTCTTTTTTTTTGCTTTGGATCAGATCGATTTCCTTAAAACTTTATGTCGTCTGTAAAAATTACTTTTACGTTTTACTAAAACTTTCTTAAAGTTAGATTGAATATTTGTTGATACGATTACAAAATGCTTTCTAACGGACTTGTTGCATATTGAAAATGAAAGTTTCGACAAGAAATAGTTGGGGAAAGAAGGATTATTCTATCAAAAGTTTGGAATATTTATGGCATTCCGTGTCCCTTGTTTGAGTCGAACTCATATTGAGCATACGGTGGTCCGAGTGGATGGAAACGATCTGATATATCAGAGACGTTATTGGGAGATGAACCCTCTTGATTTCCACGTTGGTGACGAGGCTTCGAACTTGAGCTGCACTTAAATGCGAATCGAAGCTCTGACGCCATCTCCGAACATAAAGAGATCTAGAAGAGTTGAGAGTTAGTATCGAATGTCAAACTATTAAATGTAATCTTACCTCCTGATAAAATTCAATTTACAATTTAATTGAGAATGGAAAGCGGGAGAAAGAGAAATAAGAATTTCCACGCAATATATTTTATTTTAAAGAAAGTTTCTAATCTCAATTCATTCAGCTTAACGACTTTTCTACTTAATGAAGTGGAATTTTCTACAAATTGACGTTAAACGATATAAAGTAATCCAATCAATTGTGATTATCACTCTCATCCTATTATGAGCTAATTGAATCTCAATCAATGCATCAATGCAGGAGAGACGGATAAGCGTGCTGGTCTGGTAATTTCATTACCTTCTCCTCAATCGCCACTTTGCGAGACTTCCATACAAACTCGCACACCGCAATAACGCAAGCAATGCCCATTCCGCCCATCAAAACCACAAAGACACCGCCGACATTGGCCAACCCTAGCTCGTTAGCCGTTGAACTGGATTTTGATGTATCGTCCTGGAAACGAAAGATTATTAAATGATTTTTTATCTTTTTTTAAGGGGAACCTTACTCGACATGATCCGCCTCCTCGTTTCTCTTTCCACCAGCGAGTTTTAAGAACGTGCAGCTTTCCTTCTTCTTGAAGCTTTAGCACAGCTCCGCTTATTAATGTTCGGTAGGGTGAGCCTTGACGCATCGCAATTCCATAGCCTTGAAAAGAGGAAAATTACATTACGACAACTGATTTATGTTGATCCTCAATTTACAACCTTTTGAATCGAGCATGCCGCCAACTTGAGTCAGATCGCAATTCCTCTCAATGGTATATTCAATCGACGTTGATTCCATGAGGAAAGCGTAGTTTCCTTTTCCTTTAGTAACTCGGTCAACTCCCTCTTGATTACTTGAAGTGAATACGGTTGGTCGTTGAGCTTCCATGGCTGCCCACATTTTCTGATATGTCGAAAAGTTTGAGTCCTTAAAAAAGATTGAAGTTTACTGATTGCTCATTAAAGAGAAACTTACTCTGCTGACTTACTCTAAAGAATGAAACTGTGCTTCCGCCTTTTAAAGCTCCGTACTTGATTTTCGTTTGTTTGGCTAAGTCTTCAGCGCTTTCAATCGGTGAATCCATACGCTCGACAGTCAGGAAAGCGGCGAGGTTGGCAGTGTAGGATGAGATCATAATCAGTGTGAAGAACCACCACATTCCAGCGACGACCCTGAGTGAAGAAAGAGAACAATGAACGATTAATAAAACCATCGGAAATAAATCTTTTTTCTGTTTGCTCACCTTGTGGAAACAGCTCTAAGCAAACGCGAGGCAAGAGGAAAGTAGAAGAAAATTAAATTCATTCTTACAAGTCATCAAACAATTCGTGTTTCATTGAAAGCTTCGCTTGATAATGGCGATGATGCTGAGAAAACTCTTTAAAGCAACATCGCAATGAATTCAAGGAATTCTTCAACAAAATTCGTTCACCATCGAAAATTCGTTTGTAAAGCAATTTTTTATCAGCCATCTCATGCATATTCATATTTGACATATATTTCCACTTGTTTGACAAGCGGTAAAATGGAAAAACTTATTAATGATTCAACATCACTGCACGAAAAGCGAAAAAAAAAGAAGCAGCAAAAAACAAATTTTCACTAAATGAGCTTAAATATTTTCATCAAGTTTGATTGCAAGTTATTTTCAAGTTTTAAATGAAAATTTAACAATTTTGATCTTCAATGCTATAAATGCATTATTTGCTTTAGGAGATGTAAATGAGTTTTAATTACAAAGTTTCCTTAAATCTCTTTCAATCTCAAACTTTCGTATCAAAACTAAGGTTTTCTATAAAAACTTAAAAACTTTTCTGAAACTTAAACATCAAAGCTTTTTTGTTAAAGCTGAGCTTTAAGAAAATACTCTGAACATTAGCTTTAAATTGAAAAGACGAAAAAGGACAAAAATGTTGTAATTGAATTTCTGATGAGGAATAAATTAATTTAAGAGCGGCCAAAATACATTTTTTGTGAGAAGCGAATTACAGGAGATAAATTGCAACAGTTTTTACAGCTTCCAGCGATGAAACATGGAGAAGCCACAAAACTGAATTTATTTTTTCTTGTTTGTGCTTGAATTTCATGGAACAAGAGTGATAGTGGAAACTTTTAACGATAAAATTAAATTTTTCATGTAAACTTTCAACTGGGATGCATGTGAAGGAGAGCCACGCTGTTCTGACGTGAACTCTACAAGAAAGATGAATTGCAAGCTGTGCTATGGGAAAAAATTGTTTTGTGAACTATAGCGAATGGTTGGAGAGAACTGAAGGTGTTTATGGCATTGTGCAATAAATTGTGGGGCAGCAAAATCTCTCGAGAGACAAATGACCAGTACTCAGCACTCCAACATCAACAATTCATTCTACACAACGAAGCATCCTTTAACAAATGAACGTGCGTTTACTGGAAAATCGAAGGTGCAAACTACTCTAACTTAACAAATCTACCTTTCGAATTTTCGTGTGTGAATAATTTAAGGAGCATAGCTCGACAAAACTCTATAGACATCAAACATAAATTACACACAAGATTCTCTTACCAGACAAACTGTTCTGTCTTATCTCTAAAAACAAACTTTATCTTCTGTTTTATTTCTGCTTTACATATTCCAACTAACCAAACGTGCTTTGAGGTAAGGGAAGTGAAGTCGGATGAAGCTTATGCTTCTAGATCTTCTCCGAAACAAAAACAATTTCTCTTTCAACACTTTTTGCAGGTTTCATAAAACTTTTAATAACATTTTGTGCAAGTTTAAGAATTCCATTTGTTTAACAAAAGCCGATTAGCTAAGGCAATTTAGAAATGAAACGTTTGCCAATCTGTGTTTTGCTTCAACTCTTGTAAATCCTCAAACATCCGCAAGCATGTTGAACCTTTATTTTCTGTCACGATAAGAGGAAGATTTTGACACAACAATTTACGAAAAATTAAAACAAAAAAAAAGTAAATTGAGTTTTCCAAATTTTGTGCTTTGTTTGTTTCTCTCTGGTTTGTTTGTGATGCGAGAAATAAATTTTTTTGCCATAAATTTGGATTTAGAAGAGAAAGACAGCGAGCAAGCGAGCACTGAACAGTTTCTTGTATCATTTTCTCGCTATATCGTGAACATGTGCAAACTTCCGAAAGAACGAAAGAAGAAGCCAAGCGAAACTTCTTTAAATTTCAATCTTATTATATTCACATAAAGAACTCGTGGAGGGATTGCTCAGAGCAGCGAGGAAGGAGTCTTTCTCGAAATGTTAGAAGAAGCTGGGAATTGACTTTTGTTAAAAAAAAAGCTCTCTACACAAATTGAGACTTTTCAAATTTCTTCAGGTGAAAACTTGAAGCTAACGTTCGCCACAAAAAAAAATTACAGGATTCTTCTCACAATTCACGAGAAGAAACAAGTTTCCTTCAATAAAAAAAACACTGCTTCCACTCTATTTTCAAATTGTTTACAAGCTTCTTTGTTATGCACAGAACCTTCTCTCATAAAAAGCTCTTGAGCAAATATTATTCGAAAGCTTTAACAACGTAAGGAAGTAAAATCGGAGAAGTACCGTGAATAATTCTCTGCTAAGGACTCTGATTTTTTACATCCCGCGGGTGTTCATGAAGATAATATTATCTTCGCTTTTGCACAAAGCATGAAACTTGCTAAAGAAGCTTTCAGTAAGAAGATTTTAATTGTTTTCCTGTTATGACGTTTGCCTTCTTTCTACACCAGAAATTCTCCTTTCACGCCATAATCAAAACAAAGATTTCGACTGAAATTAAATTAAATTTTCCCAAAATGTTGCCGCGTCTGTCAATTTACATCGAGCTAATTTCACGTGGCATCTCATAAACGATCTCATCTTATCTCCCTCTGATAGGGAGCGTGGAACAACAACGAAACACGACTCTTCAATCTGACGAGAACGAGGCGACGGAAAAGCCATGAATTTGTGAATATGAAGACGAGGAAATGGTGAAATTGAAATGAGAGCGTTAGAAAACATTGTAACGAAGCCAATAAGATGGTAAATGATACTTGAAGTCTAAATGACGATTACATCAACCTTTCGAGTACTTACTTGGGACTCAAATCGGATCCTGCAAACAGAGCGGAAAATGAGAGAAATTAGATTTTGCTTTTTGTTAAGATGAGTTTCTTGCGAAAGGAATTTAATTAAAAGATACTTTGAATTGACTTGCCTTGTTGCATTAGCGATCCTGTTAAGAGAGAGAAGAAAATTGCGTTGAATAATTGAATGAATTTGTGGAGCAATAAAGGTTAAACTTTGATATTACAAAGTAATTTGTTTACTCACCAATTGTGAACCAAAAACTGTTTGAAAATGTAAACTCGTTGATGAGAATCCCCTCTGAGTCCTTAATACAAGAATGCGGAATTTCCCATTCGTAGGGCGAGAACCTAAAGAATAAAATGTTTCGCAAATCTCTTTAAACCTTTGGCTTGCTGTGCTTAGAGTTTTTCGTTTAAAGTTTTTGACTCTTTTTCACAATTTTTCACGAGGACGAAAGTTTTTTGAGCGACGAGAATTTTTTCGCTATCATCATTATGATCCATTAAGACTACTCAACCTTACCGCAAAGCACGTTTCTTGCCGCAACCTTTAAAAATGTTCTCAGCTAATCAGTTTGTATTCCCTTTCTCTGTAACGCATCTTGTGAGTAAACAAGATTAAGGAGGAATAAAGACAACAACGAGCGAACATATTAAAAGCACAATCTCTACCCGCACAAAAACACACAAAAACTACAACAACGAAAGCTCAAACGGATTGTCGAAGGCTTTTCGTTTTTATCTCATTCAACGTGAGCTTACTTTGGGAGAAAATCACAGCCTTGTTGCATGAGCGATCCTGATAACGATGTGAATCGACATCGAAGACAGAAAGAGAGAATTAGAAGTGACAAACTTTTTGCTTGCTCGGCAGCCAACTCTGAATATTTCACAAGTTGTTTCGAGAGGAAAAAGTAGAATTGTTATTTACCGATGGCAAACCACAAGCAATTCAGCAATGTGAATTGAGTTTCTGTCTTCTCAGGCTGGTCTGTTGCCGGCCATTCGTATGGCGTGAACCTAAACGCGATTGCAAGTTGCACAACACATTTGTTATGTTTTATCATAATAAACATCATCGAAGGCTGTGGAAGAAAAAGTTAAGTAAATTTACCTCGCTAGGATGAAGAGAAGAATGGAAACGCCGAGATAAGCGGTCTATGAGTGGAGAGAGAAAATGGTTTCATGAATATTCTGTTATATTGCGTAATAAAAAAGATTTTACCGCCATGTAGCACCAAACGTCGAGCGAGAGTGGCGAGAGGAACGAGAAAAGATTCGGTGGCTGCTTAATCGGCTTTCGGTAGAGAACAGAGATTCCAAGATTCATGAACGGCATAGTGAAGTCAACCACTTGTTCACGATTGTACGTAATTGTCAAGTCGGCAATAGCAACATCTGCTCGTTGATCTAAAAGTTCTTTTATCATTCCATCCCATTCACTGATGATGAGATATAAATAAATTGAAAGGGGGAAAAAATTAAAATTTCAGATTGCTCTCACTGAGTTTCGCTGTTATAGCCTCCATAGCGACCATCTGGTGCTAGTCGAATTGTGTAATTAAACTTGAGAATTTCAGATATTTCTTGAATCAAATCAATGGCGTAACCTTCAAACTGCGCATTGCCAGAAAGCTTCTCGTAACTTTGCTTTCGCATACAGTAAGGCGCGCTCAGGATTGTTGACACAACGAGAGTTTTGTTCGCCAGGATTTCCTTTATTTCCTTTTGTTGGTCAGTGTACGTTCGTGTGAGGTTAACGCCTTGCGTTGAATTCCACGTTCCACATTTGCGAAGGCCACTAGACGATAGTTCAATGATGTCCAAGACGAAGTCTGTTCTGAAACCTTGATGGTCAAACTTGATGACATCTGTGAGTCCTCGCATTTCAACAATCTTCATGTAGTTGATGAGACTGTAGCCATGTGGCCACGTATCTTGATTGTCGCACGACAACGGATGAATGTCAATCTGTTGACTGGAGTCGAGATCGTGAAGAGCCTTTGCAAACAAGTGAACAGCGTCGTACATCAGAGCCGTCTCCGCCTTGATAACAGAAGCATTTTCATGGCCAAAGCTTTGAGATTTCTTTGTTGTCTTTATGTCTGAGGAAGTCCAGTTCTTCACAGTTTGTCGAACCAAATTGTTATCAGGATCGACAAGTCGGAAAGCAGTTATGTTCGTACCGCCGTATTGGAAAGGCTCGAGATTGACTGTATGCAAGTCTAGTGAAGTGATTAGGTAACTGTGATAATCACTCATCATTCCAATCTGTTGCGCTTGCTTCAAAACTTCATAAATCTTCTCAGTCGAGCAATCCAAAACGATTCGTGACTCAGCTGAGTTTTTGATTTGTTTCAGGAGCGGTCTGTCAGAATGAAAGGAAAAGTTAATCTTTAGGCTTTGTGTCACTGCTCTTCATATTACCTGTAATCTCCAGAGTCACTCAATTGTCGTACGGTTATCGGAAATTCTGATGGCCCATGAGCTTTCAAAAGCTCCTGCAATCTAACCAAACCTTCGTTCGTCTCGTAAATAATCGTAAATGACTTCCACCTCCATGCATTGACGAGATCGACATAAGCCTTCGATAATGTTGAAGGATGAGGGTAAAGATTTACCAAACAGCTTTCACGTCTCAACCTGTAGTCCCATCGTGTCTCCAAGTGGGGAATCTATGCGAACAAACGTGACAATTTGTCAAAAAAATAAACTCAAATTTCATTCGTGCTCTTCACTCATCATCATTTTTCGATCGTTTGAAAGTGAAAAGAAAAATGAGAAGCCAAAACACGCTTCTTAACCTTCACAAGCTTGCAACAATGTCAATTCTTTTTCTTTTTATTTTATGAAGAAGCTTTTGATTTTGTTTGCTTTAAAATGTTTGATGTATTGCTTGAATAAACTGCACCAACGCGAGATTGCTGAAAGAATTTCAAAGTGAAGCTTTCGAGAGTCACATGAAAAAAACCGAGAAAACTTTAAGCAAACAAATGTTACTTAAGTAAAGTTTCCTCAGCTGGCAACATGAACCGAGTATTGTTATCTTGTACGTAATAAATTATTCCACATGAGATTTTGTTTACATTCTGCTTAAACCTCAAGTCCTTTGTAATTGAAAGTAAAACTTGGAATGAATTTAATGTTTCTTGTTATCGTTTAACGTATCGCTACAGTTTGAGTTGATCTTAAAGTGTCGAATAAATTCTTTAAAAACCTCGTGAGAAGCAACAAAGAAAATCTTTAAGAACACTTTGCTTGAGCACATTTATGAGCCGCAGTCAAGCTCGTTTGTTCATACTTTATTTGCATAGAAATTTTTCATCTCATTCCGGATCACGAAAGAGGAAAAGATAAATTTCGAATTCTCGCGGGATTTATGATGCGACAAAAGCTTTTTTCGAGTGCTTCCTCTTTCTCGTCTCCTCGCGAATGTTAAAACTCGACGACCGCACTTCAAGTTTTATTTATCTTTCGTTAATTTCTTTTTATAAAAATTAAGCTTTACTCACCTCCATTGTATCACAAATGCTTTGAACATGCGATGCTGTGTGGGATGATTGCGGTCCGAAAATTGCCGCTACGCCAGTCTTCATCAAATGACAGACCCGTTTTGATGCGTGGAAGCTGTCCTGTGGCATTATTCGCTCGATTTCTGCGTGAAGCTTTGAACGCGGCAGAATCTTATTGTCGGCATTAATCTTATCGACCGCATATCGGAACGCAACTTCCTGTGGATCTGTCGTCTGGTGGTCATTATCATTTGGCAACGGAGAGAACAAACCGCCTAGAAACGAAGAAGAGCAAAACAATTTTGGAGAAATTTGTCTTTCAAATGACTAAAAAAAATTGCGCAATTACACCCTTGTGAGCTTCTTAACTTTGAAAATGTTTGGAAGAAAATATGAATTTCCAAAGAGCTTTCAGAATCAAACAACGAATTGAATTCATAACTTCGACATTTGCGATTTGAGATTGAATTCAAAAGCATTTCTAGAAGAGAATGAACAACAAAGCTATCAAAACTTCCTATCGGAATGTTTCACGGTCTCGTTGAGCCAGCAAATGTTTGCAGAGAGCTTCAAGTGCGCTTGAAATTAGGATGATGAGAAGAACCTTCTATATTGTTTTTAGGAGGCGATTTATTCCCTGCTATTGATGTTTGTTCAGATTCCGCTAGTTTTATCTCGAACGTTGTTGTTATACGATGCTAAAGTATGCGGAGGGAGAAATTGATTCATGGAAAGCTCCCCGAGCTGGAGATTTTTTTTCCTCTCTGATACGGAGTTCGTTGAGCGAACGAAACTCGACGCATTCGGAGAATTTTCTGCCCTTGTACGGTCCATTAGAGAAGAGATTTGATTCATACGAAGCTTTCGAGAAACTTTTCTGCCCTTTCTAAATCAAACACGATTCAACATTAAATCTCCATCAACTGATTCAGTTTTTGAGACAAAAAAAAAAGTTTCAACGTTTGTTTGATTTGAAGTTGAACAAGTTTTCTTTTTATTCAAAGCTCTTGTTTTCTCTTGATGGATTCGCTGAGTTAATGGTTCGCATAAAAAGCCTTTATTTAGGTCAGCGACTAAGTTTTTTTCTTCTTCTTCTTCCTCCCTCAAGCAGATTTAACTAACTATTGTTGTTCCAACTGAGGATAACAGAAAATTGATTATGATGAAAATATTGATTCAGTTCTTGAATTATTGCCGGGAATAATATTAATGCCGATGATTTCGATTAATTAATGAGAGATTATATGATCTTTCAATGGCTTTGTTTACTCCATCTGGAGAGAGGCAGAGCATTGAGCTCATAACAATCCTTCTGTTTGCATTAGCATTTAATTTGTTGGTGACAGCCGAAATTGCTGTTGATGACCGAGGTGAGCACTTCGATAATTAAGTTATGAATCATTTGGAGACTGATAATTGATCTAGTGATACGTTCAGGAGCTGCTGAGAGCTCTGATGGGAGCATTATGATTATTGCTTTCCGGTTGAATATCATGCAAGTTTAATGAGGATTTAATTGAAATTATGCAAAAATGGGAAAACAAGGATCGTTCATTAAAATAATTTCACCAGCAAAAATCTGAAGCTTTGCATTAAAATCACAATCATTTGTTAATTATGTTGAAACTTGTCATAACGAGCTGATGACGCTTATAAATCTTTTTAGTTAAATTAATGTCTAGCGAAAGCATTTAATTAGCTTATTGATTAATGCTGAACGAGACTCTTGCAACCTGAATCTTCTTTCATCCACCACACTTAATTGAAAGAGAACCACTTGGAGAAAAGGATTTTGTAATTAAACTTTCTTCAAAAGATACATTCGCGTGAAAAGTTTTAATGAGCAAGCATAATCACTTGGTTGCATTTTCTGCTTCAATTTAATTGCTAACTCTTGCCTGACAATATTTCACTCAATGGATGAATATTTTAATCCTTTTTCGCTGTTTCTTTTCAAATGTTCTCTTCATCTTCGAGGGAAATGTCAAGAATGATAAATCGACAATCCTAATGATCGCATTTCTCGTCGAGATGCTCTTTATTTGTGAGCGAACCGACCTTTCGAATTCTTCACTCGTGTTCTTGTCGAGTCAAGACGAGAATGTCCAGAGTAAGGATTCAACCTTTCACTCGTCGAACGAGACGTCAATGAATTTAGTGTCAGACTGAAAGTGCCATTAATATTGTTTGATGAGGGCCGGGTCACGACACGAAAGTTGAAAAGAAGAAATTTATGGTCGATTTGTGCTTTTGCTTTGTCCTCACGGAAATGAAGCTAAGAAACAAATATTGTCATGGAAATGAAAGATCAGCGAAAAACAACTGCACGACAAACAATCGTTCGTCTTCTATTAGCCTTCAAAATACAAAATGACTTCTTTTTCGAAGTCGCAGCGTCCCGAAACTCTTTGAAACTTTCCTTTCTCATAAATTTGATATGATTAATTTCTTTCTTCCTCTTTTTCTCCTGTTTCGCTCAGAACTTGCAATCTCAGAGCTTTTATCAAAAGGAGAAGTTTCTTTCTTTATAAGCAAACCGCACAGAACGAACAGCTCAATAAGTAATTTCATTCTCTAGGATTTCACTAGAAAATTTGGTTGAAAGAAACTTCGCCACACGAAAAATGCAGAGAATTCCTTTATTCTTCAAAATTGCAAGAATTTCGAGTACATTCGCTATATGGCGACGTTCAGGAGCGGTTTCCGGCAAAGAAGAACTCAATACAGTTTGTCTTTCGCCGCATTGTTGGAAGGAGCTCAATGAAATGCGGCTTTGAAATTGATATAATGAAGCTTCATAAATCACGAGCTTCAACAATAAAGTGTTAGAGATCTCATGCTTATTTTACAGCGATTGCACTCGGCATTTCACCTAAAGCCTGTGCTGAAAGGGAAAAGCCACAAAGCACGTTTTCTCTTTCACTAAATGACAGTCATTCTTCCTAGTCAAACAGCAATAAAGAGAGCGACAGGGAGTTGAGGTTATTGTTCATGCAAAGCATCACAACACCTTCAACAGAAGGAAACTTCATCTCATCTTTCACAGTCACAGCCAAAGTCGGAAGTAACATATCAATGGAGTCAAATGTTGCTTTGTCGAATCGGAAGAGCAAATTTTCCATCAGGCGTGAAATGATTGATGTGATTACAAGGAAGTTCGATTTTGATTTAATATCGTTCCGAGAAAACTCGGTCGACTCTATCATTTCTCATCGTCCGAAACAGTTAGTTCGATAAAAGTTGGAAACTTTTCTCATCAAACTTTCAACCTTTTTCCGGCCATTTCGTGTGTTCGCCGAAAGCTTCTTCGTTTTATCGCTACATCGCATTGAGTTTATTTACATTTGATAATCCCGGCAGATACGTTTTTATGCGCCCACTCCAAATCATTCAGATCCATAGCAAAAGCTGCGAGAAAGCGAGAAAAACATCATTCGCCCATCCGCGATCGAATTAAATTTTCAACGAGATTCCATTTCTCGTGCGAAATGATTTTATATTGAAGATTACTTTGCCTCGCGCCGAAATGCGAAAACGGAAGGAATAAGAAGCCATTCACTTGTTTTGATTTCAATGAGAAGCGCGTCCAAGTAAAAACATGAGAAATCGGAAAATTATTTGCTTTAAAAATTCTGCGAACAATCAAGCGCGGAAAGAATAACAACACCGAATACTAAGTCGATGGCTCGTGCGAGAAAAATCTTCTCATTCGAGACACCCTGTGAAAAGGATTTTCTTCTCCGTTAATATTTTTTTTGTTGTTGCTTGAAAGGGAAAAATCTTCACCTATTCGAATTATATCGGGCAGCGAAGTTGTATAATCCAATTTTGAGCAGAAGAAAACTATCACAAACACTTTACTCAACATTTTCCTACACTTTTCAATTCGATTTCAGTCACTAGCACATAGTTTAAGCGAAATGATTGAGGGAGTTTTTTTTCCTCCTTGTGAACAGAGAAAATTTTACTCTCAGACTGTGATTTTTAACTCTGTACGCGGTTCTCTTTTTTAGGCTACAATTCTAGTCGGATGCTGAATTGGAACTGAAGTGCAACGTTATCTTGTGTTGTTTATAGAGAAAATTGTAGATTTTTTGTGTTGTCGATGGTCTGCGCATGTTGTCGTTCATTTTGGAGTAGATTCGGTGAGCTTTTAGGATATTCCTTGAGCTTTCAGGATAATTGAGAAGCTTTCATATTAAAAAAGCTCGTAAAAGTTAAGTTAAAACCGTTGATGAATTTTTCTTAATACTCAAAAGCTATCAGGACGTTAAGAATTTTACTAATTTTGAAATAATATTTCTTTGTTCGATATTTACTACAAAGAAAAAGCGAGTTGAAAATTTCCACTTGAACTTACAATTGAATTGCAAATTTTATTTATTGATGCAAATGCTGTTCAAACCACACGCAAGCATTCGATTATGCTCGCTGAACTTGCTAATTGATATTCAACTACCTCTCTCTAACGTAATTAAGAAAGTTTCGTTGCCATCGAATTTTCCATCGCAATACTCTCATCAGGAAATATTTAAATAAATTCCATTACCTTACGAACTTTAAACGCTTGTTGATTTAGCATGGCAATTGCTTTTAGATGTAAATCATTCTGCAAGCGGAAGGGCGAACGAGAATTCAATTTTGAGACGGCACACAAGTGCAACTCGCAAAAACTCGCCTCTTGATTAAATAATTTTATTTTTGAGATCGACGAGTAATTTTAGTTGAAACCTCGTCAGTTGCTCTCAGTGTTCGTACAGATCGAGTTTGAAATACGATGGGATTTTTAGAAATTTGAGTCGATTTGCAAATTGCAATTGCTGATAAAAAAAAGAATGTTGAAGCTGCTGCTAACGATTTTTCATTTGGCTTTGATTGCAGGAAAGCGTCAAATTCCCGTGGGTAGGAAATTCAATTCCAAGTGCGAAGTCGGAAAGTGAATAGAAAAATATGAATCTCGATTTGTGCAGAGGCAAATTGTGCTATTTATGTTGCGAAGGGATTGACTCAGAGACACGTCTGCAAACATTTCCCTTGCTTATGTTTGAGTGACAAAAATATTAAAGTTGTGACTAAATCGACGAAGCGAATGTGTGTGAACAGAAAACTTTTGCATAAAATTTACATTTCTCAGATGAGATTTCGCGACAATCGCGATTTTCTCACCGGCAACGAGAGCGCGATTCTATTCAATTTTCTTCTTTAAAGAAAAAAGAGGAGAAAGAAAACGAATCTTCCGAAGCGAGAAATTATTTTGATTCTTATACAAAATCGCATGCCAAAGCGAGGTTTCAAAGACTCGCTTTCGCTGTTGTTTGTATTTTTGCTTTCAGTGTCGCTTTTCGTGTTAATTAAAGCTGCGACTGGATTGGGTTGGCTTTTCCCGCTGTTTGTCGTTCATTGTCGTAACTTGTTGTCTTTTAAGATTAAAAATCTTTAATGAGAATCTGGGAAGTGTCTCACGTTCTCCAATTAGTGAAATTGGAAATATTTCAAGCCAACCTTGTTAATTTACTTAAAGGTTGAACAACTTATTACTCTGACCTAGTTTTAAGTAATTATTAAACAAAATTCAAAGTTCGATTCAAACCACTTTGATTGAATCAACTTCGCGGAAAATTCTCGCAGCAGAGCCCACATTCAAATTCAGTTGTGATCGATCAATCACGGAATTGAATGACATTCAAAGTGATAGGAATATAAAAAGGTTTTTAAAATAAATTTCCATTCATTTTCGTAAATTCTCAGCTCGAACAAGATTCGAAAACATTCAGAGCAAAAATTTATTTTGTTGCAAAGTCCTTCAGCAAAATAAGAGAATCGTGAATAATTTAATTACGCCAGATGCAACTCAATTAAGTTGAGAGCAAAACAAATCGATATTTTTCTGACTTCTCCAACTTTCATTCTCCGAAAGGAAAATTCTTGGATTAAACTTGGAGGAAAAAAAACTTACGACGCAAATGAAAGTTGACTGCAATGGGAAATGAAAAAAAGCTTCGGTCATATCTCTTTTTACAATTGTTGCTCTGCCCTACTTACTCCGCTTATTCCATTTCCATGAAACTTTTCCTTCTTCGTCCATTCAATTACATTTCATGATTCCACATTTAAGTTAGTCGTCTCGTTGCACTAGTTTTTCAATGCTTTTTCACATAATTCCTTATAACAAATTGAATTGTTCCGTAGTCATTCGTTAGGAAGAGAGCTCATGGTGATCATTCAATGAGCGCCTTTTGTTAAAGTTTCACTCCATTGGGAAGCGAACAAATGTGTGGTTAGATTTGTGTCGGTCTCAATGATTCTCGTAATGAATAGAAAAAAAGTTCTCTCAGGAAACTTTTTGCTTCATTGACAACTTAGGATTCGTTGATTTAATCAAACTCTCTTTATTGAAAGCAAATTTCAACTTTGATGTTCATCTGGCATGTAATTTACTTTCTAAGAAAAGGAATGATCTCCTTGATGAACCAGTCATCGTCAAATGAAACATGTTCTCCATCAACCTAATGAAAATTAATGTCTTTATAATCTTCCATTGAACTTCTCGTAATAACTCACCTCAATGAAAACTAATTTTCCCTCCTTCTTCATTTGTTGTAAACCCAATTTGTCTTGAACGAATAAGTCACTCTTTTGCAAAGATTCAATGATTTCAGTCGAGCCAGGCTTAAAGAATCCAAACCAGGAAGATTCAATTGGCTCGACAATCGTATCGCGTAGAAACTTCACCATCACAAAGTTTTTCAAGCTCTGCAGACGGCGAATATAATCGCGGTTGATTGTCCTCTCGTTGTTGATATCCGCTAGAAATGAACTTTTCTCTCGATAAACTTTTTCGTTGTACGGATCGTGCCAGTAACTTGCTTGTGCGATATTTCTCTGCGCCCACTTCGTGTAAGCGAAAAAGTTCAATGTCGACCGATAGAACTTACAGATTATGTGGCTTGACACTTGGCAGGCGGGAACTCCAAACACGCCTTGGTGTTGACCGCCTAGTGAGATGAGGTTGATGACCTTTGCGTAAGGGCATCGCTGAACCAAGCCACGACTAAAAACAAAATCATTTTTTCTTGATAATTCAACTTTGTTTTCAGCACAACTCACAGAAATTGTGCGCCTTGACTGAAACCAATTGCGTGAAATCCATTGCTCAGTTCCTCATCTTCTTTAATCTGAAGACAAACTTCAGCAATCTGATCATTTGGATGAGTGAAAATTCCACTTTCGAAGTCTCTTATCGCACTTTCAACAATATGAATGGATTTAATGTAAATTTTCCCGTCAAAATTGTCGTTAATAATCTGTTTAATGCTTCCCAAGTGATCTGTCCCAAATCCATGCCAAAGAACAATTGGTGTACTCAAGCTAAACACACCTTGAACGATAATATTCAAAAATACGAAAATAAAAATTGACATTCTCACAATTTGAAGAACTCAACTGCACTGATTAGAAAGAAGAGTCAAAATTAATATTTTTCATTATCAATTAAACGAAAGTTAAAATTCGCACACAAGCATAAATAATTTCACTTTTTTTTCTAGGCGGAATATTTCATGAGGATAATCATGATTCGGAAATTGCATTCCGCTACTCAATCGAGCGCGTCAACATGCATGAGAGGAATTTTGCACTAGTTCCATTGATTCATCATGTGTCGACATCGGACAGTTTTAAAGCCGAAAGGATTGGTGATTAGAGTGATAGCGTTCGAACTGTCATAGAGAAAACTTTGAACTTCGATCATTCATTTGGATTAGAATGTGTCCAAGAGTTTATCTATGACAACGTTTCGGAATGTTAATGATGGACATTAATTTCAGCTTGTGAATTGCTTTCGGACGGAGTTGCGGCAATTTTCGGCCCGGGAACATCAGAGACAGCTGGAATCGTTTCATCGATTGCTGATGCGGTTGATGTACCGCACATTTCCGCTTTTTGGGAAAGGGAACCGATGGGCGGTCAACAGACGGTAAATCAGATGACGCTCAACATTTATCCAGATACCGAAGTCCTTTCAAGAGCATATGCCGAACTGTTGATCGATTACACATGGAAGACTTACACAATTATCTACGAGGATGATGATGGATTGATGAGACTTAAAGACGTTTTACAAATTCATGATCCTCAAAGCTCACCAATAACTGTTAGGTACGCTTTCTAGCGCTAATCAATTTGACAAGCACAAGCTCTTCGATGAATAAATTATGTTTACGCCTATCGTTTACTTTTGACACAATAATTGATTGCGCTTTTCGTCTGATGAATTCACAGGCAGCTGGAGGAGGGTTCTGATTACCGCCCGCTACTCAAGCAAATTCAATCTTCAGGCGAAAGTCACATCATTCTCGACATCGATCCGAATAAAATAATTGAGTTACTACGACAGGCGGCCGAGGTTAAAATGATGGAGGAGTATCAGAGTTACATCATTTTGTCACTTGACGCACACACGTTAGACTTTGAGGAATTGAAGTTCATGCGAGCAAATATCACGACGATGCGCCTCGTTGATCCCAATAGCTTTGAAGTCACGAACGGTAAATAAGTTGTAAATGTGATTCGAATGTTTATTCTCACTCTGACATCTTCAAAGCAATTCACGATTGGGTGCAAGGGGAACGACAACGGCACAGAACATTTCAAATTGAACCAGATCAAGTTCTTACTGAGACAGCGCTCTTTCATGGTAGGCATAATCAATCATCCTCTCGGCCACGTAATCAAAGCATAATCTCAACTCAATTTCTTTTTCTTGCTTGAAGTGTGTGCTCGCGGCAGATGCGACAGCAAATCTTTATTATTATTCTGCTTTCTCATTATGTAGATAGCGTAAGGATATTTGCAACAGCTGTTCGAGAGCTCGACTCAGCCGATAAGATTGAACCCACAAAAATAAACTGTAAACACCCCACTCCCTGGTCGCAAGGACGGCAAATTGCGAATTATATGAGACTTGTGAGTTAGTCGATGAGGAAACTTTTCTGCCTTAAAGGATATTCTTGAGTTACGATTCAAGTAGCCAGCGAATTAAATTGGATCGTTATTCTTTCGTTCTTGGTAAAATTGTTCTATTTTGAAGGAGGATCAATGTGATTTAAGGCAGAAGCTTAAGGCTTTCAAATGGACGATTTCAATGGAAACGAAATGAGATTTTCCATTTTTTATGAAACTCTCATGACACTTCGTTATCGAAAAATTTGATTTTCTCTTTTCAATCACTCATTTTTTTCTCGTTACATCAAAAATAGAAAACTGATAAAGGCATCTCTGGTGAAATTGTATTTAACGACAAGGGAAAACGCTCACACTTTCATCTAGAAATCACTGAGCTGTCGAAGGAAGGCTTCAAGAGAATTGGCACGTGGGATCCGGTTCATGGGGTGAATTACACTCGTTCGCTTGGCGAGGCTTACGATCAGATTGTCGAGTCGCTTCACGATAAGACGTTTGTCGTCGCTTCACGTATCGGAGCGCCATTTCTTATGTGGAGGTGAGAAAACGAGAAGGAAATATCAATCAACATCATCAACGAAAATCCAGTCATTCGCTTTCACATTCGCCTTAAATCCTCAAAGCGCGAGAATTTCCCAAGAACATTATCATTTTTATGAGACTTCCTCCCTCTCCCACCTCGTTCTACTTCAAACGTCTCCGGATATGTCACAGCAAAGAAGCAAATTGAATCGTGCTGGCAATTCCATTCCGAAAGGAAAAACCTTCACTTCCATTTATCACATCAAAAATAGATTCTTGAAATCTCGAATAAATTTTCGTCTTTTCTGTCCCAAAGTCCCAAATCATTTGGCTCTGTGAATGGAAAGAAAAACTGCCGGCTGCTGCTTCAAGGCGAAACTTTTCCCTTCTCCTTCACACTTTCCATTAAATTTTCTTTTTTTTAGGAAGATGGAAAATTATTTATTTTTGCGTTTATCATAAAAGATTTTTTTTCCCATAAAAATTGAAAGGCTCCGAGAGTTGCTTGTGCTCGTGCGACATTCTGTTCACTTTTTTATGCGAACGCATCTATTTATGTCACGACCGCAGCTTCATTTGAAAGCTCATAAACATTTCTCTTCATTTCTATGAAAGGGGAAGACAAATGACTGCAAACATTTTCTTCTTCTTCTTGTTCCTTTTGAAAGTTTAAAGCTTTTTTTTGCAAACTTTTTCGTTATATAATTCTAACGAGTTTGTTAAAAGTTTCTGCTGATACTTGCTAGCTTCATTCACCTGTAGTTGCTTCATCTGATGTTTTTAGTTTTCCCTATTTGCTGAGAGTTAGAGTCTATAAAAGTTTTGAATTGATTCTGCAAATATTAACTCAGCAAATCAACATCGTAGTTGTTAAAATCGTAAAATCTCTTTAAATAAAATTTATTTGCTTCCTAGGGAACAAGAAGACGATGTTGTTTATGAAGGAAATCAACAGTGGGAAGGATACTCTCTCGACTTGATTGATGCGATTTCGAAAATTCTTCACTTTCAGTATCGCTTCGAGCTCGTGCCGGACGGTAAATATTTATTCGCGTACACAAACATTTTTATATCAAAAAATTTCTCTCGTCGCCAAGGCAAATACGGATCGTTCAATAAAGTGACAAAGCAATGGGATGGTCTGGTGAAACATTTATTAGATCGGGTGAGTCGCTAACCTTATTGTGTGAAATGTCTTTCCCAAAGAATCGCAACCAGAGATGATAGAAAATCAATTTCTATCTAAACAGCTCAACGCTCTCGTGTTTATGACTTTGTTGTCCGACTTTTTCCCCAATCGCATTGTGATAACTGAGACATGAACAATTGGCTAGAAAACAGTAAAACAAGTTGAAAAACAGGCGACTCCATAATTTGATTTATTGCGTTACGACATGAATGACTTAAAAACCAAGAGGATTCCACAAGTTTTTATGTTTCGAAGCTTGAGCGTTTTTTTAACGTAACGATCGTAAATGTAAAGCAAAGAGAATTAATTAGCGAAAGCGGAACTTTCACGCAACTGTTTTTTACATTCAACTAATGGAAAATCCTCAGTGAAAGATGATGATGATTGATTGAAAGTTCTGTTTTTACAGAGAAATGCACAATCGCTCGTTAATGCAAGGGAACGTGCTCAATTAGTTCCTTCCAAGGATTATTTTGCAAGGTTTAAGTTATTTAATTTTCTCATTACTCGACTGAAAGCGCTTCAAGCTTAATGGGAACTTTTCTAGTCGTTAAGCTCTTCATTGTTGAACTGAGGCGACATTGAGCAAACATATAATCATCTTGCATTTAATTGGAAGCAGCAACCTGGATTTTCTGCTTTAAAATTCAAGGAAAAACCGAATTGTAATTTGACTTCATGAAAGAGTTGAATTATTTACTTCCAAAAGCTCTCGACTCTCGAGATAAATTGAAAGTTTCCGAATGTTCCGATTTTGTTTTACAAACATTAAATTTAATCGATTTATATGAAAGGAGTCTCACTTGATAATTCCGAGAGCAAATATCAACTGAATTGTTGATGGTAACGACTCTGATCTATCCGATAATTTCATGCCATTACCAAAACACACTTTGTTCATTGTAACACTCTCCAAACACATCCAAGCAACAAGTTTTGTACGTTCACCGAGAGATTTCGAGGCTTTTGAGTCCTTAATTTAATTATTGTGTATTGCTTCCTTGTCCTCGCATCCATGACTTTCCCCAAACAAAACGAGAAACAGTTTTCCTCAAACACTTTTCAGAAAAAGGAAAAACTGCTCAACCGTAAAAGTTAAATGATGTTCATTGCATTGCTGAATGGAAAGTTTTATAGAGGACGCTTTTAAATATCGAATGTTTTTAGGGTAATGTTGAATGTGATAAGATAAATTGATAGCGAAAGTAATTAGAGCCTAATGATTCAAGTTAACAACGAAAATTGCGGAAAAGCTTAAAATGCCTTTAACGATAATTTCTTGATATCAACGACATTAGATTAATTATTATGAGGTATTAAAATAAAATGTACAGCTTAACTCGTCCTAAAACTTGATCACTGAATAGACAGACAAATAATCAGACAGACAGCGAGTAAATCTGTTGATTATTAAAAAAGTATATTTACAAAATCTTTTGAAAGCTTTCAATCTTAACTTTTTTCTAAAAAGTTTCCCTAATTAACAATTAAGAATCTTGGCTTTCCCGACGAAGCCAAACTCTTCAACACCAAAGCCCGGAGATATTTAACGAAGCATTAAAGTCAAAGTTGGCTTAATATCGAAGAGGAGGAGAACACCGAAATTGCTTAATTAATAATTCTGTTTCAAGAAATTTTATTTCGCAAAAAAATCTTTCATGAAATCTTGGGTCAGCATTGAGAAGGTGGAAAAGGTTGAGAAAATGAAAGAAAATATCCGAAAACCTTTCTCTTGACTGAACTAAAAATGCTCATCAGCTTAAAGCTTTGACTTTTTTTTTTCTTTCAGAAAGCGGATTTAGCGATTTGTGACTTGACAATAACTTACGAGAGAAGGACAGCAGTGGACTTCACGATGCCTTTCATGACTCTCGGTAAGCGAAGAAATAGAAAAAAGGAGCTTTGTCGAAAAATGGGAAGGAACATCAACAACACTCTTGACATTAAGCTTTAAAGTCGTAACATTAATTTTCTGCTAAATTCTCTTCGCTTACGGTTAAAAAGAACTTTCGCTTTGAGCATCTTAAAATGAAAGCAACCAAGTGAACACAATTTTAATTGGACGAAAACGCGAAAATAACGAGAAGTAAAGTGAAAAGAACCTCTCGTTCCCTGAAGTGCAAGATAAAAATTCTCCTTTGTTTGCTTGGTAATTTAATTTCCAACTCAAATGCACTTGAGACGCTTGAGCAAAGTTCTCAGAAATACTCGAAATTGTTTTAATTCATCAACCAAGTTCCCCTTTTATCTGAATTTCAAGTTTGTTTGAGACGAGAAGCTTCAAAACTTTCATAGTTTTAGTGGAAAATTGCTCAACGAAAAACAGTTTCAGAAGCAGCAGAAGCAGAGAGAGTTGCAATTTATGGTCACTTCGTTTGGAGAGGAAACTATTTAAACGATTTAAATTGTAATCAGCATTTATCTGATTGCCCTTCTTCCAAAATTCCCTCTAATAGTCTATTAGTTTGTATAGCTAAGCTTTGCAATAATAATCCAACATAAACCAAACGAGAATATGTTTCGGAAATCCGGTTATCGGTCGACACAAAAAAATCCATGGAAAATTTATGGAAAGTTTAAAGGAAATAAATTCAAAATCAGACTACCGAATGCAAGCAAAGCTTCCAAAGTTATGTTAGCAATAAATTTTTAAGGTTTCGTAAAATGTTAAGGAAGCCAAGCTTTGCATTTTCCAAGGCGAGGAAAGTTTCAAATCCATCATGACTTTCCTTTATGCTCCAGTGAGTTTAATGTTGTTCGCAAAAAACGCGTTATAACTATAGTTAACCATCCATCCATCCATCCAACAATGTTTGCACGTACCAAACACACAAAACACTCTAAAGTCGAAATGGATCTGAGATTTTTATGTTCGCTCTAGGATTTTATGTAAGTTTTTATTGTGGCAGCAGCTTCGAATGAAATCATGTTCGACGCTGGCGCAAACTGTTTGAACTTTGATTTTCACGTTCGTCTAGCAATTTGTGACGTCATGTCGTGATTTATAGAACAAAGAGCTTTATTTCAATTAAATTAACGATCAGGAAACGTTCGAAAACTATTGGAGGCTTTTATCGCAAATTAAAAATATTTTTCCGTCTGAAAAACGAGTAGCGAAAAAAGTCTTTTACAAAATCAATCGTTGCGACTGATATTCTTTCTTTTTATTGCGTCATTGGAGGTTTGAAAGTTTCTTTCCTTTTGCTCACGATTTCAAGGCTTCAAGATTATCCTTAAGCTCCAAAACTTTCATTCACAGGCATAAGCATTCTTTTCTCAAAGCCCGTTAAGCAGCCGCCAGATTTGTTTTCTTTTCTGTCACCGTTGAGCGTTGACGTTTGGGTTTTCATGTCGGCTGCTTATTTAGGCGTTTCTGTCATGCTGTTTGTCCTCGCAAGGTAATTGTTGTGTCGACTTAAACTTTTCTTTAGTTGACACAAAGCGAGATTTCAATTACAGCAAGCGAGCATGTTTTCCCTTTTCAGAATGGCTCCTGACGATTGGGAGGCAGGTCATCCTTGCAATCAAGAAGCCGAGGAGTTGGAAAACATTTGGAACATGGTGAGAGGTTAAACTGATCTTAATAGATGATAAAACTTGTCATTTTCAAACAGCACAACTGCATATGGCTGACAATGGGTTCGATAATGGGCCAAGGTTGCGATATTTTACCCAAGTAAGTGTCGATTAGAAAATTCAATCAATCTTCTGCTTCTAATTCAATTTCAAATGACACAATCGACCCTCGTTCACTTTTCCACATTCATCATATTTTCAAACGCCACATGACCGAGCTATGCTCGAATGTAAAGCACGTCAGCCGAATAAAGGAGCAACATAGACACGTATCGAGTTGAGGATTAACGTTAATTGATTTTCTCCTGACAGCGCGACGGTTGGGAAGTGAACGCGTCAAGTGTTTACGTTGATTGAGCTTGTTAACAATGATTTCAATTAATTTATTTCCAGAGGCTTGTCAACACGAATCATCACAGGTCAGAAGGACGAGAACGTTAATGGGAAGGAAAAAAGTATTGAAGCCTTTGATTAATTATAGGAATGTGGTGGTTCTTTGCTCTTATCATGCTTGCTTCGTATACCGCAAACTTGGCAGCTTTTTTGACAATGGAACGAATGGATGCTTCAATTGAGAGCGCCGAAGATTTAGCGAAGCAAAGCAAGATTAAGTATGGAGCTGTTAAAGGCGGGTCAACAATGAAGTTCTTCCAGGACTCCAACTTCTCGACTCATCAACGTATGTGGGCGGCAATGGAAAGTGCGAGACCAAGTGTCTTCACTACAAGTAATGACGAAGGTCGAGAGCGTGTAGCGAAAGGAAAACGACAGTACGCTTTCCTCATGGAATCGACTTCACTTGAATATCTTACGGAGAGAAATTGCGATCTCACTCAAATAGGTCAATGAAATAAATCAGTTTTAATCTGAAGGTTATCTACGTTTCTTCTTTCTTAGGTGGCTTGTTGGATTCAAAAGGATACGGAATAGCGTAAGTCAAACGAAGACTTCTTGAATTCAAACTCGATTCTTTAATTTAATTTTATTTCTTCTCAGTCTTCCATTGAGTAAGTAAAATCATTTCTCCAACCTAAATGTCACGACGACAACGAATCGAAATGTTGATTATAGAATCTCTTCACGGAGAAGAAACCGTCGAAGAATAAACACAAAATCAATTTTCATCACACAAAATAAAGCGAGAATTGCCTTCAATGAACACAAAAAATTGGATTTCTCGTTTTTCAACTTGGAATTCTAAATTTGTTGAAAAATTGCTGTCAAGAAAACAAACGGGAAGTTCGTGATTGACGTCACGACAGACGATGAAAGTTGAGTTTGTTAATAGAAAAAGTTGAAAAGCATAAGTCACGTAAGCATGAAAAGTTTAATCGATGTAGAAAAAGGCTGAGAAGTTTCGTCACGCGATTTTTAACGCAGAACTCTCAAAACTTCTTCCTCTTAAATAATAGAAAACTAGACAATGCAACTAATTCAAACAGAGCTTGAAGCGTTTGTGAGATTCTCAACGGTAACTCACAGAACAGAGAAACTTTGCCGTAAGCAGCGACAGGAGAACTTCAATTACTCTTACAAATTCCCTCTCTAATAATTTTTATTCACATCATCTTGAAGTGTTTTCCTCTTTTCACCGAATGGGAACTTAAACTTATGCGAGAAGATTCTCCACGAAAACTTTGCGGATGAAGATTCTCATTCATCTGACGAGTGTAAAGTTTCCCACGAGTTTCATAAAGCTCTTAAAGTAATGTTCTTAAATGCAAGGTTCAAGAGAGCTGCGCTGACTTCTAGAGCGAGTGGTGCGGAAGCAATTTGAGGTTCAAGCGTTCGGGTCGAGGAAGATGTTATTAAGCTTTTAAAATTTCTTGAGAAATATTTTTATTTTAAGAAAACAATTTTATGCTCGATGATGAAAGCCTTTTCTCCTGCAACACTAAACACGAAATACATAAAGCTTTATTACGCAATCATCATTTTTCCCCAAGCTCGTGCTTTTTTATCGCCGCTCGAAGGTTGAAAATTGTGCTAAATTATTTCATTGGGTTCGTTCTTTTGTGGGAAAAGTCGGCAAGAGTCTTTAAGAAGCCTTTGGTCGATTTATCTAAGTTAAGATAGAAGAAGAAGATGCAACTAAATTGCTTTCGTCGTAACAAACGGAAGCTTCGCAAATGACGTCATAACATAAAGAAAGGTCAAAGGAATGATTATCTTTCGCTCTCTCTCCGATGATAGAGTTGTTTCTTCCGGTCTTTCTTAACAAAATAAAAATCGATCGAGCCAACTGATATCTGAAACTGCTAGAAAGCCATAAATCCAGAGATAGCTCTTACGTGCTGGTTATCGACCGCAATTTATTTTCCACAATCAAACCTTCATTGCAAGAGCTAACTTGAGTAACATTGTGCTAAACTGGTTAATCACGTAGACTCGCCATATCGCACGGCTATCAGTGGAGCGGTTTTAAAGCTTCAAGAGGAAGGAAAGCTCAGCACGCTAAAGGAGAAATGGTGGAAAGGAGGTTCGTTAAACTTATCAAATTACGTCGGCTCGAAGAGTGCTTAATTTAATTTTTCCGCCTTTCCTCGCTCTGCGACTTTTTACTTCTTCGTCTTCTTGTTTGTATTTTTTTCTCTCAGGGAAGTGTCAAGAGGAAGGCTCGTCTGGTGGTGGTGACGATGCGGCCGAACTGGGAATCGGTATGACTTGTGTGATCTAAATTATCTTAAATTGTAATTTTCACAAATCTCTCCCTCGATGCTTCTCTCAGCCAATGTTGGTGGTGTTTTCCTCGTACTCGGCTTTGGATGTCTCTTTGCACTGATTGTGGCGATAATAGAGTTTCTGTGGAACGTGAAAAAGGTCGCGGTTGAAGAGAAGGTAGGGTTGAATGTAAATTCTCGTCCTCGAGCTTCATAAAAGTTGGACCCGCTTTAATATCCAACATGTGCATTATAAATAAAGAGAGTAAAATTTTTCCTTGTTTCTAATTCCAGCTAACGCCATGGGAAGCATTAAAAGCTGAATTATTGTTTGCCGTAAACATCTCAATCGTGACAAAGCCAGTTCACAATCGCTTGTCTGAAGCTGAAAGCCAGAAGTCATCTCCACGTTCTGTAAAATCACGTTCGAGAATTGGATCGGAAGCTAAAATTAGCCTCAAGCCAGAATCTGAGCATAGCGTCAACGTTAGCAAGTCGATAACTGGATTTGCATCTCGCAGCTTGAGCGGAATTAATCGTATCGGAAGAATGTTTGGAAAGAAAAATTCTGACTAAAAAGAGAGAAACTCTTCGCACCCTCTTCGTCTTTCTTTTACTTCCAAGCGCTAATTTACTTACCGCTCATGATGCTGCCGACGACGCGAGATAGAAATCTTCAGTGCTCGAGTTTCGTGTTTTTTTCATTAGAAGATTTTTATGTGTTCCGGAGGCGAAACAATTTCTATCATGTTAATGAGATCACTTCTGGCTTTTACTTCATTAAGAAATTATTATTCATTAAATTTTGTGAGGGCAACAGCCATTAGCACACACGTAATGCGATTAGTTGAAGTGAAAATTGCTCTTGGCAAATGCATGTTTCATAAAATTGCGAGAAGAAACAAAATAATAAAAAAAAGAGTTTGGAAAATGATCTGAGTTTTACTCGCGAGAGAAAATGATCAACGATCGTTCAGAGATTTTCTCGATTAGTTTCGAGTTTTCATCACTGTCGATCGGATGCGTGAAAGAAAATTTTATTTTTAATTAAAAGTGATGAACGAAAGTTTGCGATGAAAATTTGGAACATTTTATTTGCCTTAATCTTGTTTATGTCGTGGCCTTCGTCACAAGCACGTGAAATCATCGTCGGTAAAGTTGGAGTTGTAATCGAATTCCTTGAAAAAAGTGAAAAATTTGTGATATTTTTGGAAAAATTGCGATTTTCACATTTTCTGTGTCGCTGCTCATTTTGCCGCGGGAGAGCCGCTCAGAGAATTTTCGAGTTTTCCCAAAATAAAAAGAAAACAAATTCGACATCGTTGACACAACAAACAAATTTTTCTTCTTCTTCTTTTACCATGTTTTGAGATTTTGGCTTGTAACCAAACACTTTTCTCCTTTAAGGTGGATTGTTTCATGGTGACGACGTTATTTCGCAAATTGCATTCAAATATGGTATCGATCGGATTAACTCTCGACCGCGTAACTTTCAATTGTCGGGGAAGATGGAAATCATTTCGAGAAGTGATAGCTTCAAAGCTCAGCAGATCGGTAACAACATCAAACAACAACATTTTCTTTGAGAAATTGTTCATCAAACGATTTTTTTTAGTTTGCCAGTGGGCGTCTGAAGGTGTCGATCTCATTTTGGGACCAGGATCTATAGCCACTTCGGGTATCGTCGCTGCAGTCGCTGAGAAATATGAAATTCCGCACATCATCTATCACTGGAAAACGAAGCCTTTGCATTGGGAGAAGACAGTTGAGCATACAATGACTTTGAATATGTATCCTGATTCCGATGTCCTTGCTGAAGCTTACGCTAACGTTCTCGTTGATTACACATGGAAGAGTTACACGATTATCTATGAACATAAAGATAATCTAATTAAGTTAAAGGATGTCCTTCAAGTCCACGATCCAAAGTCGTTGCCGATTACTCTGAGAAAACTTGATGATAACTACGGATCGTTGTTAAAGGAAATTCATGCGAGAGGTGAAGTCAACATTGTTCTCGATATCGATTCGGAGAAGATCATTCCGTTTTTGAAAGAAGCGGCAAAGGTGAAAATGCTTGGCGACTACAATAGTTACTTTATAACAAATTTGGATACTCACACTTTGGATCTCAGCGAGATTCATGATTTGACATCGAACATCACTTGCTTGCGAATTGTTGATCCAAACAGCCAAGAATTACAAAATGCAGTTCGGGCTTGGAGGAAAAGCGATGATGCTTCCGACATGACTGAGAAGCAAGTTCCTCACGAAGCTGGTCTTGTCCATGATGCTCTTCAAATTTATTTAAACTCTCTTCAAATCTACGGAGCAGGAACTTTACGTCAAAATCCAGTAACTAGACATAACTGTAGTGAACCGAGAAGAAAGACAAAGTCACATTTCGGTTTTGATTTGGCGAATTTCATGAAAACACAAGAGTACGACGGAATCACGGGAGCAGTTGAGTTCAATCAAATGGCCCCAAACAAAGGAAGTCGAACTCAATTTAAAATAGAAATCCTGGAACTTTCAAGGGGAAGCTTCAGTAAAATCGGCTACTGGGATCCAACAGATAAAGTGAAATATGATCGAGAGCTACAAGATCCCGAAGCGCAATTGATCGAAGCAATTCAACATAAAAGATTTCAGATTGTTGTGAAGTTCGGTGAGCCTTTTCTTAAAGAGCGAGAGAACAAAGAAGGGATTTTACTTGAAGGAAACGCTCGCTATGAAGGATACGTTGTCGATCTAATCAACAGAATGCAGCAAAACTTGAAGTTCAAATATGATCTTGAAGTTGTTCCTGACGGTCAATACGGTAACGAAAGCTTTTCTCTATCTTTCCTGATAAAAATTTCAAATAATTTATTTTTAGGTTCACTCAATCCGATAACAAAAAAATGGAATGGAATGGTTCGTCATTTGCTTGAAAGAAAAGCTGATTTGGCAATCGGTGACTTGACAATTACCTACGAGCGGAAGACGGCAGTTGATTTTACGAGTCCATTCATGAGTCTTGGCATTGGAATTTTGTACTATTCGCCACCGCAGAAAGAAACAAACTTGTTCTCCTTTCTTGATCCGTTCACTGTTGAAGTTTGGCTTTATACTGGATTAGCTTACTTTGGTGTCTCTGTTCTCGTGTTTATCCTATCACGTATTAACAATGATGACTGGGAATCAGCTCATCCCTGCATCCAACAACCCGAGGAAGTCGAAAGTATTTGGAACATTCTAAATTGTGTTTGGCTGGCAATGGGTTCAATCATGGGACAAGGTTGCGACATTCTGCCGAAGTGAGATAAAGATGAGTTTGCTTTCTGGTAAGAAAAAGTAATTTTCGTTATTTTTTTCTTCGCAGGGGATCGAGTACGAGGTTGAGACTAAAACTTTTTGTTTGCTTCCTTCCGATGGAGCTTTTTGATGAGATAAACTTTTTTTCAGAATCGTGGCTGGAATGTGGTGGTTCTTTGCTCTCATTATGCTTGCTTCTTACACGGCTAACCTCGCTGCGTTTCTAACAGAAAATCGATTGACGAGTTCTATCGAAGGAGCCGAAGATTTAGCGAAGCAAAACAAAATTAAGTATGGCGCTCTCGTTGGAGGATCCACAATTAGATTCTTCCAGGAATCGAACTTCTCAACGTATCAACGAATGTGGGCGGCGATGGAGAGCAACGGAGACATCGTTCACACCAAATCGAACATTGAAGGAGTCGCTCGAGTGTTAAAAGAAAGCGGAAATTATGCATATTTGATAGAATCTGTGCCAATGGAGTATCAAACGAACAGAGATTGCAGACTCATGCAAGTCGGTGAGCTTCTCGACAGCAAAGGCTATGGAATTGCTCTTCCAATAAGTGAGATAACAACTTAACATGTTGAAAACATGTTAAACTAGATTTATGTTTCTTTGTAGACTCACCGTACCGTAAAGCGTTCAGCGAGCAAATCCTGAAACTTTCCGAGAGCGGAATCTTGAACGATTTGAAAAACAAGTGGTGGAAATCCAATATAAGTAAGACAGACGAGTTCTACATGAAGCATTCCAGATTTATTTTCTTCTTTTTGACTTTCAGCTTGTAATGATAATAAACCTCACGACGATTTGGGCATCGGGAACGTTGGTGGTGTTTTCCTTGTCCTTACTGGTGGCTGCTTTGTGGCATTTGTGATTGCACTGATGGAGTTTTTGTGGAACGTCGAGAAGATTGCAATCGAGGAAAAGGCAATCATCCTTATTCTCATCGCTCGTTTCACAACTTATCGCTCGTTTTTCTCTGCAATCAATTTCAGATTTCACCGTGGGATGCATTTAAATCGGAAATATCATTTGCTTTCAACATTTGGATCGTAACGAAGCCAGTTCGTTCGAAATCGAGTGAGCTCGTGAGTCGAAAGTCGACTCCGCCCCGCTCGTTGAAATCACGCTCACGTTATGGATCGGAAACGAGAAGCTTCAAGAACAAATCAACTCGCAGCTTGAATTTCGATGACCCTGCTAACTCCAGAAGTTTATTAAATTTGAATTGAATGGAGAACAACTGAATGTAGCTTCGCAAATTTTGCAATAAATGTTTGGAATTTAATTTCTAATGAGTTTTCTTTTCCACTCTCGATCGAGATAGAAAATTTGCCTCCGGAATTTAAGTCGTTAAAGTTTTCCCTTCGAATTATTGTTTGCGATTGTGCTCGGACACGTTAAAACAAAAAAGTCTGCTCCTTCCTGCCCGCAAAAAACTATTACGCCATGTGGCGTGCATTTGAGTCCGAGAAACAAATGAATAAATAAATCAAGAGTTTTTTTTGCTTGGAGCTCCCGGATCTGATATTAAAATAAACCCAACAAAATAGAAATGCGACCTAAAATGAATAATTGCAACTCGTTTGCTTATCAAAAATTCCAAGCACAACTTTCATCCTTGCGGATATTTTTTTCCAAGCACAAAACATGACATTAATTTATTCATATCATGAACAAAGCAAAAGAGAGTGAGAACGAACAACGCTCATCTATTGGAGTTTAATTAAGCGGACACTGTAGGGAGGACGAGAGGACAGTGACAGCAGCTGTTGTTCTAGGAGCTTTCAACGAAAACATGGACTTGATTCGAAAACTGTCAACACTTCAAGCGAAGGAATGAAAAATCTCGCCTGAGTTTGATGCACAAAAAAAAGTCACAAGCGAGTGATGTTTTTGATGATTTGAGCGACGTCCGTCTAGAGAAGAGTGTTTTTTCGTGACGATTTGAAATAGCAGAAATATTTTTATTTCGCATTCCGCTCACAAGTTGGAACCTAATTTATATTAATTAGAGCGCCTCATAAATTTCTCTTCGCCTCATCGCTTCGCAAACGGAACATTGAAAACAAACTGATATTGATTATTAATTTGAGTCGATTCAAAAAGCAGTTTCGTCCTGGAAAGGAAATGAGATTGCTGCTAATTGAATAAAAATTGCAAACGAGAAAATCCTGGGAAATATTTTTATTTATTTTTCACTTCAATTGAACAGCAATGTGATAAACCCGCACTGACCATCAGTTAATTAATGATTGTGGAAATATTTGCTTAATTGCAATTTGCGCGGGCTCATACCAATCCCACCGTCATTTCGATTTAACTACTCTTGATGAGTCGCTCTGTAGCAATTAGAGCTCGGTTCGTGAGACATGGAAATTAAAATTCTACGTTTTATGTTCAACATTTGAAGTAAAACTTTTTTCGCAGACAAAGAAGAGATAAAATAAAGAAAGAAAAGTAAAATGTGATCAAAGTTTTGTTCGTTTACAATTCGCTCTTGGTGTCGAAATATTTCTCCAACGTCTTGAGCATTTCTTTTGGCGAGGTTGTTGGAGCATAACGTTCGACAGGCTTTCCATTCTTGTCAACAATGAACTTTGTGAAGTTCCACTTGATGGCATCAAACAAAGTCCCACCTTGCTCCTTCTTCAAGTACTTGTACAACGGATGAGAGTCCTTTCCGTTGACGTCAATTTTCTCAAACAAGTCGAAGTTAACCTTATGGTCCTTTGCAAAGCATTGAATCTCTTCAGCATCGCCAGGTTCCTGGTGACCGAATTGGTTACATGGAAAGGCGAGAATACGTAAACCTGCGGGGAAACGAAACGAACATATTGAATAAATTGGATAATAAATCATGAAAGCTGTTACGATTTTTCTGCTCGAGCTTGCAGCGTAATCGTCTCAGCAGTAATCCACCAGAACAAATTCGGAGAATATTTGAGTTTTTTTCCGCGACAAGCAGGATTTATTTTTAATCTAACTTTGGAACGAGAAAGACTTTTTTCTAAAGCGACACTTTTCCTCTTTGAACTTGCGGGTCATTAATAATTGAGTCGATCGCAAAATAAATCGCGAATGCCCCGAGTCGCTCGATAACTCACTTTGTGTCAAGCTTCAAAGTAACTTCAGGAACTGAATTTTACGTTTTCCCGCTCAGTGATTAATTGAATTCTGATGAACCTTTCCGATAAAGTTTAATTTTTTGTTTTCTCAGCTCGCACTTCCCTTGCGGGAAAAGGACGACGACGACGGATTGGCAGAACGTGTCGAGTAATTAAAAAAGGTGATCGTAAAAGATTCGCCGGGAATATTGTACTTTAATTGCGAAGCCGGCTCCGCGTGCAAAAACGTTCAAACTTTTATTTATGTTTAATTGCTTAAGCATGCTTCTATTCGACGTCGACTCTAAATAAGCTTTTATCTTTCTTGCTTTTAAAGACCTTTCGCTTTATATTCGGTAACAGAGAAATCTCCTTTTTGTTCTAAAAGAATTTCACTTCGGTAAGCAGAAATCTATAAAAAAAAAGCTTTTTGTTGTTAATCGCAGCTTTGTTGGTGTGGCTGTTGAGTGGAGGTGTCGATTGACATTGAAGAATTTAGAATTCTTGTCTGCACCTGCTTTAGCCGAGAAAGTTCGCTAGTAGACTTTTGACTTTTATTACGGTACGAAGAAAATTTCTCACAGATAAAAAGAAAACTCGTTAACTTTTCCTCCAACGTTTTATTCTTGAATTATCTTTGGCAAAGTTTCATCAAACTTTAGCAACAATGACGATGTTGACGATCGACTTAAAAGTACTTTTCGAGATTCATCTGTTTTGGTGAAGTTGTTGGCGCATGACGTTCAACTGGCTTTCCCTCCTTGTCGACAATGAATTTGGTGAAATTCCATTTGATAGCGTCAAAGAGCATTCCTCCTTGTTGCTTCTTCAAGAAAACCCACAATGGATGAGCATCTTTTCCGTTGATATCGATCTTCTCGAATAAGTCAAATTGGACTTTGCGATCACGAGCGAAACATTGAATCTCTTCAGAGTTGCCTGGCTCCTGATGATTAAACTGATCACAAGGAAAAGCGAGTACGCGAAGACCTGTCAAGTGAGAAACCTCAAAGTTACAAAGAGACAATCTTTCACTAAGCAAAAGTAAATCATAACAAAGCTCACTCAAAACACATTCAAAATTATGAGAAAAAGCAAGAAATGAAACTCGGTTGATAAATCTCTGCAACTTATCTACCCAAAACAATTTTCTTCTTCCTGTCTCCCCGGAAAATGACAATTTAGTAAAGAAAAACGAAGAGATTTCTCAGCAACAAAAAGTAAATGAGACGCGAAACACGACAAAATTATTCAATGTGAAAAATGAGTTCAATTTAAGGGAACGATGAGCGAAGAATATGAAAAACTCTTTAAGCAAACACCGAAGCTTTTTCTCGCAATCAGCCTGAAGAAGTTTTGCTCCGGAAGCGCTTTGCTCCTTTGTTCAAATAACTCGCTTCAGGTGTTCACTGTACCCCGCCGGCAAATGAAAATCGTTTTCGCTATGATGAATTCACGCTTCATCGTTTCCACTCGACGCCGTCATAATGATGATGATGCTGGTGATTTATATCGCAAAGCTTGTAATATTTGAAAGAAGCAATTTTTTATGTCGTTCACCGGTGAGGGCAAAATTAAAACTCGTCATACGCAGGAATGAATCTAGCATCGTTTGATTTAAATCGCTGAGTCTTCATGAACTCTTGAGCTTTAATGTTATTTCTTCGTTATCGTTGAAACGACTTTTTATTGAGTTAGGAAAATGTGAAACAGATAAATTTGGAACTTTCTTCGAACACAGAGAAACTCGCTTGTTCCTGTCTCTCTCTCTTACTCTGAGATTCATTTTTCGTTAAAAATTTATTTTTTCATGGATGCGAAATTCTCCCGGGCGAGGTAGAGCTGTTTTTAAAATTTTAGAATCTTACAGAAGGGAGTCAGATGTTTCATATCTGAGTCCACAGCTGAACTTTACCAAATCGCGGGATTTATGAGCGTTGGTGTCGTAAAAGAACAGTCGTATAAAGCGATTATCATGCAACGAATTATAATAAAAGCCTTTCGCATGAAATAAAATCAACGACAGCTTTCGTGGAATTATTTTGTAATATAATTTCTCTAGCACGAAAGAATGTTTAACCGAATCAAATTTCATTGTCGATGCATAATTAAGAGAATGAAACGAATTTTCTTATTCAAATACGAAGATCAAGTCTGAATGAACAAATAGACTTTGAATAAGTGAATAAATTTTCGTTCAGTATCGTGTGTAAAATGAAGTGCAAACAAACAAGCAAATTCGACAGGTAGCACGAGTTAGGAAGTTTATCAGAAGACGCGATGATAATATCGTTGTTCGCACCTGGCACAATGCGATTAGACTTTTCTTTCGACAGCATCTTTTGTTAGGATTACGTTTGAGGAAGAGGGAGGTAAGAGCATTGAATTTCGATTGAACGCGCACGCGATTTGTTCTGGCGGATGTCATGGAAAATAATACTTGAATACTCGTAACTCAACCGTTTATCATGCAATTTTAAACCAACAACAAGCTTTTACCTTTAGACTCAGCATACTGATCATAGAGCTCGTTCAATTCAGCGTAGTGCTTAGCGGTGTAGCCACACTTGGAAGCAACGTTAACGATAATGAGAACGTGGCCACGATATTTTTCCAAGCTCACATCATTCCCTTTGATGTCTTTTACGTTAAACTCATAAACCGACTGAGCGGTTTCTGGATTGCCTTGATTTGCTGCTGCCATGACGCTGCAAAGAAACAAAAAGAAAAATGGAAATTTTATTCAAAATGATTTTCTTATGCTGCATGTAATCCAAGATTTGCATATAAATCAAAAGAAGAAAGGAGGCATCCGTTCGAGGCGAGAGCTCAAACGATAGGATAGCTTTATTGTTTTTTCATCTTTCTCTCTATTCGCGGTTAAAAGACTCGAGAAGCTTCAACACTCAGCGTGCACCTTGTGAATGAAAAACTTTTCGCATTTATTTTTTCCTTGGCGAAGGATTTTCCTTCTGTAACTTCATTTTCTACATCAGATAGAGTGAAAAATCTCATCGCAGGCAATTTACTCCCACTCCTCTATGCCAAGGCTTATTTATCTTTTTCTCCGCATAAATTATAAAGTGGAAAACGGAATGTTTTCAAAACATTTTTCAACACAAGAGAGTTTTTCCGCTTCTTCTTTTATGTTGCCTAGCGTTATGACTGCCTTTCCGCTCTATTATCTCTGTTCTCGGCTTCGTATTTCCCAACTCGCTGCGCTTCCGTTGCTTTTCATTTCCATGCCGAGATCATAAATCAATCAGTTGACGGTTGGGTAATAAAGAGGCGAATAAATTCGTGGCTGAGATGAATGCTTATTAACTTTTTCCTCTCCCGCTAAGTTCAGATTCGATTGAAGAAGCTTATTTCTGTATTCCCTTAGTTATCAATCACACTTCTAGATCTCATCGGGAATAAATAAATTCAACTCACAGTTTGTTTTAGGAGAATCGAAAATATTTTACTTTTCACACGAACGACTGATTTTGCACTGCGAGAAGCTTCAAACAATTTACTGAAAGAAGCGAGTCATCGCACTTGAAACGAATTTCAAAGTTCAGTGCGGAGATTAGAAGACTTTTAGGCAATTTGTTATCAGTAGAGTCGAATTCGTCGAGTCATCCTCCGAACACAAACAGCTGCAGAAAATAATTTCGTTTCATCGATTTTATTTTATGTGACGCTGCGATGGCTGAGCCAATGAGAGATAAAAATAAATGAAAGCTAAACATTCAATTAAACTCAGTTAGCCCAAAGCAAGTTCTTTCCATTTTCTATCTGAACATTCCGTTTTGCCTGTAGATGAGATTCTTGTTTGCTCGACCGTTTTATAGAATTTTTTTAGGAACAGAAAAAGGCATGAAATGAGCTTTGACCAATTCTGATCAGACTGGCAAAGTTGGCAGATTGTGAGCCGAGAACGAAATGAGACGAAGACAAATATTTACGAATTCTGATTGTACTTAAACTTCGAGCGGAGTTGAATTGCTAATGAATTCCAGAGTAAGAAGCGAAATTAAACTGTCGCTCGAGAAATAAGGACTTGACGTGACTGCTTAAGTGTCGACTAAAGGAATAGACAAATACGTTGACTCATTTTAATTTTATCTTATCTCATTTCTTCTCTTTGTAAACTACTGTAGATTACGACGATAAACTTCGAATGAGTTCTGGGCCTTGTTTGAATGAGGGTTCTTTAAATTTATGACGACATGATATGAACTAGGATAGTCACAAAATTAAGAGACCCGTCCAATCTTCTGATGAAGATAACGAATGAAATTTCGAGTTTGCTTTTGACTCTCAATCTTTTTTCTTTTAAATGAAAACTTTTGAACGTCAGGTAGAACAAAATAAAAGTTTCATTTAATATAGATCTAATTCAGTTGAGATTGACATGGGAACCCGACAAGTGCTTTTGATATCTGAAGTTCCATTCTCTCCTCGGGGAATGAAAGCTCGAAATTGAATATGCAAACGTATAAAGCGAACTGCGTGTAGTTTGAACAAAGAAATAAAAGTGCCAAATGGAAATTGCATAGCAAACATTCGAGATAATTCAGCTTGACTGTAATAGACAAACAAGCGGACGACAAAAGTAGTCGCAGTGGGAGCCAATGACGGTGTTCTTCAAATAGCTCTCGAGAGTTTTTTTTATTTGCACCCCCGAAAGAATACAAGAATGAAGCAGTTCAATGACGAACTTATTGAAACGCTTTTCATCCTCTTTGAAGGAGATACTCAAACATGATTTTCTCAATTCGTATGAAAATCCCCAAAAGCATGAAAAGAAAGCAAACAGAAGGATAATCGACTGAACGTGCAGTGGAAGTACTTTCAGTATTGAACTATCTGATTCCTCGGAAGAGACGAGAGAAGAATTTCTTTGCGAATTTATTCCTCCCCCACTTGAAAAAGCTTCACTGCTTTTAAATTATGTGCGAATAAAATTGTCGGAACGGAAGGAGCGATATATTTCGATGCAATTTGAGCATCAATATTGTCAATAAATTATTTATAGCAATTCACGTCTCTCTCTCTCTCTTTCTCTCTAGAGGTTAAATTACTGAGAATTAATATAAATCAGTTTCATTAGCTGTTGGCTTAAGGGAATAAATTTCCATGATTAATATCTGAATAATATTGCTTTGAAATTTCACAGATTCTGAGATTATTACACTCAAATTGAATTGAGTTCACTTATTCGAATCCTTTCAATTTATGTGGCATGAACTGAACGATGAAAATAGTTTCGTGAATACCTGGAGGGATTTTCTAATCGTCGAACAAAGTTGAAATAACTTTTATGCATGATTTCAATGTTCTAGAGAAAATCTACAAACTCACACGTCACTTACCTCGAGCTGGAGATTAAACGAAAAGCCAACACCGCAGATCCAATGAGACTGATGGATTTCGAAAGTGACGTGTAGATCATGACTAAAAGAGGATTTCTATTTTGACCAAAAGCCACAATAATTCATAGAATGAATCGATTGTACAATACGTACATGATGACATTGAAGCAGATTCCCAATAACCGAAAATGAAAAGAATGAGAAGGATAGACGTTAAAAATAAAACTAATTAAAAATAAAGAACAGAGATTAGACAAAAGTTGTAGTAAATCAAACAAAGACAATTTGAGCTTGTATCAAGTTTAATTAAAAGTTTGTCATTGACGTGTTTCCGTTTTGTTATCGTAAATTGCTCAAGCGAGAGGAGACCTCGCTTGCACAACTCGAAGCTTCAGTTATCAAACTTGTTCTACTCGAAGTGCGAGCAAACGGTTTTGAATTATGAGGTCGACCCATGTTTACACGTCTAGGACTTTCTTGCGCTTGGGTTGCTCCGTCTAGGGGAATCGAAACTGTAATCTTTCTATCAAGGCAAGAACAGTTTTGAAGATTTAAACGAATAAATCACGAGAGACAGTTCAGCCGAAAATTGTTTAACGGAAGGGAAAGGCAAAAAGGGAAATCGAAAGGTTCAAAGCTTAAACGTTTAATTGTCACTCTTTTCCAATGGAAGCAACACGATTCAAGCATCTTGACACTTAAATTAACTGGTGTCGCAGAACTTTATCCTCTCGTCCAATTTAACTTCAAAAAGTTCAAAAAAAGTGCAGCATCGACTCGAAATAATAATAAAAAAGCTCTAATAGCAACTCGGGGAAAACTTTTTTCAACATAAAAAGTCTTTCAAACTCTCAGTCTCGATGTTCTTGCTCATTACTCTCAATTTATGTCACAAAACGAAACTAAAACTTTATGGCAGATCATAATTCACCATAAATACGTCGTTCGCTAGGATTAAATTGGACAAAATTTAAATCAATTTCTGCTTTCTCTTAGCGCTGTCATGGCTCGACTCGGAAATAAAAAGTTTTATAAATGAAAAAAGTTTCAGTTTTTGTTTGCTCGGCCGAAAATGTGTCTCTGAAGAATTTTCTGAATAAAAATGAGTGTCGTGTCGAATTTGTTATTTTTCGAGAGCTTTCTCCATTTAGAGTCTGAAATGTTGGTCCCTTTGACTCACTCTCCATCGCATGAAGATCAATTTGTACCGAAATTTAAGCGAGTTTTAGTTCGGGACTGACGTGAAAGCTTTTAACTGGAAAACTTTTTTCCCCAAACTCATTTCACGACCCCAGCAAATATCGGTTCATGTGTGATTACTTCAAAAGAGTCATGGCGTTATAGAAGCTCGCATGAGTTCAGTTCACAGTCAACCAAACAGACGAATCGAGCTAATTAATTCAATTAGATGGAACTGATAAATTGGCAAAGCATTCATTTTATCGATTCCCCAATAACATTCATCGTCTAATTTTCTCCATCAAAGCTTATTTCTCCTCATCTCGTTCCATTTGCGCCAGCCCACGCCGAGCGAGAGAAAAACAGAAATCTGAAATGTGAAGACAGGCAGTGATTCGGCACAAAACGAACTTCACTCTCGTGACAACTTTACCGCATTAAAAAAAGATTTCAGATTTCATCCTTCTCTGCTATCGTCAGCACAATTCGAAAATTGTTTCGGGCAAAGTTTGATATCGCGTCGTATTAAAAGGAATTAAATTTTAAATCGGATGTGACCTCAATAACTTTTAAGGGAGGAAACCGTTGGTACCAACGACATCAAAGACTTACGAAACGTCTAATCCACTTCGTGTATTGTGTTTGACAACTTTTTCCTGCTTGAGACTGAAGAGGTTGCTATCATCTGGTTTTTATGTGCAGCCGAATGTTATAGTCATTTGCCAGCTGTTAAGCCGGCTTCTTCAATTTCTTTATTCGTCTCCTCCCTCGAGCCCTCGAGTGAGAGACCGCTTATGTGCTACAAAAAGTTTCTTTTTCTTTTCATGATCTAAACTCAATTAAACTTTATTCACATAAAGGAAACGGTTTCCTTACCTCAACAACAGTTTACCGATTTGAAGTTGGAAAGATAGAAATATTTAAATTCAGAGCAGATCAAAGTCTTGCCCAACTTTTAGTTGAGGTAGAAGCTTAAAGTTCTATTATTATATGTTCATAACCATAACTATTTTGCGATAGGTCGTCAAGGAGATAAAAGCTTCAATCACCTGCTGATTTCTCTCATACCACAAAAGTATATAAGTAGCACGCATAATGCCAACGAATTCCCTTCTCCCTCGGCTTGACAATGATGTGAACTGAATGTTCGAGGAACCGCTTTCAAAAGAGTTAGCTTAATGTTTCCTTTTTATTCAATTATGCAAAAAGCTTGTTCGCTTTCTCGCTTTATGCGGGTAAAGGGTTTCAAAAATAAAAGCTTTTCCCCTTCGATTTTCACCAACAAGCAAATACTTTAATTCATAACTTGCTAGCACACGGTGGAAGATTCGAGTTCGCTGAATTGTGCTCGTGTGTGTCACGGCTCAATGAACGGTGCTGCATAATTTGTTTACTGAAAAAGAAGAATCGGAAAAGATAAAAAGGAATTGTCGTCGGTTGCCCCTGCTTTGACTTTAATCAATTTATTTATCGCCTCAGAAAGCTGTTCCTCTTTTATCATTAGAGTACATAGCAAACAAGGCAAAGAAAGCGGCAATCAATAGCTGGTGGCATATTCCATGTCCCCGAAGAGCCTTTGCCTTTCGACAATCCAACATTTCCATACACGCACTTCGCACATATGTCGACAATGTATACAGACGAATATTTACTTTCTCTTCATTTCCTTGCGAGCACATAAGAAGAAGCTAATGTTCGCATAATGGGACATGAAAGCTTGAAAGCTTTTCGATCGGAAACGGCATTTCTTGACAGATTCAGACCGATGAAACTTCCCGACATGGAGAGTTGGATGAAAAGAAGCGAAGCGTAGTTCGAATATTTCATGAACACAACGTAAGCCTACGACAAATTATTGATCGGATCGGGATGCTGCGCATGATGGGCAGACAAGCGAGCGAGCGAGTAAAATCAGCAGTGAAGAGAAATTTTCTTTCCTTCCTCATATCTCGGCTATTCTCAAGCTGTGAAGCGAGAACTGTGCGCTTGCACACAGTAAAACATGTTGATGATGGAAGTGAAAGCAACACATCATCTTCTTCCCGACGTCGACCCGCTCTCTCTCTCTCTCTCTCTCGTGGTGGAGCCGAACATTTCTCCCGCTAGTTTCTGGTGTTTGTAGCTTGTAACAAACGACCAGAAAATTGTAAAGTTACTGCAACTTCTACGCTCGCTCTCATTCTCGTGGCGGTTAAACGAGAAAGCTTCGTGTCACACATGCGTAGAAAGAGTCAACGGAGAATCTCGAAAAAGATTTCTTCAAACGGAGGAAAATTTTCACTTCTATCGAAATTAGTTGCGAATAAGGCGCGATTGCTTCTAGTTATTAATCCGCAGAAATAAAATTATCAGCATCCATCATAGACAATTCACAGTTGTTAGAAGGAAAAGTCATCGAAGTCTCATTAGCATTTGCTTGCTTGCTTTCTCAATCAACTCACTGTTGCACTCATAGTCTTCAGTGATATTCAGCTTTTCATTCAATTTCTCCCTTTTCGGCACAAACGCGAAAAGAAAGCAAGCATAAGTATACAGGAATTCTTTATCGTGGTGTGTGCGATATTATATACAAAAAAAAAATAAAAGAACGAGATTTCGTGTGGAAGTGAAAGGCGAACGAGGAAAAATTGCGATGCAAATCTAAGTCAAGAAGAAGAGACGCTTAGAAGGAATTAAAGGGTTCACACGGAAGGCAAAGGGTCCTTTCAAAGGGAAAAAGGGACAGAAACCAAATAAATAAATTTCTTGTGTGAATTTGAGAGACTTGAACGAATCAAAATGAGTGACTTTCCGGCTATTCTCGAGCTGAACGTTGGCGGAGTTCACTACACAACAAAACTTAAAACTCTCCTTAGTGAGCCAAACACATTACTCCACGAAATCTTCTCGGGGAAAGCAAGCGACGTGACCAAAGATGCCAAAGGACGTGTTTTCATTGACCGGGATGGTGTTTTGTTTCGCTACATTTTGGATTACTTAAGGGACTCAGCCATATCATTACCGGATGGATTCCGTGAGAGCGAACGTCTCAAGAAGGAAGCCGAACATTTTCGATTACAAGGCTTGACGAAAACTCTCAATCAGCTGGCCGAGAGTCGACAGCCTGGTTGCGTTACAGTCGGATACCGTGGCAGTTTTCAATTTGGAAAAGATGGATTGGCTGATGTCAAGTTCAGGAAGCTTTCGCGTTTGTTAATCTGCGGTCGTGTAGCAATTTGTCGTGAAGTGTTTGGTGATACATTGAATGAGTCACGAGATCCCGATCATGGTGGCCCTGACCGATACACGTCGCGGTTCTTCTTAAAGCATACTTTCATTGAGCAAGCATTTGATATGCTTCAGGAGAATGGATTCCGCTTAGCAGGAAGTTGCGGCTCAGGCACATCTGGATCGTCTGGCGATCTTAAGCCTGGAGTTGATTCCGAAGAAAATCGATGGAATCATTATAACGAATTCGTTTTCATTCGAGACTAAAGTGGTATATAAGTAATTGTGGAGTGCTCTCGTTCCACTTACTTCCAACTTTGACATTTCTTCTCATCATCATCCCACCGTCATTTTGTAAGGAAGCAACAGATTTCAACTGTTAAGTGTGTAAATTGTGCGGAATCAGAGAAAGATACAAATGCATGAGACAACGAGAGAAGAAGGAGAAAAAAGTTATATGCGATCGATAAACTTCCCATTTTAATCATCAGACCGTCGACGTGAAATTGTGAATCAAGAATGGAAGCCAAGCAGTTAGAGTAAGCAAGTTTTCATGTTAAGCTTTTCGTTGCAAATTGATGTGAATGAAGTTGATGATACATTTTCATGAGCAAACTCTCGCGGAGGAGAATAAAAGTTCTTACGAGATAACAATTTAATTGACAAGGCTTTGCTCCGTAAATTATTTCTCGCTTCAAACTCGAGTGATTCAAGTTGTAAGCCGAAGTGAAACAGCGAGTGGATTAACTCGATTATGGAAACTTTTGATAATTTGAAATTTTAATTAGTTTTTAAGTTAAAGTTTCCGAACTAGCGCGTTTATCATGTTTGTGCTATAAGTCATTAAAATATTCCTTCTCGCTCTGTTTTTAAACGCTGATGGCGGCTCATCGCTGTAGAGTTTATTAAATGCCAACTCGAGCATGAGAACAAAAAGTTTCAAGCGTTTTTCGTTTTTTTCCGGCACGAGGCAATCTTTTCAAAAGTCAAATTTGAAGAAGCAATGTTTATGTTTATTGAGTAACTTTTCCAAATGAGAAAAACTTTTCATTTTGGGAATGGTTGCGAGTAACGTCTGTAAAGTTTCGGGGTCCGAGTACCAAGGGATGAAGAAGACACTTAAGAAGCCTCCTTCGATGTGTATTCAAGTTTGTTTGAAAGCCTTGCGATAAAAGCTGCCGAGAGTCAATAGAAAGTTTCAAACTGAAAACTCATAAAGAAAATGTTTGATAAAGTAAAGAAAACGGAGAAAACCATTCACTCTAACGAGAAATATCCTACCAAGTAATGATTACCAACCAGAGTAGATCAGAAATTAGTTGAAAATATTTTTTAAGCTAAAGCAATTTATCAGAAAATAGAAATGAACAAACATTAAAACGATGAAAGTGAGAATACAATCCATTAGACAATTTCCGAGAAACTTATAAGAGTCAAGCACTTAATAGTCGAGGAAGAGGAACATTAAAAGTAGCTTCACTTTTGCCCTTAAATCTCTCTATCACTCATCGCGTCATATTCATGAAAGCAGAAAAATATCAAATATTCATCGACACACGGAAGGCGAGTGTTGCGAATATTATGAAAGAAGGGAATGTAGAGCATGATCGTGCGAATAATTGATGAGTACGATGAGTGAATGTTAATTATTTGCCAATCTCTGATATTCAAGTAGTAAACGGTTTGTGATAAAAACTGAACGAGAATGAAAATGGTTTCTCAGTTTCATGGAAAAGCAAAGCGATTTTGTTGTTTACGATCATTGAATTATGTAGCCGAGACCTTCCCTCTGTCTTCATTCAGGAATGTGTTTGTGGAAATGACATAAGAGAAATAGGAGAATAGCGTTACAAGGCAAAACAAAGAAATCCGGAAAATATGCTTTAGATATCGATCAGACATTAAATGTCATAAGCTAATGTCGCGCAATGCTTTTGATCCTTTGATTGAATTTCCCGTTTGGGTTATTTTTAAAACACGATCGAACATCAAAAATAAATGAAATAAATTACAAAGCGATTAAAACTTACAACGACGATATCAGCAATTATTCGGGAAAACGATAAAATCGATTTGCGGTTATGAGCAAAGAATTATTTCTGATCGAAGTTATGAGAGGAAAAATTTTAATTAAATTCTTCCGCAAAAAGTATTTTACGACTGAAAATTACTAAGGCAAACAGATGAAATACCGAACGAAAGATATCATTAAAGTAAGACAAATTCCTTGGGACGAGAAATGAATAAGAAAAAGAGCTTAAACTTATATTGAATGAAGCGAGAAATAGAAAATTGAAAATTCCAAACATTTTCCCTGTTCATTTCAAAAAACGACTCTTCATAGAAGAGACAGAGAATTTATTTCTTTCGTTCTTTCTTGCCATGTGATAAATGAGAGTAGAGAAGTATTAAGGAGAATTATCATAATTTATCAGAAAAGGAAATTCACGTTTTTCACACGCTCAAGCGATTTCTATTCGTCATAATTCCACTTATTTCGAGAGCATTCATGAAAGGGAATTTATCAATAAGAGGAAAAGTTGAGAGGAGAAATGGTTAAGCTGGAAAGTTTCTTTGGCAAAAGGTTATTCGATTCGAATCCAAAAAGTTTTTTTTTCCTTTTTTTATCGCCACAAATAGAAAATCAGTTTAGAAAAGTTTACTTTCTTCTAAGCAAGCACAAAGAAATCAAAAGGAAGGAAAATTAAATGAGAAAAGTATAAACAGAGAAATAAAGTTTTTCCCCCAAAATTTGGAAGAGTTTTTGCGGCGATTATCTAAGGAAATGAAAAGTTAAGAGCAATTTTCAACTTGTTAATTCTTCAAGTGAGCAAAAAAGGTTTTCTCGTCGATAGAAGGGTTTTATTTGTGAAACTTTCAACTGCAGATCGATGTTCTCAAGAGTTATCGCTCTAGAAGCTTGAAACAAGAATAATTTACGAAATTTTCTTTACGACCAAGGTAAACACATTAATTCGTCGTTTCATAGCTTATTCGTTTCAACACGCGAGATCGCTGACACGTGAAAATGATTTTAATGGAAAATCGAAGCTAAGACTCATTTAATTACTCGCCGAAATCACGTAAACACTGAGGCTCCTCGTTTAATCAGCAGTTGCAAATGGTAAAACTACTATAGAGTGTAAATAAACAGAACTCAATTACTTCGAAACAGATTTACCAGGCCGTACCGAGAGCAGCTTCATAAACAGGAGCAAACAGACGGATTTCGCCAAAAGGGGAGGTTTCATTCACTGAATCTTTCCGCGTCGAGCAACGCAAACAAAGAAAGCAAAAAAAAAAGTTATAAACCACTCGTGGAAAATATTTGACGAGACTTTTCATCAGATGAAAACTCATTTTTCTCTTCTTCTCTCAAGGCTGATGTGTAAACGTTACAGAATTTGAAGTAAAAATAAACAAAAAAGAATCTCAAATCATCATCTGAATAACATCTTTCTGAATAAATGTTAGCAAAATGAAGAACTAGCATATTTTAGTGAAAACATTAAAAATTGTAAGTCTCAGAGCGTAAAGCGGAAGCAAACATTTAGCACAAACGCATCATGAACTCATTAAGAAAAAGAAAAAAAATATTGAAAAAAGATCAAACACAATCTTAACATAAACTTTAAACGACCAAGAAAGCAAAATGAATTCTATTCGTTCATGTTAACCGACGGGCGGTTACAAAAAAATCCAAAAACGGACAGAAATGAAAATTAAATTGTATATTGTTTTAAGAAATAAGTTGAAAAGAGAAAACTGTTGTTAAATAAGAGTAAAAGGAAAATCTTTCTCCAAAAAAAATGTTCCAGATAAAAAGAAAAATGAAAATGAATAAAAAAACTATTTCTCGTTTAACCTTAACATTGAATTGTTTCCTTTCCTTGTTCGTTCTTCTATTTATTCAAGATAACGAAAAGCTCGAGTATGTACGGTAACATGAACACAGCATGAAGCATTTGGAGTGAAAATGTTGCAGCACATCAGTTGACTACAACTCTAACGAATCTGCGGAAACTTTTCGAGAATCTTAAAAACATTTCTGTAAAATTAAATTTGAAATCAATAGCGAAAGGAATCTCATAGCCACACCGAGACTTGTACTGAATTGATTTGATTCGGTTGCGCAACCTCATCGTTAATTTTGTTTACAGAATTTCAGAATATTTTGTTAAGATTCTAAACTTTCAGACTTTCTAAAACTAAAGCAAAACGATTCTTGTACTGAACAGATGAAACCAAAGCCTGTCATCCACAGAACTTTGTCTTTTATTATTCAGAGCGACATAAATAATTGTACGCTCATTCGTCTTTAATTAAAGGAAATACGGACCTAAAGTTCAGTCATGAATCAAGATACTCGCTTCGGGAGTCCTTTCTCATTGGTTGCCAAAAATAAAACTCCAAGCCGCATATAATCGGAGAGCAATACACATTATGACCGGAAAAGAGAATTTATGCTTGTAAAGCTCGAAAGCAGAAGAAGCTTTATTTTCTGTAATAAAGTTCAGAAACTATAATTAGGCTGAACGATTATGTATTCTTTGAAACAAATTTCCCATCCCACTGCCAATTAGCTAGAGTTTACATTCTTTACGGCTTTCTCGGAGTGAGGCCGTTGTAGGAGCCATTAATCGACGGCACTTGATTATCTTGCTTTCTTCTTACGTCCAACATAAAAAGGAAATATTTGACATAGCGTATGCTTCTCTTTATGTTTCATGAATATAAAGAAGCCGAGAATTAGATGATTTATATGGACGGGAGACACAATGACAACGGGCAGCAGGGAACACACGCATAAGTGCTTTTCGCTTTTCAACATTCCTCTCCCTCTTCGAATAAAACTTTTTTCTTCTTTCTTTTCTGAACGCTTCAGAGAATTAAGTCCGAAAAACCCTTTTTTATACATTTCAGTAGTTTTTGCAACCGCTAAACATAAAAAAGCTTTCAATCCGACAATAGCTTTGGCTGGTTGCTGTCTCATTAGTGAAATAGTTCAATTAATAAGTGAAACAAGTCAAGAACTTTCTTCGCCAGCCTCCTTCGATTTTCCGCAAGATTACACTTCGATCCCTTTTTCTATGGGAAGCCGAATGCCTTCTCCATTTGACTTGAAAGAAGGTCATCGAGTTGGAATTCGGATTAGAAATGTGCTCGAGTATTCAAGAAGCCACAAAAATCACCTCAATCCTTGTACGCACACACACGAGTGGAACTATCTGCCTATTCAACAGACGAGAGAGAGCAGCAAAGTGTTAAACAAGGGAAAGAAACTTTCTCAAGTGGTCTGACATGATGGCATATTCGAACTTGTTACGCGTCTTTAGATTGCCCACGCACTCAATATTCGAGGAATTGATTTTGATCGCATTGATTACCAAGACGTAAACAGATGATGGCAGGTGATATAATTTTTCAATATCGACGTCAATCTTTCTAAGCTTTGCTTTTTCTCTCACACGCAGCGCAAAAAAAAAGCTTTTCACCTTTCTCGCCTGTACGAACGTGATAAATCTCATTATCAGAACGGAAAGCATTTTTTCCGAGCCGCAGCACTTTCTGTGTTTCAAGCGAAAGAGAGTGATTTGTTGTTTATACGAGACTACTTTGGGAAATGAAAGCTCTTCACGGGCTAGTGATAAGCTTGATCGATAAGGCTTAAACTTGGATTTAAATTTATCGAAAGAGCATTGAACAACTTTCATCTCCTGAATCCGAGAGCTTAAACTTTTCTGCACATTCTCGCCCTCGTTTCTTCACATCTCAACGCAATAATCCCAGATGATTCTCTTATCAGTGATTACCTTGCTCAACCTAAGCGTTTTAATTCAATTCTCGTATATGCCAGTAGCGTTTATCTACATCGCAACGAATTTACTTTTCATAATTCATTGGATGGCACATTCCATCCGTCATTCTCCCCCTTTTTTTCTCGAAGCACTAAAGCACAAGCAAATAAAATTCGTTGTCATCGATAATAAAAAGATTCTCGCAAGCTGAGAAAGTTGAGCGAGTCGTCCGCTGTAAAAATAAATTGTGGCACAAAACGAGTATTAAAAGAATAAAATAAAATCATATTAAACGGAGTTTATCGATTTTTCATTCTGTCGATTTTGCTTTTTCTCCTGCTTCACCTCGCCGAATGATTTTTAAATTGTATTTTTAGAACGACGAGCATTGTTGCGGTTACATGTGGAAACGGTTCATGGTAATATGATGTAAGATTTATGATTCCACAATAAAAGCAGTCGGCTAAAAAAATCGATTACGTTGTCATGTGTGAGTGTAACAAGCTTCCATAAATTTTAGATGTTTCATTGCATTTTAGATGAGTAAAAGCTCAGACTCATCAAAAGCCAAAGACTATCCATTCAATTAACATCGATTTGTTAGGAGTTTAGCCCAAGTGTCTTGATAAATAAGCTAAGCGTGAAGCAAAAAGCTTTAAAGACAGAAGACAAGGCAAGGCAATAAGCCAAACAAAACGATTTGTTTGTTACACAACAATGCATAAAGTTCGCGTTAGGAATTCACGCAATCATGCTTCGCCTTGACGAAGAGTAAAGCAGGGAGCGCTTACAGCTGCTTTCAGTAATAAATATTATTCGTTTAATTAGATCTGAGTTGAATTGGAATTTAATTTCAACACGCAAGATTTCTGATGAACTCGGGAGGTATTTTTATTCGTATCATAAATCCTTATGATAAATTATGTAATTAGAATGAGTCACATAGCGGTGGATTAATTTATTATGCACAAAGCTCACTGTGACCCATCACGGAATCGACTAATTTTCCATATCTTGTTAGGACTACAAACGCTTGATCCATCAGATTAAATAAGTAGAGGACATGCAACGTAGAAGGTTTCTAGAGAAACTTAATTAACATTTCCGGTAGCCTTCACTCGTTGCTCGAACTCATTGGCTTTTATGCAATAGAGAAAGAGAAAATTCATTATTTCTTCTCCACAACATCTGAAACATGAAACGCTTTTTGTCTAAAGCTCAGCCGACCCTTCTCGAGCTCGAATCCTTTTTAATCCCGGACAATTCGAAACTTGAAAGTCGACGGAACATGTTTCGAAGGAAAATTGTTTCTACATTAAATTTAATTGGCTTCTCAGAACTTAAATTATTTCTGACGAGTACTCGTCTCGTTTTCAATTCAAAATTCTGGAAATTAACTGTTGAGTTATGATGATGACGTCCCTCGTTCATTTCGAGATCTAATTAGACTTACGTAATTAAATTTTACAATTTATTATTCATTTATTCGTAATGAAATCTTTCATTATCGTTTAGGCTTTCTTTCGTTGCTGGATGCGAGCAGGTAAAGTTGATCAATTATAAAGCACCGAAGCGATTTAATTCTATCATTTGCATTGAAGGGATTCAGCAAAAGTTTCTCTTTGACTGAGTTTCATATGAAGTTTTGCAATTACTTATGTTGGAAGAAATCTAAGCGAATGAGAACGAGAAAACGATAGCGAGAGAGATTATTTGCATATCAATGCTTTTGCTCTTGCAATTGAGAACTTTTTCAGGAAGCTTGCAACGAGATTGCATTAATCCCGAATACAGAGCGACGACGTTCACAAAGCGTTTTAATTTTAATGGCTTCATTGCACCAATGAATTCGAGAGAGAAGCAATTTTAACTAAAGCGAGGGAAATAATCGTTGAAGTTGAACTTCTCAAATTAATTTTGAATTTCCCAGAACTCGCAGAACAGAGAAGACAAATTTGAGTGAAATTTAAATTGAAATTAAAACTTTTTTTGTTCCACGAGTCTTAAACAATTTAATTGTTTTATCAAATTTGTGGCACTTTCGATTCCTTCGGCTATTTACACTCATAAGGGCTATTTACACCTTCTCAAACAGCTTGATTGAAACATGGGAACCAACATGATGCAAAATATTTGCGTATGCTAATGCAGATTTATCGCATCTGTTGAGCACGACCGAGTTCAACAATGTCACGAACACTTTAACTCCCTGAGCCGTCGTGAAGCGCATGAACATTTATCTGGTTGCATGTTTCAGCAAAAGCATTATGTTCAAAGTATTTCTTCTCTCATAAATAATCAGTTTTTTCTATTACAAGCAGCGACAGCTTGAGCTTACACAGCTTCAACTCCTCCGTGTTCCTCAAAAGTCTCAACAAGCTCGAAGCTTCAAGCAAAGCACGTTTTTTAGTCACAAACATTTCAATTTGACTTTGACGGCAAAAAGTTTTGTAATTCTCCAGAGTAAAAGCCATCACAAGCACCTGTGAGCCCAATGTTCCATGAAATTTCAAGCTAGTTTTAATAAATCTGCTATGACAAGATTTTTTCTGGCCGAAAAAAAACTGTCATTTCTGAGAAATGATTTCTCATCCGAAAGGATTTTTTGTGATATCAACCGTGCAGATGATAATTCTAGCATCGACAAGAAATTGGCTTCTTCAATCTCCTCGTCCTCAATCATCAATGAAAAATCATCGTACGAGCCTTGGCACTCTATCAAAACTCTCAAAGCTCGACAGCGAGCAACAATTTGCTTTCCATTTGAAAGCATTTCATTCAACATTCAGCTGCCATCTTTCCTCGTTTGTAACGAATTTTGTGATAAAAAAGTGTCATGAAAACGATGTCTCTTCAGTCTTCTCTTTCCTTCGTGATGAGGGTCGATGCGTGAGGTTTGTATCGTTTAAGTCTCTTGCTTTACGGTCAAAAGGTTCAAGAGACTTTCTCGAAACTGACAACCGAACTTGCCATCATGCTCAGAAACATTTAAACTGCTGTAACGCCAATCTAGGCGTTTCGTCTCGTGCTTTATCAGCGAGTTGCTTTCACGACATTAAATTTAATTGTCTCAGATTCTCATCTCATGAAACGTTCGTGTCTTCACAGAGAGAGAAGAACTTTTTCTCCCGCCTTCAAACTTAATTTTCTTCTTCCTGCTACTTCCCCGTTTCAAAATCATTGTCCATGAGATTCGCTCGAATTGCCTTCAAGACTCAAATATTATCAATCTTTCTTTTCCTATAGAGCCCTCTTCAAAAATTGACAAAAGAATCGACAACTTTTCGTCATTTTTTTTTTTTGGTTCCGTAAGTTCAGATCCTTTCGTTGCGAACGAAAACGATGACAAGTAGCTTAAACGTCATTAAGGAGCAATGATGACATGTCGTTCGATTGGGAGATAAAATCTCGCATGTCTTTCTATTGGAAGAAGTCCGAAAGGGACAATTTACCAATATTTATGCTGTTTCAGCATTTTTGACTCTCCCAACTCTATTTTCTTCCAGTTTGCATCTGATTTTCAGATTGAATCCCCTTTTTACACATCGGCATCGTGTAGCGAAGCCCAGCGGGACCTTATCGAGCTTTATGGGTTTTTAAAGAAGACATGCGGCCATCGGCGTAAGAAAAAGGCAACACGAGAAGGATACTACTGAATTTGAAATGTAAGAAAGGGAATCGATAATGTTGGAAGGTTTAATTTATCGGAGATGCTTTTAGGTTAGGGAATAGCCTCGAGTATTCGACACAGCTAATCGTAGATTTTCTTGTCAGATTTTTAGGCGAGAAGCGAATGAAAGGTTCATGAATCGATGGCATCGAACGCATTGAGTGGTGGCACATAAATTGAGTTAGTAAAGTTCTTGTGGAGAGGGAAATTCAAACTTTGCTAATTTTGAACACGCTTGAGTAAACTTTTAAATTCTCTTAAAACTTTTTCTTTGGTTAACAAAGCTTTCCTATGCATCATTGCTTTTTTATTTCTCTTCACAAAGGATTGGAAATTCTTCATTTGAAATATTCAATGCCACAGCCGCCATGCTGTCTGAAGATCTTTCCAAGGAATTTAAATTCCAAAAGCTTTAGCGCAGCAGATTTTATGCAATGAAAGACTTCATTGATTCGATGACAGCTTTTCTTTTGAAAGAATTTACTCAAAACGAAAATGACGACAGCGCACTTAGGGCGCAAGAAAATTAAAGTGACAAAAACATGACGAGCTTGAGCTGTCAAGTGATGAATGGATCTACGCCAATAAATAAATTTTACGCTAACTTTTTTGTTCGACGATGCTTTGACAGTGATTGAGTTTTCTTCTTTCCTTCGTGAAAGTCAAAATAATTACAATTTCTAGTTTAAATGTTTTTTTACAACAAATTGCTCACACTTCGTATTCAAAAGGTTTTTCGTTTTGTAGACGTGACTTCGTTGAGGAGTCAAAGTTTATGGCTTTGCGAGCTTTCAAAGCATGGGAGAGAGTTGAATGTTTTGCGTTTCACGAAAGGAATTCGCATTTTGCGAGTCATTCTCTAGAGACAAATACTTCGTCATTCCCTGTGCCATAATCAATCAATTTTAAAGCATACTCTTGAGCTTCTGAAAGTAGTTTCTTTGCAAGAAGTTCCTCTCTTCATCCTCCGGCGTTTACTTTATCTTCGCATATGCTTTCAGAAAGTTTTAGAAACTTTGATCTTTCACCAAGATGAAGCATCCTCGTGTGTTTGCGTTTGAGCACGAAAAGCTTTTTTATAGCGATATAAATTTTATAGAATGCCCGTGAATAGGAAGAGAAGACAACGACGAAATATTTATGACTCAAAGAGCGAAAGTGTGACAGAATTACAAAAATCTTCTTTTGAAAAGTTTTCACATTTCAAGCATGAAGAAAATAATTCTAAGCCTCGATCTTTGTCGACGTGAGCTTTCGAGGTATTTTATTATTCAGACGCTGTTGTCTCTATGAAACAGGAGCTGCGATGTCTCACATGAGCTCTCACGTCAAATCAATTGGTCTCTAAATTAAAGTCAGCGACACGTGAATTATCGACACATTTTTTCCCCCGAGACGCACATGAAATGCCAAAGCAGACGAAGAACGTGTAACCATAATTGCGCGAGAACAATAAGCCATTTAAACTTTTTCACTCGCGTTCCAACATATTTAGAATATAAATTATGTAAAGTTTTTCTGTCGTTTGCTTTCCCGGATGGCGGCACAAAGCAAAAGAGAGGAACAAAAAGTGTCTTGACGGTATTTATTGTGTCGGAAGAGCCGAGAGTAGATCAAAGGCTTACGTGCGTGCGTGCTTTGTAGCAAAGCGTAGGAGTGGGAAGCCTACTCTGGCTGCCTTCAGAGAAGAAAAGATTTTCACGCTCCATATTTCAATTAGGTGTAATCAGAATAAATCTCATTAATTCTTCAAAGCTTTATTTTGTTCGTGCTTCGCGAGAAAAGTTCCAAGTTCTTGGAAAAGTATTTATTCGAAATACATTTTAGGAATGTCTGAGGATGATTGAAAAGGATTACTTCATTTGAAAGCGGCCTCTCAATATTTTAATGAATGTTTATGAGTTATTTGACGTATCTTTCATTATGTCTTAAGAAGAAGAAAATCAAATTAAATTGATGACGAGCTTTTCTGACAAGGTGAACCAGTTGTAGCCGTTACCGTAGATCCACCACTCGTCGATGTTAACTATTTCAACATTCTTTAATTTCACTTTCTCGAGAACTTTCTTTCGCCACTTGCAGTCTTCTTTTGCAGATTGATTTATGGCGTTTAATAAACTTAATCTTGTCTAATTAAGTGAGTTAACTTCTTGGTTCTTAGAATTTCAGAAAATTTCCCAAAAGTGGTCCTTTTAAATTTTTCAGTTAAATTGGAGTTTATTAAAATGCATTTTTCTCGTTAAATAAAAGATTTCTTGAGAATGTATTTACTCATTTACTAGGCCTTCATATCCAAATTCCGGAGTTATTAAGAAACAAAAAATGCTGGTGTTACTCAGAAATGCTAACTGAGCAAGTTGTTTCTTTAAAACCCTTTTACCAAGTCAATTTAGCTTTTTGCTTGCTGGTAAACAAGTTTAGATTATTACTAATTAACAACTTAACACTTAAGTGTGGTTAGAAGGCGTAATTAAGTAAATTCATTTTTTTTTTCAGTTGCATAAAATATTCAAAACAATTGAAGTGTTCAGATCAATCGAGTATGAGAATGGAGTATGATTCATGAGTAATTTGTTTTGAAGATTCTTTCTTGCATGGTTTCACAGAATGACTTTCGTGTGCACTTTCAATGTCACACAATGATAAGAATTATCATTATGGAATTAGTAACTTGGAATTACGCATCGTGTAAATATCTCAAAAATAATGAAATGTCATCATTCGCGAATTTAATAATTCATTAGGTAATGTCTTTTCTTATACTAATTTGAACTCACGTTTTGGTCGATTATTGAATTCACTTAAACTTGTTTTAAATCCTCGAGAATTAGATATCTTTCTGCGACGAAGTATTTTATTTTCCGGTTTGTTTTGTTAAATCGTGGGCCACCAGATGGCGGTGAAATATTGAAAATAAACGGGCGGGCCAAATATGAAAATTTTGAAATTGTCGTTAGCAAATTTAATTTTTAAAATTATTAAATCTATTGCTAAAGGCCATGAGGTTTTGTCACGCCCGTCTGCTTCACCATCTCTCGTGCCTTTAATACTCCGACCCATTTGCTTGGATATCATCAAGAATAAGGAAAACGTCGCAAAAATCATAAAATTCCTGATTTCAAGAAAGTCAGCATCGATGAAAGGAATCGACTTAAACGTGATGAAAGCTGTCCTTATCGTTATTCCGAAAGCTCGTTTGTGTGCCCAGGGTGGAAAAGCTGTTTCCCTCTCTAGCTCCTTGTCACGCCACAAACATTCCGAGGAGTTAATTATTTTGATTGCTTGCTTTGTGATAGAAAATTCGACAAGAAAACTTTATTGGATCTTCATTTAACACTGGAACATCGCGTGTCAAAGAAATAAATAAATTAAGTTGCTGGTCAAACAATCTAACATTTCACTCATCCGTAGCTCAAGTCTCTACTGTCATGAGAATTTCCAAAATTCAATTATCCCAAAAGTAATTCACAGACGATAAACTAAATTTAAGAAAATAAAGAGATTTTTTTTCTCATTATTCAGTTTGTGCACTTCAAAATTTTTGATTTCAAGTCATGAAAGTTTAAAAATGAACTCAACAATCAAGTCCACCATTCTCGTGTTTGCTTCTTCAAAAAAAATATTCTCACAACATCGACAATTGGTCTGATGATCATAAGATAAAAAGTTTCTAAAATTGTTAAACATGAAACTCCTGCGAAAAGACCAAGAATCCCGCCAATTATACATAAAAAGTCAATCGGAGGTAGCAGCCGATACTTGATGAGTCCAACTATTTCACTTTCCTTGAACCTGAAATTTAGTGTAACTTCTTCATCGGAGCTGCGAATAAAATAAAAATTACAAAATTTTTTCGTCTTAAGAAATAAAATATTTAACCTTTGACTGAAGTTCGATGCAACACGAGTTCTAACCATTTCCATTTCGTAGATTATTGAATCACATAATGGCAGACAATGTCGATAAAAATTTCCTTCGCGAACAGTTGTTTCATGAACCTGTACACAAGGCAACCGCGAGACATCGCAAATCTCCATTGATTTGTTTCTGATGTAATTGAAAGGAGAGCAACCGCATTTCTCAAACGTGCTCTCACTCAGAATTTCCAATTCGCAATGAGACTTTGAGTAGAACTTGAAATATTTCAACTGATATTCACCAATGAAATAACATTTACGATGATGAAAATCCAATCCTCTGATGCTTTCATCAGACCTAATAACTTCTGGTTTAATCAAAATGTCCATCGAAGTTCCGAAATTAAGTTTCGTGAACTTTGTGTCTTCGATATTAATTGGAATATCGTAAGAAGAGTGAATCACGTATCCAGCATCTTTGCACTTTGCACCTTGTTCTTTTTTAAGATGCGTGTAGTTATTAAGCGAAATCTTGAAATTATTGCTAGAGCTAAAGAAAGTTGTCCACGGAACTTTAACTTTCGATTTTCTTTCAGTTTGGATCCGAAAGAAATCTTCTGAAACTCTGTAAACTCAAAAGCTTAGAAGAAAAATTTAAATGAATTTTGTTGTAAACCTACGTTTGTGAGTTAAAAATTTCATCAGCCTCGAAAGCGTTGAAAGTGAATCCGATTCCGCTTAATAAAAATGTCTCGACATAGTTTGGACTCGATTTCCCTTGCCAAGTTGCATTTCCCTCGTCGATCCAACGCTTTTGTGAGTTTGATGTGATGTTCATTAACACGTCGACGAAGTCTGAGTTCTTTGAGTAATTGAAACGATTTTGTATAAATTCTTCGTAATCAATTTCACTGCAAGCAAACATTTCGACCATTGATCTAGAAAAAAAGAAATCTAGCTTCAGAAAATTTAAGGAGTTCAAATGCTTACAAAAGAGAAAAATATTTTTTAAAGCAATCCGGACAAGATTCGAATCCAAAAACATTGCTATAAAATAATCTTTCCACAAGTTTGTAGTACGAATATTCAAAATCGCCTCTAATCGTGATTGCAGGAAAAGGAATCTAAATTATTTAGAAATTTGATGAAATCAAAGTTTAGAATAGAACTCAATTTACTTCATTGACTGGGATGGGATTGCTGTCTTGTCTTAGAGAAATAGTTTTTGACGAAAATCTCTTATAAGAACTGGTCGACATTGAATAAAACCCAAACATCGAAAGACCGAAAGCAAATATCCAAAATATTCTAAAACAATTAAACATTAAATTTGAAAAAGTTTGCAATTTGAAAACAAATTTTACTTCATTAGCTTTTTCTTCTCAGCGATGATGTAGTAGAATCCGTGAACTGATGATTTTTCCATGAAATTTATCCAGAAACGTTTAGCTTCGTTCTGTGAATCAGTTTGAACTTGATCAGGAGAAACAGTTGACGATTGACTTAGCAAGACTCGAAGGCTGAAGAAGTAAATCACTTCGATAACTGACAAAGCAGATAAACCAGCAAATAAACCTGAAAAAATAAATTAAATACTAATCATACATTTAGAAAATAAATACGAACCCAATAAACCGCCTGTGAATGCCAAGATATCAACAGTTGTGTAAAGTCTTTTGTAAATAAATTCATAAAATTCATCTTCTTTAAATTTCACTTCAAAAATTGAGCTTATGAAAGAGTCCCTGAAAGTTTTATATGATTAGAATTGAATTAAAAAACAATTTCAAATATTTACTCGCTGTAGTCAAATATCTTCGGTTCAACTTCATATCGATGTCTCTTGCAAGGATTTAAACAACTGCAATGTAAATTTGATTTTGAAAAGTTTTCTTCGATTTTTTGAAAACATTTCGAGTCTGAAATTCCACAAATTCTAGTCGATTCGCTCCGAACCATGAAGAACTGAACGCAGTTACAAGCTTTCAACGTGAGATTTGCTAAACACTCGTGATCACAATTAATTCGGTTGTGAACTCTGAAAAATTTTAATGATTTTTCTTTTGGTAGAAAACAATCTCGTCTGAAATTAAAGAAATAACTTCAATTTCAAATAATTTTGATCTGATCTGCAATCTCACTGTTCTGGGCTGAAGTCTTCAACTGATTCGTCAAAACCAAACAAATTCGGTATGATCCTGAACAAAGTTGTCCGATTGAGGACTGCAAAATAACTTGGCGAATTCCTAGAGATTATCTCGAAGGGATCGTGAAAAGTTAAGTGAAATCCATCCTCGATATTTGTTGAAAAAAAAAGCGGTGGCGCGACCCAATCATCTTCCATGAAGTCCATAAAGTAGTAATCTTCTTGACGTAATGCTAAGAGTCTAGCGTAAAGTCCATAATCGGCACTCGATGTCTTTAAAGGATAATCATGTTCAATAAAATCAACGAATTTGCCTGAACTTCTTGTAACAACTGATTTGTTGAAGTAAAAGTCACTCGACAGCCCATTCACGTTGAAAAACTTTTCAGGCATTGGAAAATTGAAAGTGAAACAAAAACCATTTTGGCCTATGACTTGCGTGTAGTTGACATGAAACTTTTTTGTCCAGTTTCCGTGATCGTCTCCGCCTATTCTTTTTGAAAGTTTTTTTTTATAGAATTTTCCGAAAAAATTTAGAAAATCGTCAAGTCGATCAAAGAAGTTTTCTGTTGAGATCGACAAATTGAACTGAGAAAGAAAATCATCATTGTTAATTAAGCTTAGAACCTGAAGTCGTTCAAATCTGAAAATAATATCTTTTAACATCTCAGAGTCAAAATCGTTAATTTAGTTTACTCAAGTTGTGTAAAGTTTGTCTTATCCATTTTCCCAGATTTAATTCCTTCGACAAATTGATTGTAATTGAAACCATCAACAAGTGGACACAACCCTGGACAGATTGTCATCGACGGAAAGTTAATTTCAGACACGTGAACTGGCGTGTCGTCTAGTACAGCAACAAATGGAGTTTTCATTTGTTTAGTAACCAACTCAGAAATCCATAATCCAGTAAAGATCAGCGAGACAATTAGACTAAAGGCCCAGAATATTCTGAAATGGAGTTTTATTGATTTTGTTTAAAAGAAGAGAAAGAAATTATTTTCCTTAACCTTTCAACGACATGACTTCTTGAATGTCCAATGTAAGCAACTCCATGAACGGTTGATTTCTCGCCATAACTTTTCAAATACGACCGCAACATTTTGATTATCAAACTCGACTGGCGATTCAAAACTTTAATCGCGTGATTCATTCGAACTTTTTATTTGTACAACTAAATTATTTAAAATGAAAGGAAAATCTCACTGACAAGGCCTTTGAAGGCACTGATGACAATTCTTAAGCTTCTGTGAAACGGTAGATGAAGTTAGGAAAACATTTAAAAAATTATCAAACCATGACTCATAATATCTGTTTTTTTTTTCATGATATCTGTTTAAAAACTTGCATATACGGATACTTGAACAATAATCGAACTGCAAACTTCGTCAAAAGCAGAAGTATTCTTAAAAATGTTCTTAAAATTTTACTTTGCCACGTTGATACTTCTGATGCTTGCAAATGAAGTTAAATTAGACGAACCCAAAGACTACGATGAAAATTTGATATTCACTATTTACAAATTAAATAAGTAAGATTCAATTTTAATATAAATATTTCGTAACAATTAATATCCACATCAGCGAAAATTCTAATTGGACACTTGGTACAAGCTTAACTCCTGAAACTTGCGAAAAAGACGGAAACTTCTCGATTGTCATGTTCGGCATAGGTGACGATCAAAATATTTATGCTGAAGAATTATTTGAAAACCTGTTAGAAGCTCGACATGGCTGTGGAATTTTGATTGATTGGTCGCATTATGGAAACAACCCGAACTACTTTCACATCATTTGGAATGATTTCAATCCTCTCGTGGAAGCTATTTCACGAAGAATCCAGTCTTTGTTGAATGAAGGAGCTGAAATTTGTAATTTCAGTGCTTTCGGGCATTCGGCCGGCGCTCGAATAATCGCTGAAGTTGGGGTGACTCTTGGTGGAGAAATTCCCCGCATGGATCGTAAAAAATGTTTTGAACTAATTTTCTCAAAAGAATTCAACTAAATTTTATCTTTAGTCGGTGATCCACCCGCATTGGGTTTTGATAAGTATGACGATATAACTGATACTAAGAAGTCTGGTAAAAACGTCCAAGTAATTCACACGTCAAGTGACGCAGGAACAATGAGAGCAATTGGGCATCAGGATTGGTTCATGGGTGAGTTTAATTGGGATTTGTTAATTTAGTTTGATTATTCTGAAGTTATTTACAGGACTTTGCGGAATGTACCAGCCTGGCTCACGACTTTTGGCGAATTATTTGAGTGAATATGGGGTTCTCAGTATTTCCGATGAATCAGCGTCTTCTCATACCATGGGCATCTATTTATACATTAAATCTTTTAAACATGAGTTTTACGCCGATGATTGCCTTCCATGCAAGGGTGTGAACAAAACGAAGGACCTGCCGAAGAAATATAGAATGGGATTCATGGAAACAAGACAAAAGTAAATTGCCTCATAATTATTATTGAATGAAACTTCACAAATTATTTCAGCTCTTCAATTATTGCCAAAATTTCTTCGCCAACTTCTATGAAAGACCCTTTTACAGGCTACGGACCAATTTTGAGTGTTTTTTGCACGTAAGAAAATTTATTTCATTTCAAAATTCCAAATGAACAATTTTTCAATTGAATAAATTACTTTTTTTTTTTTAAGAAAATGTTCAACCGAAAAACCATTTCTTTTTGGCCTGGTAAAAGGAATCCTCCGAATTGGTTTTGAATATGCTGACCGAGCAGCTGATCTATTCAAAGGCATTTATGTATGGTTGAAAGACATTTAGAATTTTTCTGGCTTTTTCTTATTCTTTAATAAAAATAACTTTATTCGCAAGATGTTTTTTTTGAGAGACGACTCGCCACAGACGAGACTTACAATTGTATGAATTTTTAAAGTACAATATGTTAATAACTCGTGATCAATGACTTTATTTTAAAACCAAATAAAAAGTAATCGCAGTTTTTGCTTTTGTCTGTATTTCAAAAACTAATCGCAGTACAAATATTATTAAGTCACGATGCTTGCCTTTGCTGGCAATAATCCTATCTTTTGTTCAAGAGGTTTCAACATTTCAGCTCCTTCCTCATTCGTTGTTGACGTAATTAAACTTGTGTTTTTAGTTTCTGGTATAAAAGCAATTGTTATGATCGCTCCGAAGAAGCAGATACCAGAGAAGAACCACATGCATCCGTATAAGCCAAGAGCGTGGATCATCAAGGGGAAAATCTTCAGCACGATGAAGGCAAAAAATGTTATCGACGTCATACAAATTGTGCAGCCAATATTTCTTATCTAAAGAAAAATAAATTTTATGAATTTACAATAAAAGCTCAATCAATGTTCTCTCACTTTGTTAGGCAGTAATTCAGTTATGATAACAAACGGTAGCGTAACAATCCCAAGTGATGCAATAAAGATTGCAAGTGAAACACTCGCGATCGGAATAAAATCTAAACTCGCCGGAACTTTGTCTATCGTTTTAAGATACGAGAACGTCGCCAAGATAAAGAAGAAAAGTGAGGTTCCAATGCACGAAACTGTCATAAGAATCTGAAATATTTTTGATGATAAATTATTTAAAATTGAAATCAAATGGTACTAACTTTTCGTCCAAATCTTTCAACGCAATTGATTGCAACATAGATTCCAAGAAGTTGAATCGTCGCCACGATTATTGAAGACTCGTTTCGACTTAGAACGGACCCTGAGCTTTTAAAAATATCTGAAGTGTAAGTTGTGATGGCAAATGTTCCGGAGAACTGATTAAGAAAAACTAGAAACATTCCGATGATGAGTCCTTTCTTCGCTGGTTTGGTTACTAAAAGAAATCCACTCGTAAATATTTAAAAATAAATTTAAAAATACTATCAACTCACAGAAATCGCTCAATTCAGTTTTTTCGTAGTCCTTGTGGTCAGTTGCTTTTCTCAAAAGCTCAAACTCTTCTCTCGCAAGTTCAATAGCTTCCTCATTCCTTCCACAAGTTCTGTAGAACTTCAACGACTCAAATGCTTCGTTTGGTTTATTTCGAGACATCAGAGACGCTGGAGTGTCAGGTAGGAACATCACTGAGATCAAGAAAATTGTTGGGAAGATTAACACGACGCAAGGAACAATAAAGAAGTTAAGATATGTGCCGGCAATGAAGATGAAGAGTGCTCCACTCGAAAAGAACAACATCACGGTAGAACCTAGTTTTCCTCTTATTCTGTTTTCAGAGATTTCAGCAATGAAAAGCGGAACTGTTCGAAGCATTCCACCTCCAGTTAGTCCCTGTAAGACTCTCGCCACGTAAAGATGTTCAATTTGCGATGAAAAAAGAATAACAGCCCACGCCAGCAAATGCGGAATCGTAAGGAGGATTAACGTGATTTTCTTTCCGAACTTTGATGCCGTCGCTCCAAACATTATTGTTCCTGCCATTCCTCCAAGGCAAATCAACGATCCAATCCATGATATGTCTTCTGAGTCAGCTGCACCACTTGATAAATGTGACTCGTCTGAACGAAGGTAAGGAATTGTTGGTGACAGCCAACCGATAGCACAGCCATGAGAAAGCGCAATGAGATTCGCTGAAATAGAACAAAAAGTTATTTCCTCAGCGACTGATAATTTTAATAAATAACACGAGAAGACAGCAAAAGTTGTTATCACTCAGTGACGATTCTACATTAATATTTTACGTGTTATCAAAACAATAATTGTTTTCAAAGCTGCCAACAAAGGCGGTGCGCCATAAATTTCTTTTCATTTAACTGATTGTTTACTCATCAATTTAATTGACCCGTGAATATCGATTAGGGTTAGCACGTTTGAGTAGTTCATTGATGACGTCGATGAAAGAAGAAGTTCAACGTTTGTGAGTCGTCTGATATTCCTCTTAACGCGAAAGTTTCCAAGGTCAACATCAATCTCACTTCTCTTTAACTTTTTCATTCACTTTTCAAAATATTTTTTTCAAAAACATTTAGATACTTACCAGCAAATGTTGAAAGATATTGATTTCTAGTGCTCGATGGCTTGCTATCAACTTTGTTCGACATTCCACTAAATTTTTGTTACGTCAACAAATCGCAACATGTGCGTTGTTGAGTTGATCGCGGTTGAATGAGCGGAAAAAAATAAATTCTCGCGGAAAGTTAAACACAAACATAAATCGAGTTGGGAAGCATTAGAAAATCTCTTTCGCACATGCGCACAAATCCTCAGCTTCTTTTTGAAACTTGTTGCTGTCGTTTTCCTGATATCTGCAACTTTAACTCTTCGTGAAGGGCGTGAAGCAACTAAAATACAAGGTTCAGAAGTGAATTTCACTTTGAATTTATAAACAACAAAATCCAACACAAACAAGCTTGCTTTGTGTCAGAGAAAATATAACGTGAGAGCGACTGAGCCGGCAAACAACTGCTTGAGTAAAAATATAAACTCAAAACAGCTGTTTAAGCTTGCACGTGCTGTCTTCATAGTATTTAATATATCGAGATAAGAGCTTATGTAGTCTAATTCTTTTCAAATTATCGTGAGACAATTGGATTAAAATTTATTTTTTATTTCGATTTCTTCATCTTGAATCATACTTTTGCCTTTCGTTTCTGGAATAAAAGTGATTGCTACGATCAATCCAAGTAAACAAACAACAGAGAAGAACCACATGCAACCATGAAGATGGAATTCTTTCACCAGCGGAGGGTAAGCCTGGAAAATAATTTAATTGGAATGTAAAGTTTTTAACATTTTAAAAGATTTTTTTACCTTCACCACGATGAAAGCAAAAATTGTAATTAAGCTCAGACAAAACGTGCAAGCAGCATTTCTTATCTGAATTAAATTGTAAATTGAATTTATCATCTTGATTTCGTAATATTTGCTTACCTTGTGAGGTAAGAGTTCAGTGATGATGATAAATGGAAGAGAAAGGATTCCTAGCGAAGACAAGAACATCACGAGGGAAAGACTCACAACAGGAACCCATGAAAATTCACTAAGATCGCAGTTGGAATTATCAAGATAAAAATAAGTTGCGCTAACGAAAAAGAATAACGATGAACCCGCACATGAAGTTGTCAGTAGAATCTGAAAATTTTCTGAATAACATTTCAATTCGATTTGAGTTATGTCTCACCTTTCGACCAAAACGATCAACACAAATAGTAGAAACGTAAATTCCGAACAATTGAATCACTGCAAGAACAATTGAAGATTCGTTTGGACTCAAACTCGATCCCGATTTTTCGAAAATATCAGCAGCATAAGTGATGATTACAAAGTTCCCGCTGAACTGATTTAAGAACATCAGAAATATCGCGATGAACATTCCACGTTCTGCTGACTTGTTAACTGCGGATGTAAATTCTTCTTGAATAAACTTTTTAAATTTACAATATTTACTTACAAAAGTCGCTTATCTGAAGCTTCTCCTCGTTCTTATTCCCTAATGAACTTTTCAAGAACTCAAATTCTTTCATCGCGTTTTTAATTTCATTTTTATCATCTCCGCACGTTCTGTAGAATTTCAGCGACTCGAATGCTTCGTCGTATTTATTTCGAGCGATTAGCGATGCTGGTGTGTCGTGAAGAAAAAGCAAACTCGAGACGAAAACTACAGGAAGAACAATCATTAGCAGTGGGACGACGAAGAAGTCTACGTAAGTTCCCACGATGAAAATGAGAAGAATTCCACTGCTGCTCCCGAAAACAAAGAATGATCCGAGAACCCCTCGAACCTTATTCTCTGACATCTCTGGAATGTAAAGGGAAATTGTTCTCAAGATTCCTCCACCACTGATTCCCGCGAGAGTTCTTGCCCAGCTCAGATGATTGACAGTTGTCGAAAAGAAAACTAAGAACCAGAACCCGAGATGCGGTATCACAAGCAGAAACAAAGCGTTTTTCTTTCCAAATTTCTCTGTGATTGCTCCGAATGCGATCGTTCCAATGAAAGCTCCAACACAAACTAAAGAGCCGATCCACGAAATATCTTCAGAACTCACTGGACCCGATTCAAGATGAGATTCTTCTGATTTGAGGTAAGGAATGAATGGCGAAACCCAACCAAAGGCACAACCATGAGAAAACGAAATAATATTAACTGTAAACGGAAAATCTTATTAATCTTTCGAAAAGAAATTCTTTAACTTTTCTCACCAGCAAAAGCAGAAAGATATTGATTTCTCGTGCTTGATCTTTTGAAAAAATTCGTAGGCAACATCCTAATTTTTTTTTTAAATTAAATTAAACGAGAAATCTTATAGTTTTGATTCGAGCCTCCGAACAATGTGAACAACTAGAGAAACTAAAGCTAGTTTAGTCGGATAAGAAAACGGTAGCCGTAGGAAGTTGAGATTTATTTACAATTTATTAACTTGTGTACAAAGAAGAAAATCTGATAAGAATAACTAGATTCGCAAAGAGATCTTTGCTAAACTTAAGTAGTCATTAGTTTACTGAACCTAAGATGATGACCTAAATTTATTTAAAATCTTTCTTCCTTCTTTCCGATTGATTTTGCAATCTCTTCCATGTTTCGTCCTTTGGTCTCGGGAAGAACGAAGAGTGTAAAGAGACCACAGAAAGTGCAAGTCAGAGCAAAGAAGATCATGCAACTGTGAAGTCCGATCGTTGACTCTGCCAGTGGATAGAACTTGATAATCAAGAAACCGATGATCCAACTCCACCAAGAGTAAATCGACATCACAAGGCCGCGAATCTAAACGAAAGTTTAAGTTCAAATCATTTAAAAAAATTTAAAAGTTGTTCACCTTTTGATCAAGAATTTCAGGTCCATAAAAGTTCGGCACTGGAATTATTCCAATGGAACTAACGAAGACTTCAACTAAAAGACTGATGAGAGGAATCCACGCGATCCACGATACTGAACTCAAATCAACATTGGTTTGAGTCTTCATGAACATGTAAGCACCAAAGATCGCTAAACAAAATGCTGATGAAAAGGAGGATCCGATGAGAATCTTTCGTCTTCCAACTCTGTCTACAAACTTCGATGTGAAAACTGATGCAACGATTTGAATGAACGCAAAGGCAAGAGATGACCAGAAGACACTGAGAACTGTGAGATCAGCAGCTTTGAAGATTCCTTGATTGTAAGTTATAAGAACGAAACAGCCAGAGAGAAGAGGAAAGTGACTAACGATTGCAGCCATGAAAACTCCTTTAAGAACTCCTGGCTTTGAAAAATGATTCAACAGATCAGTGAACTTTGTTTCTTCGTTTCCATTTCCTTTGGCGATTTCCTTCATCGACGCGAAATCGATCAAAGCGTTCTCCGAAAGTTGATCTTTTGGTTTCAATCCCCGTAAGAACTTGTACGCAATCTCAGCTTCCTCGAATTGATTCCTTGAAATCAAATATTGCGGCGACTCGGGCATGAATAAAAAGCCAACAAAGAAAACAATTGAAACAAGTGCAATGAGAATTGCTGCTTTTCTAAAGTCCATGTACTCGGCGAGAACAAACTCAAGGAAGATTCCAGTATTGCAAATCACTGAGAATTGAGCGCAAAGTTCACCGCGAATTCTTTTGTCAGAAATCTCTGCGATATAAACTGGAACGATGAAGAAGACTCCAGCTCCGGCTACACCAGATAAAAGTCGCGAGATGTAGATGTGATTGACGGTTGACGCAAAGGCCATGAGAACCCAGCTAGCCTAAAATTTTAAGATTGAGTGATTCAGGCCAAGATGATGATAAGAAGCTTAACTGTTTGCGGAATTCCGATGAGTAAAATTGCGAGTTTACGTCCGAACTTCTCCGAAATCCAGCCGAAAACAAGCGTGAAACCAATTGCGCCAAAGGCCGAAAGGGAAGAGATCCATGACTCTTCATCGACACTTATTTTTCCCGACGCCAACGGCGACTCGTCTGATTTGAAAAGCTCGAGATTCGGTCCAGTAAATCCGATAACGATTCCAAATATAAATGCCGTCAAGTTTACTAAAAAATATTTTAAATTTAATTTTCACAGTCTTATCGACAAATCCATAATTATTTTGTTTTCTTGTTCAACAGATTACGAGCTTATGACTTTTAATTAGTAATATGCGATTTTTTTTTAAATAATTTGTCAACGACTTGCTTGCTATTGAACAAGATGCGATTTCTTTATCACTTCGTAAATATTTTTAAAAATTTAATTGGCATCTAAAGTACATGTAAGTTAAATTCCGCACGATCAATGCGACTTCAACAATCGCTGTTATTTTTTTCTTGTGTGAAAGGTCTCGTGTTTCAATGGCACTTCCTCTTGCAAGCACTTAAAGGTCACAGCTTCGCTCAAAAATCACAAAACAATGCAACACCAACATAAAATATTTTTTTAGCTTCATGCAAAGTTACAGAACTTGACGAACTCTTCGTTCAAGCCATAACTTGCTTCGTCTCTGTTCTTCTGTCTCATCTTGAACTTGAACCACTTCAACTGTATACACTTCGCTTTTTATCTTTCCATTCACCCAAGCGAAGCGGATTTTTTTTTTCAGGTGCACAACGACACGTTTCCGACAATCAAATTAAGTAATCGAAACTTTCGCAATGCACTTTGTGTTGGAGTTTTATTCATTTGCACAAATATTGCTTATTTACCGAGAAACGCTGCCAGATACTGGTAACGAAACTCTTTCTGGAGAATATTTGGACGATGCAACTTCATGACTTTCACTGATTTTTATTCCGACTTCTCTCGATGGCCGATAAGTCACAACTGAACAGCTTGAACGTTGATGAGAGGAAATAATACTTCGCCGCTTAGCATGGATTTGAATTCCAGTTTTGCCAGGTCAATCACTTCAGACTTTTATAGATACGTCGATCAATGTTGCAAATACGCAGACGAAGCGAATTCATTCACATTTTTTAATGAAACTTAATTGTTTATCAATGAAATTTGAAAAAGAGAGGAATGTTTGTTATCTCCTTGAAAGTTCGAAGTTCGTCGACGTTTACGATTGAAAATATTCTTCAAATGGTCTTCTCTCTATCAAAGACTTTGTCGTTTTAATTTGTCAATAAAAGTTTGATAAGAAATTGCAATCGGTCTTGTTTGACACGAGCGCTAATTCATTTGCTGACCTTCCTGATCTTTTATTCAGAAAATCAATTTGTTCAATTACAAATCGATCGACAATCGCGAGATTAATGGGCGCGTTGACACTCGTACAACCATCGAATTATGTTTAGTCTCGTTATGCTCGAGTGCAACTGAGTGAATTGTTCAGATATTTTTAGTTTTTTCCCCTCTTGCAGTTGACGAATCTTTCCTATCTCGCCTCTCTCAATACAGAAAATGTTTTCGTAGTTTCGGTAATGATCTGTTTGCGGTGATCGGGGCGAGAAAAAAAGATAAACAGAGAGAAATCTTCACGATTGTCGATCGCTTGAGATTTTAAAAATAGATTCAAAAGAAAATTGAAAACATTTTCCTCTCCTTCTCTTTATTGTATTCAGTCATCGTTCGGGACTCGAAGTCTTAAGATCAATTCAGTTTTTCAGTATTTTCTTCTTCAAGATTGCAACTCCAGAAATTTGTTTTATTCTTAGTTTAGTCTCAAAGAAAGTCATCCGACATATTTCTCGGATGACTCACAAGTAATTTGAATCCAAAGCGAAAATTTGAACGAAAATTTCGCAAGCGAAAAACTTAAATGATTTATAAATAGCAGTGAGAGTTTTCCCGAACATAAAAAATCATTTGTTTGTTTGTTGGCTGCCGGAGGAAGATTTCGTAGAAAACTTTTCATAAAAACACAAACGGAATCGATAGATAAAAGTGATTCGAGATGTATCGACGCGGCAGCGTAAACATGGGCGAACTAATTAATCGATTTGAAGCTAGCGACGACGACTCAAGCTTGTCTGAGAATGTGAAGTATGTTCAAATAACTAGGCCACAGGGAAAGGCTTACGCGATGCAGGGCGGCGTCGAAGATGAAAATAGTTTGATAAAATACAACGAGAAGTTTAAATATTTCAATCAGAACCACAGTCGAAGTGCGAAGATGACAAATGCGTTCGAAGTGACGAAGCAAACAATCGCAATGATTCTGCTTCGAATTAGCGCTTTTCTTGAGATGGTCTCAAATTTCCCCTTTCCGAGAATGAGCGTAATGTCATTTGGATTGACTTCACTCCTCGCGATCTTCATCTGCCCGAGAGCTTTCACTGAACGAGCTCTCTATCCCGGCTTCAAAATCATTTTTACGATCATCTATCCAGCTTATCGATCATTCAAAGCTGTCAGGAACAAGGATCTCAAAGAATATCTCAAGTGGATCGTTTATTGGATTGTCTATGCGTTGTTCACCTGTATCGAGCTATTGACTGATGCTATAATGAGTTGGTTTCCGTTCTATTATGAGATCAAAGTAATTATTTTCATTTGGCTTCTCGGGCCATCGTCTCGCGGTGCAATGAAGATTTATAAGTCTTGCATTCATCCAACGTTGATTTCACGTGAACAGGTGAGAATTTGAAATTAAATTCAGGTCGGGTTACGAATCAAACTGAGAACTTTTCAGGAAATCGACGACATCATTCAGACAGCTCAAGATCGAGGTTACATGCACGTCTTTCGACTCGGATCAAAGAGCGTTAACTACGCGAACAAAATCATTATGCAAGAATCAAAATCTCCCGAGAGCAATTTCATTGTTTCTCATCAATTAATGAAGAACATCAGCTTGAGCAACATCTCAGATGCGAATGAAGAAGTTGACGAATCTCTTCGTTTGAGGAAATATTCGTACGATGGCAATCAATTCAATTTTTCCTATGAGCAGTCAAGGAGGAAACCATCAGCGGATTTCAGGTGAGTTCTCTTTGTTCTTAAATTCGATTTCATAAAGAATATCATTTCAGTTATGATGACATCAGTTCAGGATACGCGAGTCCTCGCTCTCCAACTTATTTCCGACCAATTGGATCTCAAGCTGTCATTGAGGTGAGTAGATTTTGTTTTAAATCAATTTTCTTTATCGTTTTGAAATATTTCAAAGGAGGGAAAATCTTTGTATAATTACGAGTCTTCAAGAAACCATTCGAATTTAAATTCTCCAAAACTGGAAAAACACAGAAAGCGACTCGACCTTCAGGATCGAAAAGAACTCACTGAGGATGAAATCTTATTAGCTTATAATAAGCTGATGGATCAGAAAAGATTCAGAGAGCCGAAGCGAAAGGATGAACTGCCGAGTGATCTGAAGGAAGAATTCTTGCTGTGGATGGAGTCGAAACAGAAAGAACAGAAACTGAATGAAGTGAATGCTCCTAAGGTAAACAATGTTGAAGATGTCGACGATTCATTAAATGTTGTGAAGAGTAAGATTGAAGAGATCTCAACAAAAAATATGAACACGATTGACAAAACTGAGACTGAAGACTACGCCGAATTTAAGGATGTGATTGAAGATGATAAAGAGTTTTTGAAAGTTCCTCTAATGATTGTTGAAGACGATGACGTGAAAGAGGAAAAAGTGGATGAAAAGTCTCAGGAACCTTCTGTTGAACCAGAAGAAACTAGCAAAGCAGAGTCAAAAAGTGAAGACACTAACGTAGATGAATACACGATCGATGCGAAACTAACATTGAGCAATGCACCTCTTGAAGTCACAACAAGCCTCTCGGCTTCAAGTTTCTCCCTCGCTTCTGATAAATCAAGTGAAGAAGGAAGCTCCAGAAAACGTCCAGCAACTCACACGAAGGGTCGAGCTCCATTACCACCAACAATCGATGTAATACCCGGACAATTCTTTGATACCGTAACCAAAAAATATTTTAAAGAGACTGAATTATAAACCGCTACACTGTGAGCTTCTGAGCATCGTCATACAAACTTTATAACATAGAAATGAAAGGCGAGGGCAAATTTTTCTTAATCCGTGTGCCGTGATTAATCATTCGTCTTCACTTGTCATGTGCCAAACGCTGTTCATTAATGATTTCGCAAAACTTTGTGATCGTTCATTTAAATTCAAGAATTGCATAGCTTTCGGGAGCTTTCAGCTTATAAAGCTCGCTTTTGATCATTTCAAATTCATTTTCAGCTTCTAATGAGTTGAGAGCAAAACGATTCAAATTTTTAATTTTCTCGATTTTTATTTTGCAGGAAATCTTCAATCCACGTCGGAAGTAAATCGTCGAACACATTTCCCAATTATTTTTCATTGAGTTAAAGACATTTTTGAGTGAATTTTGTGAAACCAATGAACCTCGACTCATTCTCCTCATCGATTTGCGCGTCTTTGTGCTTGCCAGCAGACGCTGCTCCATTATTTTTAACATTTGTAGTTTAGAATATTCTGAATAAAGTTTTATTAAAAGAAATGGGATTTGTTTAAAAAAGAAGACAACTTTCAATATCAACTCTACAAAGTTTTATTGACTCGACTTTACTATTATAAACTCGACTTTACTAATATATAAATGTTTAAAAAAATATTTCTTTTCAATTATTTCTCCAGCAGTTTCATAATTTGTTCGAAGCTCTTTCCTTTTGTCTCTGGCAGACAAATCGTGATGAATAGTGCACCGGAGAATGAATTGAAAGCAAAGAGAAACATCGTTCCGTGCATTCCTAAGATTTCTATAAGCGACGACATGTACTAAGGAAAAAGACGAAATTTATTTTCAGGTAACAACAAACTGAGTTATCTTCTCACCTTTAAAGCAATGAAAGCACAAATCCAAAGCAATGACATGCACAGAATTGTGACAAATCCTCTTATCTGCAATATTTAGTTAGAATTATAATGACGTTGTCGTAAATTATCAAACACACTTACCTTGGGACTAGTAATTTCGCTTACGATCATAAACGGCAAAGTCATCATTCCCCAATTGGCAATAAAAATCGAAAAGGAAAAGAGCAACAGTGGTAACCAATTGACCGCAGATAAGTCGTATCCTTGACTCTTCAGAAGAGAATAAACGCCGAGAGAACATAAGCCGAACGATGTGCAGTAAGCCGAAATCCCCATCATCGTTTTCCTCCCAAGACGATCGACCAACATTGTCGGGAACATTGATCCAATAATTTGAATTCCTCCAACGATAATTGAAGAAAGGTTCGGTGATAAGTTTGAGCCCGACTCTTGAAATATTGAAGCTGTGAAACTCAGCATTGCAAAACATCCACAGAATTGATTCAGCACCATTAAAACAGCGCCGTACATTAAAGCTTTGCGCGCGTGTTTTGTGGCTGTAAATTTTTTAATTAATCAAACAATCTCATTTTTGTCAAAATTCTTACTTAAGTCTGCGAGTGTAAAACTGCCATCGTCATTGTTTGAATCAAAGTTGAGCCTCTGGAGTTCTTCTTCAATTTCATTCTTTGCATTCTTTGAGTAGTTCTTGATGTTTTTGAAGTAAAGCAAAGACTCTTTTGCTTCCTGTTGATGAAATCAAAAGTAAAATGTCTTGCCAGTTTCTTTCTAATTTTACTTACGTCGTAAAGCTTTCGTTTGGCCAAAAATGTGGGCGAGTCAGGAATGCGAGCAAAAATGAAAAGGAAAATCAGGCTCACAGGTGCCATCAGCCAAGGAATTGTTAAGTACGGAACATATTCGCCGAAGACGAAGGCCATAAATAATCCGAGATTACAAGCAAACACAACAGTCGATCCCATAGTTCCTCGAACTCTGTCGTCAGCTATCTCTGAGATATAACCAGGAACGATTGCGTATATTCCGCCACCAGCAAAGCCACTCATGATTCGAGAGAATATTAAATAAAACGGCGTCTTCGCGTAGTAGATAAGAAGCCACCCAAATATCATAGGTATAGCAACTACGCAGAGAGAGATTTTCTGTCCAATTCTTGTTGCTAGCTATGAAATTGATGTCTTTTTATTTAATAAAGAAAAACATTGTTTAAAGCTTCATATCTCACCCATCCAATGAGAATATTTCCAAATAAGCCTCCGATGCAGATTCCAGACACAATCCAGGAAGCTTCATCAGTCGTGATCGGTCCAGTGTCCAAAGGAGTGTCATCTGATCTCAAAAGTAAGATGCTCGAACTCGTCCAACCACACACAGCGCCGTAAGAAAATGCAAGTAAATCCATCGCAATCGTCGCGAACAATTGGCGCTTGACACTTGAGTGGTGTAATTCTTCCGACATCTCGACATCTTCAGATTCGAGTGGTCTAAACTCAACTTTATTTAGCGACATCACAAATATATTAGAACTGATTCCCACAATTTCAAATTTCGGAATGATTCTACAATCGCAAACTCGCTTTTGTGGAGTCTGAAATCGTCTCCAGTTTTAATTTACGATGGCTTATATTTGATGGTTGAGCAAATTTCCAAGAGAGATTAAAATACACGTTTTCCTAGACTTCACAAAGAAACGAGCGGGAATGAAATGATTAGGAACACGCGAGCACTGTCTGTGATTGAAGTTTTATGGAAACTGTCCAAGTGGTACAAAGGCCCGATTGGTTAGGAAGTTCCGATTAGATATGAGCTTTCAAGACTTTCATTACAGTTTCAATGACAACACACGACCAATGTTTTCTATTTTTATCCTTTAAAGTCAACATTGACTGACTGTTAAGTGGAAAAGTTGTTGAAACGTTCTGAATTCAATTTTTCTGTAAATAATCGAGCGTTTCACGTTTTAGAAATCATTTCTTGACACTCACATAAATAACGTTTTATTTAGTCAACACCAATTTTATGTTTTATTTTTCATTTAAAAATGATACTATTTAGTAAAAGTTAATCGAAGCTTTGATTGAAGTTAGTGGATTGCACCATTTGTCTTTTGACTTTTACTAAAGTCATCGAATAAAAGTTTAATGTCGCCCATCGCTTGGAAGATTCTCGTAGCGAAACGTTCTGTGTTTGTGACTTCGCAGCTTTTTGTACTTGAGAGGTGGAAGAATATTTTGTCTTCTCCGGAAATGATATAGGAAACACTGTAGCCATCGTAGGAGACAGGACCGAAGCCGCCGCCAGAGGTAATTAAGCCAGGATGTTTCTTTAAATCAATTCTTGGTGTTTGACCGTGAGGTGTTTGACTAGTCGAGAGACGCCATGGCTCGCTGATTGCTTCTTTAAGGAATGGTGATTCGATTTCGAGATATTTCGAAACGACGTAAAGACAGAATAAATGACGATCAACTCCTCGACCACACATCGCATCCAAATATCCTTGTTGATGTCTATCACAAGCTTTTCTCAAAAGTTTAACTCTTTCGTCAGTGCTAAAGTTTGGATCTTCCATCGCCTTCACCCAAGCAGACGATTCAATTGTGCAAGGTCGAACGGTCTCAGTTCTTCCATCTCGGAACAATCTTGTCATTGAAGCTTCATAAGTTTGTGAGAATTTTCCATAATCTCGATAGTAAGCGAGTTGCAGAGCCATTTGAATGTAAGCATCTGGAGAGACTTTGCAAGTTTTAATGAATCCTTTTCCGAATGGACTGTGTAAAACAACTTTGTGATCGACATCCTGAAGAATAAAATTTGATTTCACGAATTTAATTTAAATATTTTTTTTAACTCACTTTGACAATTTTGAGTGCATCGCTGTAAGCTTCATCAATCGTCTTAACGAGCTGATCACTAAACTCCCATTGAAGTCTTGTTGGAAGTGGCGGCTTGCATTGCATTGTTCCTAAAACATTTCCTAACTCGTCGTAACTCAACAAATCATCCAAAGATGCATCTAACGAAACAAAAATTTGTTAAAGTTTCAATTAATTTAACAAATTTACCTTCAAACAAATGTCCCATGACTGGCGCATCAGCCCAAGTGTGTTCAGCATTCATCGCAAACTATGAAACAATAAAACATTGCAGGAGCTTTTCAAAACTTTACAAAAGCTTCAACTTACTTTAGCATTCGTTCCAATACAAATCGTGAAGCTCTTATCAAACCAACGGTCGTAGATTTTCCCATGAAGTCCTTGAGTGCCGTAACGATCGAGCTCGAAGTTTTCATTTGCTTCGCATACAAAAGGCTCGTCGCCTATAATCAACACGAACACGGAGCTTTCGATGATTTCAAGTGAAGCTTTGTTGATGCCCGTCGCGAAATATTTGTTACGAGCCTCGGCCCATTTGGTTCGATTCCACGCTGTAAGCGACGCGAGATACTTTTCACCATGTGAGCACTTGTCTGCAGCCTTCACAATCTGATCAATTTGATATTGAAGCTCTTTAGGATTCAAGAGTCGTCCTTCGTGATAAATCATCATTTTGTAATAGCAGCCATTATAGTAAACTGCGATGTGCTTGATGTCATCGTAATGAACGATCGTGTCAGTTTCAATTCCTGGAATTCTTGAAGTGTTGAACATTCTCTCATATTGACTTGAGCAAAGAGGAACAAATCCCTGTGCCATGATCGGTTTCAATTCTTGTCGTTCGAGTTTCTTTCGGAATTGCAAAATCCAATAAGTCATGTTAGCAGCTCTCGCTGTTTGGCTTTTGGTTGGATAAGAAAAGCTGTCTGAACCGTAATAGTTACTGTTGACCATCAAAGGACTGCGACCTCTGAGATAGACATATTCCTCCCACCAATCAGAGACGTAGTTCGATGACCACCAACTTTTTAAAACTAGGTAACGTTGAAGTCTCTTTCCAAGACCATTCTGGAATTCTTCAGCAAGTTTCACGGCATTCTCATACTCTTTATCATTGAGTAAAGGTCGCATGGATAGAAGGTAACGGGACATTGTATCCTTGACACTTGGAAGAGGCAATCTCGGAAGAGAACCTTGAAAACTGTAAAGGGTCGGAGTATTCCATTTGACGGCAACTAAAAAGGAAAAAAAATTAAATATAAATAAAATTTTCCTTTAAGTGAACTCACATTTGACAAGAATTGCCCAAACTGTTGTCGTTATGCTTACTCTCTTTCCTCTCGTTTCAAACATGTAGCCTTTGTACATTAGCAGAAGTTTTAGCGTATATCGCAACGTCAAACATATGGAGAGCCAAAAGACGAGAGCAGAGGCAAAGCATGCAAACAATTGCCACCCAAGCGTAGCTCTGCAAATAAATTTTCATTAAATTCAAGATGCTTAATAAACAATTTTACTTACTCAGGTGAAAATGTAAGTAAAACGTTTACTAAGTCGTATGGGATTCTTTTCTGCGAGAAATGAACCGCTGATATGATTCCCATGATGAGCCAGAGACTTTCCAAATGTGCCGGGTAAACGCCATTACGCACTTTGCTTCTGAAACGTGCAAAACGTTTCTTCCAAGAACGAAACCCTGATTGCCAAACTAGATTGAGTACATCCAGTCGATGATTAGTGTTGGTGTGTTCTTGTTTAATTAGCTCTAAATAAGACACAGCCTGATGAGCTTCTGCCATGTCTATAAGTAAACACAAACAAATGAATCACCACAATCAATGTCAATTAGCGCAAAGATGGCTTAATTTTCATGGCTGATAAGGGAAAGGCTTGAGAAAGTCTTATCTTTAAGTATGCAGAGACTTAAATCTCAAGCTGGACTATCGCTATGGTCGTCAAGATATTAAAGAATTAGCGCCAGTGATATAACAAAACGATTTTATTAGTCACTAGACGTGAAGTCGAAATGTTATCGCGATCCGCGACACATTAGTTTTACGAAAATTAGTGTGCCGAGCTTATCAAATTCGTTTATCGCATTGCTTTCAATTACTTTAGTAAAACCTTGAACTAAATAGGTTTGCACGCACGTATCGAGTTTAGAAAATTTCGAGAATCTTGTTTTTTGAGGAAGTCCAAAGGTCGCTTTTTAGAAAATATTTTGTCCCTCTTTTCAAGAAAAAATTTTAAGGCCGGTGCTCTCCTACTTTCTTCTATTTAGAAAATTTCGAGAATCTTGTTTTATCGGAAGTCCAAAGGTCGCTTTTTTTAAATTTTTCGTCTCTCGTTTTAGGAATAATTAAGAGGTTGACGCACTTCTGCTTTCTGTTTACCTATCGATAAGAGTTGTGAAAGTTTCCACAATAATGGATTTGGCAAGAGATTTAAGAAGATGTGAAGTCAAAGAAATTATTTCGCACTAAATTTTCATCTGACGATAGAGGTGTGTACTAACCGAGATGTTGTCAATAACAAGAAGAAGACGAACGAAGCGTGTAAAAGAAACGCGCAACAAGAACCGACAAAAAAAAATACAAAATACGAAATAAATCGAATGGACTCACAAGTAAGACTGAACTCCGAAACCGGTGAGTGTGAGTATAAGTTTAGAGTTTTGTATTCGACGAAAAAAAAAATCTATAACGTGTTGAGTTCGAAAACAGCTGAGTTTGTAGGGACTGCGCAGTCTCAGTAGAAATTGAAAGTCGCGTTGATAATTGCAAAGGCTGGAAGGCTGCAGACGACTCTTATCTCGCGAACGTTAAACCTGTACCTCTGACTCAGAAATCAGCAGAAAATGTAGACTGAAGATGAAAGTCCATCGAATTCTTATCAAGACGACATGAATCGTTGTTTTTATTCTTACGAGAAATCTGTTGAAAACGTAGACTGAAGATGAAAGTCCACCGAGTATTCTGTTATCAAGAAGACATGAATCCGGTTTTATTTTCATGAGTTTTCTTGATTACAATTGAACTGAACAATTTTTAATGAGTTTTGTTGTAATCTTCGAACATCAATTTGATATCGTTCATTGCCTTGACGATACGTTTCATGAAGCGATCGGTGCTGGTAATTTCACAGCTCTTTACACTCGACACGTGAAAGAAAATTATGTCGTCGCTGTAGATGATGTAAGAAGTGCTGTAGCCATCGCGAGAGACTGGTCCGAAACCTCCACTCGCACTAATTATATTCGGATTATTAGCGAAAGAAGTTTTTGGTGTTTGTCCTAAAGGTGTCTGGCTGGTCGTGAGTCGCCATGGCTCGCTGATCGCTTCTTGAAGGAATGGTGATTCCATTTCGAGATATTTCGAGACGACGTAAAGACAGAACAAATGACGATCAACTCCACGACCACACATCGCATCCAAATATCCTTGTTGATGTTTGTCACAAGCTTTTCTCAAAAGTTTAACTCTTTCGTCAGTGCTAAAGTTTGGATCTTCCATCGCCTTCACCCAAGCAGACGATTCAATTGTGCAAGGCCGAACGGTCTCAGTTCTTCCATCTCGGAACAGTCTTGTCATTGAAGCTTCATAAGTCAAAGAGAATTTTCCGTAATCTCGATAGTAAGCGAGTTGCAGAGCCATTTGAATGTAAGCATCAGGTGAGAGCTTGCAAGTCTTGATAAATCCTTTACCAAATGCATCATGAACCAAAACTTGATGGTCAACGTCCTGAGAAAGACAAGATAATAAAATATCAATTAAAAATCGATTGGACTTACGTCAATTATTTTTTGAGCAGCGTCATTTGCTTCGTTGATTTTTGATTGAAGTTCCAGGTTTGCAAAATCCCAAGTCAGTCGAGTTGGAGGAGGCGGCTTAATTTCAATTGTTCCTTTGGTGTTGCCATTGGCATCGTAGCTTTTAATAATTTGAACGTTAGTTCGTTAGTTTAAAATCTTCGAAAATAAAATAAATTCACCTGTGATATTCGTCGAAGAGACAATCTTCAAACATTTGCGCCAAGACAGGTGCATCTGCCCACGTGTGTTCTCCGTTTAGTCCGCCCTACATTAGTAAATGTTATCAAGGTCAAGTTTAACATAATTTCACTCACTTTTCCATTTGTTGCTACACAGAAGTTGAAGCTTTTGTCGAACCACCTGTCGTATCCTTTGCCGTGAAGCAGTTGCCGCGCATACTTTCCATATTCGGTTACCGAAGATTTCAAATCGTATACGAATGGTTCTTCTTCTAAAACGAGAACGAAAGCCGCGCTTTCGATGTCTTGCAACGATAGTTTGTTGACTCCAGTCGAAAAATATTTCTCTCGAACTTCAGCCCATTTGGTTCGATTCCAAGCGGTCAATGACGCGAGATATTTCTCGCTTTGCGATGTATTTGCGGTTTTCTTTAGGATTTCTTCAATTTGATATTGCAACTCGCAAGGCTTTAACAGTCGATCTTCATGGTAAATCATCATCTTGTAGTAGCAACCTCGACTGAGCACAACAATATGTTTAATGTTGTCATAGTGAACGATCGCATCTGCTTCCATTCCAGGAACTCGAACTGTGTTAAACATTCGCTCGTATTGAGATGAACAGAGTGGAACGAGACCTTGCACCATGATCGGCTTTAATTCTTGTCGTTCGATCTTACGTCTGAACTGAAGCATCAAATAACTCATTTGAGCTGCGCGTGCCGCTTGATTTTTAGTCGGAGGATTGATCGAGTCTGAACCATAATAATTACTTCCATACATGAGTGGATCCCGGCTTCTCAAGTAAACATATTGCTCCCACCAATCAGAAACGTAATTCGACGACCACCAACTCTTAAGTACGAGATAATATTGAAGCTTCTTAGCGATTCCGTTCTTGAATGCGTTAGCTTCTTTTGTAATCTTTTCGTAATTTTCGTCGTTGAGCAAAGGTCGAACGGAAAGTAAATATCGGTTGATTGTATCTTCGACGCTGGGAAGAGGCAATCTCGGCAGTGAACCTTGAAAGCTGTAAAGTGACGGTGTGTTCCACTTGACGAACACTGCGAATATTAAAAAAAAATTGGTTTGCATTCGACAAATAAACAAAATTGTTTTTAATTCACCTTTGACCAAAGCAGCCCAAAGTTTCGTCGCGACACTGACTCCCTTGCCGCGTGTTTCAAACATGAAACCTTTGTACATTAGGAGAAGTTTTAACGTATATCGCATGACCAATGAGATCAATATCCAAACGCTTAACGCTACGACGAAGCATGAAAGCAGTTGCCAATCCATCGTTGAGCTTTAATTCAATCGCTTTAATTATCAGTGTCAACATTATTTGCAATAAATTATTTACCGTGGCATTTTATCCAATACGTTGTCAACCAGATCAAATGGAACGCTAAACGTTGTGAAATGAAGAGCCATTGTCACTGCCATGATGACCCAAAAACTCTCAACATGAGCTGGATAAGCGCCATTTCGAACTTTCGCTTTGAAAGATGCAAATCGTTTTTTGTATGATTGTAAACTTGACTTCCAAATCAACGATAAAACCGTTTTGTTATCAGACTCTGTTTCATGAATTAACGAGGATGAATACGCGGCAGCTCCAGCCATATCTGATTTGGATAATACAAGTGATTTTAATTATTAATAAATATTGTTGACACAGTTGAATGTGGAAGAGCTCAAAAAGTCGTAATCATCATTTAACAATGCCTCAACGATATTTTCACTTTCGTTTTTTGGCAGTATTCATCACCACGCAATCTCGTGAATGATTTTCTTCCCTCTTCCCGTGATTTCGTAAATGATGCAGTTTCGAATTTTCGCTTTCACACACAAAAAAAAGTTTTTTTTTTAAAAACACTACTTTTAGATTTGTGAGAGTGCTGAGTGAAATGTTCTCAGCACATTATGCAAGGGAAACCTTCTAACGTTAGCTAATCGATAATTTAAACCGTTTTTTCAGGAATTTAATGCAAACTAAATCAAAACACTAAACTACCTTCGTCCGATGATCTTTCTGACGTTTACAAGAAACAAGTTAAGGTCAAATATTAAATGAGGCAACGTGTGAGTCAAAACCAAAATAAAATGAAAAGCAAAGTATGAAAACGATCTCTTCTGCTCGAGGCAAAGAGCAAAACTGAAATGCTTTTTTGCTGGTTCGGTAAAAAATTTATTTTTACGCTCTCTTTGTATGAAAAAAATATATGCGGGAAATGTTTCTTTACAAAGTGTAAATGAGAAATATTCTTTTTTTCTGTCAACACTAATTAAAATTGGACTCGGTTGAACTCCTCGCGATATCAAACTGATTGACCGAGTACGAAAACAACGAAAATCAGTGCAATCGTTTACGATTGTATTTGTGAGTCTATGAATGAATATTTTAGAGGCTCGAACACAATTTTGTTGTGCGACATGCAACACAGACTTCAATTGCTTAAATCAGCGCAACCACACGACAGAGATTTCTTATGAAAAAATTAAAACCGTTGAAACTTCTGTTTGAAGTTTACATGAAACTTTACAATAATAATATTAAAAATTGTTTCTCAAACAGAATTTCTTAAACATTCTGAGCCTTTCCAAACAAATTTACTTGTTAATATTGTAAACTTCTTTTGTTTCAAAGTCAAATCTGTTTCTAGTCAAATTGATGAATGAATTTCCATTCAGTTTTCATCTCGTGGGAAAGCATCAAAAAGTGTTTGCTCCAGAAACTCATTTTTCCATTGTAAATATATTCATTCACAAAGTTGCAAGCTTATCAAAGGCGCGTGCAAAAAAATCTTTGTCTCACATTTTGAATTCCAATAATTTTGTTCTAGGATTTAATTTATTTTTTATTTTCATTAACATTCTTACAAAGTTTCTGTTAAAGTTTGTTGTTTTTACAGATCTCACGATTGGAGATTTCTTGGATTCTTATTTTCTAACAGATTAGTTGAGAAATGAAAGAAAATTCGGTTTTCAAATTAAAATTATCCAAAGCGGATGACGTGGATCAAGAAAGTGCTTTTCTGGTTGTGTCTGGTAACAGAAGACACATCAAACCACCACCAGCGAGAAGAATCGCAACGATGAAGGTTGGAGCCGGGCAATAAGTGTCCAAGAGCGTCGCAATGACAACTAAAAACAAAGAGAGAGAAAAAGTTTGACAAGTGATAACAAAAATTATCAAAAAATAAAATTACCGTTGCCAATGATTCCGCCTAACCGAGCGAACACCATTGAGATAGCAACACCAGTTGCTCTCAATTGTGTTGGAAATACTTCAGTGATCAAACAATCTAAAGCAGCATTAGCACATGAGATGACAGCGCTGAATGTGGCGCTAACTATAAGGTTCTCGATTTTGTTTGTCACAAAGTACATAACAGCTGAGCAAAGACCGGCGGAGACAGTTCCCGCGACGAGGAAGAATTTGCGACCCATTTTATCCATCCCCAGAACCTAAATGTATCGACAGTTGTTATTCGTTCGATTATTCATCACATTCAATTTTAAACTTACGGCAATAACGTTCGCTGGTAGGGCTGCTGCGACTGTTATCAGTGATTCAAGGAAGACTGTGCTGGGAATGTGATCATTGCACTCGTTCGTATGGAGCGCGTGTTGTTTGACAACAAATTCAGTGACTTCGCAAACACCAACGCTTGTAACATTAGGATGAGATTCAGCGTAAGCGTCGAAACGATTAAAAAGTTCAGGGAACCACATCATCAATCCATAATAACCGATGTGGAAAGTGAAGTTAATAACGATGGAGACCATTGTGAACTTGAGAATTGAACCTTGGAAAAGTCCTTTTGAGTTTTCGGCAATGTCTGCAAACATTCTTTTGTATTTATTCTTGATTGGCTTCTTAACGTCTTCGAGTTCAGCGCGTAGTTGATCGTCGATAAGCAATTCCTTGACGGGATACATTGATGGATCGTTTCCAGTGTTGGTGACGTAGATACCACGGAAAATGGCTAAAGCTTCTTCAAACCGTCCACACGACAGCAAAAACTTTGGTGACTCAGGGAGATACATCAATAAAATGGCAACGATGAAGGATGGGAGTGCGCACAAAAGAAGAAAGATTCGCCATGAGTTGTAGACGAAAGCTTCTGATTCAAATCCGATTTCCGTTGGAATAATCAGCCATGCCATTGAAGCGACCAACAAGTTCCCGAGTGTCCAAAAGGCTGCCATGAAACTTAACATTGATCCACGTTTATGCTTCGGTTGAAACTCAGCAAAGTAACTCCAAATGACAGGACCAGCTCCGCCAAGAGCAGCTCCATTTAGAAAACGGAAGACCATGAAAAGTTCAAAGTTTTGTGAGAAGGATGATGCAACAATGCAAATGGCGTTCATGTAACTAATGACGATCAGGACTTTCTTTCGACCGAGCGAGTCAGCAAGTGACCCCCAAACATAAGCTCCAACCATCATTCCTACGAAGATGATACAGTTGAGCCATCCTTTCGTGTGAGTATTAAGATTCAAGTCACATTGAGCCGATGGGAGAATGAAGCTCATCGAAATGACGTCCATCTCTTCACTTGTGCTGACGAGACCACAGATACCCAGCAGAATGTAATGGAACTTGCCATAACCGGTCTGTTCAATGGCAGTTTCGAAATCAGCGCGAGCAATGCCATCGTTGTAAGGTGGTGGCTGCTGCTGTTGCTGATTACGCGATTGAGCTACATTGTGACCTCTCTCGGGGTCAAAAGGACGATATTGTTCTTCACTTGCGTTGAGGCTCTTATCATTCGCTGTTGAGAATGGAACGAGTGCGCCTGATGAAGTTTGGATGATCGCAGGTCGCGATTCAATGGTGTTTGATTCAACACCGTTTACTTGTTGAATATCGTCTTTTACATCGGAAGTACGAGTTTTTGATTGCTTGGTATCAGTTTCTACCATTCTATGAAGCGCAGATAATGTAAATGACTTTAGTGCCAGTTGAATTGAATGTGATGAGGTTTACGTGAGTTTCTTTCTCTTTTGAACTTAACGATGTCGCGCTTGGGATCAGCTGATAATCTGAAAGATAAATAACGAAAATGTTTAAGAAATTTGTCATCCATTTACAGTTGGAAGGTAGACGGTGTTGTCAATATTTGACGCGCGAAACTAAGCCAAATGAAAACCTTTTTCACGAAAGATGTTGCTCTGACTAATTAGCAATTGCTTGTTAGATGTTCGAATGAGTGGACAATTAACAAGATTGATGATGATCAAGTCAACGCAGAGAACTTCTTAGCTCGTAGAGAGTTTGCGTTTCGCTCGAGCAGGAAACGGATTTGAGATGGAGAGCTTCGCGGCGAGCATCGTTTAAATTCAATTAGTATTAGGAATAAAACGTCAAGTCAGCTTTTTCGTCAGTGCGCTCTTCAAAATTAATTCAATTTGATTAAAATGTTTATGTCTTGCGAGCTACGATGATGAATATGTGAGATCTCTCGATACACAGTGCGAACTTCCAGAGAATTTTCCCACAATCTTCTCTTGTTAATGATTTCTCCTTCGCCAATTCCGTTTCCAGACTCAGTCTGGCAGACTGTTTGCGATTCTTAATGATCACTTTTTCATTTAAATGAAAATGTGTTTCGATCACGATCATAACAATTGAATCATCAGAGATAAGATCGGAGATTGACTCTCCACCAAAAACAAAGTATCTCCGTGCACGCACTTTATGATCTCGAACAATAAATTAAACGTCCGGGAAATCGAAAGCTTTCGGAAACAACTCGTTCCATGTAAATTCTTTAAATTTTCTATCAACAAGACCTTCAGCTCGTCTTTTAATTTGAACCAGACACAAGTAGCGTTCAACACTTACTGGAAGTTTCAAAGTTGTTATTTTGCCAACTTTGTATATTATCACTTTCATAAAGACTTCATTCGGGTTTCGACAATCACGACAGTTTGCAATGGAAATTCTTTAGAAGCACGTCGCGCTTTTGCGTCACTGAACTTGAAACGATTTAAAAAAAAAACTTGTCGAGAACTCAAAAAAGAAATCTTTTTTTTTTCAGAATATATTTTTGATTTCAAGGATTCGTCTTGAGAGCGATCTTGTTATGTCGAGTCTGGTAATTCAACTGACTTGAATTTTCGTGTAGTTACTACTATAAACTCGTCCACAATGGAAATAATAATGAAACTAACAATGCGATGTGTTTATTATTGTAATTTGAATACTAAAAGCTACTCGTATGCTTTTTCAATCGTGTGGCGGACAGTGATTACGACTTCGTATCTTCTCCGAAGAAAACATGAGATTTCGGGGATTCCGCGACCGATGAAAAGCTTTCGAAAGCTCTCAGAGCGAGCACATGACTGAGATATTATGAAGAAAAGTGACCTAAACGTAAACAAACTAAGTTCCAGTTCACTTATTGTTGGATAGATGAGAAAAGCTCAATTACGAGTCAACACGCCAATCAATCACTGACGCATTCAGCTCACAGCATTCACGAACAATCGAGATTCGTTTTTGTGTGGAAAATGGTCATTTAGAGTGTCACGCTTGATTGTTAGATTGTTGATTTTAAAATAGCGATCTCGCTTCGTCGATGATTGCGTATGGCAGCGATGGATTTTCGCAATCATTAATCAAGAATATCTAAACACTTTCACTGAACTGTCCTCTATGTAATTTTTATAGGAAATTACAAACCGCTAATAAAAAGATGAAATGATTTTAATCGCGGCACGAGTTTGCGGTCCGTAATTTAAAGTTTCCTATTGCGAAAGTGTAACAACGCTCGACTTTAAACTTAATTTTCTCACCTTGAAGTAAACGGGGAACCAATAAGGAATGCTATCAGCAGACCACTAAGAAATATTCTACTGCCTTCGTTGTTTTTATATCAAGCATGACGAATGAGCCTTGTCACTGTCTCGAAACGTGAATGTGTCGGAAAGTTTGCAGAAAACAGTTTGAGTGACGGTCTTGGCTGATAACAAGGATGATTTAAATCTCAAAGTAAACATCAACAGAGAAAATCCACTTCGTAGTTTAGTTTATCAGTAAGAGAAGCGCCAAATTATCATTCACGTGCTGAGAACTTTGGAGTAGCAACAAGAGACCTTCACCAGCATTCGTAAATTTGGCCAGTTGCTTTTTGATAAGCCGACAAATATTTATAAACGAAACAAGACGAGTAGTGAAGCAATCGTTTACAGAAGAAAAAAAAGATAATAAGATGACTGACTCAGAGACATGACGTCGGAGAAATATGGCATCTGATAAGAGATTCTTCTCTGCCATCACTCATCACGAGATTATTGCGAAGACGATAATGTGTATTCATGTAAAGACTGATCTCAGTGAGATCTAAGTCGAGCGATAAATTTGTGTGGAAAATTTCTCTCATTTTAAATTGACTTCGACTCGACGAGCATTGTGAGTCAGTCGGTTAGAGGGAAATATTTGAGGATTCAATTCGCATTAATTAGCTAAACACCACTCGTTGCGAGTGATTATATCTGAATTATGTATTTCAGGGTTTTAAGATCTCTCTTCTTTTTTTGTGTGAGAACTGACGACAGAGAGTGTTAATTGGCTAAGGCTGATCTTTGCAAACTTATTTTAATGGAAATTTCCAACCATTTGAGCTTCTGTCCAAGGTTGTCTAAGGATGACAAAAGTAATTAACAATTCCTTGATGGGTCAACAGTGAAAGCAACGTAAATCAATGATCGGGAATTTCCAGCAAAAACGAAGTCGTTGGTGCATCGACCGGAACGAAAACAAAGCTAAAAACCTTTTCGCATCAAAATATTTAACTTCTACGTGAAACTGGGTTTTCCTGATATTGTTATTATCTTCTGATGATACTTTACCGGTTTGTGTCAGATAGACACGAGATTGCGTTGATGGGCAATAGTTTGCTTAAAGTTTAGCAAGAATATATTAAAGCGTCATTTAGAATCTTATCTATTATTTCAGAGAGAAAATAACAATGCCACTCATTGATAATTCGGCAGAGCTTTTTTGTGATCAGAGCTTTCAAAGCTCTCTCATATTCAATCTTCACGCAATTCGATAATCTCAAGCCACACACAATATCTCAAACGATTGTGACAAAACTCAAACTATGAATGAAGAGCGAATCGAAGAAATTCACAAACCGATCACTTGATGATCTGATCAATTTTGTGCAATTCGACTTTTCGTGTCTCTCAATGGAACATGATTAAGCAATTTCGCTATCACTTAGCCGCTCACTGTAAACAAGCTAACATACTGTAATTAACAACAAATCGTCCCTAACCCCAAATCAAAACTTTTGTTTGTTTTCTTTTTCACTTTTTTCTTGTAAACTGATGTTTTATTCTGTAGTAGCACGGAATATCGTTCACAAGATTGAATTCATTGATCCAGCGATGATAGTGTAAGGATCAGAATGATTTTTGAACAACTCGATCTTCGCTTATTTGACTTCCTTGACTTGAAGACCTGGTGGCAAGCTCTGCTTCAACTTCTCTGCCTTCTCCTTGTCGAAAACGACGAGAGTGTAAAGGTATCGCGAGCATCGGATCTTGAACTTGGTGTTGTTCTCGTTCTTCTTTATTTTAACTGCGCGAGCATCCTTGCGACGGGCTTTGATGAGAAAGTCTTTGACTTCTTTAATTTCTTGCGGCATTTTGACCTAAAACGAGAAGAGACATTGGACGAAATCAGCGAAATTCATGAAAGGAAGGAACTTATGAAGCATATCCATTAACTTTCAGTATTTATAACTCACTTTAAGTAATCAAAATTTGCGAAAAACTCGGAGCACGTTCCTTTAAAGAGAAAGAACGATACGAAAAGAAAGAAGCTATGCGAAAACCTCACAACAGTTGCGATGAATGTCAAGAAGCTACGATTAAATTTTTGGTTTATTGAACACGTTTTCAACAAAAATCAACTAAAAAAAAACAAACTAAAAAGCGCGAAAAGTTATTTTAATTCTAGTTAGAACCAGGAAAATTACCTTGAATCCAGAAGATCACACAGTTGTCTGTGGAAGGTAACACAATGGACAGTCCGAGGACACCGAGAGGTGAGTTAAAATCAGGAGAATCACTTGAAAAATTGTGAAAACTGGAAGCTGCTTGTGAAACTTTATTAATTCTTCGTCTCTCTACAATTCGATCTTCCAGTTCATTTTTAATCACATTCTTTAGATGAATTACTCTGTTTGATAAATCCAGTTTACGAATTTGTTTAATATTTTTTTAGATGGCGATATTCCTGGGGTGACGAGCCGAAGTGGTCGGGTGATCAAAAAGAGCACTAAACTAATGGATTTTACATCGCCTGATGACATCGAGACTGTAAAAGCAAAGAAAATGGCTTCAGCATCTAGAAAGCTAAACATGGTAAGTCAATAGAAAATTTCTTTTTGGAACAGATAACTTTTATTAATAAAAAATTATTATTAATTTTAGACTCAATTCACTCATATTAAAATGGAACCAGGTCTCGATATAACAGATGTCTTACCTGCCAAACACTATGATGACTCTTACGATGATGACGGGTATACAGGAAAGGTTCACGATGATAATTATGCTCCAGATCAAGATGATCTCGATGGTGCTGATGACGACTTCCAAGAAAGTGATTCAGACGACCATCAAATGGTAATCAAAACAGAAGATGATCCTGAAATTGAATTTGCAACACCTCGACGAAGTATCTACATAACTGAAAAATCATCGAAGAAGAAAATGATGAAGGATGGGAAGATTGTGATGGGAAAAGCGCAGCGTAAAGATAAAGGCAAAACTCGCTACACTGCGTACATGTTGTGGGCAAAAGAAGCTCGTCATTCAATCTCACAGACAAATCCAGAACTCGATTTCGCAAGTGTTTCGAAGCGATTAGGAGAAATGTGGGCTAATGTACCAACGAATGTCAAGTAAGATGTCCTTTATCTTTCATCTTGTCATTTATAAACTTTTATATTATTTCAGATATAACTGGAAGCGACGAGCAAAACGTTTAGCAAACAAAATCAAGAAGTCGAATGGAGCGAAAGGTCAAGCACCACAACCAAGCAAATATATGCAACAGAAATATTATCTAAACAAAGGCAGTACAAATATGAACGCGGCAGCAGCGGCTTCCAGTCCAACGACACCATTAACAAAACAACAGAAACAATTTCAAAAGCTATTGAAGTCAGAAAAGTCAAAAACGCAATCGATTCAAAATGCTCAGAAGCAGCAGAAGGAAAAATTTGCATTGATTCCAAGCACGAGCAGTTGCAGTAATTACAAAGTTTCACCTTCAACTTCCACTAGTTCGAAGAACAACGTTGTACAAACTAACAAACCATTGGACCTTGCTCCTATTGATGTTGCAGCCCATTTGAAACTTCTTGGAGAAAGTTTAATCAACATAGGCGAAAGATTATCGGAGCATGAAGTAAATTCAGAAAGTTCTAATCTTTCATAGAAGTCTAATTGAATTCTCTTCTTTTTTAGGGCCAAATAGCAGTTTCTGGAAGCTTCTCTGTGCTACTCGACAGTATCCTTTGTGCAATGGGCTCACTAATGTGTTGCCTCAACTACGTTCCAGAACTGAACTTTCACAATGACCCGCCACTGACGAATGGTGAGAACGCAGATGGAACTGAAGGAGATCCAAAAAATCTCTTTCAAGCAATCATGGATAATGTTCATTACATTATGCCGGGACTGTAAAATCTGAAAATGCTTCTTGTAAATAATTTTAAACTTAGTGAAAAATAAATAAAAGAAAAAGTCTTTGGAATTGTAAATTCATTTTTATTAATTATGCAACATGAACACAATAAAAGTTTTGCTTTAAAAACGTGTCACCGTCAGAGGTAAAGAGGAGGAATGTTCAATAAAAATTGTAAAATTGAGAATGTTTCAAAACAAGTTCTTTAAATTTGTAAGATAAGGCCAGCAGCAGAAATATTGTCGCCAGCACCAACAGTCTTTCTCGCTTCTTTGCAAACCAACACAGGGCTTACACAAATCTCAACATCGATCAGTCGTGTGTCGACTGCAATCGTTTCATTCCAACAAGGAACAGGGTCGTCTTGTTTAATATCAATTCGTAAAGGCCTTCGTTCACCTTCAGCCACTTGAGATTCAGTCGAAGTCGCAAAGGAGTCATCGAGAATAAGTTGAGCACTTTCAGGATTTACGTAGCTCGTTTGACAGACGTGACGATGTGCAGTCAGTGAGCTCTTTGCTGCAGCGTTCTTTATGTTGAGCCATTTGCTGTCTCTGATGTTTAGCAAGAGCTGAAAGGCTAGAGTATGTACATGGATTCTCGACAACATCCTAACACGTTCATCGCTATTTATACTTTCAAAATATTTGCGATTGTGGAACTTGAATACTTTTCTAATCTGATCTAGAGTAGTTGCGACTCGAGGGTTCGAGTCTGCAGATAAACTGATTTTACCAGTTTCAAGGACATGAACGAGATTATCGACTTCCTGTTCATTCATTCCTAATGAATCAGCGAAGGGAATCACTTTCACTAACAATTCATTGATGAGCTCAATCTCAACAAAACTTGCCATTTCGAAGTGTATTAGAGTTGACGGTAAAACACTTGTCATCTGTTTTCTGACTCCCGACATTCGTTCACTCCTCACCGTTGTTGGTTTGAACGGGAAATTGTCGAGCATTTGCAACCCGGAAACAACAAATAATTTTGGGTTGTAGTCATTCACATTGAGCAATTCAAGGGAAGTGATCATTGGATTGTTTGAATCGCTATGGATGATATATCGATTAGCTCTTGGCGCTTTTTGCTCGCCAAACTTATCACCAGTCTTATATTCCAAGATCAGATGAATGTCATCATCAAAGTCTTCAGAAGGTTCAAACTCAGTCACATCAATTCCTTTGACTAAATGCGATCGCTGCTTATTGGACATTGTTGATGCGATTAATACTTTTGCTCCTTCCAGATGAAATCTTTTTCCCATCACAGGAGCATTGCCACCTAGCTCCCATCGACTCCAAGGCAATTTCTTTGCTGCTGCAACAATGTTCTTGAACAACTCCTTGTTCGGCGTGTAACGCTCAGCAGCAGCTCCTTTTGAGAAGTAAAACATGAAACTTCTCATGAACTCGTCGTAGGAGTGAATCTCGTCATCGGATTCGTCACGAGTCTCAAATGTTTTTAAACTTTCGGTATAATTTAAGAATTCAATGGCACGAACTGTTAAATCACTGCAGCTTCCATAAGCAACAACTACGCGAGGCTTCTCCTTTAGATTTATAGCATGATTTGATTCAAGTTGCACTAATTCTTGTAGAATCGAAGTTAAATTCATTAAAGATCTCGAATGAAAAAAATATGCTTGAAAAATTATTGAAAACAAAGCTATAAACGCCGCGATAGCAAAATATCGGAAAAGAGACGACATTTTAACACAGAAGAAGTCTTTTAAAGTCACAAAACTGTTATTTAATTATTCAGAAACATTTGGAATGAATCGAAGAAACACAGAACTGAGCGAGTAAAAGTTTTAGACAGGGTCGATGATGATGTTTGAAAACGAAGACCGGTTTTTGAAACGATGGTGTTCGTTACAACTGTTAAAGGGACCCCTTCGTTGCCGTTATGGAATTTCGTTTTACTTCATGAAGACTTGCCGTCCGTTTGACACTGAAGGATGAAGACTTTTAATGAGAAGCGTAAACCTCTCTTCACCGATCGTGATCAAAAGAACTGTGTGAGCAACTTTAAAACGCATTGAAAATTATTTTTTGCAAGCTTCAGTTTCTCCACTTAAGCAAAGCAACTTTCATTGAAGCTCATTGAAGCTTTTCTGCATTGCATAGACAGAAATGTCGAATATAAAATCGCAGAAAATTAGAGACAGAATCATACAACTTTGATTTGTGAGACATTCAACAGTATCAAGTGACATCTAATCATGAAAGCGTTTGTTGTTTTATTTTCGGTGGCATTTGTTTTGTTGAATTCAGTTGATTCAGCTCAAGCATCGAGTCGCGGTGAAAAGAAGCACAGTAACATGGCAGTTATGCTTGCTTATCGACCAAACAGCGAAATTCAAACTAAACACAGCAACAAGACTTGGACTTATAAGATCGAAGAGGACAGCGAAAGCATGGAAGATATCAACGCAGAACTTCTCGAAGCTTTGATCAAGGAAAGATTTGCTAAACGAGTCAATCCTATGGAAGCCGTTGATCAACGAAAAACAGTGAAACGTGAGAATGTTGACGAAGATTTTGAATCGCACGAGTCACACGAAGACGTTGACGAAGCAAAAATTGTTGCAATTGGAGACGAAACATCAGGTGACAAGAAAACTTGCTACAAGAAAACTTATCAGAATGTTCTCAACGCTTTCGAATCAGCTTTAAAGTCTCAAATTGATAATTACAAGAAATGTGTTTGTAAGAAAACAACTACGACTACTCAAGCTACAACGACGACCACAGAAGCCACGACCACTGAAGCTATGATCGCAAAAAGCTTGGACAGTGATGAAGAACTCATTGATGAAGCTCTCGCTAACAAAGACGACATCGTTTGCTTCCATCGCAAATATGACATTATGTTGAACAAGATCTTGGAACGAATTCCTTGCCAACCTCCAGTTCAACCAGCAGATCCAACGTTGCAAGAGTTTAACGGTGACACAGTTAAACGAGCTGAGAGAAATAACAACATCAAAAGAAATCAAATCTCAGAATCTGAGTCGGAATCCGTTGAGATTGATGCTTCCGACTTAACTCCAAAGCCAAAAACGACGACTTCAAAGCCTTTGAAATCAAGAAAATCAAATGAAAACGATAAGTTGAACGATCAAATTCTTACGATTCTTAAAGAACATTTGAAATTGAAGAAATCCGAGAAAGTTCCCATGAAGAAACAAACATCGCCGAAGAAAATCACAATCAGACCTCGAGCTATTTCACAAATTGACAACGAACAAGAAGATGAACCAGAAGAACTAGATGAGACCTCACATCAAGACTTCATGAAGCAACTTCAAGAGCTTTTCGAGAAATATCAGGTCGAACCCGACGGCACATTTCCAATGCGATCCGAAGACAATTCCGTTGAGTCAGAACCTTCAGTGTCTCAAAGAAAATCTTCGAAAAAATCTAAGACTCGGGGCACCGTTGAAGAAAACTCCGACGAATCCACAGAAGCTGTTGTCAACCTTAAGACTCGCAAAGCTGAGAAGAAGCATAATAAACTTGGGGAGGATTCTAGAAAAGCTTCCAAAAAGCACAACAGCCCCGTCGACCACAGTTCAACCAAAAAGAAATCATATCGAAGCTCAGCAAGAGTCGATGATGCATCAGATGTTTCTGTTGAAGAATCTCTTATTTCAAGAAGCCACAACAACGCCAAGAAGTCTCATCGAGCCAATACTTCCACATCCACCGAGAAATCAACTTCTAGCGGAAACAACAACGCAAAAAAGACAAGTAAAGTCGGAAAAAATGCTCGCTCATCTTCTGACGATAGACTTGCCTCTGACTTGGCGAAAAAAATATCTGATTTTGCCCGAGGAAAGCCAGCAAAGTCAAAGCAGTAATGAGAACTCTTGTTCCTCGTGTTGATCAAAAGCCAAATTGTTTGCAATCAAAATAAATAAAATAAAGATTTTTTAACAAAACTTGAAAAATTTTCTGATTAAACATTTCAGCGACTAAATTTATTTCAAAAGATTCTTCATAAATCTTATTTTAAAAAAAGTTCTACTTGTTTCAAGCAGTTCTTAGTCAAACTAAAGTCGATAATTCGTGAGCCGTCGTGGCCGAATTGTTTCTAAAATTATTCGATTGATCGAGATTCGCTGAATTGTTCGGCGATCCATTATGCAATTGTTGACTCTTTGGAGTCGGTGGAGTAGTTCTCAGTCCGAAGTAAGAGTTTGGCGTGACTGCTTGGCTCAGCAGCGATAAGTGTGTGTTGTTCAACGTTGTGTTGATATGCGCAAGTCCACCTCCGTTAACATAACTGTGATTGTTGATTTGATCTAAGTTCATCTCACGTGTGCTGCTGTTCGTCATTGGATGGTGAGTTCCGCTGATCGGAGAGTTCAACGACAAATTAAGATTCAATGGCGTTTGACGAGTGAGAAGAGTCGGCTGCGACTGATGCATCGAACTATTCTGTTGCTGCTGCTGCATTTGCATCATTTGGTGTTGTTGTTGCTTAATGCAATTGAAGACAGTCGTTTTCTCCTTTTGCCAAATGAAAACATTGTGAACCATGGCGCCGCCGCAAAAGAGTATTCCGATCCCAATTAAAATACTTGTGACGATTGCTGGCGTTGAATGGAACTGTGTGAACGTATAAAGAATTATACCTGAAACGAGATGAGAGATCGTGGGCGTCAAGGTTATTTTACGACCTTTGCGGACAGGTTCAAGGGACTTTACCTGTTAGGAAGATCGGTATTGAGATGAAGAAGCCACCAATAGCGCAAACCCTCGACACTGACGATTTTTGAAGATATTTGTTGGCTCTGTAAAAAAAAAGGAAGAAAGGCTTCAGGTGAGTCATCCGGTTAGTTTCAAAATTTCTCTCTATCTCTCACCTTCCTCCTGCTATGGCAGGTGACGACCCAACAAGTTTAACCGCGAACAGGAATTGAATTGCGCACACCAATAAACAACAGAGGTTCAATGAAAGCGATAGCGCACAAAGAGCTAATGTTACGTCAAAAACGATGGCGTACTCCTCAACGGATGATCCAAGCAGCTGCTGTTGGATGTTGTGGAATGATTTTGTACCAGGAGATATTTTCAAAAGGAATATCAGTGATAACAAGGCAAGAAGTAGCGAGACTAAAATTGAATTATTTGTTAAATGAATTGAGATGAGAAAAGTGTTCACTTCACTCACCTAAACATAATAATCCTAAACTTGTGAGTGCTTGTCGTGCTCCATTGTGCTCAGGCATGAAAAGCTTTGACGATAGCGACGATGAAGTTGTGTTGCTTACATTATTATTGTGATTATGGTTGTTATTGTAGTTTTTTAACAGAAATTGTTGGCTGTTGGATGATAAAGCCGGCAGTGGAGTGAACATTCGTGGTGCATGTCCATTCTGCATTGGCTTTGTATGCGTTCCATCTGAGAAGGAATGTGTCAACAAAGGCGTGTTTGAATAGGTCTGTAAAAGCGAAGGACCGCCGTTTGATGTGATGTTCGATGCGGTTGTTAATGTTGAGACATTCAACGGCTGTTGCGATCGATTGAGTGTAAGAAGTGGTCGCGAAGGACGTGATGTTGGAGTTGTTACATAGCTCGTCACACCCGAAGATCCAACCGCACTCGATGTTGATGGTGGAGGGATCGATGGAATTGGAATATGTTTTAACATTTATTATTCAAGTCTTTCTCTCTTTGATTATATTTGAAGAACGATTATTATGATTTTACACTTCGTTCAAAGCAACCATGTGCTAAGATCAATTCACACATCTTGGGTTCATTTCCATTTCGTTTATGATTCATCGGCGATATTTTTAGATGACGCTAAGCATTCTTTAAATGCCACTTAACGGTTGAACTTGACGATGGCCGTAACTTGAGTCGTTACACATTTCGCACAATTACACGGCACATCAAGCATAGCTCGTCAAAAAGGATATCCTGCTCACTTCTAATTATTAAATTCCTGAAGTGAATTCCACTGGCCTGCCTTATTGATTAAAACCGGTTTCAACTTCAGGTTTTCTGTTTCTTCTCTCTTCAAACACAGGCAACGAATTTGTCCATAGAACCTTTGCAGCATACACAACGTAACGACGTTCGACAAAACAGTTACAGCATAAGCGAAAGAAATATTATTGAGAGAAATTTCTTCTTCTCGTTGTCGGAAACCTTTTTGTTGTTGCTAATGAAATTCAATTCGTTAAATAGATATCCCCCCGAAACCTGTGAATTAATGTATGCAACTTCATTCACATTATGTTGCTGTCGAGGGAAAAGTTATGAAGACGATTTCCCGTTAAGAAAGCTTCTCAATCTTTCCACAATGCTCAGTGTGGGAAAGTGCGATTGTTTAAGTTCTTCTTTTCCTTTCGCATGAGTTAATTGCGAGACACAATCTTCGATTTCACTTCATAATTGGCTTTCGAGTCTATCCAATTACTTTAAAACTAATTATCCTTTGACGCGTCTCTCAATCCTTTTACAACAACGCGCGCGGTTCTTTGGAATTCCTTTCACTGTGAATGAGTCGATTCAGGTTTTTTATTGACGAAGAGCTAAGAATTCGTCTTCTTCTTTGCGTTCTTAAGAGATACAAGCACAACAGACAGTTTGCTTTGAGATGATGATGTTGTTTCGAAGACGCGAGGTTAAGCACTGAAAATCGTTACAAACAAATATCATGAGAATCAACGGACGAGAGCGAAGAAGAAAAAGACGAAAGAGAATGAAAATGGTTAAGGAATAATTTATAGAACACGTCACGCTCTAAAGATCACTTGGCATTTCATCGTGTGAAAGTGAATAGATCCAAGGACTTGTTCATAAGATTTCAATTAAGTTCTTGATGGTAACGACGACCTTAAAACGGTCGTTAAATGGTAGACTAACGATCAATTTATGACGCTCTGAGACAAAATTGCAAAACTCTCTGAGAGCTAACTTAAGTCAGTTAAGAATTTATGGTCTTTCGCGCTCCCACAAATATTTAATTGAAGTCATTACTATCTTGTTTCATTATTAAATCTTAGCAATCTTTGAATCACTTCAAATATATTTTATTGAAAATTTAACGATGCCACTTCATCCCGACGATCCATCCTTGATTAGTTATAATTCGTCGAGTTGTTTGAGTGATGGCAAGAGACATAACAAACTTAAGTCGAAAATTCAGGTTTGATCAATGATTTACTTTAATTAAATTTCTTTAAAAATTTCCTCACAGAAACTTTCAGAAGAAAATTCTTCGTTACGTACATCGCTTGATGAGAGAAGCTCCGAAATTATAAACCTCAACGATCAAATTGTTAAACTAACTTCTGAATGTTCAGAAATAACTGCAGCGAAAGTGGTTGAGTTGAGCAAGAAAAATCGTCACTTGACGTCTGAGATTCAATCGCTCAAGTCGAGACTTAAAAATTCTGAAGAAAACAGTCGCGAATTTGAGAAGATTCTAATTCAAAAGGAAGAGCAGCTTCAGGAAAATGCTTCAATCGGTCCTTCGGAAGTTCAATCTTTTACCGAAAAATTGGAGAAGGCGACAAAAAAAGTTTTTGAAGTTCTCAATCAAAATGATCAGTTAAAGAATGAACTCAAGAAGGCTCACAAAGCTCTCCAACAGGAAATCGGAGATAACATTGTCGTAGCTCAAATTGTTTCTGGGAAATCGAACTGGCGTGGTCGAGCTCAACAAATTTCAATGTTGAACAGTAAAATCGCAGAACTCAGAGAGAAATTAGACACGACAAGCATGGATTCCTTCGATGGATCGTCACGTTTACCATTGAAGCGTCTCGAAAGTATGCGGCGACTTGAGGTTGAAACACTAACGAAAGAACTCAATGATTGCAAAGCTCAACTTGAAGACTCAAAACAAAAAGTCATCGCTTGTAAAACTCGCAATAAAAATCTAACTGAAGAAGCTAATAATTACAAGTTGAAGACATTGGATCTGCTTGAGAAATCAAATCGCGATGAAGAGTTCATCAAATGTTTGAACGATCAGATATTGATGATCAAATACGAGTACAATCACAAACTCGATGATATGAAGAAGGAAAGTGAGCGATCAGAGAATCAGAAACTCGGATCGGTGGTTGAAATTGAAAAGCTTCAATGTCAGATTCAAAATCAAGAAGAACAATTGAACGAGAAAGAAAATGAAATCTCGAACCTTAAATTAGCAATGAGCGAACTCGAGACGAACTTGCGGGATATTTCCGGAGATTTTCTGTTTTCTTGTCGTGAAATGAGAAAGGAAGATTATGTGAAGCTTTTAACGAGTCTCGAAACCGAAAAAAAAGAATTGATCGGATTTGTTCAGCAGTTGAATGAACGATTGGACAAGGCTTCGATTACAAACAGCGAGCAACACGACATGATCAACAAACAACGATTGAAAATTACGAGGCTCGAAGCGAAGATGAAGGAGTCTCAAGCTGAAAAGGAAGCTTTTAAAGAAAAGAATCGTCGGACAATGCGAATCCACGAATATTCATCTCGAAGCACTTCAAGTCTCAACAGTTCTCGATCCACCGAGAGACTCTCTGCTGAGATCGACAAATATAAATTTAAGTAAGAAACTCGATTTTGAGCGGAAACGTTGAATAAACTTTCAGTCAAATTATTTCCAGATTGGAAGTTGCGATGGAGCGCGTTGCTTTCTTAGAAAAGAAAGTCCAGGAGCAGAATGAAGAGCACAACGAAGACAATCAACGATTCATGGAAATTCTAGGAAAGTCAAAGGAAATCTTTAAGCATCTTTACGACACCGATGGAGGAAGCACTCGAACTTCTGATTGTCTCAACTCAACAATTCAATCGTTCGCAATGAATGATAATTCTTTTTTAGCTGAGTGAGGACTTTTGGAAATTATTTATTTTCGGAAAATAGATTTCAAATTCTCGTGTAGAAATTTAATTTTCCTTCTGAACCAAATTTTATGCAGAAAGTTTATGCTGTGATCATGAAAACGTTCAGACGTTTTCAAAAGTTTGAGTAATGAAAGCTCACTCCGGTTCCGAAAAAAGTTTCCTACTTCTCTTCACGCAAGTTTATTTATTAAAACAATTACGGAATTTCGATCCAATTTTTGATTTTATGACTTAAGGTTTAGTTAAAATATTAAATAAAAGTGAAAACTGTTAAAGGTGATCAAGAGTTATTGACAAAATTAGCGATAATTCCAGTTTTGACTTGGAAAACAGATTGCATAACAAAATCTAAAAATAACAACAAAGCATTGACCTTCAAAAAGTTCATCGATCTCATCTCACAAACAAATGAGCCTTTAAGCTTTTCAAGGTCTTTTAAAAATATCGATCTTCAGCTCTCTCTGGGTTTGTAGGTCAATTCAAAATTTATTTCATAACAAAATATACTTTTTTTTCTCCGCTCATAGCTCTCGAGCTTGTTGATTGTGTTCGTCGACGAGACACACCTCCGAAAACATCATCGTGTCGTCTAATTTCTAGTCGTTAGTGTTTGTTGTGATAGCAAAACGTGCGGAAGTAAATTGAAGGCATGTTAGTCAAAACAAGTCTCATCGAGAGAACATCGAGTAAAATTATACTTCGTCTTCGCTCTGATCGAGACAAAAAAAAATGTATTTCAAGGCAGTTTTCTTTCAAGCCTCGATCGAACAAGTTGTTTCTTGAAGTAAAATTAAAAACGACGTAGAAAATATTTATTCATCGATAAAACGTCTGCGCAAATCAAGGTGATAAAATATTTCGAAGTAATGAAGAGTGAAATCGTTTAGTGAACTCTTACTCTGGTTAAAAGCAGTGAACAGTCCAAACTCCGCGATTAAGCAATCCGGTTTTTTGACTCTTATCAGTATATTGCGAATACTAGACAGCTGATAAAATATTTGCGTGTAATTAAATTGTTTCAAGCGTTGAAAGCGGGTTATAGATAGCGAAACTGCACGGCCCGGTGAAAAAGAACAACGAAGGCCTTCTTTTCTATCATTTGCACTTTGGACCGTTGAACATTCACGTCACTACGATCGTAGCGTTTTCCCTCAGTTGTTACACACAACTTTAGTTTATTTTCTTCTCTCTGCTACTCGACTTTGCAGTTTCGTTCGAGACATGTGCGAGAGCGATCGTGATTGCCTTTAAGTTCTTCCGAGTTCGCAAAAAAAAATCATTTTGTCTACTAAACAAATAAATATAAAAACAAGTCAGCGTGTAAGTTTGTTAAACAAGCTCATTTTTTCAAGTTCACGAGTAAATCATAACAATCGATAAAGTGAGAAATCTGGACAATTTTCTCGAAAGTTGCGCAACCAAAGAAAATCTTTCGGCGATCGAGCGAATGCTGTAAATTTAGAAGACGATAAAACACAAAACTCATACAGACAATCGCTCAATTTTCTTTCCTGGTCGTGGCTAATCTAAATTTAATTAATAACGAAGAGATCTCGGGAAGAAATTAAATGTTTTTAGAATGCGGAAAACGTTACAAGTATTTCAGGTGTTGTTTGCTTCTGATATTAATTATCTGTTTTGATCAGACAGTTTGTCAAGCGTGTCGATGACGAATACTCAACGTTAGAGCAAAAGTGACAGTTTTCGTTATGAATTGTGAATTACACGTGGCGATATGCTAACTTGAGTCAATTTATTATTGTGGAAGCGCGCAAATTCTGTTTTAGCAAGTGGACTTTGCGATTGTAAACAAACGGAAAATTGAATAATTATCAAACGAGTTTGTCTAAGTTTGCAGCTTCGCATATAAACTTCGTTGAGTCATTGACAAAAACAAGATCGGTCATCAAGCAAGGGCAGTAAACAAAATGAGAAGAAGCAAAATTGGTCACAAGACACTCGAATTTGAAATATTTCAGTGACGATCTCAAAATGCCCCGTCGACATATTTGGATCTTAACCCTTGCTCTGAAGGTTTCCTTAATCTTTTCTCTGATTAGTTGATATAGAAAATTATAAATAAAATCAGGAGTACAAACTCCAGAACTTTGTTTACATCATTGAAAGAGCGCGCAACGTTTTGTCAACGATCAAGAGATTTAAAGAAGTGAAAAACATTCAGAAGAATCGAGATGAAGTTCATTGCGCTCAGAATGTCTGTTTAAGTCTTTTTTTTAACGAAACTGAGAAGGGGAATTACCTTGAAAAGCGAGCTACAGAGACGGGTGATTGCAACATCCACGTTAACGTAGCACAAATTGGTTGCAGCAACGAAGCTCAAACAAAAACCAGCTGTGAATGGAAGAGATTGCGAGACACGAACTCGCTATTTCGGTCGAATTACTTTCCTAAACATTTGACCTGTTGAGTAATCGTTCTGCAATGTACAGACTTTGACGGAATGAGATTGTAAATGACGACTTAGTATACTAAAAATAATAGTCTTATCACAATGACAACGGCACTTCAAGTGAAACGTGATTATACTTGAAAGATTTAAAGATTTGTCTTGTGATTGTTGATAAGAAAACAAACTCGGGGGCGCGTGATTAGATAAAATTTACCTTCGCACAATCGATGAGCTTAAGAGTTGCTGCTTGATCTTTAAAATCCTTGTAAGATATGAACAGAAAGCTTTAGTGATTTCGTCGATAAATATTTGGAAGTTAGTTGGAAGCTAGCTATCGTTGTTTGTGGATGATTTCTAGTTCGTTGTGCAAACTTTGTTCAAAGTCCGCGTGACTAAATGTATTATCAAACTATTTGGATTTCAAGGTGAAAACTAAGTTTTATTTTCTTTTTGACTTTGCAGATTTGTGACAAAAAAATCAACTCGACCTTTAAGAAAGATAAGAAAGAAAACGAAGTGATAATCAAAGAGTTATGGCAGAAGCGCATCAAGCCGTTGCGTTCTCGTTCTCGATTACCCACGAGGGCTGGAATGTGAATTATGACCGTGAAGTTCTCAACCTTGTTTGGGAGTCTGGAGTGAGATCATGGAAAAAACGAATTGCTCGATTTAAGAGCGGAATCAAAAATGGAGTTTATCCGGCACATTTAGAGTCCCTTTGGGTTCTGATGGCCCTAGTGACAGTCTTTCATTACTCAAACAAGCGAGTTCCTTACGACTTAGTAAACAAATTTATGAATTACATGCCAAGGTAAACAGTTTCCCTTCAACACGATTGATTAGTTACAAAATAGATTCTTGCTTTTAGCTCATCAATTGTATGGCAGGCTTTGACATGCATCGTAGTCGCAGCCATTTACTGGATCGTTATCTGTTTAATAATGCGGTACACATTGAAGTTGCTCCTTATGTACAAGGGTTGGATGTACGAGTCACGTGGCCCTCGTAGCAGACCCAGTTTGGCAACGACATCGTGGGCTATTCTCGTTAAAAGTAAATCAACATTTTACTTTTTCATTGAATTTTATTTAACTCATCTCCCTTTCAGTTTTCAAAAAGTGGAACAATCCCGGACTATTCAGTTTTCAAAGTTCTCTTCCTCGATTGCCCCTTCCGAGTGTGGAGGGAACAATGACGCGTTATCTGAGATCAGTGAAACCTCTTCTAGATGACGAAACATATCGAAGAGTTGAATTGGAAGCAAAAGATTTCCAGAATGGAATCGCGAAAAAGCTTCAACGCTACTTGATTCTTAAGAGTTGGTGGTCAACTAACTACGTTTCGGATTGGTGGGAGGAATATGTTTATCTTCGTGGTAGAAGTCCTTTAATGGTCAACAGCAACTTTTATGGAATTGACGCGATTTTCGCTCATCCAACGACGAATCAAGCAGCGAGAGCGGCTAATGTGTGTCATCTGCTTTTGCAGTTCAGAAGAGTCGTTGATAGACAGGAATTAGAGCCGATCATGGTTCAAGGCTTCGTTCCACTTTGCTCTTGGCAATATGAGAGAATCTTCAATACAGTGAGAGTGCCTGGCGTCGAGGGTGACAAGATTGTTCATTACAAAGACTCGAATCATATCGTCGTGTTGTACAAGGGTTGCTATTATAAGATGCCGATCTACAGCAAAGGTCGACTGTTGAAGCCAATCGAGTTGGAATATCAAATTTTAGAAATCTTGAATAATACAGAAGCCAAGCCAAACGAAGGAGAAGAACTCCTCGCTTCCCTCACAGCTTGGGATCGTAAAAAGTGGGCTGAGGCTAGACAAAAATATTTCGCAAGAGGTGTAAACAAGAAATCACTGTTTTTAGTTGAAAGCGCTGCTTTCGTTTTATCTCTCGATGACGAGCCATTTTTGTTCGATGAGAGTCAACCGGAAAAATTGGATCAATTCGGTCGAAAGCTTCTCCACGGAAAAGGCTGCGATCGATGGTTTGATAAGAGTTTCACGCTTTGCGTCGCGTCAAACGGTCGAGTAAGTTTCATCGAGTGTTTCCACGAGCCTTTATCAGTACTGACGTTATGTTTTTATTTCAGACCGGATTCAACTCAGAGCACACATGGTAAGCTTATTTATTTTCGTCATCAAATCTCCGTTATCAGCTGAAACAAATCGTGGAAATAGTTCTCCTTCTAATTTCGTCGTTTAATCGATTTTATTTAAAAATTTATGATAAAGGGCTGATGCTCCAGTCATGGGTCACGTGTGGGAAAGTATCATCGTGGATGAAAGCATTGGACCAAAGCAGCGGTAAAGACAACTAGAATTGTCAATGATTTTATGCTTGCTGCGTCGTTGTTTGTCTTTCGCACTTATTCTTGTTATTGTCGAAACATTGTATCATTCCACTGTTCAGCCGATTTCCAGCTGAAAGATCTCCTCACTTCAAAATCCTTTAAATGAAATTGTAATTACAGGGCAGATGCGCCGGTAATGGGACATGTGTGGGAATCTTGTATCGCCGAAGATGTAAAAGATGGGTAATGAACATTCAAGGGTTTATGTAATCTAACGGAAATCTTCCTTCCCATTAACCATCTAACACATTTCTTGCATGATCACTTTATTGCTTGCTTTAACAAATTAATGTTTGCTTATTGAAAATAATTGAATTAAGGAAACTAATTTTAAATTCCTTTTAGATATGACTCGGAAGGTAAATGCGTTGGAAAGTTAACGTCATTGCCTCCAGCCCCCACCAGATTACAATGGGAGTTCAAGACTGAACTTATGAAGACAATCAATGAAGCTCATGCCGATGCTGAAATGCTTCTGAACGTGAGAATAATTTTGAATTTATTTCATAATTTCATTATTCACGATTTTTAATTTTTAGGATGTTGATCTTCGAATTCTGATGCATAATGCTTATGGCAAAGGATTCATGAAAACTTGTAAGCTCTCACCTGACGCTTACATTCAAATGGCGCTTCAACTTGCCTACTATCGAGATTTTGGAAAATTCTCGTTAACTTACGAAGCATCAATGACGAGATTGTTCCGTGAAGGAAGAACAGAGACCGTTCGGCCTTGCACTATTGAGTCGTCTGCTTGGGTGAAGGCGATGGAAGATCAAAACTCAAATACAGCAACTCGCGTTCGTTTGTTGAACGAAGCTTGCAACAGACATCAACAAGGATATCAAGATGCAATGTGTGGTCGTGGAATCGATCGTCATCTCTTCTGCCTTTACGTCGTTTCAAAATACTTGGAGGTTGATTCGCCTTTCCTTCAAGAAATTCTCAGTGAGCCGTGGAGACTTTCAACCAGTCAAACTCCTATTGGTCAAACACCAAAAATGGATTTGAAGAAAAACCCTCATCTTATTTCTGCTGGCGGAGGCTTTGGGCCAGTCTCACAAGACGGTTATGGCGTGTCTTACATCATTGCTGGGGAAGATTATATCTTCTTCCATATTTCCAGTAAGGTGAGTTCACCCGCGACCAGTTCAACGAGATTCGCTGATCAGATTTGTAAAGCGTTAAATGACATCAAAACGCTTTTCCTGCAACATAAGCTGGACCAAAAGAACGGCAGCAAGCAAAATGGATCGGCTCACTAGATTTTTAAATATTCTAAGTTAAATGGACAACTGCTTCAAAATCAGACAATCGAAATTAAAAGACGAGAAGCAGCCAAATAAAAGTTGGTAACATCATTTTTTAGATTAGTTCCTTACACCTAAGTCAAGACGATAATTTGGTGAGATTGGGTAGACTTTTTATTAGTTAAACTAAATTATTGTGAAGAGATATTAAAATTGTTCATTGCCACAGGAAAGATTGTTCACTCAGTGTTTGAAAATGATCCTGGGTCCCTTCAGGCTGTCGAAGAATTTTATTGAATGTTTGTGCAAAACGAATATTTAGCGCAATTATCAATGCAAGATGATGTTGTTATATTTGTTTACCTTTTAAGAGTCAAAATAAACATTTTTGATTAAACAAAAAAGAAAATATATAATGTTTTAAAAATTTGGAGGAAAAATTGAATGAAAGAAAACATAAGTTATGATCTTACAGCAACCGCAGTTTTTGAGACGTTACAAGTTGGATGGCCCTCGAATTCAAAATTAGCGTTTTCATCAATTCAAAAAAATCAGACGATTTCAAAGAACAGAATTCTTCTTCTTGTTTTAAAAAAAAGCTTTGCGGCAGAATTAAAAGAACGAAAAAGGCGGAAAAGACTTTAAATTCAGTGTTTAAAAATTGCTCTACTTACTGTCGGAGCTTCTTACTTCATTCTGCGTTGGTTTTTATGCAGAGGCGATCAGAAAATGGAAAATTCTAACTCAAATGTTCAAATGTCAATGTAAGTAGCAAAAAAGGAGCCGACAGACATTGAATAATTTCACATTCCCTTTGTTCCTTATCTCGCAGAGCATTTAAAGATGAAAGTCAGCATTGTTATGAAACAAATGGCTCCAATGTGGTTGTGCAAGTGGAGCCTAGATCCAGCAATTCTCAATGTGGAAGTAGCATGGTGAAGCTTAAGAATATCATTGGATACAAGTGGGAAAAGAAGAACTATCCCGGCCATTTAGTTGCCATTCACAAAGAGGGAAAGATTGTCGCTTACTCTATTAATGTAAATGGCCAAGGAATGGTTCGTCTTATCCATTTTGGAATGGGAAACAAAAGAGCGCTCATTAAAGGAATGGCCAAGGAAGTTTTAGATCTTCAGTTTGCCGATTATAGCAAGGAAGTTATCATAGGAAGCATTGAAGAATCTGCGCTTCACGTCCATAAATTGGAAGTTATCGATAGTGATTCAATTCAATGCATTCAGTTGCTTAAAATTGAAAATCCTATTCCGGATCACGTTCCTAAGCTGGACAAAATCAGTTGGTGTCCTTATCTTCCTGAAGGCGACGAAACAGACGATGAATTCTCCGTGATGTTACTCGTTTGGGTTCGTGGTAATAAGTTTGAATGTTACTCTGTAAAAACTATTCTCGAGACGTACAAAGCTGGTGTTCATCAAGCAAAGGAAATTACTGATGGTCTCGTACGCAGCTATGAAGAGAATCGTGCTTTGATTACACACGCTACATTCTCACCAGACGGAACAACTTTAGCAATAAGTACTGACGATGGCTCTATTCAATTCTATCAAATTTACTTTCATGAGACAACTCCTCGTTGCTTGCATACATGGAGTCCACATGACGGAGCCTCAATTAGCTCATTCTTCTTTTTGGATAATCATACTCAACCAATCACGGGATCAAGTCTCTGGAAGTATGCTGTAACTTTAGCTGCAGATAACACAGAAATTAAAATCTCAAAGTGTGACAACTGGAAAACACTGCAGACAATTAAGTTTCAATCTCCTCTTGGATTGCCACTTTCCTTTAAAGCTGAGATCGATAGAACATCTTCTTACCTCATTTTAAGCGACATGAACAATCGACAAATGTATGTCTTGCAAATTCTAAAGGAAAACGCTTTAGATGTTCAAAACGGCAGCGAAGATCATGTTAACGGAAACGAAAATGGAGCATCAGGAGGAATCGCTCGTGTTTTCGTAAATTCCATTGCTGAATTCGACTTAGCATCTCAAGTTCTCAGTTATGGAATCTCAAATGCATCGATTCGCCGTCAGAAATGCGCTTTGAGTGACAACTTCATGATCGATGAGCTCGAAGATTATGACGAAGAAAACAATTCAGTATATGGTGTCGTTCTAAGACTGTTCATGATTCTTCCTGAAAGTATGCAAGAATGTCAAATTCTTTACAAACCAGTAATTGGCGAAATAGGTGATGTTTCAACGACTTCAATAAGTCAACAATTAAATTCGTCTGTATCATCAACCACGGATTCGAAGAAAAGTGAAGTGTCTTTAAAAACGCCTCCACAGAAAGCTGCTCCGCTTAATCTCTTGACACCAGACTCGTTCAGCTCTCCCGTCGAGAAGCCTAAAGACGTAAGTCAGGAGGTCTTGTCAACTATTTTCATGTTGGCTAAGACAAATCAAGTGTCACCGGCAATCAACACATCATTCGAAAACGTATTGAACCTTACAAACTGCTCATTGCTTGAGGAAGAAAAACTTTTTCAACAAAAAATGCCAGCAGAAAATAATTTGCCAACTGGCAAGTCTGGAGCAGCTTCAGGAGGTTCCAGTCCTAGTCGCGAAGTTCGGGATATTTTGCTGAAGGCTGATTCGGTTAACGAAGACTATTATCCTGGCGAAGATAGCGATGATCTTGAGAACGTAGAAGAGCAAAGCAAGGACGTGCTAAACGCTCTTAATGCACTTGATGTTGATTTTAAAAACATTGATGATGATGACGATGATGATGACGTAAGATATAAATTATTTCTTTGAAGAACAATTTTTAATTGTTTTGCAATTTTTTAGGATGATGGAAATGAAGAAGACGATGAAGATGACGAACCAGCTAAAGTGACAACAACTAAACCGATTGCTGAATGGCCACAGGCTCCTCAATTCATTGATCCTTCATCCGCTCCAGCAACTTCTAAGCAAGTCGAGACTTTGTCAACTCGCATGAATCAAATGATTGGTAAGTTAATGAGAAACAAATTTTTGAAAACATTTTTATTGACTCTTGAATTTTCTAGAAATCATGGAACAACAGTCTCGATACATTGCGGAATTGCGAAATGAAATTTATGTTCTCAAAGGCCAAACTAGTGCTGAAGCTGCTGCTACTCAAATGAGCTTGACAAAACTCGAAGATAACTGCAAGAAATCGATCGAACAACATTACATCAAAACTGAAAGACATCTACAAATGAATGAATCGACATCAGTAAATGTTTTGCAGCAAATCTCGCACAATCAAGCAACGCTTATTGAAACGAAGTTAAAGGAAAATCTTTTGAAGATTTGCACACACAAAGCTTTCGTCGAAAGTATCAGTCAGTCTTTACTTAACGGATTCCAAAAGCAGCTCGAACACGTATTCAAGAAATACTTGGAGGATGCCATGCTTCCAAATTACGAGAGAATCACGCGCGAAATGTACATGGAAATGGCAAAGTCGTTTGCTGCCGGTACCAAAGAATATACTCGAGCGTTCGAAATGTATATGAAGCAGTACGGAGCTGTGCAATTCCAGATTTCAGAATTCGCCACAGTCGTTCATTCAATCCCCGAAAACATTCAAACTACGTCAGAGAAGTCGATCATCCCACATTTAAATTCTGGCTTCCTCGACATTCGACAGAGAATCGAGAAATTCCATGTGAAATTTATTCACGAAGTTATGGATCAGGTGAAAGCGGAGATCAAAAATGGATTTGAGAGACAAACAACGACTTTGGAGGATTCAGTGCTTTCAGTTGTACAACGATCTCAAGCTGAAACTCCAGCTCCAACGATTTACGATCATCAAGAAAGTATCAAGCATCTGCTTGTTCATGGAGAGATCAATAAAGCCTTCCATCAGGCGCTCATCTCCAGTGATTTGTCATTGCTCGAATACACAATCGAAAAGGCTGACATCAACAAAGTTTTTAACCCTTGTCCATTAGAGCAAACTGTTTTAATGTCATTGATTCAACAATTGACCGCAGACATGAGCAAATACAATGATACCAAGAACAGGTAATGAAATTTAACTTTAAATGTTCTAATTAACTAATATTTTAAAACTCTTTTGCAGTTACTTGAACGAAGCCGTCCTTTGTCTTAGAATGATCGACCCGCTAACTAAGGAACATGCTCCCAAGATTCTTTATCAACTCAATCACACTTTCCAAGAATATCTCTCTGCCCATCCAAACAGCCCATTCAGCTCCAGCATGCGAATGATGATGATTGCAGCTCAGTCCATGGTACGCGCTTGACCCGAGCGTGCCCGAGAGGGATTTTTCTTATTCCCATCTGAACATTAAAACAGAACTTCATGACTCACGGTTTATAAAACAATTTTGATCCGATTTTATTCTCACCTAAAAAATCATTTCTCATCAAGTAAATGAACAGTAAATAAAACTATATTCAACAACCTAAAGAATGTTCTTTTTTTCTAAAAACTGACACAATTTTTCAAGTCACAAAAAATATTTTTATTTTCCCTTTTTTCAGAAACTCACAAATTATTTTCTCATAAAATAATAAAATAAAATGCATTTTTAAAAAATAAATTGCTTTTGGTTTCGATTTCATCAATGGATTGGATATTTAAATGCAGAACTGCAAATCATAGTTTTCAGAGCTTTGGTAACTGAATTAGTAATTTTTGGTTTGATTAAAGACTAGTCTTGACTCCTGAAAAGCCGTGTGGATTTGTTTTCTGCCACCGCCAAGTGTCTTCACACATTTCTTTCAAGCCTTTCTTTGCTTTCCATCCCAACTCTTTCTCAGCCTTGTCAGTACTTGCGTAACAAGCCGCAATGTCACCAGGACGACGTGGAGAAAACTCATACGGAATATCGCATCCGCATGCATTAGAGAAGTTTTTGACCATGTCAAGGACTGAATAGCCACATCCAGTACCAAGATTGTAAACGACGTAACCGCTGATTGTACCAGACGAAAACTTGTTTAATGCCGCCAAGTGACCTTCAGCCAAAAGAATTTGAATAAAATTAAAGGAATCACTGGAGAATGTTCTGCTTACCTTCAGCTAAATCCACAATGTGAATGTAGTCACGAACTCCCGTTCCGTCGTGAGTAGGATAATCGTTTCCAAAAACTTTCAACATCTTGAGTTTTCCGACCGCAACTTGAGAGATATAAGGCATGAGGTTGTTTGGCTCGCCGTTTGGATCTTCACCAATGCGACCACTCACATGTGAACCCACTGGATTGAAGTAACGGAGAGAAATTACATTCCATCTCTAAATGATAAAAAGTTAGGATATTTAATGAAAATTAAGATTTTTTCTTACCTTGTCCGAGGCACAAAGATCTTTCAAAATCTCTTCAGTGAAATATTTGCTTTTGCCGTAAGGATTTGTGCAATTTCCAGTCGGATGGTCCTCTGTCAATGGCAAGAATTGAGGTTCTCCATAAACAGTTGCTGATGAACTGTACACCAGATTGAAGACTCCGTTAGCAGCCATGACCTCGAGCAATACTGATGTTCCAGTAATGTTGTTTTGATAATATTGCAAAGGTAAACGACATGATTCACCAACAGCTTTCAAAGCAGCGAAATGAACGACGCTATCGACTTTGTGCTGGAAATTGAGTTAAGAGATAGTTGATGAGATAGTTCAATAATAAGTTATCAAGCTTGTCTTTCGACATGAGCTGATAACATTTTTTGCAATCATTCTGCGAACATGTGTTGAAGTCAATTGAAATCACGCTAATCGTGAGCTTCCAGAAGGTCAACATGGCTTGTTTGAACTAGAAAACTTGTCTGCTTGTTTATGATTAAATAATCTGCTTGAGGGATTATCAAACATGATCAGGCGGTTTTGGACAATTTGAAGAAGGGATCGATGAAGTTTTTTTTTGGATATAAAATGCAAGTATTGTTATGAATTGACCACAGTTAAATTTGAAGAACTAACAATGAAAATCGCAATTCTCATCGTTTTATTCGGAATTGCATGTGCAGCTCCAGTCAAAGAACAAGTCGCATTGCTTCAAGAAAACTTTGCTCGCGATGATCACGGTCAATATTCGTACAACTTCTTGACCGGCGATGGCGTGGCTAGAACAGAACAAGGATCTCTCGTCCCCAACAAGGAAGGAACTGCCAACGTTTTGGTTCAGAAAGGTGGCTATCGTTATCTCTTGCCAACTGGAGAGCTAGTCGAAGTCAACTATATCGCTGACGAGAACGGATTCCAAGTAACTGGATCGCATTTGCCAACTCCGCCACCATTGCCAGTTGTTTAAATCATTCAAATAAAGCTCACCTTCTTGAAAACTTCATCCAAGTCCTTTTTCTCGCGGATATCGACCGAGTAATATGTCACTTCCTTTCCAGTGATTTCTTGTACGCGTTTCAGTGACTCGGGAAGTGAATTCTTGCTTTCAGTAAAAGCATTACATCCGTTATCGACACAGACGACTTTGTGTCCAGCATTCAGGAGTTCAACGATTGTGTGACTTCCAATAAAGCCGGCTCCTCCAGTTATTAAAATATTCATGGCAACTTGATTTGATGGCGAGGACGTTTAATTTGTACTGCAATCAATCGACGACTAAATTGAAAGCTTAGCTGGCTACTTGACACTAAGAAACTGACTTTGTTGTGTCAGCTAAATAAGTTTACTCAGCTGGTATTGTCTCTTGCAAATCCACGAAACACTTAAACGAATTTTTCTCCACATCACGACTCTGAAAAATATTGAGTGTGTTAGAGCTTTTCTCGATTCTCTTCGCTTATCATTTTTTTCCGCTTATCAACACCAACAGGGCTGGGTAGCATGTTTTGAAGAATTTTCAACGTTGGCAACACTAATCAAAAACATTTTCTTCTGTCCTAAGATTCCCGTACGTAGTTAACGAACAGTTCTTGTCGTTTTCTTAGCTCAGAAGATTTTCTCCGTTGATTAGAGTGGTTCGGCTTTGAGCAGTGTGAATTATTCTTAATACATTAAGTTGAAAGTTAGAGACGACTTAGGTTTTAATTCAATATTTTCAAGTGTAATCAAGAAATCAAAGCAAAAATGAGCAGTAAGTTTTATTTAAAAGATTTGTTTCACCTTTGGTTCTCATGCAAGGTCAAAAGAAATAAATTGCGCTGATTAGAATTAGAATAAGACAAGCAAGCGTGTTGATGGATAATTGATAAGTGACAACATCTTTTATGAATCAGCTGTTATCTGTGACATAATGTGAATCGTCTATGCAAAATTATCTTATCAGGATTCGTCGTAAAAATTGTGTGAACCCCCCCAGTGCAATTAAGAGTTAAATTACCAATTGATCCACTAATCACGATCAAAATTTCCTCATCTTCGTGTCTGAAATTCCGCTCGATTTTCTTTTCGTCGGGAGTAAGTAAAATTAGAACACAATAATTTCGAGAGGCCATCGAAGCCAATACACACGAAGCGATTTCTTCTTCTAAACTGGTAACTTCCCATTTCTTCTAATCAGTGGCGCCTAAGTTATTTCCAGAGAGTAAAACATGAAAGATCATCGTCAGCTTAAAGATTATTCTAAACGATCAATGGAATCCTCCCGGTCGCTTAGCAATTGTCAATTATAAGTCTCTGAAGTGAAATTAATTACGAGCCTCACCCCTTGTTCATATAAAAATAGAAGACGTGAAATGCCGGTACCATGCGACAAGTGAAGTTTTTAATCAATGCGACGTCGCCTTCTCGCCTCTTCTTCTTTCTGATCGACCGGTTTTGTTTTGACTCGATTTGTTTATTCCCGATCGTGTTTAAATAGCAAACCAAATGAGAAGACGTTTGCATAATATTTCAACAGTTTCGTAGGAATTTTTATTATTCTGGTCGCAGGATATCTGGAAGGCGTAGCTGGGCATCTGGCTTCTCTCGTCAAGAGACTTTCATGCGTCAACGAACACGATCGGCCTGTTTTCTCTCGCAAATCGCAACAGTTTTAAAATAGTATCGGACAGAGAATTTCTTATTGACTGTCCCGTAATCTTCCCTTCCCACATTTTCTTATTGCTCCTCCGTTGGTGCCATAAATCTAATCGAACACTCTCTTATCAATCAATAATACTAATTGCTACGATTTATTATTCTAATGATCTCCCAATGATGATTTATAAATTATTGTAAATTATGTCATCAGGAAAGCCGTTGATAAAAGAAGATCGCTGCACGTGTTCAAGTTACTTCATCGAAAGTGAAATTGATTTCTGAATGAAAAACTCAGTGACCGCTGTTATCAATGAGAAGCGTTAGGGGTTATCAAAATTTATACCTCCAGCACATTAAAAAAAAGATTGCATTTCGGCTAGTAGGGCTTTGTGTCAAACGAGTTATTTTTTTTTTAAATGGAAACAAGCAAATTTTACTAATTAGGATCTTGCGAAGCAATTTTCTCCATTTTTCAAACGATCGTTGAAGAATTTCCTCTGTCGTCAATAAATTCGAGTGAAATTGACCGTAGACATCGCAATTAAAAATAATCCGATGAGTAAAGCGACGGAAATAAAATGTTTTAACAGAAAGCGACGAACGTCATAGAAGTTTCATTAGCGTTAGAGCGTTTCCTCAAATAAACTTTTCTCTGGAATGTTGAAACGCAAATTACTAAATTGCGCAATTGGCTTTTAGGGCTAAAACTTGAGCTTGAAACAGTTTCCTTTACGGCTCATGAAGTGTTCGTTCTAACAGAAAGCAAAAACAAATTTTTGTAAACGGAATTTAAAAAAAGAAATTGGATTCCTTCCAACTTGTTGCTTTCAGTGTTTCATTCAACCCACGTCGTGATAAGATCGCGTTTTGCTGTCGCAATCACTTGCAGATGCCTGTCATTACTGATCGCAATTAACACTTTCGATTTCTTTTCTTTTCTCAGAATTCGCGTGGGTGACATTGGCCACAAATGATTCTTACTCTTTGGGTGCCCTCGTTGTTGCCCATTCATTGAAGAAGGCTTCAACCAAACATCAACTTGCTGTTCTTATCACGCCAGGTGTCTCTGACTCGATGAAAGCAAAACTTCAAGATGTCTTCGATGTAGTTCAACTCGTTGACGTACTTGATTCGAAAGACTCTGCAAACTTAGCAGTGTTGAAGAGACCTGAGCTTGGAATCACCTTCACAAAGCTTCATTGCTGGACTCTCACTCAATTTGAGAAATGCGTCTTTTTAGATGCTGATGTTATTGTAAGTTTTGTGATATTTGATAGTGCAACGCAATTGGCTCGTGAGTTTCTTAATAAAATTTCATCATTGTAGGTTCTTCAAAACTGCGACGAGCTTTTCGAGCGTGAAGAGCTCTCAGCTGCTCCTGATGTAGGTTGGCCAGATTGTTTCAACTCGGGTGTTTTCGTTTTCCAACCAAGTGTTGACACATACGGAAAGCTGATCAGCTTCGCAGAGTCTGCTGGCAGCTTTGATGGTTAGTCCAACTTTTCATTCTCAAGAACATTAAAATAATTTCACTAAATTCAGGTGGCGACCAAGGATTACTCAATCAATATTTCTCTGACTGGTCCACGTCAGATGGATCAAAGCGTCTTCCTTTCTTGTATAACACAGCATCAACAGCAACATATTCGTATTTGCCTGCATTTAAGAAGTGAGCATTTGAATATTTCAAATCCATTCCATTTGATGATTGTGAATTTTATTTTAGATACAACAAAGACATCAAAATTATTCATTTCATCGGCGAAACTAAGCCATGGGTTCAACACTTTGATTCAAGCAGCAAACAGGTTCAGACTCCACCAGGCTACGGCCATCTTCAAGATTTCTTGCAACTCTGGTGGAACTTGTTCGTCGAGAAGGTTCATCCAACGTTGAGCAATGATATGGTGAGTTTAACGTCTGGTCTAACAAAGAAAAGAAGTTAACACACTTTGGCTCGCGAAATTTAGCCTAAGATTTAAACTACTAGACCCTGATTTATAATCTGAAAATAACAAATATTTCTAACAATCCAACTCCGCTTTCAAGTCAGAGCAAAAGCTTTACGAAGAACAACCAGAGGTAAGATCGTGTTTATTCAAATTATTAAAATTATTGCTTCTGTTGCTAATCTTCTTTCGATCTATCAAAAAAACGTTGCTAAACGTTCACTGTTTCAAATGTGATTTAATCACTTCACTTCTTCGTGCATGATCTCTTATCTTTTATAAATTTGATTCGCACTTATCTCGACACAACCATGAAAACTTTCCACAGAAACAGATTTTCTTTTGGCCGAAGCAACATGGTGGCGTTGACTCTCAATATCTTGTGAATTCAGATTCCAATGAACCTCATATCTCGGCAGAGGAACCTCAAAGTCAAGTTGCTACCGAGATTGAATTGCGCTCTTATGATCCTTATTTCATTGATTATCATGAAGAAACAAATACGTTTACGTACAAAGATCCTTGGGAACAAGTGGATCATGAAACTATTTTACCTGAGGAAGAAAACGTCACAACACACGAGTTTCCTCCAATCGCAAATGGTTGTGAAGAATTTATAAACCCAACCGCTATCGCCAATGGAACTGAAACGCAAACCAGCGTCATGCATTGCGATAATGTTTTGACTGTAGCAGAAGTGAAAATTGAGCATGTGGCTGAGGTGAGTTTTCCACTTAACACAATCTAAAAACAGCTGATCTTCAACTATTCCTCAAAACCTTACGATCGGTAGAAGGAAATTGTCACTGTGGATAGAAATGTTGATTACTTAACTAGTGAAATTAACACGGTAGTAGTGGAAAACGGTATTTCTGAGGTGAGTCTTAGTGACGAGCTTTTATTTTTCTTTCGGGGATTTCTGTCGTCGTCCATGTGGTTTGTCTAACGAATGAAGCTAAGTCTTGACGAGATTGAATAGTTCGTTCATCTCTTGCATGAAATATTGGAAATTTATTGCAAAAATAAGAAGAACGAACACGAGAGGACTGAGCATGCAATTCAATGTTGGCGATATTTTTAGATTTTTCTTCCATTATCTATCATCATCACGAATCTTAAATTAGAAGTTGGCGACAAAAGAGAAACTTCAACGGAAAATTTAATTTTCTCTCCTTTCCGCTAAGTCAACTGAAAGCTGACGAAAACACGAAGCAACATTTTATGAATTAAACTTCTCGTAGCTTCTTTGTCGACTTGTAGATCTTTAATCAGCGTTGATTGTTAGTAGGTGTCGCAGGAATGATAACAGTTTAACGTTGTGGGTGACATTAAGTTCTGATTCATGTTTTGAAAATGATTTTCATTGATCACGTTGTTAGTTGGCACAACTTCAAAACCATTTATGTTCGGAAAGTTTTTTTTCCAAGAAATGAAGATCATCAGTGAACTGTCTTAATTTTTCATGCGCTAGCAAACGTCGTTTGTAGATTTAGGCCAATTTTTCCTGATCCTCATTGAAGCTCATTAGCCTTTGATCGATTAATTTCACAGATGTTTTCATCAAGTCAAAACCACTTGAAGTTAATCCTTTCTCAGAATTTAATCTGAACCGCTGTTTACAATAAATGTTTTTTCAAGTCCATCCCTTGTTGATGATGCGCGAAACGTAAAAATAATATTTTTAGTTTAACTGTGATCATTTAGAAAAGACACTCGTCTGACGTGCTCACACATCTTTGCGGAGTAAAATGATCTCGATTTTGAAACACACGATGAGAAGTCGGAGGAAAGAAGATGAAAAATCGTGAAAATTTTAAATCAACCGGCCTCTCGTTCAGTTGAGTTCAGTTTCTACCCGAGACCACATCTCAATCAGTTCGGATTCGTTGTTTAAGTGCTTCGTTGATTAAAGGTAAAGATTGTTATCTTCTAATTGATTCTCCGAAGATCGTCTAACAATTTTTATGAAAAGAATTTGTTTTTCTGGAAAAAATAAGTTTGCTTGGTTTAAAACGAATCTTGAAGGTCATGATGATGAATCTGGATGTGTGGGCCTGTCAAACTCTGCTACGATGTTTTTCATTAAAACCTTTGAGATGCACGTGAAGCTTTAATGTATAAAGCCATTTGATTCACATGACTGATTCAATTAGTGACAATTAAACAACTTAAAGGATTTGCTTGAAGAGTAATTGGAATGATTTCGTAATTTTCTTTTTGAATATTGATGGGGCGAGACCGAAAAGTCGTAAACATTTTAATAATCATCGCGAAGCTTTATTGCGCGATTTAAATTTATTTATTTTTAGTGGCTTTTCATGAAACAAAAAGGACGGAAAGTCTAAGTCAGTTTCGAAAGCGACTATTTTCATCAAATTTCCCAGCCGGTGTCGATATCGAGTCGTGCGATTTCTCTCTCCCGCCCACGCAGTTTAAAGTTTTTCACGATTTTCACACTCGCTGCATTCAATTAATATTCAACAGTCGGTTTCCTTCTTGTTTCGAGATAAATTCGAGTCGATTAAAACGTAAACTCGACTTTTATATGAAAAATCTGTTTTTCTTTCTGAAGGAAAGGCCAACATTGAAAACAATAAGCGATCATAAATCTCGGCGCTCGATTGAAAATACTTTACAACTCAACGATGTTTCATAATCTTTCTACGTCGAATGTCTTCTTCACGGCGCTTCAAGAAGATTTCACGTTCACTTTAAGAATGATTTAGGATTCCGGCGAGTGCTGAAAATCAAGTGTTTTCCTTTTCATTTGGATTCTATTTTTAACGGTGACCAGTAAACATTTCTTTCATTTATAAAATTGCTTAAAAATACATTTTCACGGTGAAGAGATTTTCCGATAAATATTTGGAAAATTGAAAAACTTCTCCACTGATTCATTGTCAGTCCTTTTCATCCGAAAGTAGCTTCAGCTTGCCAAAGAGAAACATCGAGAAAATCACTTCACCATCTTTTCTTGTGTAAACTTGTCAACTGTCAGTGATTGCGAGGAAATAAAACACGAGCCGTTCCATTTGCAACATTTAATTACTAATGGTCGCGGACGTTTTAATTGAAACACATAATATTTCACCTGTTTAAATTATCCTCGCCTTGCATCATAATTATAAATAAACAAATTAATAAGAAAAACATTTCTTCGCGACAATTTTCGAAGACTTCTTGTTAGATTAATGGTTGAAGCTGATGTTGTTTTCGAAAAACAGCCGCTCAAGCCACAAGACTGCACATTCATTCGACCGGCGTTGAATAGTCAAAGAAGAAAGCGAAGGAGATAGATTATTCCATCAACGCTCGCGACTTCAAACAGCAACAAACCTTAAAGCGCGATCATGAGATATATTTTCGCTTTGGAGGTGTCTGGCGGCAGACAAATTGCTTTCGCTCCGTTTGTTTATTTCTGAATCCGGCTGAGGGGTCTGTGATGCCCTTGCATGATGTAATGTTGCTGAATGCACTCGACAATTAATACTTCACATTTAATATATCCTTCACACTCACAGACATCATAACAACATTAAATTCAATGCCACTTCTTCACCACAACACGATAAAACTCGAAATATCACATTTATCATGAAGACACGCAACTGTTCATGACAAAATATATTTAAATAATCCCTTCCAAGCCAGAACGTGAGAAAAACACAAAAACTATTGACTATGGTTCGACGGTGCCTAGGTAGTACCGTTAACGGTACCTTTTTCTTGCAAACCCTACTATTGACTTTTAAAGAAACAACAGCCAACATAGAGAGAACTCATCTCTAAGTAGCTTCGGAAATCTGTTTCGTGTGCGTGGGCGTCTCGAGATCAAAACATTTTACTTCATTCTTTTCTTCAACTCTTAAATTTTTAATTTTTTTCATAGCTTTGTTTTTAAAGTTTAAAAACATTTTTTGCACTGGCTTCATTATTTCGCTCATAAATTTATGTTCCATTAACATTCTTATCTCACTTTGTATTAAATTGGAAAATATTTAGATGACGAGAATTCAAAATAAATTTCTGTCATTTTAATATTTCCCTTTTTTGACTTTCAATTAAATAAATAATTAAACGTGAAATCTTTTTCAGAGCGGTATTGCAGGTGCATTAGCTACCTTGACGTTAGGAGAAGCTTCACACGAACAAATCGCATACGAGAATCAATTCCGTAGGGCAAATTGGGAAGCAGGACAAATTGATTACTTAGGTACGTTAAGTTAATGAGAAAACCTCTTCATTTTATCTCAAAATATTTTTTCTTGGTTTAGGTCAAGATTCATTTGACAACATCTTGAAAAAGATTCAAAAAACAATAGAACAACCACCAGCAGAAGTCACTCAAGAACGTGAGCGTCGATCTAAGACTCCCGAAATTATTGTGCCCGCTTCAGTTCAAGAAGTGCAAGCACCAGCCCCCGTAGCCCAAAAACCAGCTCCAGTAGCAGAACAAGCAGCAGCACCAGCTCCCGTTGCACAGAAACCTGCAACAGCAAGTGAATCCAAAGAGGCATCACCTGCACCATCTAAGAAGAAGGAAGGTAATTAAATCGACTCTCAGACATTAAAGTCATCATCCCGGTAGAAACGACACAGCACTTTTCTTGTTGTGATGTTGTTAATTGTTGCTAAATTTAAATTTATCATAATTTTTTAAAATTTCTACGTAGTCTTAGCTTTTCTTTTGATGGTAAAACTGAACAGAAATCTCGTGGTAATCTTGGCCTGCTTAAGAGTTAACAACAATAATTCATGAAAATGCGTTTAAGTTTATTTTGCCCTGCTTCCATCTCTCAGTGCATTCAATTATTTTCTAATCCGCTTTATTATTATTTTGATTCTTTTCTTTCTTGCAGGTAGTAAGAAAATGTGTTCATTAGCTTAAACGTTAATTATCATCGTCGAGAACAATAAATCAAATTGAATGCACTTGAAAGTGATTCTCCATACTTTCACTCACTCACACTTGCTCCCTATTAATTCAGTTCGCCTTGCTTTCATTTCTTTTGTGTCATATTTCATCTTGAAATCGAAGGACATTTCTCATCTCATTTTCCTTTAAAAATTTCGGTCTTCATCTTCTCGCCTTGAACGAAAATAAATTATTTCATTGGAAAAACCTAATTTTGTTGTCGACTGTCGCAAATAAACTTTCATGTGACATTAAAAATGATTTTAAGTGAAACTTTTGGTCCAAGTTCGTAGCTTTGGTGAATGAGCCATAAATTATCACTCGACGAGAGCAAATATATTTATTTTCACGTATCATTGTGTCTGTCCGACGATCATCAAATTGATTAGTAACTTTTATTTTCTTTTTTATTTTATTGCATTGCGCACGAACCAACCACCAATCCACCCTTCATTCACTTTTCTGAAACCACATGATCGCTAATTGAATCATAGAATTAAATTTCGCATTATATTTGGGAATATTTTTATTAATCGTTTCGATAATCGTTGGAGCAATTGTCGCGATGAAATAATCAAACATTGAATCAGCTTTAAAACGCTGATGACTTTGACTACTAACCCGAATTAATCGAGTTTCTTGTTTGCCAAAATGACTGACAAGTCTTAAATTTAATTAGGTTAACGCTTCTCGTAAGCAATGATTTTAGTTTTAATGTGCAAATGCATCAGGAGATTAATAAAACCAAACTATTATGAGTTGCAATTTTTTTTTATAAATAAAGTTTATAAATTTTATTTCAAAGTTGTTTTGTTTGTAGTTTTTGAATTGGCATGTTTCAGGAATACACAGTGCTTGCTTTCATAATTAACTAACCTTAATATGTAACATTTTATTTTCTTTAGAATCGAAAAGAACTCGCCGGAGAATTCGGTTGAAAGTCGAGTATTCTAACTAGCAATCAGCGCAGTCTTGTCTAACCAAAGGATTTTTGCAATGCTTCACCGTTTTCACTAACAGACATAAAATTTATGATTTGTAAATATAATTTAACGACGATAAAGTTCAGTTTACCTTTAGATAATTACCAAAAAGCCCTTACTCTAGTCGCTGTAGTTATAGATGTAGTCACTAACTTTTAATTTCTTCTAACAAAACATTAGAAAAAAGGAAACGGAAGTAAATCTTTCTCACAAACTCAAAACTATCCACACATCAAACAGACACACCAACCGAATAATCCAGCAACATGATCAACGTTCCACCATCATCCTTTGAAGAACTCGCTGAATTGCTTGGCGACGAAGACCAAGTTACTCAAGCTTCCGATGAAAACACAACCATCGTCACTAAACGCTTCGAAGATGGTTTTCAACAAATAATTACTTTTAAGGAATGGGTCGACGATGTTGTCGGCAAACGCACGACGACAATGGTTCGCACTTATCATCCAATGGTCGAAGAAGAAGAAGAGATTGAAGAAGATGTTGAAGAGGAAGAAATTGACGAAGAAAAGTTGCAACAACTTCGATCATTAGCTCCAGCAATGCCTCAACAAGAATCCGAAACCGTTGTTGGCAAGGACGGCAAAAAGAAGAAGAAGAAGCAAAAGCTTGAAGGTAAAGCTGATGTCATTCGTGAAGCTTTCGAAGGAGGTTACAAGGAAATCACAACAATCCGATTCCCTGACGGAACTCACAAGAAATCAACGAAAATGTTCTATGATCCTGTTCCAGTTCCAGCGAGCGAAACTCAAATCGTTGAAGAAAAGAAAAAGACTAAGTCTGGTAAGACTAAGACGGTTAAAAAGATTGTTAACATTAACCAAGAGATCCTTGAGACTTACCAAGATGATGAAGACAACACAGTCACAGTCGCTCGTGAACCTTTCCCAGGCGGTTATAAAGATATCACAACAACAAAGATGCCAAACGGTCAATCAAAACAAAACACTCAAATCGTCTTCTACCCCAAGGATAAGGAAGTCATCGAAACAACTGAGATCGTAGAACACGAAGCTTCTTCTACACGTTTGGTCGTGAAAGAAACTGTCAGCATGCAAAATCGTGGACACGAAGAAACTCACGAGACTTCAACCACCAGCACTAAGAAAACAAAGAAGACCAAGTCATCAAAGGTTGAAAAGCAACAAACTTTCGATGATGAAGAGCAAAACTACCAACACGTTCAAGCTCAAGAAGTCCATGAAGACAGCGGTGTTGAGACTAAGAAAATCATTAAGAGACAGACCAAGAAAGTCACTGCTGACGAACAACGTGAAGCTTTGATGGCCCGTGACAACGCTGAAGGAGTCACAACAGTCGTTCGCGAAAAGACCGACAAGGGATATCGTGAAATCTCAACCACAGTTTTCTCTGATGGATCAACAAAGACTCAAACTCGTGAGTTTTTCGATGCTGTTGAAGAAACTGTTGACCCACAACAAGCTATGGCTATGCGCGAAAATTTGGCTGTCTTAGCTAATCAACAACCTCAAGTTCATACCAATGCTGACGGATCCACATCGACTGTTGTTGTTGAACGTATCAGCAATGGATATAGACAAACAACTACAACCAAGAAACTTAATGGCGCTACTTCCGTTCAAACCCGTGAATTCTACGATCCAACTGAGGAAGAAGTCGACCAGGGATCCCATACTCGTCGCTCTGTTCACTCAAAGCAACAAATCCAAGGAAACCAGAACAATATGATGAAGAGCGTGAAACTTTTCGGTTAATTTGAGCTCTCAAAGCTTCTTAATCTATTCGATATTTGTGTGAAATTATTCTTCGTGCTAAAGAAATTTATTTGTTGATAACCATGAGTCGAAATGCGTTTGACATATTTACACTAATTTAATAAACTCACAATCATGAAACTTAACTCATTTCAAGAAACTATTCTATTCATTATACACATCTTAGTCAAAGCAGAAAGAAAACCTATCTTCTAACAATACGAGATTGACTAACCATTTAAAGAAAAGGTCTTCTCGAAAAATCTTTACGTTGGTCGCAGTTTGAAGGAAAGTTTGTAATTTATACGAGGAAAATATTTTTGGAGAATAAAATTTGTTGAATCATACGAGTCATATTGAGTTTATTTGATTTATTTCTTTACAGATTTTTTGAAAACTTTCTTCTTAGGTTTATCGATGGTCTTATTCTGAACCTTTCTAAGTTTATTATCTTCAGGCTGAGACTTCTTCTTTTTACATGAGAGCGGGTTGGGTCCACCTTTCTTCTTTAGTTTCTTTATTTTAACTACTTTTGGCTCTTGAATCAAACCTTCTTTCTTTTTGAGACTTTTAAGTCTTTCATCTTCAAAAGTTGAAACCTTTGTCGATGCTTTAGTCTTTCTGAGTAAGAATTTTTTGCTTGCATCAGATGGCTCGTCGAGATGAGGCACGACATTGTGAAGGTAAAGAAGAGCGATTCCAGCTTGTTTTCTTATCCATTCCTGAAGGTCACGATCTTGTGTGGCTACCACGTAATGATTCTCTTTAACCATAGCTTTGATACATTCAGCTCCAGTCAATGGATTCTTCTCGTGGCCACATTTGTTGAGAGTAAAGTTTTTCAGCTTTTGGGAAGCAGCTTGTAGATTAAATCCGAGCTTCTCTGTTTCAATTATAATGCACGGAGTGGTCAGCAAACGAACTTCAAGTTGCAGATAACTCTTCAATTGGTCTTCAATAGCTAATTTGTTCTAAAATTAAGAAATTAGAAATTATTAATCAGTTACCAAGCATGAGAAGTGCCTTACTTTTATTGCAGCAAAACAAAAGGTTCCATCAATAAGAAGTTGAATAGGCGGTCTGTATTGGAAGTTGTTGATGTAGAAATTGATTCTCTTGCTTGCTTTCTTGTACCTTGTCACCTTCATTTTTTTAAATTTTAATTTCGCTTTTGTTTACAAAGTTAGAAATGAAGTTGGTTAGGAAAAAATATTTCGAGATGCGCGGCAAATTCAAACATTAAGTTGTTTTATTAAAATTGGATTTCAAAAGTTTTATTGTAAATATAATTAAATAATAACAATGTATTTAGTTTTATTTCAAACTTTAGTCAATCCATCCTCTGAAGTCCTTGACAACATCTCTGTTTTCAATTCTCATACGACGAACTGCTGATGCTTCACCCTTTGGAACGCATCTCTTTTTGTTCTCACGCTTTTGTCTCTCGGTGATTCCTTGCTTTATGCGATCTGTGATGACGGAAGGGGCAATTGTGGAAGCTGTTGTTGAATAAGATCGTTGACTTCTTGCGTCTGAGAGAAGCTTTCTAACCATTTTCATTCGATATTCTCGTGAGTTGGGGTCGAGGTCTTTTAATTCATCATCCATCTCAGGAGCTTCAAGATCGTTTGAGCTTATTGAGTCACCAGACTCCGACTTGGCATCTTCATTAATGTGTTTCGATGTGGTTGCTTGTGGTTTTAGTTTTTCGGTAACAGTCAAGTCACTAAGTGCATCCTTAAACACTTCTTCCTCTTCCTCATTGAAAGCTTTTTCAAATTCTGTATGTTGCGCCATTGACTCCATGTATTTTAGAACATTGCTGTGCTTGCTCTTTACATCTTCCTTCTTCACTTTTTCTTCAGCTATTTTCAGTTCATTTTCAACTTCCTTTCTGTATTGATCAAGCTTTTCATCGTTGTCTTCAACTTCTGTATCAGAGTTATTCTCAGATTCATCACTATCGCTTTCGCCTTCTTCTGGATGATACTCTTTCATCAAATCTTTCTCCATTTGCTTTGTAAATCCACTGCAGTGAACTTCAACATCTAAAACGTCATCGCGCTCGAGATCTTCAAACTTTGGATAGTCCTCGCTTTCAAATCCGTACTTTTTCTTAAATAACTCTCTGACTCCATTGACGTCGCGGTCAAAATACATTTGAGCGTTCATGTGTGATGTCGAGAGCATTTGAGGAAAATCAATCAGGATCGGTTTAGCATCATCAGTGACCATTATATTGAATTCATTGAAATCTCCGTGGATTACGCCAGCGTTTCCGAGTTGAACGATGAGATTCATTAAATCATCGTAAAGTTGCTCGACATTCTCTACTACGTCGACTTGAGTCATTGGATAGCCTTTAACGAGCTCCATAATAATGCAATGCCGACTGAAGTCGATGGGCTTTGGAACTGGGAATCCGCGATCATAAAGAGCTTTCATGTAAGCAAATTCTCGAGTTGCTGAAATTCTCGAGAGATAAAGCCATGATGCGTTCTTCCTCTTTCCATGATAATCACGTTTGTTCTTGATGTTTCTGAAGCAAGTTCGTCCCAGACGATGGAGCTTTAAACACAAAGTGTTGTCTTCTTCATCAGACACAACATAAATGTTTGATTCCTTGCCGATTCCGATTTGATTTCCGAAAGAGTAGATTGATCCACGCATTGTAAGTGCTTTCAACGCAAGGTAATCATATCCAGTGTTTGTCAATCGATATCCATCAACTAAAATTGGATGAATTTAAAATTTTGTTTTGACTAAATCGCAAAAGTTACTTACATTTCTTTCCACGCTCGTAAGCAACTAATCTGTGTTTACACAACTCCCTCAACAATTTGTGAACACCTCCAGACTTCAAATTAGCTACCGACGCAATCAATGATCCAGGACAGAGCTCATGATTTTTCATCAACATTTCAATCTAAAAACGTGGAAATAAATATTTTTCAATTTAGTTTTGTTTGAACCAACTCACCGCTGTCAAAACACGAAAATCATCTCTCGTGAGGTATCGCAGAACTGTTACGATAAGTTTTCCCATGTTTCAACTCTTAGATCCTTGTAAAATGAATTAAGTTTACTTTTTTAAGAGCGGACTTTGTTAATTTTTGTTGAAAACGTCTGAAACATATCTCCTTAGTAAAAGTAGCGACATCTGGTGCTACTGTGCAAAAAAAAGTTTTTATTAAAAACAAGAGGAATACAAATTCCAAATTCCTTAAAAATGGAGTCAAAAGCGATTCAGGATATGATTAACAAGGCTTTGTTTTTAAAAGATAAAGACATGGATGCATCGAAGTCGTTAATGCTGACAGCAAAGGCTTTGTTTCCGAAAAGTTTCGAGATGTAAGTTCCTGCCGGTTCAGTCAGTTTGTTTACTAATTTTTCTCAAATAAATTTCAGATTTTTCACTGAGTATCAATTGCAAAAGGAATCGGGTTGTTGTCATGGAGCAGCAAAAAGTTTCAGTTACATCCTTCTTTACTTTGAAAATCCACAAATCTTAGAAGAGGTCAAAACACTAGTGAACTCGCTTAAGATGGCCGATAAAAATGAAAAAATTTCATCTGAGGCTGAGTTCTACGTTAATATGTTCCAATATTTCGCCAATGGACCAGCTGGTCAGAATATCATAATGCTGCTAACTTCTGATTCCGATTCTGACTTTACTTACATTAGAATCATGAAGAAATTCTCAAAGAACTTCAATTTATCAATTCACGCTGTAAGTTCTTCGTTTTAATTACGAATTTGAAAACTAATTTTCTTTTATTCATTGCAGCCACGACTATTGGACAAGATTTTATCTGGAATCAGTTTGTCACCTAAAGAATCGACAGAGCTACTTGTGAAAGAAGTTTTGCCTCTTATGATGTCGGAACCAAATATTGAACTTCCTGTTGATCTTGTGAATCGAGTGCTCGTGACTGTTTTCAAATATCACATCGAAAAGTTCTGGGATCAGTCGGAAACATCTGGAGGAAAACCACTATCGGTAGATGACAGTCGATCGAAAATAATTGAGTTTCTGGATTGGATCGGAAAGTTATTGAAGTGGGAACAATTTCCGTACAGCACAGCTTGGAGTAAAGACTTTTTTTGGCAAAAGCTAAAACATATCGAAGCCACAACTTGCGATACCAAGCAAGTTTACTATCTGAGCTGCTTTCTCTTCTTCATCTCAGTTCAAGACTATCTCGTAGGCACAAAAGTGAAGAAAGACGGGACTGAGATTCAATACATTCTTGTTGATGGATTATCAGATTTGATCGATGCACCGCCTTCAACAAGTATTTCACATGAACCTCCGTTCCCGCCAGATGCAGCAACATCATTTTTAACTGCTTTTAAAGCGCAGAATCTGCTTCAACGCAATATTCATTTCTTTGAAGAATTCAACAAACTTTTATTCGAACTGAATATTTCACGCACCATCAACAGAATCGTCGTGGATTTCGCAATTTACTTGAGAAGCAACACAGATTCTTACAACCTTGTGTTGAACAGTAGCTTGAATTCATTGGAGAAGAATGTTCGACTGCTGAGTCTTGGTATCAACGCGCCAAACACAACTCGTGAAACTTTAGAGTACATTCGTCTAATTCTTCTCGACTTACCTCCAAATTCTGGTTCATTTCTTAAGAATATTGCGCTCGATCGGAGTTTATTGTTCCTGCCTCTAACTCGAAATGCAATTGTTCAATATTGTACGAGGATCTTAATTAGTATATTGAAACGAAAAGCATTTAAGGATCCTGCAAAAATCGATGATTATCAACTTGGATGTCTGTTGGTTCTTCTTCAATTGGAATTCTACGACAATATTCCTATCGTTGAGCATATTTTTGAGGTCATACGAATGAAAGGATTAGACTTTCCACTGTTTCATTCTTTTATTATTAACATTGAAATGATTGAAGAATTCATGAACCTTTGGAGAGGTCACGATGTCATTCTTCGACTATCAAACTCAACCTCAACAACTCCGACCAGTCAAAGAAGAATTGGAACGCGAGGAGCTGATAAGAACGTTAAAGAAGATTTCAAGCAAATTATAAAACAGCAAGTTCTACGAAGCAACGAGGATGTTGTGGGTCTAATCGTTCAGTTTATCGAACAAGAGCACATAAATCTTCTTCAGAATCTGACTTCATTTTAAATATTTAAGGGTAAGGTTAAGCTCGCGTGATACAATCAAATAACGAGACAAGCAAACAATAAAGAACTTCAAAACTTAAACCATTACTAGGACAAAAGTTTCTCGCATTCAATCAGATTGGGCATTAGAAATTTTTCCTTATTTCATTTTATTTCTTTCCATTCAGTCACATCGCGTGCTTCGAGCCGAAAGCATCGCGAGAATTTCCGCGTGTCACTTGTCATAAAAGTTCAGAGAACTTTGATAGTGCAAGCGACTAAGTGTCGCTGTGATGGTAACATTCAAAACGAATGTCTGTGAAAGCAACGACAACGAGACCCGGAGTATTTCTTCTATTACAAAGCGATTCAAATTTAAGAAACATGAGCAGGAAACTGAAATTGCAGTTACACCAAAGAAGAAATTTAGTTGGAGGAAACTTTTCCGAAGGAAAAAGAAAAACGAAGAAGAAATTCAATTCAACACAGGACTTGGTGAGTCAAGCACCTTTCCCAACACGTAATTGCTTGTGAAACGAGCTCTCTATCGATTCAACAAATTTCACGGCTGGACACAGAAAGAAAAAGAAAATGCGAATTAGAAAATTGACTTAATGTTGACTCAGAAACCTGATAGAGAGTTTTCATCGATTTTCCATTTCATGCAATCAGAATCAAAAGAAGATTTTAGTAAATCTCCAGAAAGATTCCAAATTTAAATGAAAATCGCAAATATGTAATTTAATCCTCAGCTTTACGTTCCTCACTAGAAATGTGAAAGACGCTTTTTGTGCTTTGAAACGATGGCAACGCTTTTTTGTTCAACGCTGCATTCGAAAGCTCATCGAAACCTGTTTTACGCTAATCCAACCGTCAACTCTTCAACAAAATGTGAAAGAGAGCGAAGCAGAAATCACGGGAGAGCGTAAAGTAAATATCAAATGAGAAATGCGCAATGCTCGCTCGAATGTCAGTTTTCTTTTCCACAATTGTGTTGAAGCATTTGCTGCTTTCAGTTTCATTCGTATGTTTAAGACGATCAGAGTTGCGAGAGAACACGCGAAGAGTTCGGTTTAAAGTTGAAGTCTGAAATTATTTTAATTTCATTTCGGATAAAAAATTAAATTGTGTGTGTCAAAAGTGAAATCGTCTTGGCTTCAAATCGTGTTGTCGCTTCAAGATTCAATTGAAAAAACCATAAATTTTGGTAGAGAGCTTTGTGACATTGTTAATTGTTTTATTTGCGCGTAAAAATATTTTCCTTAAAGCCTCTCACTCTCGTCTGGCTAAAAGCAAAATGCAACATTTTGCAAACGAAGCAAATTCCTTCGTTTTCTTTAATTCATCCATCACATGGTTCTCATTATGCTCGGAGCATAAAACATTTCGAAGGCAGATCGCCGCAAATATTTGACAGTAAACAAGATTACCAGTCGTATTGAGCAGTTTACTTTAACGTCAATCGCCATCAATAAAACGATACATGCCAATCAAGAGCAAAGTTTATGCACAGAAATCAAACAGCAGGAGAGACATGACGTCATGCCTTGTTTAACAAAGATTTTTTTATCTCTAGTTCTTTTTTTACAACTTTTTTTTCGTATTTATAACTTCTCTCCTTCGTCTTCAACTCTTCTTCCCTCACCGCAGACTCGTCTTGATTTATTCGTCGATGAGCTTAAAGGCTTTTAATGTTCTTTTAAAAACTTCAAATCGCAACTCGTACAAATGTGTTTAAAACGCTCTCGCCGGTAGAAGAGATCAGGTTGAAGAAATTCGCGATCAATGTTAACACACATCGTTAAGTTTTAACGACGATCCTTCTCCCCACATTCAAAGCAAATCTTAAGTCTGGCGTCGAAGAAGTTCCCGGTCTGTTTAAATTAAAAAAAAATACATTCGATCGATCTTCTTTCACGTGTTCGGCTACGTGCGAGGAATCGTTCGTTACTGGTGAACATCTGACAAAAATTAGGAAGATTTCAAATCAAACTTTTTCATGTTTCGCTTTGTTGAAACGTCGTGACGTCACAAATGAAATTTCGAGTGTACAAAGATCGCGTGGGCGGGCGGCAAACGAAAACGTTTTTTAAATATTAGCATTTTCCGACCGGGCTTTTCTTCTCTTCACGACTTTTCTCATTAAAACAGTGAACAATTGTATGAAGCGAGCGAGTTTCGAAAGGCAGAAGATTTTTTTCACGCGAAAACTTAATGTGATTCGCAAAGTTTTCCGCGGAATTTTCTTCAAAAACATTCGCGACAATGCAATATTCTTTTGTAGAGTCGAAAGAGTAAAGAAATATTTTAAACAAAACCGCAGACGAGTCGAAGAGGATTAAGTGTGAAAGACAATTAGCTGTGCCAGTTCTGAAATATTTTGAAGTGTTTGAAAAAAATAATCATTTTCGTGAAAACCTTCAAGCGGAACAGTGGAAAGTCACTTGTATAAACTCACTTGCAAGTTATGATACTTAGCTACATGTGACCACACAGAAACGATGGTGCGGTTTACCAAAAAAGAGAGCGAAGCTCGCAAGGAGCTGTTGGCGAGCATGAATCAAGTTAATGATGCTAAGGAGAATGAGAATGGTAAGGACCGACTAAATTTAATTGAAAGCGGTTAGTATAGACCGCGAGATTTAATTAAGTGAAATTCCTAAGGCTCAAACATCTGGAAAGGACTTAGAAGTCCATTCGTCTCAATCATTTCGAGTAAATAAAATAATTTCTCCTCGTCATTTAATCCTCGAAACTCGAGCGAGCTCCCTTGCCAATAATTGCACAATCATTAAGCTTGAAGCATGACATTAAGTAACTTCTTCTTCGTCTACGACCATTCATCAGGCGCTTATGAAAAAAATATTTTAATCCAAGGAATTCAAACACCGCAATTAATTATTCTGATGAAATAACAATTAAAATCTGAAACGCTTTCATACTCATGCAAAACTCGGGCCGCTTCTCGAGATTAAAGACTACACGATTGCTTACAAATCGTTCCCTGTGGTTTTTGCTTGAAGATTTTCTTTGAATTTTCCCATTTTCCACTCACAAATTTCATGATAATTAATTTCTTGTTTAGATAGCCGTCGGTAGCTTCTGATTTAAAGAGAAATCAATTTTTCTTATTTTATTGCAACTCATTAATCTCTCGAGTGAGTTTAATTTGTAGGAAAATTCTCTTGAACGATACATTGAACTGAGTGACGAGATCTTTGTTGTGTGTGGGCGATTTTGTAACGGTTCGCGACTCTGAGCCCTCAACGTTCGTTATCGTTGAATAAAAAACCTTCTTCTCATGGGAACGTTTATGACGACTTGTGTTTAAGTTATTGTTGACATTCAAAAGACTCACCACAATATCTTGCCACTAAAAATAACCCAAATGACAACAGCATTAATGCCAGGATGGAAAACAATTTTCATCAGTTAGTTCACCTATGAATTTTCCACTTCGTTCGTGAGTCAGCGAAAGAATTCCTCGAACGAATCTAAATTTAGGTTCACGTTGTAAATCGATGTGGCTCTTGAAAAATATGCTGAGAATGTTAATCTCGAGACAGAGAATGTCGCTTAGTCCGATATGCCTTTTAGCTTCGCACTTTGTCAGGCTCTAAAGTAGAGCAACATGAATCTCAATTAACAACAAACTAAGTTGCATAAACAACTGAATAAATTCTTATGAATGGCGTTAATTAGGCGCGAATGAACGCTTTAATGTTCTTGACATTTGATGGTGATTACATCTCGTCGAGAATATAATTCCATCAACAGATTCGCTCGATTTTTGCCTCTTTCTGCTTTAATCGTTTGTTTATTTATTGGATTTTAGTCAGTTTGGTGAATGGGTAAACATGAACATTACGCGGGTGCGTAGAATTTCACTTTAAGAGGAGCTCATTAAATCTTTGCGGGCAGGGCGAGAAGATGACGGTAAAATGATCCGACGGAAAACGTTTAGCTACATTTCTCATCGTGAAGGTTTCGACAACTGCGTGGGCGGTGTGTGTCCGTCTCAGTTTCATTCATGCTCTTGATCGCGTTACTCTTTATTTCATTTTAATGGAGCGTAGACTTTTTATTTTTGCATCATTTTGATTCATTTGAGCCGGAAAAATATTTTTTCACAACCTAACAACTTTTTAATTATTTCACAAATTTATTTTTTGAGTCCTCTGCCAAAATGACGTGTCATCCATGTGGCGCTTCTCAAAGTGAATTCTCCACGTAGAAAGAGGAAGTAATTACTTTGACGATGTGTCAAGCGTTTGAGATAACAAGTCTTTTGAAATTCTTAGGGAAGAATCCGTTCCGAGGCGACAATTAAATTTCCCAATTGCCACGCAAAACTCGTAGAAATGGAAATGTGATCTCGACATTTTCACGTTCGTCGTGTCTGCCTTTCTCCATCGTTACAAGCATGGAATAAATTTTCGTCACTTTCTGTTGTCACAGTTGTACAACAAACAAAATCTTCTATCTAATTGTTAGGGGAGACACATGGCGTTAGAGAAGTATAATACGAAAGTTTTGAGATTGATTAGAGGCCTCAACATCATTAACACACTCGCCCTACGCAAGAGAAACTTACGCTTAATAAATTTGAGTTGTCAATTATCACGCGTTCATTTCGGAGTAGAAACATTTGTAAACTCGTAATGAAGGAAAACAAAGTTTAGCTCATAAAAGTTATGCTTCGTGAAAACGTTAAAATTTATGTTTAGAGATTATTTAATATCACGTAAAATGTGTCGAACAAATGTCGAAGGAAATGAAGGGATGTTTGAAAATTGTAATCGACTCCATAAAATTCCAAGAGCAGATCCTTTTCCGAATGTTTATGACTAGCGATTTTTCCTCTCGGGTGAAGTCGATCCATAAATCGCAATAAAATATTGATGGCGTCTTGAGATGAAGTTTACGAGCGACGGTAAATTCTCGAAGCAACAAGTGAACAATCCCATCGCATTATCTTTATTGATGTCGTGTTGTTGATTTATCGAGAGTAGTTTGAGCGTTAGGATGAAGCTTCTCCGAGGTCGCTCATGTGTAATTTATGCGTCGAGTGTCAACACCAACGCCCATTTAATGAACATAAATCTCCTTGTTTATATTTCTCGAGTCGAAGAAAATTTTCTTTCTTTGACTTTTCACTCACTAAGATAATGGAATTTTCACTTCGTGACAACACTCGCTTGATCTGTCACATAAATCATTCGGAGCTCGACAAACGACGCGAGAAGAAGCTGGAAAATCTTTTGAACTTGAAAACAAAGTCAGAAAATTCTCCCGGTTTACTTTTGATTTTTCTGTGCCACAAATTCAAGCGGAAGAAGTTCATTTGATGTTCTTTGAGTGCAGGCAAATTATCGAATCGTAAAGAAATATTTCTCGACTAATCCGTTCCAGATTTTGCATAATTTTTTCACGTCTCGTTCTTGTTTTCATTGCAGCTGCATTCCAACATGTAAAAGAGAACCTGTCGGAGCTTGAAACAACTGCAAACGATACAGACATGATCTTTCTTAAAGGTCTACTCGACAATCCAGCGGTGAAGCAATTGATTCAGGTAAGAACGATTTCCATTGATTTCCCATCCAATTACGAAGACCTCGAAGCTTGTCGTAGCAAACAATAAAACTCCTCTTCACTCTCAATCAAATTTAATTAAAGACTGCAACATAAAGAAACGCACGAGTGCATAATTGAATCAACTAAGTGACGCGATGTTTTTGGTTTCAGATCATCTCGGTTGCGATTAATTGACCTTTTTCAGTTTTAATTCGAGAAACTTGCAAGTCTGAACTGTTTTTCTCCGATTTCACCGTCGCGAGACAACGATTAATTGAATCATTCAATTTGTGACGTGAAATGATCTTTTGTTTGCGCTAATTGACCTTTCTTTGTTTCAATTGAAATGAAAAGTTATGAATGAGATATTTGCGCAATGTTTTTCTCTCCATGAAAGAGTTTCTTGTTGCCTAATGCATCGACAAACTCGAATACCTGACAGAGTGAGTGCAAACATGAAAGTCGAATTGCTAAATATTGTATTTCTCTTTCAATTAACGCTTTGACAAAGCCATAATAGTGTAGAGACATTCAGTAAGTCTGTCGTCGCTAAATGAAGCGAACTGAATTATTTAGCAGAACAGAAATGTATCGAACATCGTTCTAAATGAATTATCTTGAACACAATCTGATTGCAAATTGTTTTCGGAATTTTCCGGTCGTTTTTCCCAAGGGAATGGAAAAATTTCCATAATTTTCCGATTTGAATTTCTCGATCGTCGTTTCTTCTCATTTATCAGCAGTTTCCTCGTGGAGAAATAAAAGAAAACAATCGTTTTCCATCGAATGAATTTTTATTGCTGTCGAGTTTGTAAATCATCGCAGCATTTAAATCGAGAGAAAGAATTTTTTCTCATAGCAAAACGAAGCATAAACTTTCACGCAGCGACGATTTTTATTTCGGTTTACGAAAGGTTTTCGTCTGTGTTCGGGTCGCGTCTGTAATCATGAAACCAGTTCCATGACCATGGAGGAAAATATGCAAACAAAAACAGCGATCGCAACACAAGCGCAAACCGTGAAAACCACAAGCTCAACGTGTTTGGCTCGAGAGCTTTTTCTGTTTCTCATTTTTTCGTTCGTTGGATATTTTAACTCTCTGCTGCGTTGTTTCGTTTATTGTGAACAAACATTGTTATACAACGACAAGCAATAACTCAGATCGCGCTCTCGCTCGACTCGATCGTTTCAGTTTTAGTTTTGGCGTTCGTGGAAAAAGTTGTACGTTTCGTTCTTGCGGCGGAAGGGCGGCATTTAATTTTACGCTTCAAGTGACATTTCTCACTGATTGCAACACATGATTGTTATTTAAATTATCCGTGGATGTTTTAAAACTGTTTCATAACAAATCTACATGTTCATGTGAAGAAAAGTTGGCGAAAAGAAATAAAAAAGTTGAGATCGCCTAGAAGTGGTTGAGAGCGGATAAAACAAGGTGTGTACCTCACTCAGTTGAGATAGATTTGCGAAAACAAAAGCTTGAAAAGCTCGTCGACTGATTGCTTTTATTGGATGATTCATGCAAAAAGTGAAGGCAAGAGAACTCAATCAAAATAACCACAATCGTCAAACAAGTGTTTTCCTCGCAATTTTCCTTGCCTCAAACTTTGATTGTCTGCCATTTTTAAAAAATATATAAAAATTGAGAAGAAACTACACAAGTAGAGAGACTGACTTTCAAGGTGGTGAAGGTGACGTCACCTCGATACAAAGATTCGTCGACGGTGGAATGAAAGAACTGAAGAAATTGTGCAAAACATTTTAATTGTGTTGAGGCTTCTTTGGTTTCTCTGAAGAGACCACAATAACATTTTAAAGATTCTCGTAGGAATCAAAACTATCATTCGCTTGTTCATCAAATTATCGTCAACCTGTGAAGGACAGAGAATTGTTTGTCATCTAGTTGAAGACCTGTTTCAATAATTCGTGAAGGAATTTCAATTGTGAAAGCCTTTCCATGTTGAATTTTGATCACCAACACTCGCTCTACGAACCAACTGTTGATTTCTTACACGTGCGTTGTCGATGACGAAGCCTCTCGTTGATGTATACAAACTCTTACACCGTCTAACACGTCATTAAATTAGCAAGTTCAAAATGCCAACGCCCAACATTTAACAAAAATATTTTCTTAATTCAAGTTATTTCAAATTAAAGAAAACAAGTTGTAAATGGATTTTTAATTTGTCACTGAACTTTCACGTCGAATCCATTAAACGGAAATTGGTTTCAATTTTAAATTTCTGAATGGAAAAGATTCATTCCTTTGTCGGAGGATGTTTTATCATAAAGACCATTCCTGTTACAACAAAGTCGATGTGAAAGCGATCAGTAGAGAAATATCACTTTACAATAATGAATGAAAGGCCGAAAGCGAGAATGAAATGGGATCTGTTCAAAGAAAACGTCACGCAAGACTAGAGAGAATTTAAATATTTCTGAACGTGATTAATGATTAAACTTTCGGAATTTCCAATCGTTCACTTAAGATTCTCATCGGAAATCAAACATCAAGAAGGCATGAGCGAGAAGTTCATTGACCTTCTTACCTCAAGAAACATTAGACTGCAACAAACAAAAAGCCAAAGAACAAGAGAAATGTAAAGTCACAAGTGGGAAATGTCGAAAATCGAAAAAAATAATCCACGCACGTTTCTTATTAGAGTTGAGTTCTTCTTTCTCTCTGTTTGTCTATTTTCGGGGTCAGTCACACCTGAACGATGTTGCAGTAACTGTGCATTGCTGGTTCCCTCGTTTCTTTCTCGGACTTTTAAATTTTTTACGAGGCCATATGTTGCGCTAACCGACCGCAGTTCATTCATTTTACTAAAACGCTCGTCATTGATTTTCGGTGACGAAGGGCGCAAAGGATCGTAACGCGATACCGCGCAGGACTGAAGTTTGTTCCCATAACAATATTTTTCACTTAATTTGTTTACCATTTAGTTGGTCAATGACTTGGAACTACGATTCATTTGGTTTGGCTCGTGCTAGGAACAGGTTGTAAAATTAATTATCTCTCGAGAAGTAAGGAGTCAGGTAAACACCGAGACAAGATCATAAACGAATTGGATAATTTGGGGATCATTGAGATAATAAATAGAAAAGGATCATAAAGAAACAGATCTCACGCAGTGCGATGATAAATGACTTTAATTGTAAAGCGATCCAACGCAGTGAAAGTGAATTGAAATTGAAGCCTTTCGAGTGAGCAGACCGAAACCAATCGAGTTTTTCAATGAATTCTGAACTAAAGAGCGTGAAAATTCTTTGCGAATCTGACTTAATTAATAAGCATAGCTCTCACGTGATCAATCAAATGGATTCTCACAATCGAACAAACATTCACGAGAGTTCTTTGTCGAAGTTCCGCGATTAATCAAATCGATTTTTCAACAGTCGCAATTGTTGTCGATTGAATCGCGCAAAAGGCGATGAATCATCTGAGCTACGTTCCAAAACATTCTCGACGTCACTGCTTGCATGTGGTTGCACAATAAAACAAACGTAAACGACATTACATGATGCTATGGAAACGAAATATGTTTTAATGACTTGTGAGAATTCCACGACGTTGCTTGTTTTGTTCGAACTATGTCATCATCATTTCTGACCCAATTCCAATGAAACTACAAGTGAAGGGCCGAGAGAGTAACTTGCCGCAACGACAGTATCTAGTGTGAAACTGTTTCAATTCAATTAAACGAGATTTCATGCCATCACCTTGACCTCAGTGTGGTCGTCGCACAATTAATTTATTCATCATCAACGAACATTAAATTAATTGGATGATGTTCTTGTTTGTCACTTGCGATTGGGAAATTTTCGCATTTGTATCGTCAACTGGTGGTTGACTCGTAACTTTGGCAAGTTAAATTAACGACGCGAAACGAGAATCAGACTTTGACTTCCGTTTGTTCCCAACTTAACGACAATGATGAATCATAGCCACGATTGCTTCGCATGAATGAAACCCAAAATTAAATCAAATTAACCAAAATATTTTTATTCGATTTTTAGATCCAAGATAAGTTCGAAGAAACTCCAGAACCTTTGAAACCAGTTCGACTTGGAAACTTACGGGTAGTGAAAGAGTTGGAAGATCGTTGCAGCATCGCGAGGAACCCGAAAGCAAGAGAACTATTTAGAATCTTAAGGAACCCGCACTTCAAAGTAAAACAATATTTTGATTAATCTTAAAAAAATTTCTTAACATTGTTGTTTTTATATTTTAGTCGTTAATCTTCTCACACGATCAAGCGGGCGAATACGTTTACAGGAAGCTCAAAAGTCCCGATAAAAGTACAAAAGGTGACAGTAAAGACGCAGACGGAAGCACAATGCCTGTCGGAGAAACGATAAGAATGGTCGGCATTCGAAAGAATCCAAACGAGCCACTTGGTCTAACAGTTGAACTCGATGAGTACAATCAACTTGTGGTTGCAAGAATCCTCGCTGGAGGAATGATTGATAAGCAAGGACTTTTAAATGTTGGCGATGTCATCTTGGAAGTTAACGGAGTAGGAGTTCACTCACCAGAAGAACTTCAAACGGAAATCTCAAGAGCCAAGGAATCAGTGACACTGAAGATCGGGCCAAGTGTCGATGAAGAGATGAAATCAGCTCGATTGACTGCTGTAGGTGGCGGCACACAGGTAAAAAGCAAGTCACAAGAAGCAGGCAAGAAATTGGCGGTAAGTTCGGTTTTCAAGCTTTATTAATTTTGCGCTCAATCGATTTCCGCTTTCACTCAATCATTACGCTTTAAATCATTCGTTGCTTTCAATTCTGATTTCTGACCGACGAGAAATTTTCAATTGACTCAAAATTTCCATTTTTTCGGTTGATTTCATTCGCTTGCTTTGAATTTTTATTCAAATTTTGTTTCGATTTAGAGGAAAAAAATCTTTTTTTGAAATGAAAATTTAAGTCACAAACGAAGCACAGAATAATTGGACGAAACTTTGCACACGATCGAGAATTGAAAGTTGGTGATGGTATGTTAACACTTTCTGTCACTGTCTCTGGTAACTTTTCTTGTTGTCTTCAGCAAAAAAACTGACCTTTGGATATTTTCTTTAATTTTCAGCGTTATATGAGAGCTCTGTTTGAATACGATCCAACAAACGATGAGCTCTTGCCTTGCAAAGAGATTGGGTTGGCTTTCTCGAGCGGAGATATTTTGCAAATCATTAGCATCAAAGATCCAAACTGGTGGCAAGCAAAGCATGCAGGAACCGAAGGTCCTATTGGATTGATTCCATCACAAGAACTCGAAGAGAGACGAAAAGCTTATGTTCCTCGAGAAGCTGATTTCGTTCATAAAATTGGAATCTGCGGGACGAGAATCTCAAAACGAAAGATCAAAACATTCTACAAGTCAAAGTCAAACTGCGACTTTGATAAAGCTGACACAACTCTTTACGAAGAAGTTACAAGAATGCCTCCTTTCAAACGGAAAACTTTAGTTCTCATCGGAGTTCAAGGTGTCGGACGAAGAACGCTCAAGAATCGTTTGGTCAACAGTGACACAAAGAAGTTCGGAACGATTATGCCACGTTAGTTGAACAATCTTCAAGTTCAAGAAAATGTTCTCATCGTTTTTCTTCTTTTAGACACAAGTCGACCACCTCGAGCTCTAGAAGAAAACGGAAAAGGTTATTGGTTCGTTGATCGCGAAGAAATGGAAGAAGAGATCAATGAAAATCGCTTCTTAGAGCATGGCGAGCATAACGGAAATCTCTACGGAACACATTTGGATTCAATCCGAAATGTTATTAAAGAAGGTTTGATTTTATTAAAATAGAAATTACTAAATTGTTATTGAACTTTCAATTTTAGGTAAAATGTGTGTTCTCGATTGTGCTCCATCGGCTTTGAAGCTTTTACACAACAGTCCCGAGTTCATGCCGTTTGTCATCTTTGTTGCCGCTCCAGGAATGGAACAACTGAAGCAACTCTACGCTGAACGTCGAGCAACAGGAGGATCACAAAGGAATCTCGCGGTGAGTGAAAGAGCCATGTCGATTGCTTGATGTGCCGCATTGTTTTTAACTGCTTGACTTTGTTGTGATATTCGTTAACAAATTTTTCAGTTCGATCGTCAAAGCTCGATCCGGTACAGCTCACGTCGAGCTAGGACACTCGAATCTCTCGCATCGCTTTATGAAGTAAGTTTGATGTTGTTTGTTTGTTGAGTTTGGTTTCAACTAAATCTGATTTGATTGAAACAAAATTTTATAATTTTCCTTTATTTTAGGATGATGAACTCGTTAACCAAGTTGAAGAGTCAGCGATGCTTCAGCGAAAGTATGAAAAGTATTTGGACATGGTGATCGTCAACGAAGATTTCGATCAAACCTTCCGACAAGTTCTCGACGCTTTGGATGTCTTGAGTCATGAGCATCAATGGGTTCCTGTCAATTGGATTTATTGAAGCTCTCATCATCATCATGTCAGCCATTAGATTCATGTTTCTAGAGTTTAGAAAATGTTTTGCACAATTAAAAGTTAAAACATCGAAGAGAAAGATTGTTCAAGACATCAATTGCAAACTGTGTTCAGTCGAAGATATTTTGCTAATGTTCATTGTTTTAGATTTGTTTTCTAGCCTCGAACCGTCGTTATGCGTATAAAATATGCAGCGAGACAATTTGTTTTAAGAATCCATTTGCCGAATCTTTTTAATTTGCTTACAATATTTCGTCTTAATTAAGGAATACGAGAACATTTTGCTGATAAATATTGCGCTAAGCTGTAATAAAATGGAATAATTGATTGAATAAATAAAAAGCTTTTGTGTAAGGAAAGCGAGCGTTTAGTATATTTTAATTTTCATTGAGAACTTTGCAGAGAAATGTGTTTCATATTTCAGCGCATTCTTAGCGGGGAGATCTTACAGAAGTTGATTTCGATTTTTCCCCTTCCTTCATTTATTCGAAGATCGTCCCTCCCGCGTTGTGTATAAAAGATGTGACCGCGAACCAAAGCTTCATCATTCAAGTTTTAAACTTTCAAGTTAAAGGACGAGAAAAAACTAAGAAAGCGAGTAAGTTTCAGTTGTTGAAGTTTGTTCGGTGAGATAAAAAATATTTTTAAATTTCACTAGAAAATGGACAAGCAAGCAGTAGATAACCGTGCCAATCAACTGAACCCAAATCATCAAGCAACAGGACCTGGTCAACAAACAGGCTACCAGGGAAACACGGAGAAGGCAGCAATGGACAACAAGGCTAATCAAGGTAATCCGAATCATCCGAGCTCCAACAGTCCAGCAAAGTAAGCAGGATCATCAAGGGAAAAGAATTATTCATTAAATATTTCATTTAAATGATGTGAATAAAATTCTTTGGTTGGCGAAAGTATAAGTTGCTCAGTTATTAAGTGAAAGAAAATTATTTTCAGAAAGAAATTGTGCAGGTGAATCATCCTTCAATTGAAAAAGACTTGAAAAGTTGACTCTCCTGTAAACTTGCTGCTGAAGACCTGAAATGGATTTAACTGTTGAATCCTCAGCAAATTTCGTCGCATTTCACAAGCAAAGTGCAAGCGATTGCGCAATCACATTCTTTTATGTTTATGCTGGCGAGAGTTTGTTTTTCTTCCAGAATAATGTTGACGTTCTCGGCGACCAAGCGTCTCTATAAACCAAAATAAATCTGAATGAAGCTGTTTGTTTGAAGGCCAAGTTTTTGCGAAAAAAAAACGGATTTGGTTCGACTTGATATCTCGAATTGTTATCACAATAAATAATTGCTTCCTGGCAAGCTCTCGTGACAACTGCTTTTGTAATTTAATAAGTTGCAGTAACAGCGTTCTACATATTTCACACGAGGAAACGGAAAACTTTTAAGAAAAACGTGGAAATGGATAAAGACGTATTTTCAGCTTATCTCTTATCATTTCAGATAAGAATTTCCAGGAAAAGCGATTTTAATTCGAATGAAGTCGAGTTTGCGTTTCTAACTGCATTTGTGTTAGGATGAAAGTTAGTGCTGTTTGTTCTGTAAACATGTTTCGCAGCCGTCAATTTTATGTGACTTTTCTGAGAATTTCTGGCAGTAATTTTTTATAATTATAAGAAATTCTAATAAAAGTTGTAAGAAACTAGCGGCAGCGAGAGCTGCGAAATATTTTTTCTCTCTCTGGTTGAAAACAGCTCAAATTTCTTAATTATTTGATCGGCTCCTCGCTCTCGAAATGAAATTTCTTTTGATAATAAAAATGGCACTGGAAAAACAACTTTAAACTAAAGTCAATTTTTTGTTAAAGACTTTTTTACCTTTTTTACCGACATTAAATTTACCTGCACATTTTCCGTCAAAAAACATTAAACTATAAAAATAATTTTTTTTACTCAATAACTGAAGAACTAAAAATTTCGTCAACCAAAGAACTTTATTCACATCGTTTTAGGGAAAATTTTAATGAATGTTTGGATTCTAAGTTCTTGACTCTTGGTTACAAGGCTAGCTTGAAAATCTTATTTTGCTGGACTCTTGGAGCTTGGATGGTTAGGGTTTTGCTGGTTGGACTTGTTGTCCATCGAAGCCTTAGTGGTGTTTCCGTGCCAGCCAGCATCACGACCTGGTCCTGATGGAGGATGATTTGGATTTTGCTGGGTGGCTTTATTGTCTTTCGCGGCTTTATCCATTTTTCTTTAGGAAATTTCAATTAGTTATTATTTTCAATGAAATATTTATTAGTAAAGGAAATTTCACGTCTAATCTTTGTGAAATGAGTTGAAATTCTGATGAAATAAAACTGAATTTCCTCAAAATAAATCGCCTGATAGAAAAGAGATAAAAATTGCGTTAGATAAGAATTGTTTTCGTTTCATTTCGCACTCGAAAAATTCTATGGAAAAATGATAAAAGTCAGGTGTCAAATAAGAACTTGACTCACATGTGAAAACTTTGATTTAAACTTAAACGAAACCGATGACGAATTCTTTGCCATAGCGGTATTTTGTTAATCAATGATCAGGCCGTGATCTGATAGCAGTAAAACTTTTCGAATTATTTTCTGAATTATTTTCTTAAAGTGGATCCCTTGAAAGCTAGTGATTCGCGTCAGAACTTATTACAATTGAAATAAAATTAAACTCAATCTTAGAGAGCAAGTTAAATTCTAGTGTCCGTTTTAGACTAAAATTTTTAGAACTAATTTGCGAGCGCTAAACTTTTAATGGAGTTTCTTAAAGAGAAAAGTCTTCGAGACATATTTTTAAACCAGTGAATGTTTTAAAGAAATGGAAACATGAATGATATATAAGCGCCAAAGCCCCGATTAGGATTGGATTGATATTTTTCTAAATGCTTTATGAATCATAAATTATGATCGTTCTTCGGACACTTATTGTGTTTTCGAAGACGAAAATTTCGTCGTGAGGCTAAATAAGAACGTCGCAGTAACGATTACCCTTTTTGTCTGGAAATGTTATTCTGGATGAATCACAACTTCACGTCATCAAAACAGATAAGAATTTGAGTGCGCAATTCAGAAACGCAATTGAAGATTTTTCAGAAATGTCATTTTCTATCATCGATTGATTGACTTGCAAAATTTCCTTGTGAAAATAATTTTCTTTCACTGATTAACTGAACTGAAGAACTAAATATTGTGTTAACACAAGAATTTTTATTGACAACATCTTAAAAAAATTGTAAATAAACTTTAATCATAAAGTAATTCTTGTCTGCTGATTTTTTGGGTGGTCCGAAGATCATTTCTTTCCATATCTGGGATTATTCGGATTTTGCTGATTAGATTTGTTGTCCATCGAAGCTTTAGTGGTGTTTCCGTGCCAGCCAGCTGGGCGACCTGGTCCTGATGAAGGATGAGTCGGGTTTTGTTGATTTCCCCGGTTTTGTTGCGTTGCCTTGTCCATTCCTATTAGAAATTGGAAATAATCAGCTAACTCAACAAAACTTCAGCAACTGAAAGCTTACTCGCTTCTTGTTTCTTGAGAGTTTAAAATTTTAAAGATGAAGCTGAATTACGATCCTCGTCTTTTATATGCAACGTACTTGTGACGACCTTCTATATTCTAATAAATGAAGGAAGGGAGAAAAAATTTAAACATGTTACAGTAAAGTACAAGAACAGTTGAAGGGTTTTTTCGCTTTTCGTTTCTCCACAAATGAAATTTCTTCGTGATCCGTTTCCTCGCTTTTATTTTTAAATTTTTCGTTTTCCAATAGACAAAGTGGCCAATAAAAATATTTTTTACGCGAAAAAGACCTACAAAACCAAATTCGTTTGGTTGAAGATCACATCGCTAGAAAGCGCTGCAATATGAAAATTTTTGTTTGCAGAAATCGTTGAATTCACGCAATTTCATCGAGTTTCTGAGTTGCGCAAGCAAATTTGCGCAACAACATTTTTCCTTATTTATGTCATTTCCTAAAAGTCAACAAATATTTGCAAATTGCGACGTTTTCGGTCACCAAGCATCACGATGAAACAAAAAAAAAACTAAATGAAGTGCTTGGTTTGTTCTTGCGATAATAATACTCGTGATTGAGTTGACTTGATATCTCGAACTGTTATCACAATAAATAATTGCTTCCTTACAAGTTGTCAGTGACAACTGATTTCGTAAAGTTGCAGGCAGTAACAGAGCTTTCTTTGAAAGGAGTTGCTTTTGAATCATTTGCTATGAATCCCTATGAACAAACAGAAGAGAACATGATTGCACAATTCGGAGTCGCGATGGAAAATTCTTCAAGAGGCGAAATCCAATTTTGTTTCGAAGTTTTATATAAGTTAGGTCATTAAGTCTCGCTTTTTCTTTCTGAAAATAATTTTTCTTAACCAATGAACTGTAAGTTTCATCAACAGAACTTGAATTTTATTCACAATTTTTTACAAAAAATTAATGAATAAACTTTAATCATAAAGTAATTCATGTCTGCTGATTTTTTGGGTGGTCCGAAGATCCTTACTTTGCATATCTTGGATTATTCGGATTCTGCTGATTCGATTTGTTGTTCATCGAGGATTGCTGGGTACTTCCGTGCCATCCAGCTGGGCGACCTGGTCCTGATGAAGGATGATTCGGGTTCTGTTGATTTCCTCGGTTTTGTTGTGCTGTCTTGTCCATTCCTATTAGAAATTTGAAATAATTAGTTAACTCAACAAAACTTCAGCAACTGAAACTTACTCGCTTCTTGTTTCTTGAGAGTTCAAAATTTTAAAAATGAAGCTGAATTACGATCCTCGTCTTTTATACGATTCGCGTGTGGGACGATCTTCGAATGAATTGAAGAAGGGGAAAAATCGAAATCAACTTGGGGAAGATCTCCTCGCTATGAATGCGATGAAAAATGAAACACATTTCTAAAGAAATTTTACAGTGGAAAATCAATTGGAAAATGTTAGTTCATCCTACTCGATAGCATTATATTAAATTTTTGTTTGGTCAAATAAATTGGATTTTAATTTTAAAAAAAAAAGATTATGATTTCCTAAGCTGAGTCCTCAGTAAACCTCGGCGCACTTTCATCGAACTCTGAATTGCGTAACCACATTTTTCTTTGTTTATGCTGGCGAGAGTTTTTTTCCAGAATAATGTTGACATTCCCTGAAAATCAACAATTGCATTTTGCGACGTTCTCCGCAACTAAGCGTCTTGTTTGAACAAAAAGAAAATGTGAATGAAGCTGTTGGTTTGCAGGCCAAGTTTTTGAGTAAAAAAGAATCTCGGAGCTGACTCGACTTGTTATCTTGAACTGTTATCACAATAAATAATTGCTGCCTGACAAGTAATTTCGTGATGCAGCGAAGGGATGAAAATGCTTATATCAAATAATTCCGGATGAGAATCTCAAGAGAAGAAAGGAATTTCGTTTGCTTCCAGTAATCGAGCCGTTATTACAAAATTTAATCAACGAATTTCGTTTATTGTGAGATGTTTAGTTTCTGCCAAAACATTCTGAGACGCTAAAATCGAATAATATCAGCTTTCAAGTGTCGCGCAAAACCAAAGCAAATCAATTTGATCAAGCAAAAACTTTTCTGTTTGAGCAAAAGTTTTGCTGCAAAACTATTTCATACATTTTTATCGCTAATAGCTCATTAAGTTTTAGAGAAACTGTAAGCCACGCAATTGCGAGATTTTCAGGAATTCTTGTAAGACAAAGAAATCACTTCATTCCCTCTGGTCAAAAATGTTGGCTTCTTAAGTTAAAAAGTCGTTGTTACAACTCTTTGGTATCGACGAAAAGTTCGCGATTTGACATTTCGTTTACTCTCAGAATTGTTTGCAAAAGAATCTCAACAAATGTTGAATCCTCAGAAAATCTCTGCGCACTTTCTGAATTGCCTAACCACATTCTTCTTTGTTTATGCTGGCGAGAGTTTGTTTTCATCCAGAATAATGTTGACATTCCCTGAAAATCAACATAGATATCTTTGCCATTTGCGACGTTCTCGGCGACTTAGCGTCTCGACTAAACAAAAAAAAATCTGAATGAAGCTGTTTGTAGGCCAAGAGTTTGCGAAAAAAAAATTCTCGGAACTGACTCGACTTAATATCTTGAATTGTTATCACAATAAATTATTGCTTCCTGACAAATGATTTTATGACGCGGTGAAGGGAAGATTAAAAGATGCTTTTCAGCTTACAGAGATGAAAAGAATTTTATGCAAAAGAATTCAAGTTTATGTTGCTTCCAATAACCGAGCCGATGTTAAAAATTGTATCAACGAATTTCGTTTATTGTGAAATGTTTAGTTTCTGCCCAAACATTCTGAGACGCTAAAATCGAATGATATCAGCTTTCATATTAAGTGTCGCGCCAAACCAAAGCGAATCGATTCGAATAAGCAAAAACATTTCTCGTTGAGCATCAATCACTTGGAATGTGATAAAACTATTTTATGCATTTCTGTTGCTAATAGCTAATAAAATTTTCAAAAAATGTAAGCCACTGAATTGCGACACTTTGAGGAAAGACAAAGAAATCACGTCATGAACATTTAATTTTGAACTTTCTGCTTGTCCTTACAAGTAATTTTAAACTAGGGAATAGAAAGCTCATGATTCTTCATCAAGCTCAAGGTGTTTTTAAAAGCAATTAATGGTGAATGTGTTATGAAGAGACTCACAACGAGAAGAAAATAAAATGTGCATTGACTAAAACACTTGACTCGAACTTGACTCACAACTTGACTTGAATTTCGAAGCAACTGAAGCTGGAGATTGATCACAGCAGTTGAGGAAGCACGAATGCTCTTTGCGAAAAATATTTTTCATTTTTATTTCAAAATCTTTTATTTCCAACAAATAATTCTAATTTACAATTCTTACTGACTAATTGAATTTTTCGTCAGGAAGTTGCAGCAGTAAGCAGTGTTATTATTTGTTCTTCTTCTTCTTCACAGAGCAAAAAACTTTTTTTTAGAAAGAAAAGCGGAAAATTTTTCACAACCTAAATCCTAACTAATCTATTCAAGTTAACAGTACGTCTTATCACTAGCAGAGTTGTTACAAACGCAAAATCATAGCGGTTGTTGTCAAGTTGCACAATCCAGTAGCAGGATTGATATTTGTAATTCGAAAGCTCTCACTCGCTTGATGCTGGCTAAAGCTTTAATTTTTTTGGACGGAAAATTGTGAAATAATTTATTGCTCGATTAACCGTCAATTATTTGTCTTGTTCAGTAAAAAATTTCTGTTCACAATGCAGAATTTACAAGAATCGTTTTTAAAGCTATCAGAAAAGTGTACAAAAAATTCAAATGAATCATTTGCCAATCAGAAAAAGTCAAAATTGCATGTTTCCTATAAGTTCCGTTCAAAAAATATTCAGAGAATAGAAATTGACTGTGTGTGAAGTGCAAAAGAACATTGCACAAAAGAAGGAAAGGAATCGTGTAAAATTAATTGAATCACTCAGTTGATCTCGATGGCAAGCTTTTGATTTTTTTACTATTTTTTCTTTCCACTGAAACGAGAACAAGGGAAATGAATTAAATATTGTTTGTTGATGAATGTAAAGAAAATGAAATTGGATGATGGTGAAAAACGATGATAGAGAAATCTCGAGGCGTTCAAATGGACAGCTTTCACTCTTTGTAAGCACAAAAGTCAACTTAGATCAAGCTAGAGAGCTTTCTCTATTTAAACAAATCGCAACTCATCCTTCTTCGTTTGTCAATGAGACAAATAAATTCCTTTTGAACGCCTGTTGATTCGGCAAAGTTTGCAAAGCGAAATCAAATAACTAACAACTCAAATAAAAATCATATTAAGTTTACAATAAAAATCGATTAATGATGAGGATGCAATAACTCAAAATGCTGAAAATGTTTTCCCTTATTAGTTTTCATTAGAGTTAGTAGACAAGAACGATAAGGTTTTAGTGAAGTTGTGTACAAAAGAAGGAAAAACTTAAAATTTTCTAAAGTTTCAAAGAGCTTTTAAGCTTCAGGGAGCTTATGCATAATCTTCAAAGCTTTAAATGATTTCAATCCTTTTCCTTCACGTAAAAATAAAGTAAAGTCATAAAAAGTTGTTCAATAGCAGATTGAAGTTGATAAGAATTTAAATACTGTGCAGAGAAGACTATTTTGCTAGAAGTGAAGAGAGAAACTGAGGAGGAAGAAAAGTTTTTGGTCATTTTGTAATGACTTTCGGATGAGAACATCTCTGGAATCAGATTGGTTGAAGAAGTTTGTTGAGAGGTTATGGCGATGGAATAGGCAGAGATTCTTGCGAGATTTTCTTACCGAAACTCGAACTCGTGGTGCGGTTGCTTCACTTGGGATTTTACGAAATTATTTTTCTCTTTTTTTGCTTACAAGGTAAATAAATTTCTATTATTCGAAAAAATATTTAATTTTTGGTCAAAAATTCGATTGAATGAGAAAGTCATGAAATCTGGAGTTTCATATTCGAAAAATGAAATCATTTTATGGTCGTATCGATGTTGTCGTTCTCTGTCGACCGATTTGTTTGAAGTAAATATCGAAAACGGGATTATAAGTTGCCGGCTTAGGCCTCTCAGTCACAATGTTTCTCTTTCTCGGGTTATCATTGAAACTATTATCAACTTCATTGATTGATTGTGTCGTCGCCAGCAAACTTGGCTTAGTCGTGGTATAAAATTGAAAACTGTAAGGGGTTCGTGCAGTCGATGTGAATTGCAAGTGCCTTGCTGGGGTGGATTTTTGTGTAGTTGTGTTGTATTGTGGCAAGCGGTTAAAGCCGTAATAGAAAGGGTTTATTGTTGGCTTGGCTGGTGCTGGCGTTGGCTTACTCGTGTCAACAAGTGCTTTCGAACTTTTTGATCGGTCTGTCTGTCCATTGATGTTATTCTGATTATTATTATGAGAAAATGAATTACTGAAATAGGTTTTCGGTGTTTTCGGGACATCATCAGGACTTTTTGATGGTGCATAATATCGTTTCGTGCTTCGTTGAGTTGTTGTGCTTTTTGTAGTTGACATAGCGGTCGTGCTTTTTGTGGTTGGAGGTGGCGTGGTAGTTGTAGTCGTGCTTCGCTTCGTCGTCTCCACCTCGCTCAAAGCATCGTCGCTCTCTTCCAGCACTTTTTGTAAGTCATTTCTGCGTTATGGAAAGAAGACCACGGGGCAGAAACGTTCGGTGCAGGACAGAATAGAATTTTTATTCATTTTCGTGTTTTTGTGGCGGTACGGGGGAAGAAGGAAATATTCATAAATTAAAAAAATTCAATGGTTAGTTGTACGATCAAACACAGAGTCTCGTCATGCCACCACATGCACATCATTAAATTTTTTCTCTTCGGCAGCAGCTTTTTTTAAAAACATTCATCATTTTAAAGCCAATTTAATTTAAAATATTTCAAGTAAGGGGAATTTGAATTAATTTCTTGTGAAGACATAAAACATTTAAAAGGGACATTGAACATTTAACTCAAAATTTATTATTTGTACTCACTTGAACTGTGAATTGAATGAATTGGGACTGATGTAGGATGGAGTGTGTTGTGAGTAGTCTGGGATGATGTTTTCGTTCTCTTGAACACATTTTCCGTCGAGGCAATGCTAAAAAGTTGGACATAAAATTTTTAAATTTGAATCACTTGACACTTTATTTGACAATTTACCTGTCCATCTCCACATGTTGAACCTTCGGCGGCTGGTCTGTAAGCTACGCAATATCCACTTGCAGCATCGAAGCAGAAAAGTTGAGCACAAACTCTCTCGTCTTTGAAGCACGCTGATGTTCCACGATCACGACGACATTGAGCGTCTAGTGAAAGAAGAGTTCCTGGCAGTTGACGACCCAAAGCTTCGTCTTCATGTGGAGCATTATGCAAGCAACTTGCAGTGTCGCCACTAGTTTGAGAAAACATTCATTGAAAAAAGGAATTCAATTTAGAAAATTCATGAAATTACGTTAAGAAGTGATGGAAACTTTGAACGCTGCAAGGCGACCATCTGAAACCTCGTTCAGTATGCCGTAAATCCGACATGATATAGCCATCCTCCCATCTACATTTCTCCGCTCCAGGTCCTCCGAGATAACTTGGTGGCGGTGAACCATCATGAACTGCTCCCAACCTTATCGAAGCAGAATTCAGAATTTTCAATTTCCATTTTAAATCCGCATGATCTGCAAAACTACTTACAAGTGACCAACTTCATGCGCTGCGACGATAATTCCGCTGAATCCGCCAGTATCCTCGATGATAGCAACGCTGTTCACCTTTTCCAATCGTTTGTTAACGACACAAGCTCCACCGACGTACGCGAATCCTTTAATTTCAACATTTCAAATTAGAATTTGGATAACGAAGAATTAATTACAAGTCGGTTTGTCCATTGTTCAGCGTTCCATGGAGCTTCTATCCAATTAAGCAATCGAATGAACACTACCGCGCCATCGAACGCTTGACAAATGATCATCCGTATAAAGGAGAATTAGTTTGAATCACCACAACAACTACAATAACGAGTCCCCCGCAAACAAATGAAAATGTGATTTAGCAAATAAAAAAAAAGTTTTGCTCCCTTGCCATCCTCCAATGATTGTTAATTGGTTCCACTTACAATATCATTAGTTTTAATTAGAAATCATTTGTAACCGAATGGAAAAGTTTGTTAATTAATAAGTAGAGAGCACCTGAAAGCAGAAGAGTTTTACTTACAAACCATAATCGAGCGGAGAAATGAAAGTTTAGTTAAGTCAAGAGACAGAGAGAAAAAGTTCAAATGTCTCGTCGAGATAAAGTCAAATTAATGCTAAAGCAATTCCAGTCGAAAGCTTTAAGGATTCTTTGTCCTGCTAAGTCCTTTTTGTGTGAGATCATGGTGAGTCTGAGAATTGTCAGAGGGCTAAGTGAAGAGTTCTTTGTTGAGATTTTAATCCCACGACACTTATAGTTCTGATAATTCTCAATTGCACCATTTTCCTCTCACGATAATCTAGCTCGGCCTATTTAATCTCGTCTGTCGTGCCTGCCGCCTCCCAAAAAAGCGAATAAGAAGGAAAAGCAGTAATCCCGTCCTGATACAAACAGACAGAATTGTTTATGGTTTTCATGGTCAGGGGATTGTCGGGTATGGTCTGGAATTATTTTGTTCTCTGTGTGTCAAGTCTTTTGGTGGTTCATGTTCATGTTTGTCCTTTCTCAGTTCATTTCGAGGTGAAATTGCATTTGCAAAACGATGAAACAGTGGAAATCGATCGAACTGAAAATTCTGTGCTCTTTGCCATGAGAGTAAGGTTTGTGATTTATTTTAAACTTCTATGGCTTTCAGTTCGTTTAACCGCGTCAAAGTTCATTGAAAAATTTTTTTTTACCAGAATAAGAAGCTTTTGAGCTTTTCGGCTAAGCTTTTCGCTTTTTGTTTTTGTATGATACAAAGCGATTATATTTTTTAACAATCGTAATATTGCGTGCATTGGAAAGATTCACCATTTGCTATAGAAAAAAGTAAAATTGATATTTTGCAGAGAGAAAAAAAGTGAGTGAAGTGTTTGCTCGATTATTCATCAGAAGAAAAAATAGAAATATGTAGTCTTGCTATTAAAAGCTTAAAAATATTTACAACGTTGTAGATTTTTTGTTGGTTGAAAAAGAGCTTTTGCAAGACTAAGCTGATTGAATAGAAACAAGTAATAAATCACTTGAGTGTTTTGTCGAGTTGGCAGATTATTCGAAAGGAAAGAAAATAGTTTTTCGCTTGAAAAATGTGTGAAAATAAATGTTTTGGGAAATTTATATTGTTGATAGAGGAAAAACATTGAAAACACATAAAAACAGAGAACATAAAGAGAGTGAGAAGAGGGGGATAGGTGTTTCACGGAGTTGGGTGGATTGGATTCGTGTGATCGATCTCGTCCCAAATTTACCTGCGGTCCCACGATTGCACGCATCGTTTGCGTATTGTCTTCGGCACATATCTAGTCTGCAATTAACATCGAATAACAAACATGAAAAAACGACAAGTCATTTTGATTTTATAATCTCCAATAAATGTTTCATCAGTTTCAAGTCGCGTACGGTCAGAATCATGTTTCTCTACGCCGCGATGTCGGTAAATGTTTTTGTGAAATTAAAAATTTCAAAACCTAAATCAACAAAATCTTATGAAAAAAAATAATTAATGAATTAAATGGTTATAGCAGTGGCTGATGGTTTTGTGGGTTCATTCATGAATTATGTTCGTAGTTACGTCGATTCAAATCCCCCGCGGGTGAATAATTCTAAAGGATTGAATGATTGATGGTTAAAATGGCGATCTCAATAAATCTCATTCAATCCGAATTACGTGACATAATTCATGATCAAATCCAGCTCATACTCTAAAGATATTTCATCATCACTGCGTGTTAATTTGTGTGTAATTTCTTATTCACTTCAAAATCCATCACGCAATTTCACACTCCAAAATACTTTTCTCATTTCTTACGGCAATCAAAAGGTTTAAATCTGGCGAATCACTACCCAAAAACCTCAAACATGTGAATTACGAGCAGGTCAGTCTCCCCCAATGATAAACTCAAAGCATTCAAATCAATTAAAAAAGGGTTTCAAATAAAATCGTCAAATAGGTTGCAATTTCCTTTTATAAAAAAATCTTTTCTTTACCCGCTGTGCCTTTAGTGCAACGCCCTCCTTTTCTTCGACGGCACATATCGTACCTAGGTTTTCATTTTTAATGGTCATTATGCAATTCAACACACAACGAAGCACATAACACCGAATCGATTGCGAGCGAATTGAAAGCACAATGTCACACAATAAAGAGACGAGAAGAATGCAAAGAGAAAATGCAGAAGAATTTTCCATTTAACGATGATTCGGGTGTGTGTTTGTGGTTTTGCGAGGAGAGGGAGAGAGAGAGAGAAAGAGGAAAGAAAAAAGAAGAAAAAATTGTTTAATGAAAAGTTATTTGTTTGAACAACAAAAGGACGGATGAGTGGAGGCACTGCGAGAAACTCGACAGAACCTTCGCTCCACCGTATCGAGAGGTACAAAAAAAAGAATTAAAAAAATTACACAAATGTACAAATGCTCTGCAAGGTGTAAAAAGGTTTTCTGCTGAAGTAAATCTCTTGAGTAAATTAGAATTAATTTCAAAACCGAAGCTTCCGAGGCAATTTGTGGTTTCACGCACGCGGCTACACGGTGGCTCTTTACGACAGCAATTACTTCATCCAGTGAGCATGGTGAGAGGTTCTCGTACGTCTTTTCCTGTTGTCGAAGCAGCTCAGGGCGTCGGGAGAAATGAATTAAATTATGATGAAGTGAGCGACGGGAAACAAAAGCGAGCAGTAAAACGTAAATACGCGAATGATGGTCATTAAAACAATAAAAGGGACATTGCAAGCGCCGGCAGTGATTCTTCCCTCGTCTCCGTTCCACTCGTGGGCGACGACAATTAGACTCGCTAAATGATTAATGACAAAGGCCTCAGGAAAACGGCCTGAAATCCAATAAAACGAGAGGATAAAATTCACTTACTTCGTAATCGCCACGGCGATGTCATAAACTGGCAGGCGTCTCTCGCGGAACAAGTATTTGCCCATATCAGTTAGTGCTGCTGCCGAATCAATCGCATCTCTTCCTACACGATTACGTTCCAAATACGGCGTAGCATCGCGACCCTGTATTGCGATAATAAAAATGTAAAAAAAAAGTTGAGTAAATTGTTGATTTCTCTGATCGCACATGACATGGAGGAAAGAAACATTTTTCATGTCCAATTCGAATGTGACAAGTTCACGTTGATTCTGTCACAATCAGCAAACGAGAGTAGCAATAAAGGCCTCAAAAGTATTCTTAAAAGGAATGAAGAGTTTCCTTTAAACTTCAACTGTCTTCTTTGACAGACCAGATTAAAATGCAATTTCTAAGAGTTAATTCTCAATATCAAATATTCCATTAGCACGACTGAGAAGAAGATTTTCGAATATCGAAATGAATCATGAGAATCTCAAGCATAATTAAAGTTTGAGCTTCAGCTGTTAGGTTATTTTCTCCAGCGCATTTCGTTTGTTCCGTCATCATCATCTCCAAAACACTTTTTAATTTCGTAACTTCATGTTCATAAATATTTCTCTCTCTCCCTCATGCATGTAATTCCAATTATCTTTCTTCAAAGATCTTTTACATAAACCCGGAGAAGAGAGAAAGATTTGGAGAGCTCGTTTACAATTGAAAGATTCGAAATGAAAAGTTTCATTGAAGCATCTTGAATTAAGCGCTTAGCGCATTAACAATGAGAAAGAATTTTTTTTCTCTTCCAAAGCTTATTTAACGAGCCGATGCAATTATGTTGTAACGGATTAAGTCATAATTACTATTCAGCGATCGGAGCTGAACCGAGTAAATTAATCACTTCAGCTGACTTGAGCTGATCACGACTAGCACAGTCCTTGGAGTTAAAAGGATTAGTAAATTCCAGAAACATGACAAAGCCTTCGCTTAGTCGTGAACTTTCTGCTTTATTCTCTTCTTGAAAGCAATGACTCACAATCTCCACTTGATGCATCATCGCATTCTAAAGAAAGCAACGTCAACGATAAAAAAGACTCAGACGACGACGACGTAAACGTATGCAAATAAAATGTGTTTATTAGCAACAAAAGAGCAAAAAGATCATCATCATCTTGACGAAGGTCTTTGTCATCACTTTTCTCGCATCTGCTTCCTGTGGCTCATGTTGAGACATGACGATATGAAAAGTATCTGCGTCTCATCACTCTCGCTGTCGATAGAAATTAAAGAATGAAAGTCACGCAGGGCGGATGGAAAATGCTTTTGACGTGACGATAAATAGATTTTCCTTTCTTTCTCATCTTCGTCTCATTCCCTCCCCCTAAAGTACAATGAGCGTTTAATGATGAGAATTATCGCTGAGTGAAGTAAAAAGTATCGATCAGAGAGCATTTAGAAAGTCATAAAGAAGTCTACTTAGTTATTCAGCCTCAAATATCATACATTAAGATGATAATTGATTGCGACATTTAGGACTCATTTAAACTCGTTATTTTTATGGGTTTTAAATTGATTTGTCTGCAGCTAATCGTTGGATAATAAAACCTGGTGAGCTTTTCAAACAAACTTTTCAATTTAGATCGTTGACGCACAAATTTAATTATTAACTTTGTTTAAAAACTTAGCGAGCGAGTGGCACGCTGATCAGAGTCTCGCAACTGTTTAAATTACAAGTTATGACACATCGAGGTCAACAGCAATTCAGGAGGGAAGAATTGTTGCGGAAATCGATGAAATCTCTCGACTTTCATTGAAGTTTTTTTATAGTCAAACCCCCTAACGATTTCTTTTTTAAATAATCACAGAGTTGGTCACCCTCAGAAAAAAAAGAAAAAGAAGAAACCTTGACCTTTAATAAGCTCAGTCTACATAGTTAAGTGATGCTGATGTTTCTGGAGAAGTAAACGATATTCCTGAATAAACATCTTTGCCGTGAACAATTAAGTCGAGTGAATACAAATAACCATTTAATTTCAATAGCCAATTAACTGAAATTTGATAAGCTCAACAATTAATTCTCTTGCCTAATTAGCGATTGCCCTAAAGACATTGTTATCGTGACGCCAACACGAGAATGAATCCATCTACGTCTTCTTCTGTACACGCTTCGTTATCAGAGAAATTGTTGAACTTTATGAAGAATGAGAATCGACCTTATTCGTTTAACGAGATCCATGAGAAGATTGGTAAACAACACTCGAAGCAGGCAGTTCTGAAATCCATCGAGACTTTAGCCTCTCGCAATCAAATAATCGAGAAGACTTATGGCAAGCAAAAGATTTTCTGTGTCAACAATAAGCTCAATAATACAAACAACGAAGAAGTAAGTGATGAATCTTTCAAATTCTAGGTATTTCCTATTGTTATAAATTCTTCTTCGCAGATGAAACTCATCTTGAAAACAACGAACGATAAGATTCATAAATATACAAAGTTGAATGCTGAACTGCAAGAGCGTACTCGAACTATCGAATCACAGTTGAAAGCATACTCCAACGAAACTCCTCTTCCCATTCTCCAAGCAGAGCAAATGAAATTGACCGAGAGCGTAAACAAACTTCAATCGAGAGCTGATGAAATGAGACAACGAGATGTATCGACGGTTGGTTTAATTGAAAATCTGTCAGCGGAAAAAAATTGATGTTTGTTTTGTTTGCTCGACTTTTTCCCAACAGTTGAACCCTGAGGACTTCGCAAAATTGCAACGAGCTCGCGATAAAGCGCACGAAGAATACGAGAAACGCAAACGATTGTGTATGAACCTGATTGATGGTATTATGGAAGGCTATCCGAAATCGAAGCAAAATCTGATTGAAGACACAAAGATTGAAACTGACGGAGCAGCGGGTTTTGACATCAATCAACACAAATGAACCATCCTTAATTCTCTGTCGCTGTGATTTCACGTCGACGCCAGCTGGAGATCTGGTCGGAAATAGAACAACATCAAGCGGATCAAAACAATATCGAAGCGATTAGTTCCGTTCGATGTGTTCATGTAATCCTTCAATCTTTGCCTTCAAATTTTCTTTCTTCTCAATTTTCTGCTTCAACTATTTCCCGATGTTTAATCAATACGAGAATCACGGAATGAAAGAAATATTTTAATCCGCAACGATTTCAGTTTAAACTTCAGAATTCCTCTCAATCGTTTTCAATTCTACATAAAGTCGAGAACTTCAGATGAAAGTCATATTTCATAACATTTCTTCTAAGCGTATTTCCCAAGTCGTCGGATTATTATGAATATTGTTTGCGTCTACGTCTCGGTTTCCCTCCGCAAAGCCGGCAATATTTCCACGTGGATTAGTGCGGTTTTATTTTCCATTTCATTTTCAATTTCATTGTTAGCTCGAACCTTTTTCTTGTCGCCCTCTTTGCGAAATTGCCCATAAATTGCAATTAAATACTGCACGCTGAAGCTTTTCAATTTGCTTTCTTTCTTATTTAGTTACTTGAACAACGTGCAAAGCTGTGCAGCACGAAAAAAAATTTATTTCGGATTGTGTCTTTCATTTCCGGCTTGCAATTTCCACTATTCGCTCGATTCTTTCGCTTGGAGGACTGTCGAGGTTTCGCGGAAGACTCGAATGACAGTGATGAGATTTCGACTTTGGACTAAAGCTCTCTCTCTCGATGCTGTGATACGGAACGTTTCATGCAACGTCTGGCATTGTCATCGATTAATTGATTGGGAGAACTTCGTCTGATTTGAGTTTTAATTGGAAATCACTGGAGTTGCATAAAAGGTCACTTTCTACAGCAATAGACGTGGGATGATGAAAATGAACTTTTCATTCCACTTTAGTTCGCGGGGATTGTTCGTTTATTCAATAACAAATGGGCAAGATTTTAAAAGTTTTATTTGCTAATCGACAATTCCTAATCTTGTCGACCAGTGCAAGAAAATCTCACCTTTCATAGTGAAATGCAAACCTCCGCTTATGAGGAAATTCTTGTGCAATGGTCTCGCGATAAAAATGCTCGAACTAACATTTTCAATTTACTTTTTTCAATCCTGAACTGCATTTCTATCTCATTCCACTTTCATGGCACATTTTTCTTTATCGCCTTGTGAGATTAACCTGCGAGATATTTCGATTACACAATTCAAACATTTTCCAAATTAGATAATGCTGTTTTCACTTTTTATTTGCTCTCCATTTTCATTACAGTTACGATGCTATGGGTGGTCGAACGGGAGCGTGTGGACTTTACGTTGTAATGTTTTAAAACGAAATCCGTTCGTGACAACGACGACCGACCATCGACCTCCAAATATTTTTTTTATTAAACTATGCAATTACTGCGCTTGCACGTTATAAAAAATAAAAATCGAAACGAATATGTTTCAATTAAACTGAAATTGATTGTAATTAATTTCTTTTCCACCTTTCCTCTGTGTTGGCAAACATATTTTCCCCCGATAACACCCAAGCACGAATGTGCTTCATATCCAGCTTATTGATAGTCGATACTCGATGAATGAAACCAGGAAGTTCATTTGCTGAATGAAACGAAGGGAAACATTTTTCTAAAATCCATTTTTAATCAACGTTTAAGCGAAGCACTCCAGAAATCGAGATACGGAAAAAGAAATCATTGAGAGTGCGAATCAAATTTGAGAAGAGTGTGGAAATCAATCTCGGGGAAAAACTTCGAGATTTCCATTAAGAAAGAACAGGAAGAATTCATAGAAAAAAAAACTCCTTTATTTTGAAGAGCCAGGAATATTGATCGACAGGTTACAACCTGAGTTGGTTTAAGCATTGTTGTACAAGCGACATTGGATAAAACATGAAGTATCATTCAAAAAATCTGCAGTAAATGAACAAAGTTCTGGCAAAAATCAGAATGTTCACGAACTTACGTTCTTTTATTTCCATCCATAAAGGCAGAGGAGGCTTAAGAAAAACAAACGAGAAGGGATGGTAAAGTGAATCACGTTCTCGGGCCGAACAATATTTCTTCCCGCACTCGTACATGAGGAAGCTAAGGCATGAAAATATTATCGTCACATAATCGCAGAATGTTACCCAATAGACGAGATTTTTGTCAACCGTTCATGTCATGTGTGACTTATGATAGTTTCTAATGAATCAACTCACCCGAGAGATGATAATGCCAGCAATGCTAATCCGGATTTTCGGTCCTTTCAGTAACCGATAGCGGAGGTCGACGCCATTCCAGAATGACACGAAATACCGCTTAATCTGAAAAAGGCAAGATAATGATGATGAGTACATGTTGACTCAACACCATTTCAATTAACATTTAACCTGAACGTTGTCGCCTCCATGTAGTCGATATCCATCATAATCAACGATTACGAGGATTTCTGGGTAAATGATGTGCGGAATTGCGCGCTTCCTTCTCGATCTCTCTTCCACTTCTTCTTCGGCAGACCGTCTGTAGCGCTTTTGCATTCTGTCAGGTTCCATGTAGGCGAAGTCGCTTAGTTCCTCCTCGATGCTATGATCTGTGCTTCGTTTGAACACGACATGGTGAGCGCTTCCATCATCCGATTGTGAGATGTCGAGAGGGACCGGCCGAATGACCAGCTGGTGTCCAATACTTCCTTCCTATTAAAGAGAATCGTTCGAAAGTTAATGAATAATCCGATTGTATAATAATTTCGTCAATATTAAAATTTAATGAGCGAGCAGCACCTTCAAGTCCGGCACGCGATTTTTCAATCTCTCCGCGCTTAATTCGATGTTTTTATGTAATTTTTATATTTCGTCAATTACCGTGGCGACAACTCGCCGTTGATGTTGATGTTTTGGTAATCTGATAATATGTCAAACCACGTGCTCGGTTCGATCTCAGGAAGGAGATAAAAATCTGTCCAGGAAATTGGATCGAAAAAACTCAAAAGCGCTTTGTCGTATAATTCTGAAACAGGTTCAGTAAGAATAGATATCCGAATGAGAATCCGGCAACCGGCAGTCAACTTATTTGTCTTCCGTCAACGACGATTGACTTAAATCACACAAGACAAAGAGATAAAAGAGAATAACGGTCAGTTGGCCAGTTGGCCTACCGTAATGTTTTATGTGTTGCCGATATAATGAGCAACTTTTTTCTCCCTCGTCTGTCAATATTGTTAATCTGCTCGACTTATGCTCGACTGTTTTTTCCTCTCAGCCTTTGCGGTAATAAGTTTTTTTATTTCGGCTGTTTCGTAAGGAGAAAGTCCAATTATCAAGCGAAGGCCGGCAAAGCGCGTGGAATGGAAACCAAGTCAGCACAACCACACGCTAGTCGTGAGTAAATACGACTCGAGAAAAGCTTCGCGATTATTTCTACGATTAAGTCGCAGAGGAAAATGAAACCGAGAGTCGAGCGTGGTGCGGTAATCTTGTGAGCGCTTACAACGTGTGTCCATTGAAGCTTGTCTAATAATTCTTTTCCTACCGCATGCAGTTAACTTCTTGTTTTAAGTCGCAGACTGCACTTCAAGCTGTTTGCCCGACTTTCAAGTGTCGCTACACTGAACAGATTTATTTCTTTCACATCATTAAACCTTTTATTTGATTTCATCGAGTTGAGAAGGCTTGCGAGTGAATGTACGTTCCATCATCGGATTTTATAGCCGAGCGCCACTCAAAGCGATGCTAAAATGCCATTTCGAAAAACGAAAAATTACCATAAATAAAGAGAGGGCACGTTGGAGCGTGTGCATCGATGAAAATAAATTGCACTCGAATGAAATTGACATTTCCTCATTCCTCGACGCTTAGGGGCCGAAAAATATTGAGTATCTCTCAAAAAAAAATCTCTTTTACTTCCTGCCACTTTGAGCGAATGAAATTGTTAGGCAAACACTTTCATGAATGAATCATACGCGTCGTGTCGTTAAATTTTAAATTAAGCTTTATGACCATAAGAAGCTTGTAAAATAAAATGGTTCTGAAACATGTAGCAACATAAGTTTGCATTAAAGCTGCTAATTTCAAAATGCTGACTCGCAAAAGGAAAGTAAAGCGCCATTCTTGCAGCGGAGAGCGGCTTGAGTCGGTATAAATCAGCAATTTCAAGATTGCACAGTGTCTTAGCATTGCACTATACTCCGCCCAGCTGACGAAGTCAAGAAGCGAAATATGAACTAATAAAGAAATATAGTTCCACGTTTGTGCAAGCGTACGAAAAAGAAATCCTCCGACAACACACGAAATTTTCCATAAATTTATGGAGCTCAAATTGTGAATTATTTCTCATGAAAAACAATAAAAGCGTAATGAAGTCAATAACAGTTTCGTCATCATTCATGTTTTCTTTCTTTCGTCGTGTGCTTCTTGCGGCTCGTGCATTGGTTTCGGGGTGGCGAGTTGACTTTGAGAATTTATTGACTCCGAATCGAGAGAGAAGGCGAGCAGTGAAAGCTTCAAGAGATTCGTGCGCCTTGAAATGTTTTTTTAGAGTTTCCTTGGTTCTCGGTATTTCAAGAATTTTCTTACTTGTAAATGTCACTCGCTAAACTTTGTGATACACCGAAGCTTTTAGTTCCAAACTAGCCAATTGGCTTTTAAAAAGTTTTCTGCACGACATTTTCAGAACTCGCTTGAAGTTTTCGGCATAATAAACTCAGTGTCCGGTCGTTTAACTTGTCAATGTTCATCTCACAACGAATGCAACAGGTTTTAGCTTTTATTTTTTGTTTCGTTTTACTCTCCTCTTATTTCCCATTAAAATTTCATAAAATTTACTCTTGTATATCTTGTATTTGCGATGTGAGAGATTTATTTGCTGTTAAAGCCCGAGAGTATTTGGCGACCTTCGTTGCGCGAAAAAAATAAAACAAGCGAAATAAAATTGATGTCAAAAAAGTAGAAATAAAGTTTTACTCTCGGTAATCAAGGCCTTCGGCTGTTTGTTTCTCGCTCTGACTCTCTGCCACGAAAAAAAAACCTGCAACGTACATAAAGTTGCTGGACATGTGAAGCGAATTTATGACGATAACCAGAATGGGCAAAGGAAAAATGTTCTCTAAGCTGATTTTAAAACTAATAAGAATTCCACACGTTGAACTTGATCTGCATAAATTGCATTTCAGCTCAGCGCTTAGCTTAGATTTAGAGCTACTGATTTCTTTCGTGTCTTAATTGCTTGTTGGACAAACAGCAGCTTGAAGGTTCTTTTTTGATTTTGCAAAGCGAATAATAATCGCAATTCTTGGAGGTCAGGAATTGTTCTTTCCACTTAGAATGAGAGAATTAATTTGAGTGGATAACAATGAACTGACTTTAAACTTATTAACTCATTAATTTTTTTCTCGCCTCTCGTACAAAGTCTTCAATAAAAACCAAGATAAAAACGATTTCTTGAAAGATTCTAAAGAGAAGAAAATTGTTTATGCAAACAAGAAAGAAGCGCTGAACTCAAACAGAGGTGCTAGACACATTAAGAGCAATTTGCAAATCGCGTAAATCAATCAAACTCGTCTCGACTCGAACTAAGGAGTTTCGCAGTTGCCACAACATCGTAACCTTGATTCCTCAATTGTTGTTTAGAGTTTTTTGATAAACAAAAAACAAAAATTAATTCGCATTTGCTTTGATGTTAACACGAGTTAATCGAGTGGCTCTCAATTCGGGATTCACCTTTGTCGCGTGTTGCGATCTTCGCGTTTTATGAGTTGAGTCGATTGGCGTCGTAAGCAATCTCGTTCTTACAATTGATTTCATGAAAACAACACCCGAGACGACGACGACGAACGCGATGTTCATTGAAACTCATTAAGAAGAAGTGAGAGAGAAAAAAAACCAAATCGGTGCTTTGTAAATGTCAGTTCGATTTGTGCGTGCTGACGATCTCGTTGTAGAGGAAATGCCATTGAGTTGAGTCGAGTGCAACAAGCTCCTAGAGGGAAATTCCGAATAACAATGACAGCAGCCATCAAGCCAAAGCAGCGAGAGATCGTTTTATGAGAATAACTCAATTAGACGAACATGAGTTTGCAAGTCTTTCGACTTCGAGTTAATCCAACGTCAAATCATCTCGTCAAGAGCAACAAAAAGTGCATTAAGTGGAATTCTCATCGCGGAGCGCAACGTCCTTGACCCACTTTCGGACCGAACTTAAAGCGTTTTCAATGATTATCTCGTGCATGCAACAGTAAGAAGAAAAGTAAAGACACGAATCGCTGTTAACGAGGAAAACGAATGAAATTCATTAACTCGCTCGAAGTCAGAAGGGATCAAACGCTTCGTTGGCTGCTTGTACTTGATTTGCATTGTTCTGTACGTAAATTGCTTTTTCCTTCTTTTACGCGGCGAGGCCTACAAGCAACTCAGCCACCCGAACTCAATTATGTTCATTTTTGATTATAAAAATATGAATAATGAATTACTATGAGTGACATTGAACTTATTTCTTTCTCTCGCGGGCCGAGTAGATTGAAAAAGGAATTCTGTTGTTCAGCTACTGTGAACTTAGTTGAGCTTCAATCTGCCATGACATTGGCTCTGGGCGGCAATTTGACTTCTCGTTGTGACTTAATCGAACTCGCTATTTACGCAGACGAAACTCGCTTTGCTCAGCGAGCAAAAACTTGCAAGCTAATGGAATTTTATTGAAGTCAAAACTAGGATCGAGCGTACTGCCGAGTTTCTGGGAATGTCTTTGACTTTGAAATGCTTTACTGGCGTGGCTGAGAACAATGAATGAACTTTTACTCGATTCATGACGCAGCTGATTGTAAATGTCACATGAACTAAGCTTAATGTCGTCGTCTTCATCGCCGTGCATTCAAATTATTCACGGTGAGAGAGAATGTCGCAAGAGATGAACTTACACGAAAACTTTACTCACACAAAACGGAAATTCATATTGAATTTAATAAAATTTACGATGCAGACTTCAGCATAGCAATTTACCTGTCGACAAACTTTATAACTGAAAACCAGCAGAAGGACTGGTGACATTTTATTCACGAGAGGAATGGGAAATCTGTTTTGAAATTTACGTTCGCATTCAATCGCTTTGAGAAGCAAAGAAATTCTTGTTCACTAATGGTCGGGAGCGACTAAGCTCGCAATTAAGCTCTTTGTCTTCAGATTTATTCGCTTCCCGCGCAATGCTTACATCACAACGAAGCAAAGTCAATTGAGATTATTGACGGTAAGAAGTTGCGTCTGAGATTTGTGTTAATCAAATCTATTTGGCACTTCGATTGCACGACTCGGTTATTTAATAATTTTCTCACTTTCTTTCATACTGCGAAGTCGACAAATCGGATTTGTTTCGAGAGCAATCGATAGAAGAGCATTTCTGTACAAACCGCGACACATAATTAATGCTGCAATTGGTTTCGGTGCTTAGACAGTGCATAATCAATCAGATGACGCAACGAGGCTGAATTTATGGTGCCGCTTAAAAATAGCTTTGCATAATTAATGTGGTTTCTGTGGCAAGGTGAAGTTTGTAGGAACGACACTTCCTGGTCCGATGCATGTCAATGATAAAACATTAAGTCAAACGAAAGCAAGTTGAATGACCCAGAAATAGAAATAATTGAGATGCAAAGGTCAGATAATTAGCGCATTTCTGTCCGGTCAATGATCTTGTGCAGAGTGGCAAGTGCAGAATGTTGATTGACGGTTGGCAGAAAATTAAGGTGTAAAGGTCGCTCAATTGCCTGCTCGACTGACACAACATGCATCGTATGTTATGCACTGTATATAAGCATCGCCTGTTGTGCGTGAGTAAGCGAGACCCTCGAGGGTTAATCAGCTTTTGCCATTGACCAACAGCAGCTAACAAATCGACAGTCAAACTTTATTTATTGATCGTAGCAAAGTCTTCTTAGTCATGGCAGATCAAACATAAAATATTGTACGAGAGAATTTCCACATTCGTGTTTGATCAATTAGTTGACAAACAATCAAACGCTAAAGAGAGGTGACAACCACAAGGCCCTTTGATTGTCTCGCTACTATCATCTCTCCTCATCACCCTGACGAAGCTTTACAACATCATAAATAAAACAACAAAAAGCTCCTTCTATGCCGCGACAACTCAGGCAATCAACATTAAAGTTTTAGTGCCTAGCAACAATCAACTTTGTAATTCAGTGAATACAAAAAAAACGCCAAGCGCGAGTTCGTCACGTTGACCGTAAGAAGCTCGACTGCGCGTGAATGGAAAGAGTTGAAAACCTGAAAGAAATCACAAAGCCTTTCAGTGGAGCTCGAACTTGAATTTTGATATTGATTTAAAATTGCAGACGCTTCAATAGAAATCGCGAACGCTTCTCGACTTCCACGATGGCATAAAATTAATCGTCCGTTGCGATCCGAATACATAAAAATAAATTTTAGAGCCGCGGCGCACTTTTGTTGCACCTAATGTGTCGAATTGTGTGTTCGTTTGATGGCGAAACATAAAAATCTGCATCGCTTCACAATCGAGCGTCGGAAAACTTGAAAATTTCAAACTTATGTTTCATTCAATTTATGGCTTATGTTGTTTGAAGTTTTGTGATATTAAAATTTGGTCAAGGTGAGATCAACTTGAACAAGCGAAACACGAAACAGTATCAAGAGCTTTCAGAAGAGAAACGTTTGTTTCGAGAGGCGTTGTGAAGCATAAAGTCTCATTCATTCTTTAAAATCGGATGAGAAGGAAATATTTCGAATCTTTAGAGCCTTCGTTCAATCAACAAACTCCAATCGGTAGCAATAAAATGTTTGAATTTAGAACGTTTGCCTTAAACATATTTCATTTTCAATTTTCTGATCGAGATCGCTATCAAGATAAAGAAATAAATCGCTTCGAGGTGAACTGAAACGGCCAATTTAGTGAAATCACACAATCAATCACGTTTTGCATTGCGAAGTGTTCACTGTGAAGGGTTTAATCAAGCAGCAAAGTGGGCAACAAACTTCACGAATCTATCAATAAAGTTTTCATTCTTTCGTAACTGACGGATGTGTCTCTAGCACTCAGATCGAAACTTGTATCAATTCTTAGGTCTCTTGAAGTTTACGTAAACATTGCTTGAACAATGAGCCACATTCATGCAGCACTTTTAAGCAGCTTAGAGATAAACAAACAGCGTGGGGCACAATTTACTTTAATTATTCGGTTGCAAATCGTTTTTCTTTCGAATGCATAATGTGTCAGTAGCAGTTGAAGCAGTAATTGCGGCTTTGATGCATTAGCAACGTGCTAATTTCTGCTCAAATTACGGCGAACGCTCTTGGCCATGTTTTCAAAGAGAATATCGAGCAATTGTTTCGTTCCAAAATCGTCGGACAAATGAGATTTCAATTGACGGATTTGTGTTTGATTTAATCGCATACAGATTGCATAAGCCAGCCGAGCGGAACTCTCTTCGAAAAACGGTGGCACAACTTTTTCATTAACAAAGGAAATCACGATAATTAGATCTGAGTTATTAAACATCGAGGGTTGAACTATTGTGGCAATGCGAAGGTCGAAGCCTCCAATGAATTATTCAGAGGCGGTTGATTTGATTGATTTGCTGCACTTTCGTTCTCGTGTAGCTTGAAGATCATGTCCATCGTTACTCACCATCAACAAATCTCCGCTTTGAAGATGTTTCCTCATTAATATTGCTGCCATGTTCTCTTGATCTTGAAAAAGATCGCCGATGTCTTCTTCAGGCTGCGAATAAAAGAAAGGAAATAAAATTATTGTTTCGAACAGCTAAACGTGTTTTGTACGGAAAGCCTTCCGATTGACTTCAAGATGAGCTTATTTTAAGAGCTTTGTAGCAAAAAGAAATGGACAAATCAATAAGGTTAGCATCGTTTACACGTCAATTACATCACGTCGAGCTTCATGGGAGCGGAAGAATCCACACCGCGCTTACGTAAATGCTTCAATTAACGTCGGATTTTTTTTCATCTCTCTCAACTCTGATGTTTCAAACAACGACTGAGTCGTCGTTCAACAAAAGTTCATGATCTCGATTCAACGAATTCTGATTGTTTTAGACACTCCAGTTAGGTTTAACCGGTGCCATTTCGAATCCATTCACTTCGAGCTCATTAATTATAATTCTTCTTCTAATTTTACGCAAACGTGACCTTTCAAGACGATGCAATTAAACAGTTCGTTTTGATTTTATTTCCTTTGACGTTTGTGGGTTGATTTTCTTTTGACATTACGAACGGAATGAATAATGAAGGAGTTTTCGAGCTCTCAAGTGAAGTATTGTGAAATTTTACGTGAAGAAAAATTCTCGCTCCATGAAAGCGACAGAAATCGCTCTTTATGTCAACTTAATTGCGGCCTACAACAATAATTAAATTTCAAAGTCGGCAAAATGCAATTTCCTTGCTACCGCTTATGCAACACCAATCAGATGTTTGAGCAGAGTACGCGTTATTGAAATGCAAGCTCTGCATTTGAATTCGATTGAATGACGTGAGTCTATTCGGTGAGACGACAATAAATAGAGGAACACAGCTGTAAACAACTCACGGAAAACTCGTCGTCACCAACAGAAACGAGAAGTTGTTAATCGAGAGAGCGCGATTCAATTATGTTTGTTCAATTGTCTGGTTTGGTTTCTGGTGGATGATTTCCACGAAGGAAAATTTTGTAATTTCGCTGTTGAATGCGCAAGTGAAGGCGAGAGAAGAATTAAATGAAGAGGCCACGGTCATAAACGCTGATACAATCTCCTCAACATTGAAGAATGTTAATGAGCCCTTTTAGATCAATCTTGGTCAACTTGGAATGTCCAAGACTTTGTATTGGAGCTCACCAGCCTTCGATTAAAATATCTAAGACTCACGGATATATCATAAGAACAGCGACGTTGACATGTTCAATTTTACAGTCGCTTTGGGACAAACAACAAAAACATAAATTCGATTATGTCACATGTGCAATTTAATGCATAATTCATAAAGCTTAGCGTTTTCCCCATAATTTTTCAATGACTTTCGATTGCATTCGAGACGAAGCAACATTGTCACTTCAATTACCGCTTTAAGTCTTTTCCGTTTTCGCTTTGAGCGGCTCAACTCGACGATCAGGTGACGATGCACGAACCGGAAATGGAAATTAAGCCACCTATAAACACTGATGCGCCTACGACTGAATCGAGACAATAGTCATTAAGGTGTTTTCTTTCGAAAGAAGAAGAAGTAATTAAAGATACACAGGTGGTAGAGGAAAGGAAAAGTTAAACGATAATTGGAGCATGGCGCGTGTTTTCAGCAAATGGAAAATGAGAATTAAAAGTTTGCGTTTCAGTGTTTTTGCGGGCACTGCTTCGACGTCATGAAAAGTGAAATTTTTATTGCTTTTTATGTTGTTTTCATTATTCCAACACGATTACGTAACTTCCACTCCGCATCACTTTTGCTTTCATCGACCAAATCGACCCCAAGCGGATTAACAATAATTTCTTCTCGGTTGTCGGTTTAGTGCTCTCGCTGTTAATTCATTTTGCACCTTTAGCTGATGTTTTCCATTGAGCAAGTAGATTTTTAAGAAATGCCAATTCCAAACGTCCCTTTCTCCTGATTAATCAAGAGATCACTTTGCAACAATTTCCTCGACAGTTGAATTTTCAGACTTTAATTGGCATTTTGATCAAGTCTGCTGTTCGACAAGCAAACGAAGTCTGGTTTTTCTTGTGATTCAAGCTCTTGAAAGAATCTAGCACGGATATTTCGTAATAAGCGACTGCATTCGAGCTGAAGAAAAAAATAGCAGAACTCGGATCTCTTTTAAATTCACGTTCGCCTCGTTGTCAGGAGTTTCAACAGCAGCTCCGGTTTTTCTCTCTGATTTTCTGTTGATAATTACTTCGAAGCATTCTTTTGCCTTTAAACAAATGGTAATCTCGATGTCGATGGTGTAGTTAGCTCATGAGCACGTCGAAGGTTCTTTTGCAAGCAGAAATTTCTAACCATTTACGTTTATTATGATTGAGTTGCTGAATTAACGAGCCGAAAATAAAGTCGACAGAACAAAATTGTTTATTTTTGCGCAAAAGCTGCTCTTTGTCTCTTCTAGGCATTAGTTTTGCATACATTCCTTGATACGTGACTCTAGCTTACCGCACGGGTGCGAGTAAATCTCGCCCGAAACGTGATGTCTAATGCGTTACAAATTAAGCACTCTCTTAATATTTATGAGTTTGTCACAGAGATTTGAAGCCGCAGCGGTTCGAAGGAGCGGCGGAGGGGTGCGAATTGAACGTTTACAAGCCACTTCATCATTTGAATGAAAATAAAAATTTCATTGTCAAACGTCTTTGAAGAGTGTCTCGCGAGTCGCTTGCGCCTTAGCCATTGAATATTGATTTTTCGCGGTTGATTATCGCTGTTGGAAATCTGTGCCGGTTTTTGGACTGTTGTATGATGTAATTCATTGTCGATAGACATCAAATCCGTTGTTCAAGTGTATGTAGGAAAGCCACGAGGGTAAATAGGTGAAGTTCACTGTTGATTGCGCATCGCGGTGTGATTTTTTTCTTCGTCATTCCACTCACCACTAATTTTATTGTTTGTTGCTTTTGTCGATATGCGGTTTTTTAATTTTGGCACATTACCGATGCTTTCGTGTAATTGCATGATAATGAGTCTGTTGTGGGAACAACATTCGCGATGACAATGAAGAGAAAAAAAATATCTTAGCGATCGTCATTTTAAATAAACAACATCTGAATGGATCATTACCACGAGAAGATTGAATCGGATTATTGAACTTTAAAGACATTTAAAGACCGGAAATGCGAAGTTATCGATTGCAAATATTGCTTTGATGAATAATTTCGAGATGAAGTTTCGAGAAAGATTGCTGCAAGCAAGCAACGACCGCGCTCAGGCAATGACCGCATTCGAGAAGAGAATTTCTTCATCAACAACTTAATTTTGATTTGATGATAATTTCGTTTAGATCTGAAGGTGATGCGAATGGAAACAAAGCAATAAAACCTTTTCGAACGAAGGTCAGAAAAATGTTTTCGGGTCTCCGAACCCAGAAACTCCTCGAATTTATCAAAAGCTCAGACATGATTAAAGTCTCATCAGCAGATGGCTCGCTCTTCTCTTCTCCACCCCAAAGGAGTAGTAAACAAGAATTTTGTCGCATTAAAATGAATTATTGTCGCAGAATATATTTTACATCGCGAAACATGAACGTGGAAAAAACCGCAAAAGAAGAAATTTCGTAGCGGCTTAAACCAACATTTTTCACGTAATTTCGACATTTGTTTTGTTTTCGCCAACTCAACACGTCGGAAATAGCAGCAGCATTGACCTTTCATTGGATGCATTCCAAGACCCTCGCACGTTATCGCAGTAAAAGCGACACAAACATTTGTGGAACATTTGACGATCATTGCGTTTCTTTTTAACGACCTTCACACGCTTCTTCGGCAACGACGTATCATCTTTGCTATCGACAATCAAATCAGACTGGAAGGCAAATAATCAGGACACGTTTTATGAATATTTTTCTTGTTCTCAATTCCGTTCTAATCTTGATTACACTTTGTAACCAAAACCAAGCCTTATAGCAAACTTGCGGCTGCTGCTGGCTGTGTCAGGAACAAAAATTCTCCGTCCGTGTTCACCAAAAATCGCGATAAACGCGAAACATGTCTCATTGTGCAAGCTTCCATAAGCTGCTTGCGCTCTTGAGGTGATGTAAGCAAACCGCCCGCCTAACCCAGACAATTTTTAATGCTCCGTCTCAATGTCTGATAACTTTCGATTAACGAGTAAAAACAGAATTCAATTTTTTGTTTTCGTAAATTTCTCGGTTCGCGTTGAAAAGCGCAATCGAGTCCTTTTGTGTTAAAGGTGATTGTCTACATTGAATTATATTGTAGAGAGTGAGAGTGAAAGAGATATTGATCAACGGTGTTAACGAGTGGCGAGATGAAGCAAGCATGTTTGTTAGGGGAGAAAGAGAATGACGACGACAGAAATGAATTAAAAAAAAACTCAAGCAGCGCTTTTGTTAAATCATAATTATGCAAATTTATGGTAACTGTGAAAGAATTCATTACTAATCGTGGTTTCGGCCCAGCCCCACATTTGATTGAGATCGTGGTGGGCTATTGTCGAAAGGCGCGCAATCAATCCCAACGCCAGTGAGCAGCAGCCATGATTTAATTAAGAGAACAAGAAGAGTGTGGAGCGTAAATGTAGGTGAAATGGTTTAACATGGAAATTTCGTCGGTTCCTGCTCGCAGCGATTGCATTTCAGCTAAAGTCTGAATCTTTCACGTCGCTGTGCGGCATCGAAACTTGAAATGGAAATCATAACTTTTGAAATTCCCTTTGAGTCAATTCGAATGAAAAATTTGATTCGGAAACTTTTCATTTGGAATGGCATGACGACGACAACGGAGAGCGAGCGTGATGTCAGGTTATGAGGGAGGAGGTAGAGATTGAGTAATGTTTTCAATTAGAATCTAAAGTACCGTGTTGAAGCGAGGCTGATTCTATATTGCCCGTGGCAAGGAACATGTTGGAAGCAATTATGAATGATAAAGTTTCTCTCCGCACACGCGACTTGTGCTAGCCACGGCAGAAACAAAAAGAAACAATAGCAAAGGACGGAATGCTGTGTGTTGTTGAAATCGATGCAGAGCAATTAAACAATGAAATTTCTTAATAACATTGTTTGCCATTGAATTTGGATTCGACATAATTGTACAAACTGCCATTTAAGCGATCCAATTTTTTCGTTTTCCAGTTCAATGCAACAATTAAGAAGGAATTAAAAACGTGTCGGTGTGACACACACAACAGTTGAATTAGGAGATTAGAATGGAAGTCTCAATGTTTCTGCTGCCTAAGTGGATTAATTGGCTTGTAATCCTCAACTATAAGCCTCGAATTTTTAAAGTGAATTTCAAAAATTTTGATCTTGTTTCATGCTAAAATCTAGTGAATCGATTCAAGTCTTGCTTCTCGAACTAGCGCAACCAAACAGTGAAATTCAATGTGCTTCAACTCAAGGCCAAGCCATGGAGCAGATTTCATCGGTCGAGTTTTATTTATTGTCTGAAGCTGGTTTCTTGATGTTGAAATTCTAGACTTAAGCGCCGACCGCGAAGCCAAACAAAAAAAAAATACAAAAAGCAATCTTTTGTTTGCTTCTGATTTTCAAAAGATTTTCACGGCTTGATAATGCAAATATATTCGTGAACAATGGGAGAGTCTTTATCACGACGGAAGACAGACAGAAGGAAAGAAAACGCGCGTGAATTTAAGCGAACGATGACTTACGAACCTTGTCAAGAAAGCTTTTCTCTCTCGCCATTGCCACCGGAACTCGACAAAGAGAAACGTCACTTTAATTTATTTCCATCACGTTCAACGTTGATCCGTCTAATTTTTATCAATAAACCGTGACTCTCTTCTTTCGTTTCGCCTGAACAGTGAAAGATTTCGCGCAGTGCTTCCTTTGTCTTTCGCATTGAAGCCGTTCGACGAGTGCACAATTCGAGAAAGGCGCTTTGTGATTTATGAGAGCGCGTAGGCTGACGTGACGTGACAATCAACACGTTTTGCCCATCGCAACTCTCACTTCCCCATTGAGCCGAAATTTATCCGAGAATCCACCGGAATCGACGTTGGATTGAAATGGGAAATGAATGTTAAACACTCGAATTGAGCACTTTTTTTTCGTAAAGCGGCTCTTGTTTATTCGCATCGTGCATATCAACTAGATGCTCATTCAACGGACGATTTTGGGATGTTTGCAGTCTGGTTCATTCAGGGTTTCCACTTAGCTCAAATGGAATTCCATCGGATGATTGGATTCAAGTTCTATCTGAGCTGATGTGAAAAATCCTTGTCAGTCTCAATGCCCTGACAGAATCCTGCTGTTTGCGACATGTGTATGCAAATTCACTAATAATCGGTCGCTGTTATATCTTTGTTGCTTCTGTGGGAATTTCTGTTGTTTTTTCCGTAAAAAGAATGTCGCAGTTAGTGTAGGTTGAGCAATGCAATGAGCGAAGCGAAGGTGAATATTTGAATGTTAATAGAGCGATTGTTTGAAGATTGTGTTCGGTAGAATGATAGACGCTGCTTCAAATATCAATTCTTAATGGCGATAATCCTTTTACACGAAATTTTGTCTGAGCGTTCCCACGTTAACTTGTTTAACGCGTGACGCCACAACCAGAAGAAGACGGTAAGTTAATCTCGCTGTCATGAGAAATATGAGCCGTAGTTGCTAAGTCTCACTTCTTTCACAGGTTTCATAAAAGTCTCATACTCTCTCTCTAACTATCTAAATACGATGTTGTCTGTTCCACGTTGGCGTCGTCATCTCGTGACTCTAATTCATTGCCATCGTACATCATGCGGAGTCTCTTTCTTTTGTTCAGTGAAAGTGAAAAGAAGATCGTTTTATGCAATTTCCATCGGCCTTAACATAACATAACCGTTGGATGTGCTTTAAGAGACTTAAAGCATTGAACGAGAGTAAAAGTAAAGTGAAGGAGAAAAGCAAAGGCGTCCGACTGTTAATTGATTGATAATTGGCTTTGGATGTGCGAACGAACAAATGAAACCAAATTACTGTCTACGGCCATCGATTCGTTGAACTTTAAGCTCATCAAATTAACCGTGTCGAGTAATTTATTTCTCATTTTCAACAGGAAAGGTGAAGTTAATTAAAGATGGATTGCACAAAGCTCTCTCGAAAGCGATAATGGATAAAAAAGAAGAAGTTTGTTTGATAAAACTCACCTCAGCGACTCGCTCGTAAAACAATCCTTGACTTGCATTAGCATCGGGTCGAACGTGCCACATTTTCAATAAATTTGGTCCATCTCGGAAGAGACCTTGTGTTGGCTTCAGCGTGAGATTAAGGCGTTCACCGAATGCACTGAATAAAACATTATGCTCCTTAATCTTTTTCAAATCGTAATCATCAAACTTTGTCGGCTTCTTCTTCTTATCGTCGTCGCCGGGTGTCTTGCTCAAATCTTTTTTCACGTGATGATTATTTTTGCTCATCACTTTCGATTTGCTATCACTGCTATCACTTAGGTTAGACACTTTATTTTTATTCAATAAATTATCACTATTTATGCTACGCTTATTGATACTGTGATGATTTGTCGTCTGATGCGTTAACTCTACTACTTCATAATTTGGCACTAATTCTTTATGCTCGACATGAAAAACTTCGCGCAGTTGTGATGGTGACATTCGATGATGAATCTGCAAAGACAACGTAAGATAAAAGAGACAAAAAATTAGCATGTTTATGGTAAAGAGAATCAAGTCTGTGCTGTGCTTATCGCACGACACACATCGCGGTTTCCTAAATTGCCAGATTACAACGTGTCAACGACACGATTCGTGATTCGCTCCTACTGATTTGAAAGCTCTTCAAGCTCAGGATGTCAAACAAAGAGAGAAGAGAAAAAAAATTGTTTCATTAATAAGAAGTTTCATTAAACTTCGCCGAGACTGACCCGTATGACAGTTGCGTTGTGTATTTAATGCTCGAGCGTAAGGAGCACCCTAATCCGTGTTCAGACGAAACGATTGAGTCACGCAATTTATTGCGAAAAAAACGAAAATCTCGTGACAACTTTCATTCTTGTCATTTCAATTTGCGTCCTACATTCGTTTGCTGGGAATTTGATATGCTTCATAATAATTTCATTAGACAACGACGGAGTGTCCCAACAATGGCGGAAAGAAGGAGACTGAAGGATTACGAAACGACTCAATTAAGACGAAAAGTCAATCATTTGCAAGAGTTGTGATATTCGTGTTGATAATAATAAAAAAAAAGTCTGCAAATTCAATTAAAATCGTTTGCATTGAGACGATATTCGATAATCTTAGTTAGCTGTGCGGTAAAAGGTAAACGTCATCGCACAACAAGACAAACAATGAACTTTATGCACCATCGTTTGCCTTTTTATGGTCAGCGAAAGAAAAAAAATCTCTTTTCTTGAGATCTTTTGAAGCTTGATTGAATTTTAAATGTCGAGAGAAAGAGTTGGTCGACGAAAAGAAAAAAATATTAAATCATTCAATCTTGAAGTAGCAATTCGAATACTTTTCGCTATTTCACAGTAATCACATTTTATGTAACATTTGTGAATTGATGGAGCAGGTAAAAATTAAGGGAAAGATAGCAATTTTCGGATTGGACTCGAAAAAAAATTGTTATGCAAATCGTTTGTTGTCTGATCGGCCGGCAACTGTTTTTCAATTTTAGAATCGGCAAGTTCACTCAATGGAGGAAAAAAAAGTATATTTTTCCTCTCCGTCTCTTCATGCGATTCATTTATGCCGAGATTGAAAGGGAAAGTACAAATCAAAACTGGCAGTGACACATGGAAGATTAAGAAGAAGCTGATAAATGGTTGTCTATTCGATAATAATTGAAAACGCCATTGTCATTGCAGTTAGCAAATTGCACAAATAAACACAAAAAAAAGCTTAACAATATTTCGAGGACGTCGAGTTGAGTTTCTTTGTCGATGAGTTTCTTGCGACATGTTAACAAAATAGAAGTTTAATTGCCGCGTGGCATTTCCCATTTGGCCTGGCCTATAACTTCATCAGCATGAAGCCATGTTCGCGACACAGTTTCAAATTAAGATGAAGAAACTGAGAGTACATTAAAATATTTAAACATGACAGCAAAAATGTTATTCGATTTTTTTCCTCGACACTTCTCGGACTCAACTTGAAGCTAATGTCTGTTAATCATATAAATTCTCGTTTCAATGTTTGCATTAAAAAACAAACAAATCGAGTCAGCGACTTCCTTATTTCCTACAAAGTTAGAAGTGTCGGGGAATGTTCATAAGTCGAGAAACGAAAGAATTTCTTCTTATGACTCAGTTGAGGTTTGTGAACGTCTCCGCATATCAACGAAACTAGAAATTAAATCTATCAACAAGACTTTGTTCTCAAATGCTTTACTGTGTAATTTCAGATTTATCACGAGCTTGCGGTGTGTCGAGATTGAAGCTTGTCGAAATTGATATTAATAATGAGTTCAATTTGTGTCATAAGAGGTTTAATTTGTAAGTTAACAAAAAATGGTTCGCGGTCGCACTTGAGTGGACTTTATAATTTGACACAGCTATCGACTGCCTCAAATTATTTCCTTCTCGTTGTCGAGTGGCCCGCGTCTAGTGATTTTACGAAGGAAAATCAATCATTTTTCTGGTTCGTTGAATGATCGCAATCAGTCTTTGAAGATTAATTCGCAAGTTCTGACCACTCGACGATTTCAAGCATCCACTCGCCGAATGATTTATGTTCCGATGATGTTTCATTTTCCGACAAAGCTCTGGCGATTGTGTCTTGAAATAGCGTTAATTTGACAGGTGGAGTTGAAAAAGATGTTTCAATATCTGTTAATTCAGGCGGTCATGCCTCAAATAATTACAGTCTTCGGTTCTTGATCTTAATCTCGGGTTCTTTATTCTGTAATGAAGAAGCCCGAAGAATGTTTGAACGACTCATTGCTTCATTGATTGAAATGATTCGTCAGAAAATCGTGTTTTCCTTTTCTGGTACATGACTCGATGTTGTGAGGTTTCGCGATAGATTAAGCAAGTTCATTTGTTTACATTTGCGGAATCCCAAGTCGCACTCGTCGAAAAAAATTACTACGACGACGTCATCGATTGTTGTTTGAAGGTTTCTCGTTCCGCTCAACGATCGATCGAACGCAGAACTAGAGGTGATTGTTCCTGATTGAATGCATTCGTAGGCGAAAAGTGGAAAGAATGACACCGCAATATCCATTTCACGTTAGTAATTCAATATCCAATCAATCACAGACAGCTCAACAAGAACCGTTTGTGTTTCTCTTTCGAAATTTACATCAAGAAACGTTTAAAGAGAACGTGTCGTTAGAGCTAAATGCGTTTAAGTTGCCTCAGACTTCCAGTTTATTGATCCAAAGTGATGTCAACTTGGCGTTTTAAGGATTGGCACTGGTGCCGAAACCATCCAATAAATCATTGCCTCTGAACTCTCTCGCTAAGCTCTAGTAATACTTGCGACACTTTTCTTGTTTTGCATAATTTTCCATTCCAAATCGACATGTGGCTCAATTTGGGGTCTTGAGATTTCAATCGTGTCAGAACATTTAAGCGAATTTGTATTTTTCTAACATGAAAGCTAAGAAATAAAAGTTTTCTGTATTCGCCAGTTTGAGTCAGCGAATGCACGATTCGAAAAATGTGGAAAATATTAATTTCCTAACAATTTTTTTTCCTTCTTCAACTCGTTTTTGTTTGCGTGTGCATCGTTCGGAATGGAATGAAGAACAATTAGCCGACAATTCAGCGAACACATCGCGAGTTTTGTACGAACAATTTTCTTTTTATCGTCGCTTTGCTAAACATGCAAATAATTCAAACTCTTCCTAATAAGTCTCGTCAAGTGAAGATTTGTTGTTTGATCAAAACTCATTAGGTTCGCAAAAAAATGCTTAATCAGAGTTTCCTGGTTTTGTAGGATGGGCTACGCCGTCACTTTTCGCGACTGCCTAATTACGAAGCTTTCAGCTAATCCGCCCATCTTTATTGAGCCACCTAACGCAGATCCATCACCAGCAATTGACAGTTTCAATCAAATTGGCTGAGTTGCATCAATTATAAAATCGTTATGTTACAAATGAGTTTTGATCTCGATGGGAAAAAAGTTAATTTAGATGAAATCGCTCGAAGATATCGATAAATCAAACGAGTTAATAGACACGGACAGCAAAAAGCTGAGCTTGTAATCAGCCTTGACACTTCTGATGAGTTTAATTTAGCAACCGAGCTCGACTTCTTCTCATATTTTTTCCTCGTCACTTTGCTTCAGCAGCAAATCAAACAAGAAGCTATAAGAGTTTAAAAACAAATAGTTTCGAGGGTGAAAGAGCTTTGCTGTTGAAATCATCATCGAGCATTGACGAGAGATTGCGATCTGCAGCGTGATGGTGTCGAAATCCTCGCTTATAAGTTTGATTAATTAAATTTTACCGTAAAAAGCTTCTGGGTAGCTCCAATTTGTCTCGTGACTCGCGTTCATTTATGGGCAAAGATCTCAGATGAAATTTTATTCAAGTTTTTTTTATGTCCAGGGAAATTATTAATTGTTTGTTGTATTCGCTTTATTCCGAGCTTGAACCTTTGTTGATTTGCAATGGACTCGACATTTGAATAGAAGCCGAAAAAGGTTCATCAGCCTGTCGATGTTAATGGATTGAAGAGCGCGGCTTCAATTCAATCGATAGCGGTGATTGAGTGGACGATATCATCATCGAAACTTTTGGGATTGCGATGAGCCAAGTCAAATATCAAGCAGACACAATTTCTCAAATCCCTTGTTGTCAATGAAGTTTGACGGTCGTAAAAGATGAATTCATGAAAATGCTTACAAGCGTTGATCGTGTCTTCATCGGCTTAAATGTCAGACACGAGAAACTGGGTCTGTCTTTTGATTGAAGCACGTAAAGTAATGTCAAGTCTCTCTATGCACAATTGCCACTCCGTCGATTACATAAAGTAACAATTATTCGAGTACCCGTTGTGCACTATTGGATGTGTCGTTTCATTCCGTCGTCGTCATCTCCGCAATGAGCGTGGCAAACGATACTTATTCAGTGAACTCGATGCTCATTCATTCAATTCCAGCAGAAAGCACACACATCATCTCTTGGGAGTTGTGAATGACCTTGACGGACTGCACAGCGATCATCATTCATATTCTTTCACGAGTCATGTGAAATGAGCAGCTTTTTCTTGTCGATTCAAGCGTTGTTAATACGGCAATCTGATGCCAGCTCTTTGAATAAAGTTTAGTTTTTATTTGATCGTCGGTTCGCGGTGGATTTATGTGATGTAACGAGCTGATTAGCGATGAGTCTGTGCGAAAGATTCTCGCAAAATTTATTTGACATTGATTGAAGTTTGTAATGCGGAAGCGGAAATCGGGATCTTTAACTTTTCTTTGTTCGAGAAAATTACAAAACTTTGCAAATCAAATCTCTCACACTCTCGTCCTTCTAGGAATTCTCTTGCAGTGTTGACTACAAAAGTCCAGGTATCGAGAGGAAGCTTTTTTGCGTTCTAAAGCTAATTAATCTTTAAGTCGCTTGCTGATTGAGTGATTAGAACCCGCACCTAAAGATGCCAATTGAAGCAGCGAACGTTTAACTCGATGAGGAGCATTCATTCTTATTTTCAAATTGTTCCATCAATTACGCCGCTCACAGATGAAAAAAAAACTACGAAGTCTTGTTTGATTAATGAATATTGGTTTTGTATAGTCAAACGGATTCTGAATGTGTTTGCATTGCAAAGAGTCGAGTCAAGTCGCAAGTCGAGATGAAAGAAAATCGTGAAATCAAGAAAGCGCCAGCAGAACATTAAAGTTTCTCTCTCGTTGCAATCGCTTTGCGGTTGAATGAGGCAGAAAATGAAGTGATAATTCTCGATTAATCGACTCTGGAGTGACTTTCAATGTTTTTCTTTTAGGTTGAGTTTTGCGAAATGAAAATTAACGCCTTCGAAACAATTTTTCTCTTTCAAGATCAGTGGAGCGCACGCCGAAAAAAATTATCAAATTATCTCGAGCACTTACGTCGGGCAGAGCTGTTGCAATTGTTACACAACAGCAAATCCACGTTATAAAATATATGGCAAGTTTCGTCATCTTTCCTGGTGCTGGGGCTCTGTGAACGTTGGGCAGGCAGTTGCGGGGGGCAGTTTCACGCGCGCAAAGGTGGCGGCAGAGGAAAGAAAGAAGCTAAAAATCTGAAATCAAAAAATAAGAAAAAGAAAATAAGTAATCGAGCAATAAATCAAGTTTAACGATAGTTAAAGGTCTTGAAAAGATGGCTATCGCTCAGCTTTGGATTTATCGCCTTGCGAGTGACATTAGGACGGTTTTAAAAAGGAAACTTTGAGAGCATCTTGAAGCTGCTTCGCTTCGACAGAAATCATTAGTCACTACCGAGGCTCTCGTTGAGATTAATGATTTACTTTTTTCCTAAACAAGGAGTGTGGGACATTTGATCGTAATCCTCGCTCGTTTTTAGTCGAATCTATGCTAATGAGCTGATTTCTAATCATAATAATTTGATTTTCCATAGCGCAGCGCCTTTTACGACACAAACGACTTGATTTTCTTGTTTCGAGCTCATAATTTAGCTCATAATTGAGTTCATTCATTGACTCTCAAAGGCATCAAGAATGTCGATAGGCGCTAATGAATTTATTTTATTTTCCTCTAAACTAAGATCCTAAACGAGAGAAGAAAGAATCGCGTCATCCTCAGTTGGCATTTTTTTTTATAATCAACACCTGCTCAACAACGAGCCAGTTGAAAATCTCGTTCGGTGACTTTTTTTTCTCAAGAAGATCTCAACAGTCGTTGGACAAATCAAGCAAACAAGAGGCTCAAGAAAGACTTATACCGGCGGGAGATAGTTTCTGATTAATTTGGTGCCATTAAGTCTTCTAGCGATTCTGTCATAAATGTTTACCCATCAATCTCGTGATTCGCAGCCGCTTCGAGAACTCAGAATGTTGAGATAAACTAAAATTTTAAATTTGTAGATCTCCGGCTTATTTATCGATTGAATGCTAATTTTCTGTGCGAACAAAGAACTTCTGACGAGCTTGCTCAGTAAAAGATCGAGCCGACACGATGTGATTCACCAGATATCACTGATTAAGTCTTCGTTGTACGAAAACTGAATTTTTAATTAAATAAATTCCACTAATTGTGTTAAATATTCAAATCTCTTTCTCCGATTACGTTCGGCCGTCGTTCACCTCAACCTAAAACCAATAGAGTCAACTCAGAGAGCTTCTTGCAAAACCATAACCGAAAGAATTGAGATCAAATTTTGCAAAATTAAAAACATTTTTGACTTCGATTTGCTCATCGCAATGCAAATTTACCGGGTCACGACCGTTTTTTTCTTTATTTCGTCATCGAGTTCAACAATGGAAGATCACAATAAGATAAGCGATTGTCTGGTTCGCTTATTGGAAATAGATTCACATGCGGTTTGGCGGATGACGGTCAAGTGTTTTGCAAAATGCTCAACTCGATTTCCATCAAGTTTTACAACAAACCGCCGCCGACGACGACTATGACGATAAACTAATATTCTTGCATGAATAGTCGAGTGAAACTCTCATGAAATAATTGAATGGATTCAGTTTTCGCTTTTCATTAAACGCGTTATTACATATGACCCTCTCTATTCAATTGTTTTGTATCATCCGAGCTCTACCTCGACTGTGTGGGCAACGTGAGAAGTGAGTCGGCAATGCTTTCAAGAGCCACTCAATCTCGCAATTATTTAACTATTTAGTTGAAAAAGCACTCGTTAAATCCGCTGACAAATTGAGTTAGAAGATGCTAAGTTATTCCGCACATGTCAGAACTACGTCGTATCAATCAAGAATTCCTCGTTGCTGTTTAGAATTTGTTGGCCCAGAAATACAAGCAGGCTCTTTACCGAAAGAAGTATGACATAATAAAAATGCATGCTCAAACGTCAACAACAACAACTTGTTGCTTTATGTAATTACAAGTTACTTGGGTTTTCTTCACATTGCAGATTCCAAAGCCCCGCTCATGTGTATTGAAGTTTAAAGCCTCATAGACTTGTTTAGTTTTTGCAAACATTGAGCGAGCGAGTAAGCACATGTGAGCGTGTTAAGTTGAAATCTTGTTATTTGAAAAGGGAAAGTAAAAAAAATGTGCATTGTGCTCACAACGACAGACGACAGAGTAAGATAGTCGCAATCTGTTTTGATACCGCGTAATCTCTCACAGAACAAACTCGTACGGCTAGGAATGAATCATTGCATAAAGCAGCTTTAAATGTCTAAGCTCGATAATAAAAGCTCGCCATTAAATTTATTCTTTCAGACTTGTGTCGGGTAATTGAATGTTGGGGAATTGAATTTATGGAGCTGTAAACTCTTTTAAATTCAGTTTACGTTTGCGTGTAGAAGGCGCCAATTCCAGTGAAATCAAACAGAACATTAAAAAGCCTTAAAAGCGAAATTTTCACGTGAACTGCTGACTATCGGCTACGAATACGAAGGCTCAGAAATTACTGTCAATTTGGCAATTTAAAAGGTGCAAAGGCAATTTCGTTTATCGCGATGATGTTGCTGTTGTTTCAATCGAATGTTCAGCTTTAGCTGGAAATGTGATACGAGCTTTGCCTCAAACTAACTCAAATTCTGCGCAAGCGAACAACAAAAGCATTAGCTTGCAAGAAATCGACGAAATGAAACGAAACCTCTGAGAAAATTGAGCAATGAGTCTGAAATGCCATAGACATTAATTATAAAGTCTTTCCTGTGTGCCAATTTGTTGCTAGAAGCTCACGAATTTCGAGTTAACAGAGCCACGACATGCAATCCAAAAGAAAGGGACGTTTTGATTAATTATTGTTTCAGTGAAAAGTAAGCTGAAGAGTTTTGAAGATAAATCAGCGAGTGTTGGTTGTCTAGAGAGTGAACGTTGCTGTTTAAGAAAACTGATCCAGCCAACTTTTACATCGCGAACGAAATGGGTTTAAGGTCGGACAGCTTCGACATAGTAGCAATCAACAATCATCTCGATGTAGGTCTCGTTGTCTGCGAAAAATAATTCTGTGGTTTTCCGATGTTTAATGAATTAAATCGCCGCAAGACACAATAAGACGTTGCAAAATATTTAAGCTCACACCAAGAAAAAACAATCCGGAAAACATTTCTCGAACGAAGAACGTTACCTGCGCAAAGTTCTAAGTTCACATGTCAAGTTTGTTTCCCGGAAGATTCTCAATTGTCACGCTAGAAGCAGAATCCCGCTGTGATCGCGGAAGGATCATTTTACTCAAAACAAAATCTTCTCAGTCACAACGCAAATGATCGATGAAAAACTTTGACAAAATGATTCTCATGCTTTGAGAATTCAAGAATTCTTAAAAAGCTTTACAGATTATATTTGATAGCCTCATTCATTCATGGATATTATTTTTTCTTTCCGTGTGTGACTTGAAGTTGTTTGTCAAGAAACTTAGCGATCGGTGGAAAATCGAATACATTGACAGCCCTTTCGAATAGAGCACGCACTAGATAGACAGTTTCGCGACGAGATTTATGCAAATATGATAGTTAGGAAATTCAACTTATTTTTTTTCGGAATTTGAAAATGTTGGTTGGTTGGGAAATTAGGCTCAACTCAACTTTTTCTGTCTCGCTGATCGCGGAAAGTGAAATTTCTTAATTTGAAACTTGTTCTGTGTGAAATCACACGACACACGTTTAGGAGAGTTGATTAGACTTAGGCTGAGGCCATCGAGCCAAAAGACGATTGAAGGAGACAGAACACGAGACCAGCTGTGCTTGAAGAAAGATGGGAATATTCACCTTATCGTTTCGTTGAATTCCAATACATTTATAGTTGAGCAGCACTCGTCCCAAGAAACACCGAATAAAAAACACCACAAAAATGTTATCGACGACTTGAAGTTTATTACTTTTCCTTCTTCGTCTTTATCTCTTTTTAAATCCTTCCTACTTTACACCACTGTCAATGTTGCTAATTTTATTCAAAAAGATATAAAAAAAACTTTTTTCTTAATTCACGAGTTTATGGCAGACGAAAAATTAATTTAGCTGGAGGTTATAAACTTAGTCTTTCGCTGTCTTTCTTCGTTTGGCGATAAGATCGTCGTGCAAGCCCGAAAATCAAATTCCAAGTTCACTGTTTCAATTTTTTCCTTTCGCGCTTCGCAAGTCATTGATCAACGGAGAAGTATTTTCCGCTGCGCTTCAGCAGTCCAGCATTTAATATAAAAAAGCCTTCGAAAAAAACTATTTGAGGCTAATTATTGAATAATTGTTGAGCTCGAGTTGCTAAGGCAAAGCAAAAAAAATTAGCGAATGATGTAACATCGAACTATATTGATATGCTTTAGCTATCGATTGCTTTCAGTTTCACTTCGAGTCTTGTTTTTACTTTCAGTTTCAGCAATATTTTTTCTTCTCTCCCTCTTGCCTCGCTTGCTGATCAGTTTTTTTATTTACTTTTTGTCTTTTTCGCGCTGCTGAGACTTTGAAGTGTCAAAACTTTTCAACCGATAAGATCAAAGAACCTCAACGATTTCCGAAATAAAAAAAAGTTTGTTGTCCAACATCGGAACTAAATCTCGTAACAATCGTTTCGTCGACGGTCTTATGAATATTTATCAACACCGAAACAAAACTGTTTGATCGTCTAAATTAAAGCTAACGTAATAAAATTCACTCTTTTTTCTCGTGTCCATCTCTCGGACGGTAAACTCGAAAAACAAGAAAGAAGTTTTGGTATCTCTCGTTAAAAGGCAGGCGACTGGCTGCATACATAAAAAAGCGAAAAAAAGCAACGAAAACGGCCAAGAAAAATTATAAGACGTCGAATACATGCACGAAGACGAAAATTCACTTTCTCTTGAAGCGAACGAAGAAAAATTATAAAACTTTGAAGTTGGCTTTGCGTTACTGCTTGATTTGCACAAACTTTATTGTTTTATTTAAAAACTTTAAGCGAATGAAACTTGGAATTTAATTCGATCATCACACTCACGATCTTTCACTTTTTTCCACCTTCACTCGTTGAACTGAGAACGCAGAATGATCTGAACTTTCAGAAACTATTCAATTAAAAATCCCGGGGAAATAAAAATCACAAAGAAAGCGAAATGAGAGAAGAAAAAGATCTCCCGAGTGAAAAGAAGAAAAAATCCCCAAAAAGCGCGATTGAAAAATTCTCGAACGCGCTACGATCGAAAGTTCAGAACTGACTAAGAATATTTCTCTCAACTGACTTTTCTTAGCTGCTTGATCACAAATTCCGAAAGACGCGAGACGGTGCCGTCTGTAAACAACGCTCGGCATCAACTGATTTAAGTGAATTAAAAATTTGTAAAAATATTGTTAAACGAGCAGATTTTTTACTTTTTCAATACTCAAAGAATTGCCAGCGTTTTCTTCACGTTTTAGTCGACAGTGAAGTTGGGAAAAGCTCAAGTCACTTGAGACACTCTCATCTCAACGCCACTGCTTTTTTGCAATATCCAAAGTTGTTGCTGCTTTTTTCTTCTCTTAATATTGTTTAAGTGTCTTAAGCCATGTGAGCGAGCGCGAGCGAAGCTTTTGTTGGTGGGAGAAGACTTAACAGTTCGAAAAAGTCTTTTAAACAAATTCATTATGAGAAAAGAGCGAGTTATATAATCACAAAGTGGGGAATTTTCTCAAGTGATTACCAGTTTCTATCTTCGATTGTCTTAGTGTTGCTCAGCCGCGAGCGCAGCGCTTAATTCTCTCTCGCTCAGTAGTTTCTTGAGCTCTAGTTTAATGCGGTGGTGTGTAAGTTCTTCAGTTTCTTCGACGGTTTGTTTCTTTTTCGGAAAAACATCAATGCCACTTCATACAAGTACTTGCACTTTTCAATGAATGAATGAAAGGCCTGTTTGCGCAGTGCACGCTAATTACATAAGAAAATACAAATTCCACACACGAAAGGAGAGTTCAACGAATGATCAGGAAACGTATAGAGGAAAACAACAAAGATGAACTGTTGTTTTGTTGATGGAAAAAATTAGAAGACCGGTCATAGAAATTGATGTGGTCGAAGGCAATTTTCGCTATTCGCTTCAAACTTAATCAACAATCAAGTAACAGAAGATTATCGCTAACACTCGCAGACATTTTCTAGCGAAAAGAGCCTTTAAAATTATCTCTCGCGGATTATTTGCATGCCTAACTTGATACAGAGACGATGCGTTCTCAATGACGAATGTAATTTATGCATTCATTAATTTGTTGCGGCTTGGAATGAAAATTAAGCTGTTTACCCAGCAATGCAATGATGATTAATTTGATTAAGGTTACATGAAGCTGTCTTATCAATTAGGAAACGCTATTAATTGCATCTGATGATGTAAACATCGATTATCGCCATCGGAAATAACCGAATGAATGAACTTGCTCGCTGCAGGTCAGCCTCACGAGATTTACGACTCCACACTCCGTGAAGCGACATTTTTCCTTGTTTTCTAGAATATGCGACGTGCTCTTTCTACCTGCGCCAGCAAATGATCGTAAACAGTGATTTCATCAGACATAAACTCTGATTGATGTGCCCGCGCGCAAAAGTCAGGTTGTTTGAGACACTCGTGCAACATTTTACTACAATCGCTGGTTTCTAAGTAAATCCCTTAGTCAAAGGAGATTATTTTATTTGATCTTCAATCACGCGAAGATTTTTTTTTATTGTTTGCTGTCTAAGAATTTTAAGATCTTTTGACGTCACAGGACACTTAACTCGACAAATATTGTGAGTACTTCCAATAATCGTTTTTAATCTTAGACACGAGGCATTTTAATTTCCACGAGAAAGAAGATTAATCTAAACAATCTTTTCACGCAATGAAAATAATTCAAGTCAATTAAGGTGAATTGCAATCTCCTTGGGAGATCATTTCATGTAATCAATTAACGCGGGAATTATCGGGAGGCGAATCAATTAACAACGTTTAATTAATTAAACGAGAGAGTCGAATCTTCAATGCCTTGTACGCTCGTCTCTCCCTTAGCGACTTAGGAACGCTTCCGTTAATTGCACCTTCAAAGTAAAACGGCTGCTGTTGAAAATTTACATACTTTAAAGTGTTGTTGCTTCATCATAATTAATTACCAAGCAAACAGGCAGGATTGGAAGAGGTTTCTTGTTCACCTTACCGAAATGATCTTGCGAAAAATGAAATATTGCATATGTCAAACAGTCCGAGCGAATTTAGCTTAGCGAAAAAAGAAGAATTCTACTCGAATCCTCTCTACGCTAAGAGCTACATTATTGATTGATGTTATGAATCAGTAGTTTCGTAAATGGCCGATGAGTTATCGACAGAACGAAGTTTGTCTGCTCACGTCTGGATTGACGATCAATCAGTTGCGTAATGAATGCTAAACAGATTAGGTTCGTTTCGTGAGAAAGCTTAAAGCCACAGTCAATAATTGAACCTTTATAGATATCGCAAAGTGCTCGTAATGTGCTTGCAATAAATTCATATTCATTAAATAGTTCGTAATCTCTTCAAGAGCTCTTGTAGCAAACGTGTTGAGTAATTGCTGTGCATTCCTGCGGGTACTCTGGTTGTTACGTTGTCTGATCACAGCGAAAGATGAAATGTGATATTGGAAGTAAAAGTGAAGTTGCTAATTCTTTCTTCCGCACAACTCGTGTCTTATAAAGACTCACGCATCAAATTACGTTTGATCTGCTTTGTTGATAGTTTAACACGTACGTCCGAGGAGGTGATTTTGTAATGAACAGGAAAGAGAGTCAAGACAGTGCTTCTTACTTCTCGCTTTGCTGACATAATTTATTCGCGCACCTTAAACTGGTTCGATCATGTTTCATGTTGATTTTAATATAAATTTGGAGCAGGCCGACGTTGAAGGCATTGAGTTAACACAGTGGCCAACATCATTCCATCACCCAACTTCACATGTAAACCAGCAAATTAACAAGCAACAGCGTTTGAGCTTTACATGTTTCTCTCGTCAACATCGGAAGTTGAAGTTTTCACGAGATCATGGAAATTATAAAATTACAAAATACGGTTAAGCAAAGTTTGTTTTTACATGAACACTTAAAACCTTTTTTCTTATTCGCCTTGGCCATTTCGTTCATTTGGTTTATTGCGGAAAAGAATCTTTTTACTCAAGTTTCACACGAACAGTGTGATTCATCTTAGTTGGAAGATAACGTAAGCTTCGTTCTTCGCATGACAAACCTCTTCTTGCAAATGCCACCTCAGCACGATGAGAGCATAAACACTCGAAGGCGAAAAAAGATGGGAACGAACGAAAAGAGTCAATCCACTCCAGTTTGAGTTTCATTGCGAAAGGACATTGACATTATTTTTAATTTGTATTGAGGTGGCGATCTGCTTCGTTTTTTCGATGGTGCATACTCTGTATTCAAATGAGACTAAAGCGAAATGAAGAAATTTTATTTAAGTAGGAAATTTATTGGCGAGAGGAAAAAAGAAAAAAAAGAAAGAAAGAAAAAACTAATTCAAGTAAAAAAAAGGTTTCTGCACATTTTAAATTTCGTTTCGATTTCTTAATCACATGTCATCTGTAATCGCATTGGTTAATGTCCGCCCAGTATGCGGTGACTTATAATTGACATAATGTGAATGTTCACCTTGCAACCAAACACTCTGTTCTGGTCCATAAAAAAAATGCGACGCAGTTTGCAAGGAGTCACACGGAGTTCAAGTTAAAAGTGACTCGAAGCATCTTTAAAAACAAATTAGGAGCACTCAATCACATCGCATGATGCATAAGCTGCTGTGTTATGATTACATTAAGCTAACATGTGATGGTGGCGAGTCATGGCCATTCATTTTCGGTAGAACAGGTTGTTAAACGCTTTTTCTCGGAAAAGAATTCGTGATAGATCCAAATTGAAGAAGAATTTAATAAATAAACGCGAATCTTCGTTTTATTGTCGACGTTTCGTCTGTTAGCGAATGTAGATTCCGCAATTTAGCATCCGATCAAGAAGAAGAACGTCAGCATGTCTACGTTTTCATTCACGAGAACTGTCTGAGCGAAATCACATTTTTTTCTTTCGGAACTTCATCAACGATTACGAGCTAGCGAAGCTTTAAGCTCATTAGGAAGCTTTCATGGAAAGCTCACGCGATCAAGCTCGATCATAATTTGGAACCTTACAAAAGTGAAGTTGTTTACTTATGTGCAAGTTGAAACCGATTTGAATCACTGAAAAGATTATTTGCTTGACTTGTTAGCTTCAGAATGTTAAGTAATAATTAATTTAGCTCTCAGAGTATAAATTCAGCGGTCTGACCAACTTCAACTCAGTTCTCAGTAATCATTAGAGAGAAATTATTCGAAAAAAAAATGTTTGTTCTTGGTGGAACTGGACGACAAGTCTACGCGACTTTGTGCTCAAACCTTCTCTCCGTTGCATATGGAAGTTCCATTGGATGGGCATCGACGAGTATGCCGTTTCTTGAGTCAAACGAAACAACCTTAGCAAGTGGACCTCTAACGAAAGAAGGTGCGTTAAACGTTTGATAACAAAGCAAGTGTTAACAATTTTGTTATTTCATCAGATGTCTCTTGGATTCAATCGATTTTTCCTGTTGGTGGCATTCTAGGTAACAACCGTTCTTAAACTTAAATATTTTCCTTCACTGAACTTCAGTGAGAGTGCACTTGAAATTACGGGATGCAATACTGGTAAACTCTTTTTGCTTTGTGTTAATAGATTGGATTTAAATCTCGTAGGAACATTGCTGATTGGTTGGGTATTAAATCGATAAATATCTTGCTTCGTTATTGGAAATAATTATTTTCTTCCTCAGGCATCTGATAAAATCGGAAGGAAGAAATCTCTGATAACTGTAGCGATACCACAAATCCTAGCTTGGCTTATGATCATTATTGCAACGAATCCGATTTACATTCTCGCTTCAAGGTTCTTGAATGGCATTAGTGGCGGAGCTCTGTACGTCATCATCCCTTTGTTCACGTCAGAAATTGCTGACGACAAGATTCGAGGGAGACTGGGCTCAGTCTACGTTTTCTCGGTTGCCATAGGAATTTTGTTCGCTTACACTTGTGGCACATTCTTTAGCTACGAAATGTTGCCTTTCCTTTTCGCACCCTTCTCCATTCTATTTCTAATTGGCTCCATCTTCTATCCTGATTCCGCTCACTTCTTCGTCAAAGTTTTGAGGAATTCGGTAAACACAATGAAATTTATTTGTTGGAATTTATTGATTTATTTCTTTCCTTAGGAAGCAGAAAATTCCTTAAAGTTTTTCCGAGGCGTCAATGCGAACGAAAGTGACGAGAAGGTGACAAATGAATTTCAAAGCATTCAATCGCTCATGAGCGTTGATGGCTTGAGCAAAGTGACAATCAAAGATTTCTGTAAGCAAAAACTTTTGTGACATTCCTAATCGCTTGTATTGTCATCGTTTGATTTTCAGTAACGAAACCAGCAAAGAAAGTTTTGATGATTGGCGTCATGTTGCAGTTTCTTGAACAGTTTAGTGGACTCTTTGGATTGCTGTTCTTCGTATCGACCATCTTTGAATACTCTGGATCAACTATCTCACCAAATGCTTCATCAATCATTGTTGGTGTGATTCAAATCATTGGTTGCTACACTTCAACTCTTCTTGTGGATAGAGCTGGACGGAAAATCCTGATTAGCACCTCAGCGTTCGGAATATCAATTGGAATGTTTATCTTCGCACTCTACAGCTACTTTATCGGTCTTGGTTACGATTTGTCGCTTGTCAATTGGATTCCACTTGTGAGCTTTTCGTTTACATTGTGGATAGCCAACTTAGGAGTTTTGAGTTTGCCGTTCTTGGTAACGAGTGAGCTTATAATCACGTTGCCCAACGTGAGTATGCTGCAAGCTTTGAAGCGACACGTGATTTCAAAAATTTATGATTTTAGATTAAAGGCCACATTTACATTTTCTGTCTCTGTTTGTCGTGGGTTTTCGCTTTCATCATCTTGAAATATCTGGAAACTCTCATCGCTCTAATTGGCATGAGCGGCTTGATGTTGACATTCTCAATTAATTGCTTTGTTGGTGGTATCTTTGTGGTAATGTATGTGCCGGAAACTAAAGAAAAGAGCTTCCCAGAAATTCTTGAAATGTTAGAAAAGTAAGGAAACTTAATTTCTCGAAAGCATGAAAAAGATTTTTATTTTGTTATCTTCACGATTATTATCATTCACACACGGAAAAGTGAAAAAGCTTTCGCGGTAGGAAAAGTTAAGTTTGTCACACATGAAACCAATTAAATAAATCTCACGAAGAAATTACTACGAATTATGATAATTTCGCACCGTCGGGTTTGGGTTGCCGAGAACTTAAATAAAAAAAGAGAAAGAAGGAAGAAAACATCGTCAGCTCAACACGCAAGAAATGTGTTTCGTTAATCGCCAAATTATTCCGATGAATTTTCATGAAAACAAATTTAAAAGTCGTTTCACCGTGAAGAAATTTTATTCTTCAACTGGAAATTTCGTTTGAAAGCTAATAAAAGCAAATCTGCTAGCAATTGCCGAGTGAAATTGAAAATGAAATAACTCAACTTCAGCAATAAAATCTCGCTCGGGTTTTATTTGTTGAGGGCCTTCCTCAAATTTATGTTAAAGTCGAGTTTACTTCGTATCTTGGGACACATGTTGAGCCGACACTGTTGACAGACTTCATGAGCTCGTTTGTTTGCCATCTTGTTTGTTATCTTTCGCTGGAAACTTGAAACACGTGGATGTTGATAAACGCAAAGCAGCAGACGGAACAACGAAAATATTCTATAAACATTATAAACGTTTTGTTTGCAGCTCTGCTCTCCCCAACAATTTATCGTTGTTAAATTTATTGCACAAAGCGAAACAAAGAAAAAAAATATGCAAACAATGAAATAGAAGTTTGAGGAGGAGGAAATTTATTATAAAACAACCCTTTTCATGTTGCGAGCTTTAATGTAGTATCGCAAACATAAACCTTCAAACGAGTCGGCATAATTTCAATCTTTTCAAGCGCAAGGGCGAATGAATAAGTTAATTGTGTAAGGCTTCAAAACTCGAGGAACTTGCTGATTTTATGTTGTTCAAGGGAAATATAAATTTATTAAAATTATCGTTTCTCTCTCGTTAATTCTTGGAAGAGCTGAAAAATATTTTAAGGAGCGAAAGCTTTCTAGCTCGTGACTCAAACAGAAAATTAAGTAAGCGAGGAACAAAACCCTTTACTTACAAATTGAATCTTTTCATAAATAAAGATGAGTTGAAAGTTTGGACAAATATTTACGCGTGGATCGGATGTAAAGTTATAAACGATGAAAACTTTTAAAAGTCTTCAAGATTTTTGAAAGGAAACACTCGAGTTTCGGGCGTTTGGGGCGTGTCGATACCGGAAACGAGAACTTAATTGTGATAATTTGTTAAGGTTCCGAGTCCTGAAATTCTTTTAAAAATGGAAAATCACTCTCTCTCTTGTTTTGAATCAACAAGCTCCTGAAATACCAGCTTTTTGCTTTCTCATCGCATTGGTTTGTTCAGTTCTTCTTACAACCAAAAGCTTTCAGCTTCTCTCGAGTCTAAAACTAACAAAATTAAAGTAGAAAAGCTGAGTCAGTTTAAAACTTTTTTCATTGCATTTTTGAAGAGTTTTTCTTCCACACAACTCAGGTCGAAAGTTTATTAAAGTTTGTCCGTATCATAAATTGTGAGAAAGGTTTAATGAAAGTTGTTTGCATTATTAACTTCGTTTCGTTAATCTCTTTTGCCTTAAAATGCTAGTCAGTAAATGTTCCATCATTAAACTAAGAATAAAAGAAGAAGAATCATCAAGAGAGATCTGAAAGCTTTAATTTTTTGCTTGCGAGAGACTTTTCTTGTTTCTTTTACTTTCTCTTCTGCTGTTTTGTTGGGAAAACATTACCGACATTAGCAATTAACGTAACCTAATAAAGCGAACAGGTGAGAATCCCAGTCAAATGTGTAACGTTAATAATTGACGATTCCTTTGGGAAAGAAGGGAAAATGGCTTTTGATGAAGATTGAGGAAATTACTTTACGATGATAGCACAGCTCATGTTCCGTCGAGCAAAAAAGTTTAATTTCTTCCTCTGCCAACAACGAACTAAGCCAAAGACATAAAGCTAATATATTTTTGCCTTCCTAGAAATTCGACACTGTAATTTGAATTCATTTGAATATAAAAATAAACCAAGACGCGCGAGCTACAAATAAAACATTTTCACATGATTTTCCTAAAAATAATTCGAAGCTTGATGGGAAATCCCTGAAGATTGATGGTTGCGATTGATTTTCATGAATCTTTAATGTTTAAAAGTGATTTCGATTTTCCTAATAAAAACGTCAATTATCATAGAAAACTGTTACAAATTCTTTGTGACCAAAATAGAATGAAAACTTTTTCGATTCGAGATTTCCGAAATAGATTTCTTTTGAAGGGGACTTTAAAAACATCAAACCTCGAAAAGTTGTCGAATGGAGTTTCTTGGATCTAGAGGGAATTACTCGTCCATACCTCAAAGAAGGTATACATCCATACCTCATACTGCATTCTCCGAATATGCAGTGAAAAGTGTTCTTGCCTTCAACGACAGTTATTCTCTTCAATCAGATATTTACGAGTTTGAAATTTTTATCATTTGGATATTGTCATCTGCGATGTTTCTTTCAATTTCCTCTGATGTGAGATTTGCACAGATAATAAAGAGATTGCGTTTTCGAGAGCCTATTGTTGTCAAATATATGAATGAGTAGACTAACAAAACAGCAGAGAAAAATATATTGACGATATATCTTCCATTCAACCGCGCGATATCCATTTACATTCCGCGATAACTTTAATGTCGTTGAACAACTTCAAAGTTTCATCCAGCAATCCTTGAGCTTTTGAGTTTTATCTAAATAACTTCAAGTAACAAACTTAAAGATGCAGAATAATAACATAAATCGCTAAAATATAAAAGAAAAATGTTCTTTATTTTAGTGATGTATCAAAAGTGTTTTCAATGAAACTACCACAATTTTCTCTAAAAAGGCTCAAGAGTCCGTATGTATTTAAAATAAAATGAAGAATTGAGCCCTTTGTCCGAGAAAGTATCTAACGACTCTTATCACATGTGCAAACATTCATTTTACTTACAAATGAAATCTGCTTTAATAAATTGCTGGTTTGTTCTAATCCCAGCGGACCATTTGGATTATAGTTTCAGCCTGGACTTTCTGCTAAGGCTTCTCTTTTGATTTAATGAGTTAAAAAATCGATAGAATACAATGTAGAGTCGTCTCGTGTTTGGTGACGTAATTCGGTTATAGTATAAAACGGTTTTGCATTTCTAGTTCTCACGTGCAGTCATTTGAAATAAATTTCCACGAGAACTTAATACTTTTAATCTAATTAAAGGCAAACTCGACAACTGAAATTCCTGAAAATAAGTTCATTCAGTTTCCATAACTCTTGTGAATGACTTGAAGCATAAAATATTTTAAAGAATGGAGAACAAGAGAGATTCCATTTCGCCTTCATTTAGTTACGATGGCTATGAGCAACTTCATGATGATGCTATGGATAAAATTTCCGTCAGCATCCGTTACAGTGACGAAGCTTTCAATGTGAACTCAAGAAATAATTTGGCTCAAATTACCGAGAAGAAAATGAAAATCAGCTTGTCCCAAGAGCAAGTAAAGTTAGCGAATGGAAGCAAAAACTTTCTCACTATTCCGAAGAGTTCTAGAAGGGCTCGGTGTTCAAGTTTTTCGTCAATAGCGAAAAGCGTTGATGTAGTAAGCATAGGAAGTGAAAATCAAGAAGTGAGAAAACCCTTTGAAGATTTGAATGCGATTCAAACACTTCCGATAATTGAAACCATCAACGCGAGTGATGATGACGAAGTAATTTATGCTGTACCGAGTCGTTGCTTGAAAAAGGAAAATGAAAAAGCTGCTCCAAGTGCAGCTTTATTGCTGTCTAAAAGCGTTAAGATTGCGCAAACACCGTTTTCGACATCCGAAGAAGGAGCGAAATCGTCAAACAAAAGTTTCAAGTATCCACTTTACTTTTATTGCAAAATTTGTAATTGCATTCTGAACGATCCTCGAACTTTGGATTGCCTTCACTCATTTTGCATGCAGTGCTTAGCAAAGCTCGATGCTTCCAACGATTTGCAGAATAATCTCTTCTGGCGCAAAATAAGCGATTCCTCTTGTGAGTTCTCTCCAATTACGACTTTCTCGCTTACGATAATTTTCCTCAATTAAAGTTCAAGCATCGTCAAGCATGGAATCGGAAAAGCAAATCCCTAAACCAAAGTTCTCATTCGTAAGAAGCAGTAAAACCATGAAACATATCAAGGACAAAGCAAGTTTCGCGCTTCACGTTGATTGATAAATCGATTAAAGCGATTCTCTATTGTAGTCACCAACGCGAAACGTCAGAGGAAGACACTCATCCATCATTTCATTTTCGGAGAAACCGAAATCAATCATTTGTCCCACTTGTGGATTAACAACTGAGATGACAATCCACGGTAATAGCGATTGAGTGATCTGGCGATAATTGTTGAAAAGTATTTTAATTTTCTTAATGGATTACGTAGGCGTTTTTCGACTTCCTCAAAATTCCATGCTAGCGAGAAAGATTCGGAGCTCAATCGGAAACATTAAAGAACCATTCGATGCATGTCAATTATGCTCCATTGGAATTGCTGTGAGTACATCTTTTAAAAAAACTTTAATGATCGAAAATTTTACGATTTTAGGCGACGGCAACTTGTGTCACGTGCACTTTTAACTTGTGCAATAGCTGTAAAGAAATTCACAAGCGACACACGGCGAGCCACGAGTTCAAGAATCTTGATAAGAAGCCAAAGAAACGATTCGAGAAGTCACCAGTCAAAGACTCAGCCATTAAGTGTCTGATTCATTACAACAATGACTTGAAGCTCTTCTGCACGTCTTGCTGTCAAATTATCTGCTCAGAGTGCACGATTCTTATTCATCGTGGACATAAAATGACGTCGGTCTTAAAAGCAGCGAAAATTTACGTTGAAACGTTGAAGGAGGCGAAGGATAATACAAAACCGTTGTCGGTGTACGCGATTCACTCCATCTCGAAGCTCAACGATATTTCCAAGAAAATCAATCAAAAATGTGATGCGGTTGAAAGAGACGTCGAGACTTATCTCGCTGAATATTTTCAAGCCCTAGAGGTTCATAAGACGACATTACTGAATCAAATTGCTCGCTGTCGAGAGACGAAGATGGATATGATTCATTGTCAACAGTTAGATCTCGAGCGACGATCGAATGAAGCAAAAACTGCTATCACATTCACTGAATCTTTATTGGCGGAAGGCACAGACGAAGAGAGTTTGCTGTTCCTTAATTTGTTGTTGAAGAAGTTTGACAGTTGTCGATCATCTGACAGAGCTATGGACGTCAAAATCACTGACTCGCTTCAATTCATGCCGGAAGTGAAAGCTCCACCAAATCAAAAAAATATTCCGCTTTACGGGATCATCACGACACAAGTCGCTGTGGGACGGAATTGCAGTCTTGAGTCGATGACAGGTCTAATGAACCTTCGAGTAAATAAGAAAGCTGAACTAACTTTGCAGACTCGAGACATTGAAGACCGTGCAATGTGTCACGGCTCTGCTGAAGTAGATGTGACAGTTTCTTACCGCGATGTCGCTTTTAAGACTGTAGCTGTTCAGGTTACTGACAAGCGCGATGGCACTTATATAATCTCTTTCATTCCTGACTCTCCGGGCGTCATTAAAATATCAATTTTAGTTAATGGAAAACAGATTGAAGATGGTCCGTTCACTGCTCGTTCGAGAAACCTTAGACCACACTCTGGTATTTTTCACTGCTGTTCCTTCTGCTCTAGTAACGGGAAAAAGGTATGCAAATTTTTTTAGTGTTTTAATAATTACCAGAAGCTCATGTTCAAGGTGTGTGCATGTGGAGGGATGATGGAAGTCGATGGTTATGTTGGATGTGGACACGGCCACCAAGGCTGGGCTGGTAATTCCTTAACGACTTCTCCTTCAAGTTAATCGAATGTTTGTTTATATTTGTTTCTAGGAAGACGACATTGGAGTTGTTGCGCAAGCACTTTAGAAAATTCTGAGTGCTCTGTCGCTAATGCAATCAGTGCTGAACATTTGCCTGAATGAGAATTTCATGTCTCAGTTGATTCAATGGAGGCGGCTTCGTTTAAAAATGTTGATTCTCTCGAATGGTTTCCGCTTCATTAGATTTTCCTTCACAATGGGTCAAGAGCTTCACGTTCGCTTGCTCACTCGTTCGATCGAAGTTTCAAAGGTTTCTCTTCAGATTCACGTTGCGCAACGTTCGAGTCTATCCAGCCGGCCCACTCGTGCGTTGCAAATTAAATGATAAAAATAAATTTCTAAAGCTTCCACAAAAATTTCCTCAAAATGGGACGTCGCAATTGGAAATCGTAAATTCTCCGTCTTTTCAAAAGCGAAAAAGTCTCGATTAAGTGCCAAATGGAAGCACATTTTCGCTGTTTAATTTCTGTTTGTTTAATTTATTTCCCAGAGGGGCATCCGGCCGTTGGGAAATGTTTCTGTTCATGATTGTTCAATTTATAAATTTTTACGCTGATACAGGAAAATAAAATGTAAAATTTTTCGAAGTTTGAAGTGAGATTTATTAAGCCACAGAATCTAGGAATGACTGGATAGCAATTTACGCTAGGGACGATGGGTATACGATTGAGGTTTTAATTGATCGAACTTCGTTATCAATGGATTGAAATAATTTTTAAATTGACGTTGTTGGTTTGCTTGCAGTTGAGCTCTTTTGACTTAAAGTAGACCAGAAGAACGAACTCAATAGAAGATTTTCCTTTTCAAAGTAACTTAGTCGACTACTCAATTTTTGTTTCGCTTCAAGCAAAGTGAATGAAAACCTCATCTCTTTTCAGACTGATGTTTTGCAATTTTAATCCGTCCAATTGTTGATTGTTTGCCAACTTGTTAAGCTATTGACATTCCTTGTCGTATGCATAACATGTCAGAATGAAGACGACGAAGAAAGAAATCTTCCTCTCTTCAATGTTGACTGAAGTCGACATGAGAAAGATTCCGGAGGTGGAGTATTTTTTTTTGAATTCCTTTCGTCTTGATGTGAAGCGGAAATCTTGAAGATCTGAAGTGAATCGTTATAAAATCAATTGCCATAGCATTCGTTCGATATTTTTCTTTCACTTCTTCTTACTCATCCTCCAGACTCAATTTCTATTGTTGAACGGTTAAGTCAATAAATCTTGAGAGCAAATTGAATATTTTCTCTCATCTTGCGAAATATTTGCTTGTTTCAAATGACATTGTGAGAGTAGTAAAGTTTCGATGACTGCAGCGTCAGCGGAAATCAATATTTGAATCGTGATGTTGTAAAAAGAAAGCTTCATCGTTGAAAGGAATAAATCGAAACGTCATTAAAGCTTTGGCTTACAGCAAAGGAGAATAAAATTTCACTAAATCGACGATTTTCATGTTCAGGAAGCAAATTTAACTTTTCTTAGACATTCTATTGATTTCCAAAGCCAGGAAGAATTTATTTAAATTGCAAGGAACTAACATCGACCTGAGAATGCAGAACTCGACTTATTTCATATTCCGGCAACGTTTGTTGGTCGTTCGCTTTGCCTCGGCTATAACTTTATTTATTGCTTCCGCATTTTGTATTTCATAAATTCATGAGACCTCCTTTCACTTGAAGAGCTTTAAGAAATGCTCGAAGCTTTCTTGTGGTTTGATTGTTATTTGATCATAAGTATAAATAGAAATAATTTAAAGTCTTCTTTCCTGAACGGAAGCGTCTTCTATCTTTAGATCGAAAAGCAAAGTTTTCTTCCTCTTAATATTTTGTCAAAGAATTTTTCAAGCGATAAAATATCCTAGTGACAGCTTAGAAGAAAGTGGAGAAGAAGTGATTAGGCTTTAAAAGAAGCCGAGAACTTATAAAGAACATCAATAAATATGTCGAGCGTTTACCCTTCACAAGTAACAGTTGGAAACTGTTTCGTTTAGTTCTTTTTATTCTTGAAAACTTTGTCGTCTAATTTATAGTCGAACCCTCGAAAAGCTTACCATCGTTCGAGGTTTTCGCTTCAATCGAGAAGTTATCGATTTCTTGCTTCATGAAACTACACGCCATCATTCAAGTTGAGGTAGAAAATGTTCGGATCGATTCAGACGAAGCATGCTAACAATTTTTCACTGGCTGCTTGTTGATCAGATGCTTGTCTGAAAGCTTTTCCAGAGACTTTTTTCAATCTCATCTCGATAATGCTTTTCTGGGTTATCTATTGATGGGCGAAGTTTATTCATTGTTTTGATAAATTATGTACGATATTTACAAACTCCTACTCTCGTCGTTTTCCCTTCACGAAATAGACGTTTATCAGTTTTGTTTTCCCTCCACCTAAGCTTGAACCTTTTCCCGAAGAGTCGTTTGTCTCACATTTTTCTCGTCTCATATCACCCAAAACGCTCAAAGACATATTCTTAAAGTCTCTTCTTTCTTTCGACGAAAAAAAAATGGTGCACGGAACAGCAGGCGGCTTTGGAATCCTCTTTTACATGTTGATATCACTGCGAGCGACTCTTTTCCATAAACGCTTTTCATTCATCTCCGCACTGCAGAGGAAGACTTCTTACCTTTATAACAAAAGTCGTAAGAAGGGATTACGGCTTCTCTCTGAGGATTCCTTAATCGCTCGAAAAGTTTCAAAGAGAATTCCGATGACATTCCTCATCAACTCAAGTCTCGAAGGAAAGTTTTAATAAATTTATTGACTTTTTGACTCTGATTTTCATCGACTCATTTCAGATTATTTCCATCAATCAAGATGTGTTCGTTATCATTGTGATTGACATCAGAGCTCGCTTGAAAAGAGCTCGTTGAGTTTAAGTTGTCATTGAAGGATTGAAACGAGAGAAATTATCTTCGAGAAGTTTGATATCGACGAACAGTTAAGAAATCTTATTTTGTAATCTCTTTAATTGCTAGATTCGCCTCGACTCGGAGCCCTCCAGTCGTTTATTTATGTGATCAAAAGTATAGCAAGTTTAAACATCAACTGAACTACACTCCAAATATTTATGAAAATTAAGATAATAGAAAAGTTTTCTCAGCCGTCGAGGGAATAGCTAGAAGACAATTGCGATAAACTCATTGAATCTTTGCTTTACAAGACTTCCGACCCAACGGAGAATCTGTTGCTAAAAAATACTCTGCCCTAGCCTCCCTCTGGGCCATTCTTAGTGAAGACTGTGAGTGAGATTGAAGCTTCATGATGCTTATCGTTATAGCATAAACAATTTTCTTAGAAACTCTCTCTCATCACATAACAATTTAAAAATTTCCCTTTTTTTCTTTTCCGTTTGAAAGTGACGGGAATTTGCATAAAAGACTCATGAAAAGAACTTCTTGCATCGCATCCGTCGTAAAAGTAAAGCACTTTTGTTGTTTCCCTGGTGAATTTCCGCAAGGATAAAGTTTCGAGAAAAAGAAATATTCTGCTCAATTGTCGTCGAATCAAAGTTACAATTTGCTTCCAAACTATTGAGTCGGGAACAATAATCTCGAATAAAATGATTGAGAGCCTTAACATACGTAACACACAAGCATAGCGACGTTTATACTACTTGTAATGGCCTAATTTTACGAAACATTTGTGTGACGATAATTCTTATTTCACTCTCTCTCTCTCTCTCTCTGGTCCTCAATAAAGTCGTCGGTCCATTTGTCATCAGATTGGCGAGAAAAATGTTTAACGACGTGATAAAGTTCATGTTCTTTTCCTGAGAAAAATTTCCTCTTCATTCACCCTAAAACTCCTTTGCCTCTCTTAGGGAATAAAACGATTCGAGGTGAACATAAGCCGATGAGGAAAGAGCTTCGTCTTTGAAACTGAAGAAGAGAATTCTCGCAAACACGTTCTAAAGAAATTTTTCAAAAGCTTACCAAGCTCTTCGTGTGAATTTAATGAATTGAAGACGAACCCTCGTGTTACTTTCACGCGAAGACGTCGATTTAGGGTGGATTAGAGTTTCAATTTTCTAATTGATCCTTCAAGGGAGCTCCCGCTGCGTAGATTGCAAACATCTCAAGCGATAGACTTTGACGCCTTTCCTAATCCGGTCATTCATTCGTTTGAGAAGAGGATTGAGTTCGTCTAATTCATCTAAAGAAAACAATTTAATTCAAGTGGTAAAATCAGCGAGCTAAGGAAAAGATATTTGAACATCTCACAACAACAATCTTAAGTTAATTAAGAGAACGAGAGTCAACGAGATAAATATAACAACAACTGTCACTTGATTTTTGATATCCAGTTTTGAGAGGCATTGTTTAATTATTCAATTTAAATCTGCAGCAATCAGATAATGAATTACATAAACTGGCAACTGAATCATTGACAAACATCAAGTTCAGTTCATCATAAAGTTAACAAAACTCCGAGTCTTATGATTTATGACAATGAAAGGAACAAGAGTGCACACAGTTTTTGAGAGTAAACATTTGTTTTCGAAAGATTTACAAACTGATCCCTCCACTCGGCTTCATCCACGCTCGAGATGTGTTTCCGCAGAGAGAAACGATTCGATGATGGGGAAAACAGCAGAGAAAAAGGTCAAAATCATTCTCAGTTGAACAACTTTTAGAGGGTAATCTTATTAGGGCTTTGATTTTATTCAAGAGCACCACCGTATCCCGTAAAAGGAATTTCTTCGCAAAGAACTTTCTTCTTATGGTGATGAAATTGTTTTCCGAAGCATGAATCGAACATTTTTCCTCTTTCACATCTCAAAAAGATTCCTTCCAACTTACTGAAACGATTTATCGCGCAAGCTTTACTGAAAAATATTTGCTTCAGCTGGAAAATTGTGATTCGATCAAGAGACTTCAAGTAGAATTATGATCACGCTCCAATTGCAAGGAATCACAAGTTTTCTCTGGTAAACGATATGAACCAGAGGTGGAGGCTTCCTCGAGAGGCCAATGCAAGTTCAAGACGGAAAAATTCTGTGAACTGGAACAAATGTTTAACCAACTGACCTCGTTGTTTTCAAAGGCTTAAACAATGTTTCATTGAATAAAAACCCGACAATAAAGAAGAAGCTTGAAGAATAAAAATTCAAATCTCGATTTCGCTATTGCAAAGATATGAAGCACATCCTTTGTTTAAATCCCAAATTCGTTTGTTTGGGCAGTTTTACTTCTCGTTTGATTCAATTCACGTCTTAAAGAATTGCGTGGAAGAAGTTTTGACTTATATAAGCAACTGGTCGGATCTTTTTGCTTCTCCAAGAGTCAAACGAAAAGGAAAATTTAAATAAGAAAAGCTTCTTCATTAATTCACTTTCTAAACTTTTGCCAGCCTCCGGGTGAAAGCTTTTTTTGGGGAAACAATCTCCAAGGGTGTCAAAAGGTAGAGAATTTCAGTCATGACGCAACAGCGAAAGAATCGCGAGAACTCGAGTTTACAGAAATGTCTCAAGCATTCCAAAAATAAATGCCGAGCTTAACATTTTTTTTTTCAGTGAAAATGATTCGACAAAAAAAGTTGCTTTTATTCAATTGAAATCTATTTTAGTTCGAAAACATTCTGCGACTCTCGGTCACTCTGCGGATTACGGAATGTAGTGACAGGGCTTTTGTAGATTGGACTCTCAAACTTGTATTCTGTCTGCGCTTGTCTCTCCTCTTCAAACTTGGCGAATTCACGTTTATCTCCCAAATACATGTTAACCTTGATCACCATCAAAATGATGAGTCCTAACAAGAACGTTGCAATGATGATTCCTATAATTGAATAAGCAGCCACATTTACAGGCGGACACGTGGCATCAGCAATAAGAATATTCGTTTCATGATTCTCCTGTTTGAGCTCATAGGAAAATTTATATTCACAAATCGTATCATCGTCGTATCGAATCCTCGCTATACACTTTGGAAGCACCAAATCTGTTTCAAGAAGAGTTTGAATTGGTTACATATAACAGAAGGCAAGAATCTTCTTCTCACCCGTGATATCGTCATAGAACTCAGCCTTGTACAACTCTCCACTCTTCGAAGAGCACTTCTCTTTGTAGTCTGAACATTCCCTTTCGAGCTTACGGTTTATAACACATTGAACACAAGGCTCATAAAATGTGCAAAGTGAATTTAAACTTTCATTGCCTGGTGAGCTTTCGCAGAAATTTCCGAAGTGCAAAGGTTCGCACTTGCATTCATTGCATTCACACAAACCGTATCCTGAACAAACTTCATTGCTGTCTTGCCCTGGCGCGATGCAATTCGTTGCCAAATTAGAACACTCGCAGGTTTTTCCGCTGAAGTCAGGAGCACACTCACACTCACCGCAATTACAAAAGCCATTACCTCCACATTCCAGGCCATTGTAACTGAAAACGTGAAAAGTTGAAATTGAAAATGTTTTAAACATTCTCTAAAGTGATGATTTACCTTGGACATAAATCGCACTCGCAGTACTGTCCGTCATAGTTGAGATTGCAAAGGCACTGACCACAGAAGCATTCTCCACGATCCGAGCATATAGAGTTAGCCCTAAGTTGGAAGTTTGTCTCGTTGCCAACCGTAATCGGTTCACGACACTGGTTGTCAAGCTCTTTGCTTGACGAATACTCTTGTAGATTGCACTGGCATCTGTTACAAAGTTTTTAATTAAAAAGAAATATTTTTTATCTTTTAACCAAACGCTTCAACTCACTGCTTTCCCACGAAGCCTTTGTTGCATACACATGACCCGCATTGAAGCTCTCCTTCTCGACTACATAAAGCTGATGCAGGTTCAGTTGGTTGAGCAAAGCAACTTGTGCAAGGATAATCGATTTCTACTTCAATCTCCAATGCTTCTGAGTCTATGCTCGCCTCTTCGACTTTAATTTTAAAACTCTTCGTTCCATCCTCGGGATACTTCAAGAGAGTGACGCCGATGTCGAAGTTATATTCTTTTCCTATTTCTATATTGTCACATTTGCTTGTGTCTTGTGGCGTGTCATATTTGTCTCCACAAGTTGTCTTGTAATCGATTCGAATGAAACTTGGAGCATTATCTTGAAACTGAGCTCTCTTCACGACTGCTTTGTAACCTTCTTCGACAAGTTGAAGAATATTTGAAGAGTCAATTGCAAGTGTCCCGACATTCGTTACTTCCTCCATGAGCTCGTGGAGCTGATCGTAATGGAAGATAACATCGGAGGTCACAGCGAAAATCACATTAATTTTAGTTCTCAGAAGTTCACGATAAATTTCCTCTAAGGATGGATAATCGTACTCAAGCGAAGCCAAATAGTCTCCATCTTCGCTAAGATGACACGCCTTATCGTTCTTCTTAACCAGCCCAGCCATTAATCCATCCCCCGCAAAGTGCATTGGTCCGTCTGTAGCAAACACGACCATCTTCCGTGTCTTATCGTTCCATCCGATTTTATCTCGACAAACGAGGATCTGCATTAAAGCGTCGAGACCACCTGAGAGGAAAGAAAAATCGTTGACTCAGTGACTCGACATCAATCGTTAAGCTCTCACCTTCCAGATTGTCTAAGTTGGCTGTGATCTCACTACCATTAACTTTCTCGACAAATTGTTGAATGTTCTCCGTCAAGGCCAATTTATGTTTGAAGCCTAATAAAAGACGAAGAAGTCGCAATCGTTTTTAGAGGAAAGAAAAGGACTTACCATACGTCGGTAAACACACGTCATGAACCAGATTACAAGGATTTTCTTCTGATCCCGGGTTGATGAACGGCATGATTGGTTTATCAGCAAATGATCCGAAGCCAAGGCGAAAATTTTCGGTTAAGTTTGAAAGGGCCTGCGTTAAACTTCCACCCATTCTAACGAGGGTCAACTTATCGTCTTTCATTGAGTAGGTTAAGTCCATCAAGTAATATAGATCAAGCGGATAATTCGCTGCCGGTTTGTAATTCAACTGAATAGTTTGTTGACGATTCTTCCGCAGCTTCATCTTCACATTTTGCGGCTTTATTTGTATGGAATCAGAATCCTTATTAAAGTCTCGCAACTCATCGTCCTTTGTGACGTCGATTGGATCATATTTGTTCGTCTGAATGAACTGTTCACGGCAGTTGGCCTCTTTCAAATCGCTAGCGCTCATACATCGGCTTCGTCTCATGTCGAATTGCTGAATCAGAGCGAGAAAATGGAGAGAAGAAGAACGAACGAAACATGAAAGTAAATATTGGAAAATTCGCAATAAAGCTTGCATGAAAATGCGAAAATTTATTATAATGTTGAATGAATCGAATCATCGATTTCGTTGGGCGAACTGCAAAATTGCTGCTGACTGAGCTTAGAGTTCAACTTCCGAGTCTTGGCACGTTAAAATCGATTCCGCTTGTTCATCAGCTTCGATCATGATTATAAAGATTTCATTATCCAGCAGAAATTCTTTCAGCACTACCTTTGAAAACGAATTCCGGCGTCTCACGCGTTCACTTTATTATTTGTAAACATTTCGTCTTATCAGCGTTTCAGTGTTTGTGTTGATGTGTCTTATCGCAGTCCGTTCGTCGATGATACATGAGGGCGCTTAGTGAAAAAAAATTCACTTGCGAACCATGCGACGACAAATTTTTTGCGAGGAAATATTGGATTCTTACCCGATCTGAACACCATGAGCAGGTGCTGTGTTGATCCAAGCATTTGTCGCACGTTTCCTGATTGACGCAATCTGTGATATTAAAAGAACGAAATAAAACTCTTGCTCAAGAATCCATGACACGCTTATGACTCACACCGACTGTTTGCTTTAATTAATACTGCGTTGACTAGAATCACAAACAAAATAAGCTTTATCTTCATTTTTACATCGACTCATCAGCTTTCAGACAATGTCAATAAGATTTTTATCGCTTTGTCGTTAAATTAATTTCCACGAGGTCTCGTCGTCTTCTCCTTCCACTCTCAACAACATTTAAACGCGAACTAAACGCGACTGTCTTCGTTCCTGATATCAGTAAGTGAAACACTAATTTTAATGTAATCACCGTGATCGCACACACACATTGCGCTGCGTGATAAGAAATTGATAACGAAAGAAAAGTTTAATGCCCGCCGATTTAAGGAAATGAAAAGTGATGCGTTAACTTATCAAAAAAAATAATATTTCATGTAAATAATCAATCAAAATCATGTGGGAACTAATGCGTTAGGCGGCTGCGAGTGACAGTGAAGCTTCCTCATATGCTTTTTAATAAATTAGAAAATATTATGAAGGTTTTGATGTTGTGGGAGCGCTTTAAATATGTTTCATGGATACATCGTTCGAGAGGAAATGATCAGGAAATGTAAGCTTTGATTGATATTGCGATGAGTTTAATCGAATTTCCGGGCGATTCTTTTGACATAGGAGAGAACGGCCGTTAAATGTTAATGAATCGATTATTGTGAACATTGAAAAGAAACTTTAGTCGTTGTGAATCACAACTTGTGATGCTTTCCATTGGAAAATTGTAAATCAAAATAGGAAAACCCAAATCATTCCTGACAGTAGTGGAACTTTCCATTGGAAAATTGTTTTCCTTGCTCGTAAATTTCTTCAACTTGTTATTTAGTATTTCAACGAACGGCAGAGAAGAATTGTGCTTGCTCCACCGATAAAAACATTTCTAAAACGAAAACAAAACTAAACAAGGAAAAAAGTCGTACGAGTTTGATTTATCGCAGTTGCAGCACGAAATTATTTCTGACTTGTCGCGAGACAGACGTCATAAATACCGCTGTCGCACTTTACTTCCGCTCACAATTCCTTTGAGTCATGTGCACTTGCAATTCATAAGCGAGAGCTTTGCGACATGCTCATGAATATATTCGCTTTTGTAATTATCATATTTGAAAGTTAAAAAGCTTTCCAAACGATGAGATTTTCCTCGACGTTGCATCTCAAGATTGCGAAAGAAATGCAAACCGATTAAGGAGGTCGATGAATTTTTCATAACTCGAGTGCATCGTTGAGGGAAAACTTTTGCTGTTCAGACATTTATCGAACAGTTTCCATGTTTTTAAAAGAAAACTTTTATGACGAAGCTGCTTGACTTCTCCTTGACTTTTCGTTTTAATGGTTTTCGCAGATGTTTTGAAGATGAAGAAACTTTGCACCAAACATTAAAAGTAAAATCCATTCCAGCCCATTATGAGGAGCATAGTAATAAAATTCCAAGCCTCGGCAACGCTATTATAGCACTTAATGTTGCCACAGACTTAACTAAGACTTTAAATATTTGATCATGACGAAGCACGGACTGTGAGAGTCTCCTCTCGAAAGACAAACTAAACAAGGATTCGAATGGAGAACAATTCTGCTAGAAATACAATAATTATTTGACCTTTTTTCCATGCTTGACCGCAGTTCGTATCTCAACATTCAATTTATTTTAAAAAATAATAGATCCACCCACATTTGATGAGCTTCCTTTTATCAATGTCCTTTTAACGTTTGAACAAACAAAGTTAGCGGAGTTTAATGTCGTGATGACTCGCCGCCCGCTACTCGACGACACTTGATGATTTATAATTCCTTTGGAATGTGGCTCGCATTAAATCGATCAAACCAGTGATGGAGGTGACTTTAGCATGAAACTTTGTGTTTACTCTTCGCTTATTCGACTCAACGAGAATCCGATTAAATAAATGAAAATAGCAATAAATTAAAAATTTAAAAACAAAGTTTAAATTTCCAATCCCGAAAACTTCACGAGTGAGTCTGTAAACATTTTTTTTTCCTGTTTGAAAAATGAATTTCATTTCGACGGAATCGAGTTGAGTGTACATTCGAGCAACAGAAATAATATTTTTCGAGAGTGCGGTGCGAGAAGCTGAAAAAAAAGCATCAAACGAAACAGAGAGAATTCCAAAACAAAAGGGGTTGCTGATGCTGCGGTAATCCACTGGGGAAATTTATTTATTTTTTTCGTCGGCGCTGGAATTAAATACAGAAACATACTGACATTGGCCGGATTATACTCCTCTCAAGCTCTTCCTCTTAGTCTGTCCAGAATGACTCGAGGTTGACGGGTAAACTAACTAATGTTATCATGAGGCCCAAAAACTTTTATAACTTTCATTGAATAAATATTGATCTCTCCTTTGGTTCTAAAATCTACTAAGTTTCGCTTCAATAAATGTGTAAGATCGTGGTACTCCCTCGGACAAAGGCCGACTGTGTTTAACATGATTACTTGTTTTCTCTTTCTTTGACCATTGAACTTTTAGGAAAATCATCCGCTTACTCTTAGTCGAGAAAAAAACAACTTAATTGAGTCGTCCCTTAAGTAAAAGTTGCGCCCATCGAACAAAAGCCGCCTCTCGGCTCATTGCTTCAAATAATTCATTTCATTCTAGTTTGTCCGAAGGAAAACAAAAAGCAATTCCACGGAAAAAAAACCAAAAGCTCATTGCGCTAGAAAGAAACAAATCCTCAACGTGACTCGCATTTCATTTCGACCTGGCTAAGGCTTTTGTTTCTCTCCTCCCTTACTTTACTCTCTAATTGGCAACAGAAACTTGTCGGTTTCATGAGGCTTTTGATGTTCGAATCGAAGTTTCCCAAAAAATGAAAAGAGGAAACCATCAAATGCTCACTCCGTGGAAAAAGAATTCAATAGGCGCTTTCAATTCTTTTAGAACTTTCCCGATGTTAAACGCTAACAAAAGGATAAAAAGAAAGATCAAACTTCCAATTAAAATAAAATTGGTTCAATAATTTTTCTTTGAAGCTTTGCAATAACCTTCTAACAATGTTTTTATCAAAATATTCCTAATTGACACGTAACATGTAACCATCGACGAAGTCATTCCAAAAGGATCGAGCAGAAATGTTTCATCAAACTCAACACAGAAACTTTTTGTGATTGTTGATTTTTCCTCAATTCATGTTCATCAATTGTGCAAGTTTAACGAGAGAGTTCTATGTATCGTCTAAATTGGTTTCCGACAGAACTGAAACGTTTCTCCGCTCCATATGGGAGGCGACACGGAAGACTTCATTTGATTAAAAATTCATCATTTATTTTCTCAGAGATAATTCAATAACTTTTCAATTTCTTCGATTGTCGCTTTCGATTTGATTGGACGTTTTAAGGATGAGAGAGGGCAACAAGTCTGAATTTGTTTGCTTGCGGGTTCACTGTATCGTCTTCATCAAGCACAACGAATAAACAAGATGAAACAGAACGAACAGTTTGATTCTTTATCGAATTGCTTTATTATGTTTGAGGCTGTAATCACATTTTGCCTTCTTGCTGATTCTTCATGTCGAAGGATGAGATGAGAAGAAGAAGAAAAGAAAACTTTGCTGGCGTTAAAGGACATTTCGGTAATCTTGTCGAAACTCGTAAAAATATTACTCGAGATGAGAATCTTTATTACGTTGTCATCAAATTCTCTGACGCGGCATGAAACAAAAGGAGGGCAAAAGGCAGAAAAATATTAATAAAAAAAGTTTGTCATTTGTTTCGTCCCTGAAATGTCTCTTTACTTATCTTGATGAGGAGGCGAGGGCCGATTTTAGCCGTGTGCTAATCAACATCATTCACAATGATCTGGACTTTCGAGTGGGAAAATGATTCTTGCTTTCATCTCGTGGGTTTAACATTGAAACTTTTACTTTAGGGCTTTCAGTTTGAGGCAGACGACGACAGAGAGAGAGAGAGAGAAGAGTAAAAATTATTTTCCGACTTGGAGGTTTGGGTTTACATCATTAAGTCGAAAAAAGCTTTTCCGTCTTTTGTTTCATATCCGCTCATTTGATTCAGGATCATGTTACAACATAGTCAACGAAATTTTAGAGAATTCGACTCAGAAAGTGTACTCAAGTCGTTGCATGTCATTAAAAAAATAATTCTGTAATTGCGCGAAAGTATCGTGTGCCATTCATCAAACGACGACGACGACGACGATAATTACTGTTAGTAGTTGAGATAATTTATCCCGGGCATGCAAGTTTCGCGTTAAGCCTTTGCATAAGAAATTTCCATTTTAATTAAAATTCGATCGTGGAAATTATTTTCGCGCTCCTTTGTGTTTCGTCGCGTTTTCAACATCAAAATTTAATATTTGCAATCCTGTTGACTCCCTGCGATAAATTGAAGCAACTTCATCAGAACTTGAGTCAAGCAATGTATGCTCGTCAACGACATGATCAAATATTCCCACGAAACTTTAAATTGCTTGCACATATTGCAGTCAGAACTTATCTCATTTTGCTGCTCAGTATAATAATCAGAGCAACTCGCATAAAACTCGTATTCAAATCCAATTTGAAATCAGAAAGTTGAGTAGAAATCATAATTAAAATTATCATTAAAACTGCTCCGTTTCCCTCAGAAGCAAACTTTACGTTTTCAACGAGGATAATTATGTTTGCCGGTGGAACTTTCTCGTCGCTGTTGAGCTTTGATACTCCGCAACTCTGATTTACCATCTAAAAGCTTGCTCGTGCGTGTGGGAGTGGAGAGCAAGCTGTAACTTCACAAACATGTCGAGCTTTTTAAATTATAAAAGCAGCAATTTAATCAACACAGTTTACAATTTTACAAATTAATTAACTTTTATTGACCGATTAAAGTTTCCTCTCATCATGACACAAATTAAGGAAAAATTCTGTTTTTACTTTTTACATTAAAGTTCAAGCATCTCTTCGCTTTCCTAATGCGAAACATTCATTAAATTTTAATTTTTCCAGTGTGGCTTTAGATGAAACAAAAAAGCCAAGAGACGGAACAACATTGAATTATAAAATTTATTTTCTAAAAGTTGATAAAATGAAAAATGATATTTCGTGTTTCAATTAATTTTCGTCCGTAATCAAAGCGAAGTTGGAACAAGGAGGGAAGCAAGTTTCACACACAACTCTCGGGGACTTTGCCATTCATTAACAGTCCATTGAAGTTTATCTCGACATCGGTGAGAAAGTCGTTGGCTTGGGTTTTGTGTCGATCTCGATTCATGAAGGAAGGATCTGAATTCTCAAGCTCAATGAGCTCTTCTTGATGAATGTTCGTGAGACGAGGGTAATGAGGAATGAGATCAGGATCTTGCTCGTCATCTATAGTCTCAATTTTCCCTCTCGTCTTTATACTCGTACCTTTAAACTTTGGACTTGAAAAGGCATCCGCCTGCGATGGATTAGAAAGAAGAGAAGAAACTTATTGAATCTGAAATTGTAACATGATATTTTCTTTGCTTCTACTTACAGCAAACGTATCTTGCTTCAGTAGCGAGCACCTCGATTCCATGCTGTACTTATCTTCTTTTACAATTTCCTTCTTGATTTTTCTCGATTTCCAATATAAACGCGCTATGATTGTCAGTCCCAGTAAGAGAAACGTGAAAAATAACCCTACAAGTACCGGAGACGGTTGTGAAGCTCGTTTCATAAGATCGCTCGTTTGCTTTTTGTAATTTCCAAGCTGATACTCGGTAATGAAAGTGCCTTGACTGCGACCTTTTTGGTTTATCGCGAAGACGAATATTCGTAAAATGTCGTTCTCGGTCGAGTTTCCAAACTTTCCATAGACTTTCGTATTCGGATCAAGTCGGAACATCGGCTCCTGTGGGTTTGTTTGGTTGAATCTGTGGAGAAACTTTTATCATTAGATTGCAAATTTCAGGGAGATTTTGGGAAAGCTTACAATTGAACTTTGTTCTTCACTGACAATATTTCAAGAACAAAAGTTTGTGGTAGTCCTCCGTCATAGTTAGGACTACAGTTGACTATGAGTGATGAATCCGAATCGTTGCTCCATGAACAGTTGGTTACAGGAGCTGGTGAAGCAGCAAGAATCAGTTGGAAAATACAATGTTGCGACTGAACTCCAATTTCATTCTCCGCCCAACATGAGATACTTCCATAATCCTGTGAAATTGATTTTTTTAAAGAAAGGTTAGCTAATCACTCGAGACTTTCAATCAAGCTAAAAGAGTTTAAGTTACATGATCCGTTGCTGTCGAGAAGCTGAGAATACTTCTTGTTCCATTGTTGTTGAATTTTCGTTGATCAATTTCCACCGATTCCTCTGAGTTCTCAAATTTCCAGTAGAAGCGTTTCGGTAATGGATATGACTTAATCTCGCAAGTCAACTGAATGTCTTCACCTTTTGTTGCTCCCACAACCATCATCTTATCCGTGGCGCAGAAAGGGACAAATTTAACTTTCAATAAAAAGTCATTGCTGACAGTTTCGCCCTCGGAGTTTAGAGCGCTACACGAATATTTCCCTCCTGAGGATCTCGTCACTTTCTGTAGAACCAAACTTTGATTTGATTTGACAATCTTTGTGCTGCTGTTCGTTTTGAGTGGTCGTCCCTGATGATTGAGAAATGATAAACCATAAAAATAAATCTCTTCTTTTCTTATTCGTCGACAAACGCTTACATTATGCAGCCAAGTAAGTCTTCGGAACTTTGGGTTCGCATCAATTTTACATTCAAAATAAACATCGGCACCCTCTTTAATATCTCCACCGAAAAGTTTTGATCCTAGCTGTAGGCTGATGACAGGTGGATCTATGGAAATGCAAAAAGCTTGTCACTTTGGTGGCTTCGATGTATTGACGGCAAAGGGAGATCAATAGAAAATTGACTCTGTCAAAGGCAAATTGATTCAACCTCAAATATTTATTAGAACTCAAAGTTCAATTCAACCAAGACAGTGTCAATTGACATGCTCATCAAAATGTGACAGTCAACATCAATCGTCAACATTTGAACTCACAGAAAACGCTCATATTCCAATTGTCCTCGATGAACATGCCCGCAACACTTGGATTCTCCGAATGACAAGTCAGAATTTTCCCGTTGTCCTCAATTGAAGGCACGAAATTCAATATCGATGTGGTTTGATTGTTTTTGCTGTAATCACGTATGCGCTTGAGTGATTTCTTGCCTTTCAGCCACGTTATTATCGCATCGGGTCGAGAGCCCGAAGTTTCACAATGAATTTCATACTTTCGATCGGCAACAAGTGTTAGCGAACTGTTGAGTATGCTAACGTGCATCGGTTTTACTAGAGTTCCGTTGTAAAAGTTTCCGTACAAGACAGCAAAGATGGATGGAGTTTTGTTCGAGGGCGGTGACGATGGGCAAGAGAGAGAGTGAGAGAGAGCAGGAAAAACGGTAGAATGATGATGTTAATGTCGTCAGGTGGGCAGGTTTACACGCAAAGCAACGAGAAAAGAAAAAAATTGTTTGTTACTTGACGTTCTTGCCTTCACGAGAAACAGAGGTAGCGGGAGTAGGCGATAAACGAAGAGAACAAGAAGACGAATAAACACTCACGGTACATATCTAAAACTAAGCGGCGCTCTCGAGGGGCAACAGCTTTCGTGTTCGCCGCACGACAAGTAAACACTGAATACAAATCGTTTCGCTGCAGTGATGGCCACAGTAGACGGTTCTCGATGATATTGCCCGAGTTGTGCTCGTATTCATCGTCCACTAGTTTACCGTTCAAGAACCAAGCTACATCTGGTTGCGGTCGCCCTGTAACATACAAATTTAGTTGTCTTTGTTAAAGTTTTGACGAGGATGTGACAAGAAGAGACATTTGAGATCAATGGGGAATAGCCGTGACTTGTCAAAATGAGAAAATTGACGTGAATTTATTCGACACCTTCTTAGAAAGAAAAATCGAAACTTTCTTCAAAGTGGTTGTCTTGGCAAAGAATGAGACATCAATTTATAACAGTGAGCTCTTTGAACTGCTCTTAAATTTTAATCAAACAACAGACAACCGGAACTTGTTGTGAGAATCATTAAAGCGAGATCTTAATCAGGATTTTGTTCTCGCGCTTCAACGCGTCTCTAAAGCGGGGAAGATTTCATTAGCCGTTCCACTAAACGTAAATCTTTTGTCTGCTCCCTTTGCCTTGACAACAAATATTTCCGTCTGGACAGGCGGGAAGTTGGGTTACGTTAGGCGATCACGATGAATAATTTATCGCATGATAGACTTTCTCCTTTTCTACTCGAAGAAACGATGACGAAGGTGGACGAAACTTGAAACGTAGCATGAAAATTCAAATGAACTCATTCAACTTGGTTTGTGTTGTTGAAATTATTCAGAGGAAGCAGCCTCTTGCTCTGACGCACTAGAGCGGTAAGAACATACTCGTGATGTTGAAACTTAAAAGCTTTTGATGCTTTGTACATAATAAAAATTATACATTATGGAGCAAAGCTCTTGTTTTGTTTGCTTTTGATGAGGTGGAAAGGGCTCTTGTCTTGTTTCGCTTTATTTATAATCCCCAATGGTTTTAAAAAGTGAGCGTATCAAGTATCCGGTGAAGTTATTTTGGTTGAAGGAAGAATAAAAGAAAATTTGTACTTGCCTCCAACAACTCGACAGAGGATATGAACATCATCTCCCTCCTCCATCGGTCCGATCGTTGTTCTATTTATGTAGCGTCCCCAGCGATCCAGAATAATCGGATTCTCAGGCAGAACTAGAGCGAATGAAAAGAAAACAGCAAGGGTCGGAAGTATTAGCGTCGACGTAAATGTAATAATGATCCGGTCTATTGTTTCACCAGCGTCATGGCCAATTGAGTCTTCTTAAAATATTAAAGCTCTTGTGGAAGTTCAAAAGCTTTTGATAACACTGAGAGTGGGAAACATACTCGCTTCATTAATTTTAATGTTCATTGAGTTCTCATTGTTTCTGCTTCTTTGTCATCAAACACTTTAGCAAGGCAGAGACTCATGAAAAATGTTTTTCCCGGAAAGGAAAGACTTTTGGCAATAAAATGATACTAAAGCTCTTCAGCTTTATCACACGGGAGTTCATTACTTCACTTACTTATCACTGTTAAATTGAAACGTAAACTAATCGTTTGACTCGTTTGAAAGTCTACTCTGCATCGATAAACGCCTGTTAAGTAAAAGAGATCGTTATATCCTCAGTAACGACCGGGAAACTAATGGTTTACTTGCCTTGATCATGTCGCTTAATGTCCTATAAGATAAAGATAGAGAGAGGAATTGAAATTGCCGACTCAGCTTCACATAAAAGACTAATTAACTTACATCTATCTCGAGAAATGCTGGATCAGATTGTGTAATAAATTTGGCACGAGTTCCGAAAACGCTCTCATCCGACCAGGTCGTTGCTTCTACAATCGACTTACCACGAACATCAAAACTAATTTGGATAACGAAAACGACTCAGTTAAAGTAATGCTGACATGATTATGGAAATTTCAATGCTCATTTACCGATAGATGGGAACGCCAACGTCATCCTTGAACCACAAAACCTGTTTGTTTTATAAAATTAAGTAACGTGAAAATATATTGATTTCAGCTCCTCCTAAGCTTACCATGTTGATTTTGTCGGAATTCAGTGTGGTCAGTGGACAGTATAAATGAGCTTGTTGGCCTTCTATAGCTTCAATGTTTGTTATGGGAGCTGTGAGATCAAAAAGAAACGAAGCAAACATTAGGTCTCTCGACACTGCCATCTGCCACTTTGTTTCGATGTAAACAAGAATGAGTGCATAGACAAACAATGAACTCCCCACTTCGCCTAACGACAGTGGGAAGATTGAGTCGGCTTTGCAAATTATTCATTCAAAATTCCCCAGTTCCTAATCACGAGAGCCACACACACATAATAGAAAATTGTTTTAAATTACTCATAAAATCCAATTGGATGAGTGAAACACCAAGCATCAGCAAACAGAGAGAACGACAACACAGAAGTTACTCGGATGGCGCAATCTGCATGGATGGAAAAATTCTATGGCGTGGATTGTGATGCGGAAACAATAAATTAAATCACATGGCATTTAGACCTTAATTGAATGAATCGGCAGGGCTTTTAAAAGGGAAAATATGACAATCTGATTCCATTTGCATTTGCATTATAAATCGTTTGATGAACGAGAACCTCAATGAATGCATAATGAAGTGCATTTAGCTTTTTTATTCTTCATCCTCCTTTGCTAAACTAGCGAAGCTTTATATTCTGCATTTGAGTTTTTCAATGACTTTTAAAAGTGCTGCAACATGTTATGCAAATTCTGTAAATCTGTTCGAGTATTAAGCTCATGAATAATGAAGGCGAAATCATTCTGTTGGGAAAAGTGTCTGGAGATGTCAGAGAATGAGAAGCAAAAATAAAAATGTTCTAGCTCGGAGCTTCACTTTAGTTTCAATTTTTCTGAGAATTCTAACTTTTAATCGGGGCTCACTCAAGCCACCATCGAAAATAAACATTTTGAGGCTTCTAGGACTAAATGGGAGATTACATTCAAGATTCATAAATATCTCAACCAACCCGTCATCATCTCGTTGGCCTCGCGAAGTTTTTTGACAGACTCGACCGTCGTTTCAACAATTTTACAAGATTCCATCATACTCACTCAGTTTCTCTTTATCGCTCTTCGTGTATCCTTGGGCCAGACTCAAAAATAACACAAGCTTCAGAAGCATAAACGTTGCGAGCTTCACGATATCATAAATTCTCCAAATCATTTTTTCCTCGTCGCGTTCCCCCAGAATATGAATGGGGAAGGCAGAAAATAATAAAAGGGTAATTTCTCCGTTTAGCCTACATCATCATTTTAAATAATGTTTCTGCGAAAAGTTTTTATTTCTCATTTTTCTTCACTTCGTTCACTTTGACTTTTTCCTTCACTGATATTATTTCTCATTTCAGAAATCGTTTCATCGTCAAAAGCATCGCGGCACACTTCATGTTCCTGACGCTCTCAAATGTTATGATTTTCCTTTAACCTGATCTGTAAGAGAACGAGTCATAAAGTTGAAGATGCTTGAAAGTTTGAAGTAAGACGAAACCAGCAACCAAACTTTATTTTGGGATTAATTTACTTTCGGTTGAGCTTTAATTTGTTGGAAGCTGTTTTCATTGGGAAAGCCACAACAAACTTTTGTTAAGCACTTTCACCGGAAACTTTTCAATCGAGGGATTCTCATGTGAAACTTAATGAGTTGCCTTTCCCTCTTATGCGTGAAAGAGATTCACCGTCTCAACCTTAAACTCTTTGCGTTGTCACACATTTCCAATTTCCTCTTTCTTGGCAACGGAAATCCATAAATCTTATCAAAGAAAAGCCTTGAACGCTGTCACATTTTAACTCGAATTCTTTCTGCCTCCCTCTCTCCTTCTGTGTTTCCCTCAATGCCAACAAGAACCGTCAATAAATTTTCCCCGATCACATTTCTTCATCAATTGACGTCCGCTATGCTTAACATTGGTGAGTTAAAGGGCTTGCGACAATAAATTTATTCACTGTTTACGACAAGCTCTCGCTCTCTTTCCGTTTAAGCCTTTAAGGGCAGTAAACTGAATCTGAACAAAGTGAACAGCCCTCAGCCATTAAACAACCGTAAAAGTTATCGTAATTTACGAATGTTACCAAGGTCGCATGTCAGATATGAAAAGTTTCTCGTTGTTCATGTCATAAAACTTAAAATTTATTATCACTCACAATTCACAAAAGCACAACACACTTCTCGTCAATAAAAAAAGAATTTAACTCCCGAGAAGTTATAATAATTTTGGTCGTAAAGTTTTAATCTTTCCTCTCGAATCATTCTCACTTCTCGGCGATTTCCTAAAAGAGTTCAAACAGTTTATTTTTTATTATCGAATAATGATAATTTTGAACTCATAAAACAATCCAATTATCCCGATAATTGGACAAATCAATATGGAAATTGGAAGGAGGAGTATGATTCGTTTCGTATTATTTCGAGTTGTGAAACCGATTTTGTGGTTTTAGCTTATAAGCTTGTTCTTCAGAAAAAAAATAAAAAGCTTTCCTTTTCACCTCCTGGCAGCAATGCAGAGTAAATGAAGTAAAAGCTAGTCGAAGTAACTTGGTAATTGCGCTAATCGCATTATAAGATTCAATTTAATTTCGTCGAGGCTTTTCAAGTTAATTATTTTACTGTTGCGATTGTTCGCCGAGTTGAAACAACAGCAACAAAGCAAGACTGTCAATGGCTAAAAGCAAAGAATGTGAGAGTTTACGTGGAGAGAAGAAAATTAATTATGAAATATCGTCGCGAGCCATTAAGCTGAAGTGAAAAGTCGTTAGGGAAGAAGAATTAAGAAAGTAGGCTAATGCCAGGATTACTTTAATGGCACTTCGGTCAACGCTTCGTCATTCGGCACTTTTCATTAAATGAAATTAGAGCGTTCCCTGCTGACTTTTGATCCTTATGCATTAAGAAAGAATTCGATTACAAGAACATGATCTAAAGGCAAGATTATTAATGTTGCAGAGGATTCCTTTTCAAGCTGAAGTTTAAAACGAATTTTTCTCAACGCAATTTATTTTCATTTGTCGCAGAAACATTCCAGCAGAGCTCTCGTCGGACATAAGCAAAATTATAAATATCAATTTGAAGTCCTCGCTCTCCTCATCATGTTGTTTTGAATATTTATGAGCGATGACACGACCTCGGCGCGTTGAATGAAAACAAGAAGAAGGAGGAGAAGGAAGGTGGCAATTAACGGCGAAGGAAGAATTCTTTGTTTTGAAAAGGTTGAAGGCGAGTGAAAACGTAATTCACGAAAGCTTTGATAAAGTGCCAAGTTTTATGGATTTTATTTCACAACTCCTGCTCTCGCACTGTAATCATCGAAGGGATAACATCAGCAGGTTCGTCGCAGGTCATTTTTCATCCTAATGATGTCTTTGAAGCAGTTTGACAAATTGAAAGTTTCTGCGCAATTTATCTTCATTCAATCTTTTTTTGGTTGTTGGAGAAAACAAGTCACAAGGACACGCAGTAGTGAACATACGCGAGTTTTATTTATGCTTGCTGAGGCATCGTAAAACGATTTTTCTAACAGAGCCATAAATTTATTTCTAGTAAAAAAAACTGTCTAATGCGGCAACTAGCATAACCAGATGATGCAGCATCGCTTCATTGTTTTGTGCATAGAGCTGCACGAAGCCGTTTAATGTCGTCAATAACTTTAAAACAATAGGAGAATGCTTTTAAGTGGAGAGCTTTGCCGACCGAGCACCTCGCTTATTATTGATGAGTTCAGCTCTCGATCCACTTCCGAAGGTGTTTGAATAAGGGAGCTTCTGAGGCGACAAATCGAAACTCCCTGCTCAGTGCTTTGTGGCACATTATTCATCGCTTCCGGAGCTTCGGGAAAGGCTTTCTTGTTCCATTTTATTTTATTGCTTCAGATAAGACGACGAGGAAAGCTCACGTTTATTTCTTATTTGAAAATAGAAACGGCGATTAACAAGAATTTTGTCAAATAGAATAATTGAAAGACAACGAAACGTGTTCGCTTTCGTAGATAACAAATGATTGCTGCTGCTGTTTGCCCTCCTCAAACTTTATATTTCTTTTCCACATCCTTTCCGGAGGGCTTGATCTCAAGCTGATGTTTCCTTCGCTTTTATTATCACCATGTCATAACTTTGCCTCCTCCAGGAATGACTGAGGAAACTTTTTATTATGTTTCATCTGGAAATGAACCAGAAAAACGAAAGGAGAAATGTTCTCCGACAATTTATTGAGGTTTGCAAAGACACATTTTCATTTTTAAAAGAAGAGGAGAACGATAACGAATTGTACGATGTGAATACAAATTTGGGCTTTGGCATATTTCTCTGTTCGGGGAGGGCCCGGGGAAATAAAATGCTCAAACACTTTAAATAACTTTCTCAAAAGAAATGGAACTTGATCGAGCGGACATTCACACGTTATGCTACTTCTCGTTAGATATATTTTACGATCTTGGCAATCTCGACTTCACTACATGAAGTATCTGAGAGGTCTGAGGGTCAGATTGTAAAAATCTCCTCCTTCACTACTTTTTAATTCACTACGCGACTCCCTCGTTGGACATTTTCCTCGTTTCCCAATCCACAACAAATGACACTCAATATTTTAACATTCAGCAGGAAGTTTTTCTTCTTGACGACATTAATTGCTTGTTAATTTTCAATTCACAGAGATTCCTTTTAACAGAAAACGTGATGCTCGAGAGTTATGATGTTTTTTTCTTTTGGGTTTGTTTTTATAGCACGACCAATGTGGCAAGACAGAAGAGGCAGAAAACTTTTTAAGGAGTTTCCATGGTACACCTAACGACTCTTAATCATTCACGTCACGTTTCTTTTTCCAGAATTGCAGAGAGTTACATTTTCGCTTTTTCATCCTTCGTTTTAAAAGCGACAAGGAGGGAACTTCTACATTGGCCCCCGATGCTTCCGTTTCAATCGAAGAAAATCTTTTGTGGAACTTCGTTCTCAAGAATATCATGAACGGAAAGTTTCTCGTTGATGTCGTGAATGAATTGGGATTAATTAAAAAAGAGCTGGCAGTTCCGATGTGGAAGGAAAAAGCGAACACTTTCGCTGAGGAATTAACAAGCAAACTTTCTTTTTTTTTCTTTCTTTGACGAAGGATTTCATGAAAAACTCCTCGCTCGCTAATTAAAACTTTTAAAGTACGAACATCATCGATTCGCATCCATTTGCTTCGTGGAACAATTTAACGAAGATATTTGTTAACGAGATAACAGCTTTCAAAAATTTATTCGTAGCGAGATGAAGCTCATCTGGTTGACTAAAGAAATATTTTGCTTTTCCTTTATCACAAGAGAACGAGATGAAGGAATTCATCCTTGAAATAGAAAAAAATCGCAGATGAAAGCGTTTGAAAAGCGACGAAATGTCAGGAGTTCAAACGATCTTGTCAGTTAGGCCTGTCGAAGACGCGCTAACAATAAAACAGCAAAGCACTTCCCACCCTCGACCTCACGCTCTCTACTTTCGTGACGTTAAAGTATTTTGTGTCGAGAAAAGTTCCAAAGCAATTTGCGCGGTGGTTTTTTTTTCATGAGAACATTCCTGAGCTTCGTTTATTTCTCATTTCCTCGTCATTTCTCTTTCTCGCCTATCATTTTCGTTTTCAGTTCATTTTCGAGCGAAAAAAAAGTGAAATCAATGGAAAAACCGAGAAACGAAAAACTTTATGATTATCAAGCACACAACATAATATTTTTCCAGGCCAAATAGAAAAGCTAAACTGAGTTGAAAACGAAAAGTTTCGTCAACAATTTTTAGTAATTAATTTCTTATCCATCTGCTGATTACGTGTAATCGTTCTGTGGTAATTATAAATTATTCATTTTCCGAACTGCACAAACATAACTTGGAGTTTCCTTCCCTTGACGCTTAGAATAAATTATAAAGTCTGCTATGCAAAAGCTCTTCTTGTTCTCCCTGCGGCCAATGACTCACAAACTTGTTTTTATTCACAAGCTCGAAATTTTCATTAAAGGTAAAGCATAGTGAAACTCATAATTATGTCATGTCGTGTGTTAAACCCTTTCTGTTGAAATAAACAACGTTAATCCTACACTTGACTTATTCAACAACAGTTCCTCGCAAAGCAATATCAGCTGGCGCGCTGGCAAATAGAGCTTTCGGTAAAGCTTCTCATCAAATATTTTCCTTAATATTTTGTCATTATGTTCGCGATTGTTTGGAGAGATTAAATTATTTTTTCAGGGAAGGAAATTCATTCGGAGCGTTCTTGATTCAATTACTTTCGTTTTCATTTATAATATTTGAAGGAAATCAGAGCAATAACCACACTCATCGGCACTGACTTGTACTCAAGCGATTTATTTTCGTCTGCCGCAAAACTTTCAAACAATTTTTACTCGAGAAGGGAAAAATGTTCAAAACACAATTTTATTCTCTGCTTAATACATCCGAGTTTAGCCGTAAATATTTCCTTTGCTTTTTGTTGCTTTTGTCACTTTCCCACAAGCGAAAAAAAACATATCGCATAGGAAAGATGTCGTGTAAAAGGGCGCTCAAGCCTTAAGCGTAAGCTCTAATACAAAAATATGTGTAAAATATTTTTCTCGCGTTTACATTATGTAATTTTCACAATATTTCACCGTGCTTTCTTTTTTGCTTTTGCCGTTTGTCGTTTACACGAAATTATTTTTTTTCTACTTCGTCTCTCCTTTGGTTTTTTAGGAATCACTACACATTTTTTTTAATGTATTCTGAGTTGAGGTTGGGTCCACACTTTTGTTATTGCTCTATTGTGTGACTTCTGATGATTTCTTTTAATCCAAAAATGCTTTAAGGTTTGTCAGGTTGAGGTGGTCTCACGATTCGTTGAAATATTTAAACGTCTGTAATCAACAAACATCGAACGCGAACTGAAAACCTTGTCGTGCGAAACAAACAAATTTTGACTCAACAGACCTGAGCTTTCCCTTTGGAAAGGAAACTTTCCACATTCAGTTGTTGATTGCCTTCCAATATTAGAATGGAAATTGTGTTCAGTTAAAGCCATGTGCTTTCTCTTCCAAGATGAACTTGAACTTGAAAACAAAAAGAAAATATGTTTCCAAAAAGTTGCTTGGAAGCTGAAACTGGAAAAGATATCAGAGTTCACTGTGATTACGATTAAATTCTGTCACGAAAAGAGAAACGATGACAAATCGACGGACCGGAATTGTTTTTCCTTCTCGCTTCTTATTAAATCATCCTGTCATCAGTTGAATTGCTCTTGCTCTATATGAAAAGACGAGCGGGAAAGTATTTGAATAAATGTAAACGTCAACATCAAGTCGCACGGTGAAAAACCGCAAGAGCAGCTTTACGACTCTGTTCTGAATGTTCGTTTTGGGATTATTTATCTTTGGGATTTCACGGTTGGTGTTTATCGAAGGATTTTATTAAAAATTTCAAGCATATCGCATATGGCACATCATCATCTGAGAAATCGGGTTGTCGGCTGCTATCAAGGAGGTAAAGGTGAACGGGAAATGAAGATATTTTAGACCGCATGGAGATAGACGTAAGAGGGTTGAATATCCAAGACGACAGGATACGAAGAAAATCCACTCGCAAGGACTTTACAAAATTCTGATAAAAGCTTTCGTGGAATCAATCAACCGCGAGTACTCAATTCCGCAAGGAAAATTCCCTGAAATGTTTGTACAACAATTTTTTCGTTTCAAATGAGTGAAACAATTTTTGATAATTACTTTAATTAAGTTAATTCACATAAAAAATTTATCTCTGTTCGCGTAATAGCGAAAATCAATTTGTAATCCAAATATTTGACATTGCACCGCTTGAAGCCAATTAATTTATTTTTTAACCAATTGACGATAAAAAATTAATTATTAAAATTTAACCGAAGGATTTGCTTGTTCATTAAAAAATTCCGTTTCATTAATTTTCACATTGATTTTCTACTCACAAAACAAGATCTTTTTGTGTCATTCTAAAGTTTTCCTCAAGTGAAACTGAAATTTCTTCGAGTTGTTTCATGTTTTTTATTTTATCTTCGCTTCTGCTATTAAGAACAATTTTCTCCTTGCCACTCATTTCCATTTTATTCAAATTAGCTGAATTTACAATGAACTGAAAAGTTTTACAACCACACTCAGTCGTGAGAAAGTTTGGCTTGATTTTTAATATGCAAATCCTTTGACAGATAACGGGGATAATCTCGTAGCTTCGACGCTCGTAAATTGCAAATCAGATCATTGCGATGCGTTGTTCGACAGCCTCGAAATGCACAGTCGTTTATCAAAGGGGTTGAGCAATCATTGCGAGCAGTTTTAATTTATTCTAATCCAACATGGAATATTTGGTTGGCTCAAAATATTTTTTCGCTTTGAAACAATAATTCACGAAATGATAACGAGTGCTCATTAAAACTCGAAGCTTTCCGATCTAACTTCACTTTCATTGCGACGGTTCAGCGCTACGTCACATCGTTTTACATTTGGAATGAAGCTCGTTATCTCAACCGCATACACTCACTCACATATCCTCGCATGTTTATTTGTTTTTATGTTTTAATATGCTTCTTCTCCTCTGCTCTGCTTTCTCTCTTTTTTTGTTCTCCCGGGGTGAAACGGATAACAGCGACACGTACGGCGACGAGTGTGTAAAGAGCTTTGAAACATATCACATTAATGTGTGAGCCGTTTCTGTGAATAGCTGGCAACGCAATATGGATAAAGCAAAATAATTCTTTTATCTAAATTACCTTTCTATGTGCTTGCCATCCCTTGCTCTCAAAAATTGTGAGTGAGCGAGCTCAAAATTTATTATACGAGAGTATTTTAATCTAACTTGTTTAAATGAGTTTCGAGTACAAAGTGAATTTTTAAATGTTTGCTCTTAACCGCAGAGCTTTGGCCTGAAACATAGAAGAGCTGCTCACTTCACCGCTGACATCCTAAAGCGAGTGCTTTTCAAACAAGCTTGAAAAACATTAAATTGGATTATATTTTAAAATTTCAATTGAATTTTTGACGCATAATTAGTTGAGCTGATTAAATTTTTGTGTTTCGTATAATTGACTGAAAATATTTGAAATTCATATCATTCATTTTCAAATTCGGTTTAGTTGCTGAACTAGATTTGTCTAGCTTAGAACTTGAACGTTGTTCGATATGACAACACCAGCTTTATCGTCAATTTAACTTTGCGGACAGCTGCTCTTACCTGAAGTTTTCAATTTATCTACCTTTTTACCTCTCCACTTGTATCGCCGAAAGGAGAAGATCTAAACACAGCCTTTGAGGGATTTCTCTGCTTCCGACAACTGAGGTTTACCCTTAAATAAGATGGCGAGTCTGTGGATGAAATTCAATTTTAGCTAAATATGTGAAATAATTCAATTCTCTTCGAAATTCTTCAGCAAGCAAAACCACGAGAAGCGACAACCACAGTGAAAGGATAATCTTAAAGTTTATGTGATTTACAACTTTAATTAAATTTTCCCAATAGGATTTGACTTTTCATCAAGCTCAAGCTTTATAGCGTCGTTTGTCGCACGCTCGTTCTTGTGTTGCGATCTGCATAAGAATCTTTGCAGCTGACATTAAGTTGGATTTGCGAAAATCTCGAGACTAGAGCTCAACATCTCGCAAAGGGTTGAATATTCATGAGTTTGCCTCCTTTCGCTTTCTCCGGAGCTTCCAAGTTAGTTTAAAATAATAAAACGAGCTTTATTATAGCTGATTTATGATTTCTTGCCAGCTTGAGAGAAAGAGCTTTCTTGGTTATCAAAATTTTGGGTAAATCACATCTTGAGGACCCCATTCGACGTTATCATCTTCTCTCATGCTCATGAATTATGAATTTCTTCGGGATCATCTTTCGAGTGTCTCCATGCTCCTACGACGAGGAGAATTTACATTTTGACGCATTCCGAGGAATCTCTTAAACACACACACGTTCCATTTGCGATGGTGCAGATTATTCGTTTACGGCTCTCGGGCCCTCCGGCAGTCAATAAATATATTTAAAAAGCAGCCGACTCTTCACGTTCGAGATTGTTGTTGACGATAATTTAAAGGTTTTTTTCGAAAGTTTTTCAAAACTCTGAATGTGAAAGGTAAAGTAATTAAACTGAACGAGAAATATGAAAGAAAGAAAAAAAGCGAAAAAAGCCTTCGCCCACATCACTTCAAAGTTTATTTTTTCAGCATCAGGTGTTTATGTTTACAAGGCAAAGAAATAAAAGTCTTTAAACATGAAAAGCTCGTTTCATCGTCTTGAAATCGAAAACACATCAAGCAAAGTCGGCTGAAAATAAATTGCCATCACTTTGTAGCTTCCATGAAATTTTTGCTTGAAACAAAAGCGAAAAAACATTTAGAGATTGAATTTTCAAAGTTTGTTCGTGATAGAAAACAAGAAGAGTCTCTGTCTGATCAAATTTATGTGGATGTCTGGAGAAGTTTTATTGCTTTACTCTCACGTTAAATTTTCCCACCGCGATTTGCATGTGATTTAGAAAGCGTCGACGCATCGTTGTTTTCAAATTTGTCTAAAGATTAACTTTTCTGGGGAGGAAAACTTTTACATCTGAAACAAGTTTCGGTTTCGTGCTTGGATAAACTGAAGGAGTCCCTTATTTTTGATGCTGAAAGGTTCCTCTTTGCTTATAAAAGATTTTTCACTTTCGTTCTCGCTTTGCCTGCAAAGTTTATTGAATTTTCTTCATCAAGGAAAGAACATTATCATCTGCCTTGAAACGTGCGACGTAGACTTCTTCTTGATTTGATTGCCATGGCTTAGAATCCTTGATTTATTGCGCACAAATTGCTTTTCAATTTAGCATAGAAACGATTGAGCAATGTTTGAACAAAAGCTATTACCACTAACTCTAATGCTTTCAAAGCCGTCTGTTGCTAACCGAAAACTCATCTGAATAATTAATAAACAGCAGCGACTAAATAAGCAATTAGCTCGATAAATTAATTTTGAGTTTAGCAATAACTGATTCTCCTCAACGTTCATCAAAGAGAGACGAAAATTAATTATTGGATTATGATAAGACGAATGACTCAAAAGCCGCCATCATCTCCGCTTCATATTCGTCAGATTTAATTCTGTCAACGAAAGGATTCTTTGGAGTCTTTGTAATGTAATTAAAGTCTTTGCGAAAATTAAATTTTCATCTCATGACGGATATTTACATTCATTGGGAGAGATGCTTCAGACGAAGGATTCGCCATGAAAGATGAGATAAAGATGGAATTATATGAGATTGAAAGATTATAATCAAAGATAATCCTCATTTCTTCGAGCGGGTGAATGGAACCATGACAGCTTGTAACAGCACAATGATTTCAATGTTAGCGAGAGAGAGAGAAAGAGCGAAGCTTGGATAATTAGCGTGGGGGAGGATGCGAAACCAACCATCATTTCTTTTGTGAGGAAAAAAAACACCAAAAGCTCAAGGGAATAAGGAAAAAGTTTTTTTCTCTCGCTGTTGCTCAATATGTTTGAGCATGTTGCTTGTTTGAAATCACAAAAACGAAATAATTTCTCTAATTTTTAATGAGAAACAAGCGAACATTTCGCTTTGAGTTCGTGGGTGGAAGGAAAAAGTTTTCCATCATTCAAAGTGCCGCGTGATATTTGAAAATTCATTAAAATCTTCTCGAAGCTAAACGAAAGATTTTCAACTTTTAACTTCAATTAAAAGAATAGCTTGGAGTCAAACTAAGATCGTTTGAAAGCGTAACGTTTAAATTAAACATTTGGCGTTTCTTTGATGTTAGACAAGTCAAAGTTTAAAAGTTTCAACTTCACTCGTTTTGTATTTTCAATTTAATTTTATATTTGCCATCTACTCAGCTTTATCGCAAGTGCTCTTTAACTTGTCCACTTCACCGTGCTTCCTGCAAATGTCAAGATGTCTGTGCTAGCAATGTTAAGTAAATATTTATTTCCGCAGTTGTTTTATCCTGGCGCTGTAAAATATAACAAGAAATCCACCTGAGGATGCTTCTGAAACAGTTCAAATCGTCGTCGTGGAAACCAATAAAGTTCACCAATCAGTAAATTGAAAGAGCAAAATCTGCAAAATCCAAAGAGTTAATTAAAATGAAAGACTCTCTTCCGAAGGGAAAATAATATTAACTTTCTGAGAGTCCACTTTATGGTATTCATCAAGATTAAGCTTCAATTTCAGAAATTGAATCGAAACAGTTTACAACCCTAGAAGGACTTAATGACTCTATGTTTGAGTTGTTGACACACAAAATTTAAAAGCTTTTGCCCGAAAGCAACGAAATCTTTTTCAATGCAACTCTCAAGGATTATTAAGCTTCTTTATTCTCTTGGCAAATTATTTCTTGTTCCACTAATGAGCTGAAGAGAAGAAGAAACGAATTAAGAAGATTACTCAGTTCAACAAGAGCATAAAACATGACCGAGAAAGTTTATTTTTAGTTTGATTTGCTTCTTTTATGCGAGCTTTGCTTGCTTGTTATGCGGAATCATTTCAACTTTGTTTGTTTGATGAACTTTTTTCATTACGATGAGGGGGAAACTCGGACAGTGCGGCTGATCATTCATTCATGAGAAAGTACACGAGAATGCTGTTGTCATAAAACTTTTCTGATGATTTCAGTGGCAAGCCGAGTGTGAAGCTAATTAAAGCTTGAAATGAGCTTATCTGATTCTCTCGAAATGACAAAAGTTTTTTTCAATTAAATTGTCTTAATGCAAATCAATGTATCGCGAAATGTCATCAAAAGCCAAATGCTCCCGTAAATAATAAATAAAAGAGCTTTTAAAATTTGTTACCATCCCCTTCACAAGTTAATTAATTTTCCAACGAAAAGCATCAGACAAAAAATATAATAAATCATCGGCTGTTTCATAAAAACTCGATATTGACTTTTATTTGTTAACAAATAATGAAAGTTCAGAGATTTTACAGAACGATGCACATGCTTGAAACTCACAAGCACAAAAAAAAAGTGCTTCGGGTTAAAAATCGTGAATAATCGCTATAGGAAGCTCAGAAATGATTAATAAAACTGCAGTGAAAGGCTCATATAAACAGTCAATTAATTTGATTTAGTGTCGTGATGGGTCGAGCTGGGAAAAATTGCATGCAAGCATATTACGAAAATTGAGTCAGATTAAACATTTTTTAGCAACCATCGACAATTAAGTTGACATTTCAAATTTCAGGGATTTTTTGGTCAAAAGTTGTCGAAATTTACAGTTAACATAAATTTAAAATGGCGACATGGGATGAGCTCGTTGCAGATCTGGGAGAGGATCCCGGAAACCTTTTGAAGGAAGTTTCGTCCCAATATCTCATTGAAATCAATCAGTTAAAAGAAAAGCTTGCTCGTTGTTCGGAACGGATCAAATCTGTGCGAGAAACACAAGAAATCTTCAAAAATATTGCTTCGAGAGATAGTGAGCAAATTGAAAGGGATAGTCAGAAACTAGAAGAGAATCAAGTGAAGATAAATTCATTAAAGAGTCGTCTCAACCACATTTTAGCAAGCGATCCCAATCAACTTCATTTACCGACGACACACGTCGATCCCGATTTAATTACTTTCAAGGCACGCAACCTCATGAGAGAAATCACACAAGATAACGAAGCAGCTCAGAGGACAGGACGCTATGTAAACGTCAATGCGAGAATAGCAGAAGTGAGGAAGCTCTTTAATCTTCATTTGATTCAACTCGAGGATCTCAACAAACAGAATCGAAAGGTCGCTGGTGTCCTGGAATGTTTAATTAATTTAGATGTAAACTACTCATTCAATTTCTCTATAATTGTAATCAACATTTCTTCACAGGAAACTGAAGAAACGCTGAGAGGATTGAAAGAGAAATATTCAAGAAATATTCCAAACATAACAATCTCTCATTGATGAAAATATCTTTAAAATAAATCGTAGAAGTCTTTGGATCAAGAAATTGAGCTTTAAAATTTTCGGTCTCTAAATTTTAGTTCTTAAAGTTTGTCCTAATCATGAAAGTTCTCAACAGTACCCAAAAGGATAAGGCAATGGAGCATCTGTTAGAAATCAACTATTTGAAGGAGAAAATTGTAGAGTGTTCCGGAGTTGCTTTCGCCGAAGAATCAGAGAACGAAAATCTTAAGAGAAAGGAAAATGAAAACATTTTGAAGCTAAACATTCTAGCTAGTAAATTGAAAATCCAGGAAGATGAGATTAGAAAGCTTGAGAATGCACTGATGAAAGCGTCGGATAAAAATCCTAAAGAAGACACAACCATAAATAGAAAAACGGAGGAAATCAACATCGACACCATCATGGCTAGATCGCATTTCATTCGAAAAGATATCGAGACAGCGAAGAAGGAAGGAAGAGCGGTAAACATCGATTCAAAGGTTTTTCAAATCAGAAAAATGTTCAACGATTGCTTACGTCACTTGAAAGAACTCGATAGGAACAATCAGATTGTTTCAACGTGTTTGCGAGCCATGAACGATTTGGACGTAAGAAGCTTTTAATTTTATAATGTACTTACACAAGTCTTTTTTTTCGCAGAAGTCGGAAACTTTACTCCACAAGATGCGATCATCAAAAATTCAAAATTATTGATTAAATTTAATCGATTTAATTATTTCTCTTTCATTTATCCTAACATCTTTAAGAAGCTTTACTTTTTGAACCCCATTGCGTTGTTCTCGGATGGGACTCGTACGATTAAAGTGCTGTAAAGGGAAATAATAAAGATTAGGATGAAACCTTTCATTTAATTCAAGATAAACTTACTTCTTCGGTCCCAAAGTGTTCCACAAGACTCCGTTGCCATCAATGATACAAGATTCTAGTGTAACTTGCCACTGCTGTCCAGTTCCACCGTTTTGATTAAGAGATAAGAGGAAATTTGCGCTGAGGAAATCTCTCGATGGCTTTGTTGTTTGAACCAAAGTTATAGTGTCGTTCATCGGTTTTACGTCAATCGCACGAGGTGTTAATAATTGTGAGGTCAGAGTGAGTTGAACCGATTCAATCGATCGATAAAGACTCGGCTTCGCTCCTGAGTTCACGATAACTCCTTCCACCTTAACCACAAGATTATGACCTGGTTGCACGAGAATAGCTTCACCAGCCACGCGAGGAAATGGGGACATGCTGAGCTTAATCGATGTGTTTTGTTGAACTTGGAAGAAAAAACGAGGAATACAAATCGTTGAAGTTATCGCCATTTCAATCTGTTTCAAAACGATGTCGGTGTGAACGTTCGTGATTGATTTACCGGTTGTCTCCACGGGAAGCTTCTCAAACTCCCGCGTTATCTTACTGCACGTGGACATGCCGAAAGCTGTTTCGGGGAAATTTCCATGTGTCGGAATATTCAAGCTGTCTGGCGATGTTGTGAAACAAATTGTCTCAAGAGAATAACCAAACACAGCGCAAAGATGTTGTGTGATCTCAAGCTGCTCCAACGTGCACGGATCTGCGTCAAATGCTGACTTATACAAGAGCGAATAGTTTTCTTCGCAGACTTTTAAAGACTTGACACACTTTCTAAGCTGATTTGTAATGTGTCCGAATTTCTGAAGAGGATCACGCGAATTTTGTGCGCAAGTTTGAGCGATTGCAGGTGGCGGCGTGATGTATTGTGTGTTGCGTGCAATGACAATCGACAAAAGAGCTTCCAAAAACGATGCTCTTAACCAAACGTACTCAGTTTGAAATGACAGCGAGTGAATGTGAGACGAGGCAGCTTTTAATGTCGCCAGTGCTTTCCAGTAGTGAGTGATAGACTTTTCTAAACGAGGGATCAATGTCATTTGTCCATCTTTGTAATTTCCTTTCATTAACTTCATTTCCAAGTCATCAAACTCATGTCCGTAGAGTAAAATACATTCAGCAATTGACATTTGTGTCAACCCGGAAAGGTAGAAATAAAACTTTTCTTGCGACACGTGTTTCGACAGTTTCTGATAGATTTTTGCTGCAATGAACGGATGGCCGTAACGAGAGGCTGATCTAGCGATGCGATATTGGCTCCACATGCTAATCACACTCAAGATTTTATTGAAGACTTCATGCATCTCACTCGTCATGTGATATCCCATCATTGACTGAAGACAGACAGCAGACAAAATCTCGATGAAGTGAGCATCTTTTTGTTGAAACGTTGGAACAGTCAGATTTTCGAGTCGATTTAAAAAGCTTTGCAAGAGATCATGAAAAGGATTTACAGTAACTGCTTCGTCAACTTCCATTGAATCTGAAGATTGTTTCTTGGAGATATTTTTAAACTTTTCCTTCATAAAGTGACTGCAGAGTGCAGCGAGGGTTTCGCAAATGAGCTCTGATTGTTTTTGATTAAGCTGTGGTTCTTCTGATAAAATTCGTCCCATCAATCTGGTGAAATCCAAGGCCATTGCTTCGTTCTTTTCGGATAATTGAACCCCGCATTTGAGATATTTGCATAACTCTTGAATGTGAGCGTCGTCTTTGAGACACGACAGTATCAATTGTTCGTGATGTGAGTTGATTGCGTTAAGATAAGCTTGTGGCGGAGTAATTTCCTCGTTATGACAATAATTTATGACGCTCGTCAGGATGGCAATCGCTAAGCTGTTGGTCTTATGATTCACGGTGTTGAAGCACGAAGTGCAAAGTTCGAGAATTCTTCCTTCTTCTTCTTTAGATCCAGCTATCAATGGACATTTTGTCAAAGTGAGAACAACTGAGAGCACTAAACCTTGCTCGCTCCCATCACCTCGAACAGACTTCGCAACAGATATCAAACTGTTGACTGCGCCAAATGGCCATAAATGAGCTCCTTTCTCTGCTAACGATTGTAGTGAGCGAAGAACACACAAACGGACTCTTGTTCTTGGATCCTGAAGATAACTTATAAGAAGTTGCACTTGATCCGGAATATCGACGAGTGTAGCACAACTCAATTGACTCAACGAATCCAAAGTGACGCAGATGAAGTTTTCCGAAGGATATTTAGGCAACAGATTGATGCACAAAGTTTTAACCAGTGCAGCTGTGTTAGCGTCGTGATGCATGTGTCTCAACACTGGAATCAGTTGAAGTTTCATGTTCACAGGTGTTTGAAGAGATTCAATCATTGATGCTACCTTCGAGCACATGCTGATGGCGAAGGTTTTTGACTGAGCTGCAAACTGAACACTCGCGTAAATGGCTGCTTCAACCTCGACAGTGTCGTGACTATCGAGAGCTCTTCGAATCGCATGATGAACTTGCTGTTGCTCAGGAATAATAGAAGCCACTGAACCGAGAGTTCGTAAAGTCAGTGATCTTGCAACAGGATCATTCGAATGAATTACCATGAAAATTCTTTTAACAAACTCATCAACATTTGTTATCTTCTCGAGATGTTTTTCACTTTGTTGACAAACTCGAAGAACCCACAATCGAAAAAGATTTGAGCCAAGACGAAAGAACTCTGCCAATTTAAGAAAGTTGGCGTTGATGACAATTGGGAAAGGATACTTCTCAAACAATTTCGGAAACCGCACGATTGCTTCACATTGCTCGCCAATATTTGTTGATCTCAGACCTGAAAACAAAACATGAAAATTTCATTGAAATATTTAAATGCATTTTCTCACCTTTGTCCAACTCCATTGACACTGTGCTCGCATCCTGATACGAGTCATTCAGAAATAGTTCATTAAATGTATTTGAACGAGCGTTAGCAGCACTCATTTTCACTCAAAATATTAAAATGTTAGAAACGCCGGAGATTTGTTGATTTCTGTTTTTGAATTGTTGAGGGGCGTGCACGATTAAACGTTAAACAAATTTCTGAAAAATGAAATCTTTTCTTAAAATTCATGTTTTATGGGTAATTTCTTATGCTTTATTTTATAAAAAAGATGATAGAGCATTTAAAACTTTAAAAGAAACAATAACGTCCAAGAAAGTATGAAAATCATGATAGACTTCTCTCGAAAAATTAGTAAAATGAGTTAAGTAGGACTGAAATATTTATGTGAATTTGCATGGAAGATTGTACACTTGGAATTAATAAAAAAACAAACGAAAATCTGTCACTTAGAAAAAGAACTTATCAAGATTCAGTTCGCATCTTAATTAAGAAAGAAGTTTTCCATGATGATCAAGATGATGATACGACCACAAGAGATCGAGCAGGAGCAACTCCTTCTTCATTAATGCTTAATTTTGTCTCGTTCTGAGCCATCCATCTAAGTCAAAGGGATTATGCTTCTTCTCCGTATTTTCAGACTTGAACACTTCCGATGTCATCTACAAAGAAAATGTTTAGATTAAAGTTTTTGCGAATAAATAAACATTCAACTCACTTTCTCTTTCCAAGCACCAGAAACAAAATTTATCAACTCGGAATTCGGAGACGGAGCTTGTTGGTTGCTTGAGCTGGAATTATGATTCGGATTCGAATTGTTGTTATAATGAGGCGGCTGGTGGTAGCTGGAGTTGTTCATATCTCGTTCCCGAGGAGAGATTGGCCCATTATTGCGAGGCTTAACATGATTGTTCATGGGAGGGACAATTGAGCGTCTGTATAAAAATATTTAACAAAATTAGAGAAAGAAAAAAATGAAAAACATTAAATTAGGAAGAAGGAAGTTGAATTCTTGATAAACTTCAAGAAAAACAATATCAAAAAACAAATGATCACTCGACAAAAACAAAAGAAAGCCACGATAACTAAATTTCTTCCGAATAAAATGAAAATAGGTCAAACAAATATAGTATTTACGTATTTCTCTCCATTCTGTTGCTTTAAACACGGTTTGTTGAACGTTCTACGTTGTCAAATGATTTAAACTGTCTCGTTAGTGAGACTACAAACGAAACTGTTTTCAAATAAATCCGACTTTATTTATGTTGAAGCGAATTCAAGTAAACTCGACTCAATTCGCTGAACTCGGGGACAAAACTAAGTTGTCTACTGGCGAATTCAGCTTTTGCTTTTTTTGTTCCGGCGCGAATTTCATTTTTTGTAAATATAATTAAATAAACAATGTCTTCCGTTAAACAATTTGTTAGCTTGAAAGAAAAGAACGATAGAGTCGTCGTGCTTATTGATATGGATTGTTTTTATTGTCAAGTGGAGGAATTCGAGAATGAAAGTAAACTCGCTGGAAAACCTTTAGCTGTCGTTCAATATCTGGAGAATGCAGGAATAATCGCTGTAAATTATGCTGCCAGAAGTTTAGGTGTGACCAGACATATGCGAGAAAAAGAAGCTAAAGCAGTTTGTTCAGATTTAATTTGTGTAAAAGTTCCGTCAAAGAATGGAAAAGCCGATTTAACAAAATATCGCGATGCCGGATTACAAGTAGCGAAGGTTCTGCAAACATTCACACCGCTACTAGAACGTGCGAGTGTTGACGAAGGTAATTTCACAATTTTATATCAGATCAGAAATCAATTAAAAATATTTTAGCTTATCTCGATATCACGGAAAATGTTTCGATAAAAATGCAGGAAATGCGAGAGAACAAATTTCAACTTCAACCAACAAGCTTCTCAAACACTTACGCCGTAGGATACGAAAATTTTGGGCAGTTCGTCATGGATGTAACGAGCTCTGTTGACAAGAATTTTGAAGACGTACCTGACGATGACCGTAAAGCTGTTGCAAGCAGTAAACTTCGACTTCTTGTTGGAGCTGCTATCGTTAACGATATTCGAAAGGCAGTAAAGGATCAAACGAGATACGAGTGTTCAGCTGGCATCGCACATAACAAAATTCTGGCTAAACTTACTTGTGGGATGAACAAACCGAACAAGCAAACAGTTCTGCCTATTGAATCAGTTTCTGGGTTGTTTGATAATCTTGCAATCAACAAAGTGAAAAATCTCGGAGGAAAACTTGGCGAGGAAGTTTGCGAAAAGCTTAACGTTAAAACGATGGCTGACTTGTTAAGATTCACTGAAGGTGAACTGCAAAATCACTTTCAAGCTCGAGTAGGTACTTGGCTGTACTACATGGCAAGAGGCATCGATCTTGAGAAAGTTACTCCGAAATTCTTGAGCAAATCTATTGCTGTCAGCAAAAACTTCCGAGGGAAGAACGAAATTTCTTCGGTACTAACTCTGAAGTTCTGGCTTAAAGAGCTTTCAAAAGAAATTGTTGAACGTCTCGAGAAAGATACAATTGAGAGTAACAGATCAGCAAAGCACATGATTGTCACATTCACTCAAGGAGAACCAAAAACAGACACGAACAACGTATCGAGCACTCGTACAGTGCCACTCAATGGGAATTCGCTGAACTCCTACACTGCTGAACAAATTGCAGACGAAGCATTCGAAACAATCAAGAAGAATTCAAAACAGTTCTTAAAAGCGGAAGGAACAGTTGTCATGTTTCAGAGTATTAAGCATCTTGGAATTTCAGCGAGCAAATTCGCAGACAACTCTGCTCCATCTACAAGTAGCAACCTTCAAAGTCTCTTGAAGAATCATAAGAAAACAGAAACGAAGAGTTCACCTTCAAACTCACGAGACAAAAAAGAATCGAAGCCATTAAAAGGTTCAATCAAGAAGTTTGAAATGAAATCTCCAAAATCGATGTTCATCAAGGGATCAAAACCTTCCGAGACGAAAGTTGGTGGACAAGAAAATGATTCAACAACGAGCTTGACTGTACAAATGTCTTTCACTGGAGACTTCGCCATCAAAGGAATTAAAAATTTAACGCATTGGATTACTCAGATATTTGATCAGCTCTGCGTTAAACTAAACGACTTTGGAACATCCCACAATCAATCGCCAATGAACATTCAACTAAAATTTGAGTACTTGAGCCAGAATCAAAAGAAAACGAAGGATATCTTGGTTCCACTGAATAAGTTCGTTGATAACATTATCAGCATTGATCTGCTGGTTGAACTTATGTTGAAATCAGATGAATTTCTTAGAGAAGACTCTTCTTTGATTCAATTACCAATAACTCGAATTGCAGTGATTCCTTCAAACTTTCAAAATGACGAGAAATGGAGCTACATTGTCAAGAACTTGAGAAACACATCCATCATTACAAATGAAGATGATTTAATGGAAAACATAGCAGAGGCTGAAAATCTTATTGGAATGAATGAAGAAGTTGATAAATCTGTAAACGAAACGAAAAGCATTGAAGAAACCTCATCTGTTGGATCGCCAGCTTATGATTTCTCTGATGACAGCGAAGATGTGAAAAAGTTGGACGAACTTCTTCTTAATTTTTCCGAGTCTGAAGACGTTGAAATGGAAACCAATGATGTGCTCAAAGAAATTCCAATGGATGCCAGCGAACCTTCAGAAACTTCAGAAACTTCTCAAACTATTCCGAACTTTTCACAGTTCCAGCCAAAAGAGTTACCAATCAATGATTACATGGAAATATTGAATCCTAAAGAAGAATGCCAGCAATGCGGAAAAATGATTGGAAGGCTTGATATGATTGCTCATGCCGACCATCATTTAGCCCTTCAAATAGCATCGGAGCAACGAGAAGAATATCGAAAGCAACTGAAAACCAGCAGACCAGCAGCTCCAACTCAAAGATCTGCCAAGAAGACTCAAAAGTCTAAACAAGTTACCAAGAAAACGAACTTAAACTCTATTTTCAAATACGCTGTGAAGACTGACCAGACAGCTAACGAAGAACTCAATGAAGGCAAAGTCAAATGCAGTGAATGTTTAAAATATTTTTCTCCAGAAGAACTCATATCTCACTTAGATTACCACTTCGCTAAAAAGATTCGAGATGAAGAACTAAAACAAGTCACTCCAAAGGTTGAAGTAAGAAAAAAGAAACCTTCATCATCAAAGAAATCGAATGTTAACAGCGTCAAATCATATTTTACAAACACTGATTGATGTCGAAAAAAATAAAGTTTAAAATACGTTTAAAAATATTTGAAATTGTTTTTGTGGTGGCTCAGGCTTTCGTTTTTAGATGGCAATGCAATTTACTGTGCAAAGATTTTTTTAAAATAATTTTTAGTGCTCCTTCGCGTAAGCCTAATTAAAAAACATCGCTTATCAGTTCGGCTGCTAAGCTCGTGAAGAGTTTCCATCACAAATCAAAATCATTCTCAATCGGAAGTGATTCAAAGTGCAAATTTCAGAAGAGAAAGAAATTACTCGATTAATTGAATTATTATCCAAGTTCAACTTGTTTATGTTACAAATTGTAGAAAAGTGATAATGATGGCCTGTACAATCGATTTTCATGAAGTGCTCATCGACAGCCCCAAATTTAGGTGAAATATTGTTTTGCGAAAGAAAAATGAAAGTTTTGCAAAATATCTTAATTGAATCAGTGCTTTTGTTGCGTCTGTTGTGCTTATTCAGTGATTATTGTGTTTCAGATACAAACTCGAAGAGCAGGAACAGGATATCGAGAATCTCGAGCAGAAACTGGATAAGATCTTGAAATTGGCGACAGCTTCTTGTGACTCAGGAAGACAGTTTGTTGTTAATCAGAGGTGAGTGACTAATGAATTGTCTTATCAACTATGATCCGAGAACTTCCTTCATTGTCTGCGAGCGAAAGAATTCCCTACAAAGTTTCACAAACATGAAAGCATGAATCATTTCATTTTAATTGGATAAGCTCTGATGTGTTTTTCTTCTTCTTTCTTTCGATATTGTTGTTGAGTGATTTTGTATTGGAATGATATTCCGAAACAGCTCAAGCTCAGCTGTTTCGAATTCCGTGCTTCACGTCCTTTTATAAGGTTATTAGGTCAGACAATGCAAGGCTGCACTAAGCGATAAAACATGAGCCGAACAAACTTGTTGATTCTGAAAGGATTGACACTTGGCACGATACCAAAAAGAATCAAATTTCAAGCGAGTCAAGTTAGGTCAAACATGCAATAAACTTTTTCTAATTATTTATAAACAAGGAAGAGAAAGTCGAGTTGAATGTTCTTTCTTGTTTATCATTTGAAGTCTCGTTTTCTCGATGATTTGAAGATATTAAGGAAGTTAGTCGTAAATCAATTAAAGGCACACACAAACACTCGTTTTGTTACTAAAATTATTTATTCAATTAAGAAAAGTTACAAAACTCGGAATGTTACTAAGATTTAAGCTCCTTCTGGTGATGTCACTAAACCTAATCCCGAAACTATTAAAAAGCTTCAAACTAATGGAACGAATTGAAATTAAAAACTAATGGACGAATTTTTTCTGCACTGATAAGGTGCTGTTGACTTCTGCCTGTTTCTATGATGATCTCCGCTTCCTCGTCTTCATCCGGTTTGCGTAATTTGAGAAAAAAAATTATGATCGCGAATCTAAATAGATTTCATTTTCTTTTGAAGATTGTACTCATGTTGAAGGCAACTTTAATGTTTGTGATCGAAAAAATAGCGGATCTGATGACTAATTTCCTAAATAAGGCCTTGAGGTTCGCTTTCGTCTGTCTTTGCATCATCAAGTGCTACGTCTTGAGCACGGTTCGATGATGTTATGCATTAATTAAACTTTCAAACCGTACAAGCAGAATGGAATGTATTTTGTTGTTGCTACTGCTGATGTTGATCGTTAAATCACAATTAAAGCCAGAACGGGGAACTCGAATTTATAAACTTCTTCTTCATATCAAAAATACATTAACTTTTCTAAGAGATTCAAGTGGTTAGAGTTCAAAGGTTTCTTTTGCTGATTAAAATGAGTTTGGGAGATTCAAATGCACTTAAACTTTTTATATTGTCACGAGTCAGTGACCACATTATGATACTTGCTCGCCAATTCTTTCTTAATGACCCATTTAGTATGAAACCGATTTGAAGAGATAAACAATTGAGAGCACAGCGATGATCAGCAACTTGTCAAGTTTAATATTTTTCGATGAGTTGTACGGCGTTTGCGTGATACCTAGAGCAACGAATGAAACAAAAATGGTCATCTTTAAACAATTTGCAAAATGAATGAAGAGAGGCAAAGTTGTAAAAGTCATCAGCACAAGTGCGAAATAGTTAAATAAATAAAGCTGCAGAAACAAGTTTTTCAAAAAAGATAGCTCAGAGAGAAACCATAAACCAATATTGTTAGTCATTGAAGTTTGTGCTGTTCAGTTATCTGAGTGACAAAGTAAAATTGTAGAAAAATTATAAAACATTTATTAACAAAAGCTGCGCCCATAAAGAATGTAAAATGTCTATCACCTGTTGATTACTTAACAAAACAAAAAGCGTTCGATCACATTATTTGAAATAGGAAAAATTATAAATTGTGCGAGAGATAGAGGCAGAATGTTTAAGTTGGCTGGTCGGGTCGAGTCTTACCCATTTGGAAAGTGTGAGTAGGCGAGGACATCCGACCGTCTCCTCCGTTACTGAACGCCAAAACTCGAAGTTTGTACATTTTTCCTGGGAGAGGACGAAAGTAAATTAAATTTTCGTTTGATTATTCAATAAAATCGATCAAACCTGGTGTCAAATTGTCGACGAGATATTCGAGTTTGCGTCCCAACGGAACGAAAGTATCGTTCGCTGTTGCCATATCTTGATCAGACTCCCAGATACGAATCTTGTAGCCTTCAACGGGTTCTTCTTCTTGTGAAGGTGACACATAACGCCAGACCACTCGGATTGTCGATGGATTGACTCCATAAATGTGAACAGATGATGGAGGTTTCTGCGGTGCTTTACGATAAGTTCTCTCGAGGAAGCGTTCACTCTCAGGGCCTTCTCCTGCTGCGTTGTAAACCATTACCTTCACCCAGTAATAAGTATCAGGCTCAAGACCAACAATTAAAGCCCAGTTGCGCGTGTGACGCGATAAATAATAAACCGAGTCTTCTTCTTTGTTGTCTTTCTTCCAATATTTCAACTGCGGAGAAATGAAAAATTTAATATTGAATTTTTAAAATGAGAAAATTCAAACTTACACGATGACCAATCAATCGTCCACGAATCATTTCGCGACCTTGATCGACCGCCTTCCAAGTGACATTAAGAGCAGTAGAGTTAAAGCCACGAGCCCAGACTTGTTGAGGAGCAACTTGAGGCATGTCTTCAGCTGAGTAGATGACACTGACATTACTTTCTGGTCCAATTCCCATGTCGTTGAGTGCTTGCACTTTAACATCATACTTTGTGTAGTAATTGTTGTCTTTCTCGAAATGAATGACGGCCTTTCCGACATTGCCTTCTTTCTTCAGAATCTTTCCAGCCCATTCAGAGTCACCAGCCTTACCATGAAGACGATAATAAACTTTGTAGTGAATTCCTGGAGCGTTTTGTTCCATTGGTGGCAAAGTATTCCAAGTGATGATTAAATCGCCAATCTTTCCCCCGCCTCCGCTGACAGCTTGTGGAGCTGTGTATGGTTTGTCATGAAGTGTGTTGTGAGATGGCGATGGAAGACTCTGAGGTCCAACTCCAAGATTGTTAATTGCCGCAACAGCAAATTCATAAGAGCAGTAAGGTGATAAGCCTTCGACATCAGCTTGCTTTCGTCCCGTGTATCTGTCGACTTCTTGAGCTTGAGTATTCTCAGCTACAATGTGCCATGTCTTGTTCCAATTGGTTCGAGCCATGATATTGTAGACTTGAATTGTTCCTCCATTCAAAGCTCCATCGATCCATTCGAGTACAGCTTCAGTCTTCTTGATGTCTTTGACTTTAACGCCACCAGGCATTCCAGGTGGTCCCAAAACAGTAACATGCGACCTTGATGGGATCTCATTGACAGCAGACTTTGCAATACATTCATACCATCCAGAGTCAAGCAATGAAGTATTCGTGATGGTCAGCTCATTGTAGTTGATTTCAATACGCTCATTACTGAAATCTTCGCCATGGGGAATAATTTGTTCGCCATTGAATTTCCAAATGAAAGCAACATCGAGAAGCATATCCGACCAAACTTCGCAACGCATGTACAAGAAGCGTCCAATTTCTGTCAAGACTTGAGGTTGAAGTGGTTGAGAGAAACGAATTTCTTGAAGAACAATCAAACGAGATCGAGATTCATCAGTTCCATAAGCGTTCGTAGCTACACAAGTGTAGATTCCTTCATCGTCTCTTGTTGTTGGTGAGATGTACAATGTTCCATCAGGTCTTATCTTTCGATGACCACCAGCACTCAGCACGTTTCCATCTTTTTTCCATTGGAATTTAGGTCTCGGAGCTGCTTCTGGATTACATGTAATCGTTGTGTTTCCTCCTGAGACTGCATAAATCTCAGGCTCAAGCGGTTGTTTCTTGAAAGAAGGTTTCATCGACAGTACTCGAAGTTGAGCCGATGAATAAACAGCAGCCAATTGATTCATTGCCCGACACTGATACATTCCATTGTCCTTATCGGGATCGAGATATTTTATCGTTAGTAAATTATCTTGTATCGTGTACTTATCCTTATCAAGGTTATCCCTCTCTAATAACACAGCGTTCTTATACCAAGTATAATTAGAATCCGGTATAGAGTTCGCTTCACAAACAAAGTTCACTTCCGAGTTGAAGTCTTTGATTTGATCTTTCAATGGAATCGTAAAGTTCGGTCGCATTTGAATGTTCACGTGAACAGATTTGGGAATCGCTCGCTTGTCGTTCTTTGTTGTACAAATGTATTCGCCATTGTCGTTGACAGTTGCATTCGGAATGATAAGAACGCGATTATAGTTGAGGGTGTACGCTTTCTTAGGCAGATCAGTTCCGTTTCTTGTCCAGTTATAAGAAGGCACTGGATAACCAAAAGCCACACATTCAAGACGAATATCATCGCCAGCGATAGGGGCTTCTGGGAAAATCTTCGGGAAAGAGTTTGCGAAGATGATTGCTTGGAAATTTGGATGCGGTCGAACTGCAAGGGGGAAGAACGGTCCATTTCTACCGGTGTCACTGACCATGCTCTGGACAGTGCATGAGTAGTTTCCTCTATCGATCGATTCAAGTGCAGAGAAATACAAAGCTCCATCGTAGCTCACAAAAGTTCTCGTGTCTTCCTCAACAAAATTGGGGAAGTAATCTCTTGACCAGTAATATTTCACTATCGGGTAATGAGTTGGAGGATCACAGAAAAGTGTTTTTCCCCAATTGACATCACCAACTTCTGGAGCTCTCTTCAAATTGAACTCAAGAATGTATCCGAAGTTAAGCTCAACACTTTCTGAACGAATTTTTCCGAATTCATTAGTGGCGACGCAATGATAAGTTCCTTGATCAAGTGACTGGTCTGGATTGTAAATGATTAAGTTTCCACCGCTGATTGTGTAGCGAGAGCTTTTGAGTGGATCGATTTTCGTGAAATTCAAAACTTCATTAACGTAATGTTCTTTAAACCAAGTGTAAGTTGGAGTTGGGAAACCACCAGCGAGACATTGAATTGAAACGTCGTTTGTGACTCGTCTCTTTCCTGTATCGTAAGTCGTGTGACGCGGTTGTTTTATGAAGAAAGGTCCTCGAGGGAGTCGATGTGGATCAATGACTTCAACCCCGTAATCAATCTTTCTTTGACTGTCGGCATGAACGTTGATATTGTCGATCGAGTACAACTGAAGCGACTCACAAATAAAGAGATTATTTTCAAAATCATAGGTCGGCATGAAAAGCCATCGATTCTTCACTCTCGAGTATCCGTATACAACGCGATTCTTATACAATTCATCATCCCAAGGATTTGAACTCTTACGATTTCCACCAACGAGATTCAATTGATTGATATTGAAGTTCTGTCGTTTCTTGTCGGCTAAGAATAATTGATTGTTGTTTAAATATTCAAAGCTCAGTTCTCTGTCGATGTCAGTAGTTTCATTCGAGAATGAATCTTGCGTCGCGAACAGCTGAGTATTGTCATCGTTCACCCAGTTGTTGGGTGTAGTTTGACGTGCTGAGATGTAATAACGATTCTGAACTTGGTTTTGCAAGTAAAGCTCTCGTGTGATGAAATCATGTTTCTCCAATGTATCGACATTAACAAGATCAGCTTTAGCTGCTTGACAAATTTTCTTAGCGTCAAACCAAGTTCGTCTTGGGGACTTGATGAATCGTAAGCATGAAGCACGGTAAGCAATCCAATGCTCTGGACACATATGATTAGGATCGATGTCATCCAAGTTACTAAAGCCACCATAACCAGAATAAGCCGGGTTTCTGTTGTAGCTGTATCTGTTGCTGTTATCGTAGAAAGTTGTTGGATCGTTTGGATTCGGGATATTGCGGTTTGAATCGTTAAATCGATTGCCTTGCATTTGTTGCTGTTGTAGTTGAGGACCAATCGGCTGCTGCGAGTACCGTCCACGTCCGTACTGATTCTGATTCACATCATTATAGTCGATTCGGTTTCTATCATAGTTGTTTGTCGTTTGTGCATCACTTCCATGATGAGGTAGTATTGTCAGGTAGCAAATTGCTATTAAGGCAAACACAAAGCTGTGCAAGCCCATCTTAATGCTTTCACTTCTCTTAAGTCACTAAAATCATGTAAATACTGAAAAAGATTTCTTATTAGATTCGAACTATGAAAGAGAGCAAAATGTTGATTTGCACAATCTTCTGAGAATTTTTACAACAACAACAAGCTATGACTAAGATTACACCCAAAAGGTCACAACGGCAATCGATAAGAAAACCTCTCTGAGTCCTCGTTTTGAGTTGAATTATCGCTCTCACTGAGCACTTTACTTCATGTTACATGAAGATATAAGAATCACGAAGAAATATGTTGAATTAACAATATTTCAACAGAATTAATTGTTTAACTATTTACTAGGTGTGGTCGTAAAAGATTTCTCAAGATTGCGGCTTAAATTTATGAAACTTTAACTTACACTGAGTCGAACCGATAAATATGAACATAAAGCGATAAGTTTTCAGAACAATATGAATCACATTAATCCTATTTCCAATTATTTTTGAGATTCAAATATTTTTTTGAGATTCGCTCTTGTGCTACGTTTTTTCACCTCGCCACTACGCGTCGCTTGTTGTGCAATGTTTGAAAAATATTCTTTTCAAGTCAAAATTTAACGTTATTTTTTCTCTGTCTGCTTTCAGTGCATTCGCTACTTCGCTATGGGAGCTTCAAAAACATTTTCCAGAGGATAAGGATGCGCTTACAAAAATCATTCACTGTTTACAGGAGATGAACAAATTTCACAACATTCTACTCGAGCAATGCTCAAAGACCGTTTTAAAGAATATTTCAAACTTTTTGAAGAAAGATGTTCGAGAAGTAAAAGATTATAAGCAGATCTTCTCGAAAATCTCTGAGAACTATGATGGAGCTTTATACAAGAACTCACAAGTGAACAAGAATCGCTTGCAAGAAATCATCGAAGCAGAGAATTACGTCTTCTCAACAAAATCTCAATTTCAACATTCCGCACTTGATTATGTCAATTACATCACAATGCTTCAGTCGAAGAAACGACCAGAAATTCTCTCAACACTCTTGAGCTATGTTTCTGCCTGTTCAACTTATTTCCATCAAGGATCAGACTTGTGTCAGGACTACGACACTTACTTATGTAAGGAATTGGACGAGGAGGTCAACACGATGAGAAACGAATACAATCAACTCGAGAAGACAATGCAAAAGCGACATAACTATGTCAATGGGTTTCTTGACGAGCCAAAGGAAGATGATCCGAAAGTCGCAGCAAGACAAATGGAAGGATATCTCTTTAAAAGAACTTCAAACGCTTTTAAAACGTGGAACCGTCGATGGTTTTATATGAAAGAGTAAGAGTTAAAATATAAATTGAAAAATTCTGGAAATAATATTTTTTCTTCCAGCAATAAACTTTATTACAGGAAACGCTCCGGCGAAGAACTCCCGACAATCATGGAAGACGATCTTAAACTTTGCACAGTTAGACCAGTCACTGACTCCGATAGAAGATTTTGCTTCGAAGTCATTTCACCCACCAAAAGTCACATTCTTCAAGCAGATTCCGAGAATCAGTATCAAGCTTGGGTTCAAGCTCTTCAATCAGGCATCGGTCATGCGATTCAAAACAACAGTCGATACTCAAGCAACATGTGCGCCAGTTCATCGTCGAAAAACCAAAGTTCGTCAATGGCTGCGCCTGCAAACAAAGCAAAGGAAAAGAAAATTAACTGGAGGCAAATGCTGATGATCCCCGGAAACATGAAATGCGCTGATTGCGGAAACCCAGATCCAAAATGGGCGTCGATCAATCTCGGCATCACACTTTGCATTGCATGTTCAGGAGTTCATCGTTCGCTCGGCGTTCACTACTCAAAAGTTCGTTCGTTGACGTTAGACGTTTGGGAGCCGGAAATCCTTCGAGTGATGATGGAGCTTGGCAACGAGGTCGTAAATAAAATCTACGAAGGCGCCTACGATGAATTGCTTAGTGATGTTGACAGGGCAACAGAAAATTGCGACGACGATATGAGAAAAAAATGGATTCACTCGAAATATGTTGAGAAAAAATTTGTTTTGCCTTTCAATGACAGCAAGAAAACTGATCTTCTTCCACCGAATTTGTTACCATCGCCTAGCAAATGGACTGTTAAGAAACATCGTCGCCGAGCTGCTCGTCGGTAAGTCTTTTTTATATGTTCCTAGAAGAATTCTTAGTAATTCCTCTATTCACTTCCAAGGCACATAAACAACAATAATGACGTTAAGATAACTTCGAAAGAGCATGACAACAGTGAAGACGAAAAGGAAGTCAATGAAAGTATTTTGATGCTTGGAGACAGACTAGCAGAGAGCAATTATAGTTTGATTCCTGAATCTTGCCGACTTTTTACAAGCTCAGATCAGGAATCTACAAGTGGGGATGAAGATGTTTTAGGTGAGAGATTTGAAAATTATAATTTATTGTGTGACCTAAAATATTTATCTCTTTTACCAGATGAGGAAGAAATTGACAAGCTTCATCCTAACTACGTCCTTTACAAGGCGACAACAGCTCACAATCTTCCAGTGATGTGCCAAGCTATCAGCCTTGGAGCAGACAAAAACTGGGAAAATCCTGAAAATCTGAATCGCACTCCGCTGCACCAAGCAATCCTTGCTGTAAGTTCTCTTACCTTTAAAATAAATTGTTTATAAATGTTTTCTCATTTAGGGTTCACTCATGACATGCGAATACTTGTTACTCAATGGTGCCAACATAAATAGTCAGGACATTAACGGCTTCACTCCGCTTCATCTTTCGATCGAGATAGGCAACACAGCGCTTGCTTATCTGTTGCTTAAACATAAAGCCAAGTACGATCTGACAACAAATGACGGGAAACTTCCGATTGACTTTGCTGTTTCGACTGCGGTAACTTATTTTCAGAATGCTTCAAACAGAATCTCAAGAAATGACCAATTTTCTTTTTAGAATGCTGACGTTGTTACTTTGCTTAGACTTCATCAACTCAACGAAGAAATTGGAGCCACAGACGATGGTGAACCCGGTGGCGACTCAACCTACAATGATGTCATGCGTGACTTTTCGCACTTGGCAAACAATCAGCGATTAAGAAGTAATAAGAAGGATGGCGGCAGTTCATCATCATCGTCGATCGCTAACTCAAACATGGACAACATTTCAATGGAATAACCGATAAACACCAACAGGATCTCTATTCATTCTCTTAATGCACGAATCTCATCTCTAAACGAGAAATAATCATCCTGAATCATAACACGGATTTCATCTGAGCGATAATTCCAAAAACAAACAATATTATGTCTCTTAATTATATTTAGAAAGTTACTGTTGCACACCAAAATGGTTTTAGAGCTTAAAGCGATAGTTAAGTTTATAAAGAAAATACGCAAGTCGTTAGCTTCTGGAAAAGAAATGTTTATAACTTGTTTAACGATCATTCCCATTGGCATTGTTAAATGTTGCTACTGACTAAATCATGAGCATTCACTCCAATAAAGACAACGCTTGAGCAATTATTTGAATCAATCAAAATGTTCTCCACGATATTTATTTAGATTTCCGTTTAATTACACAATCTTATTTATCCTTAAACTAATTTTCTTATGCAATCTGCTTTCAATTTCTTTTTAATTTTTGTTAATTTTAAGAGAAAATCCTTAATTTCTTAAACTTTTTTGCACACGCAATGACGCAAAGAGAAACTCACAAAAAAATAAAGAATTTTTTTCATATTTTAAGTTTTTTTTTTCGTTTCAATCGATTTGATCATCTTTTGTTTTTGAAAATTAATTTGTCTTTTCGTGCATAAATTTATCGATCATAAACTTTAAAGTGCTTTTAAATGTTGGAGAAAGTCTTGAAATTTATGAAAAAAGAACATCAAGTCATTGTTTTCTTTAAACTACATTAATTGTTACACACTTATGGCTCATTCTTAGACGACTTAAAGATGAGTTGAGAATGTTTCCTTAAAAGCTAAAAATGCTTCTTGATGAGAGGACACATAGAAGGATTTGTTTGTTTTGGTGAAAGAAAAAACTGAACTTGTTTTGCGCTTTGAGAACAAAAACATTGAATAAATCGCAAATAAATTAGCCATTGGCCTTAATTACTAGTTTACGGGTTGTGTTTTCATTCTTGCTACTTAAAGTCTCCTAGTAATTTCAAAATGACAAAATCTTTTCGTGTTTATGATCAACTAGAGAGATTTTTTCTTTCACTTAAAATGATCTTGTACTTTTATCTTTACGATCATGGCGTCAACTTACAACTTCTCGAGATAAATGACTTTCGCGGTTGTTTGTTCGGGTTGAGTCGTCGTTGTATTTGAGGTGGTAGTTGCTGCTGTTGTTGGTTCATCAGAATCGCCGTCCGCCTTCGTTGCATTCTGCTTACTCTCGTGAGATATTCGAACGTGCTCACGCAAGCTATACTTGTTTTTGAAAGTTTTCTTGCAGTAATCACATTTCCTTGGTGGTTGCGAAGTGTGTTGAGTTCGTACGTGCCGCCATAGATTTACAGAAGTGATAACCAATTTACAATACTGACATTGAGTCCACTTACTGTTCGTCTCCTCACCCGACTTCTCATCAGTTTCTAAAATATAAGAACCTTTGATCAAATATTTGGCGATTCTTCTTATAAAAGACACTCACTTGTATCAGCATCGCCAGTCGCTAGAGTTTCCGTTTGTTCTTCTCCTGTCGCATCGTTCCCAACGTCATCCACCATTTGTTGTTTTCCTTCCTCAATTATCTCAAATGTTTCATGCATCAAGGTCATCTCCTCCATGTTGTCTTGACTTTGTTCGGCGTTATCTATTGCACTGACAACATAATTGCATTCCGGCATTCCTGACTTCATCGTGATATATTCAACTTCTTCAAATACTGATTCCTTTCCGTTTTCGTCCATGAGCACTGTCTCTTGCTTTCCAAAACTGTTGTCCACTGCTTCTGTAATAAATTGCTGGGTCGAGGTTGTGTTTGTATTTGAGTTGTTGGCAGGAATTTTTGCTGGTCTTGTTTCTTTGATGGTAATTCTCTTCCGCTTCGCACCGATTCCTGATTGTTCAACGTATGCTGTCTTTATATGTTGAACTTGCTGATCAATTTTTAGAGATGGCTTGATGGTGTTGCCTGAATTTTGCTGCTGACTGTTGGCAATATTCTGAGGTGTTGCAAGAAGGATTTTGTTTCCTTCTGGAACCGAAATGAAGAGCGACTCCGATTGAGTAACGGGATTGTTGAGAATGGACTTTTCCGGGATGATTTCTTGATTCTCTGACAATCCACGAACTTGTAGCATTTCAGCAACATGAAGAAATGATGATAGCGAGTCTTGACTGATGGAAACTTCACCTTTGTACATGAACTCGACGATGTTAGCCAAGTCCTCAAATTTTACGTTCTTGAATATGACGACGGGATGCTTGCATGGATTCTCCATGAAAGTTTCACGGAAGTAAGTACTACAAACACTGAGGAGTATTTTATGGGCTCGCAGCCTTTTCCCATCACAGCACAGCGTCACGTCCGTAAGAAATTCATCTTCGGATCGAAGATTATTCATGGAATTCGCCAAATGCTGAGAGTGCGAATGCCATTTCAATGAAAATTGTTGCGAAGCCATCTGAAAAGAAGCGAAACAGTGAGAATTGGAAAACCACCTAACCACCCACAAAAGCAAATCGGGAAAAAGGGAATGGGGGAGAAAATTTTCCCAAGCAAAACAAACCTTTTTATTTCATAGTTTTCACAAGTTTCCGAGATTTCTTTAGTTTTCTTTTACAATGCTCCAATAGGCATAGCACTTAGCTACAACCTTTAACTATTTTTATGTCGTTTACTGTCCTACTAAGAGACCTACTCGAATTTAAGAAAATTCAGCTTCAAATCTGAATCGGTTTTGTTTTCTTATTGAAAGCGTCTGAAACGAAAACTTTTCATGAAAACGCTCAGATTCTCTCGTCTTTCCAAAATACAACTTACGATACCCAGAAAATCATCTACTCTGTTTAATTAGTGTGGATTAAGAATTTTAGTTTAGTTCAAGTTGAACAAAGTGAAATCAAGTGATAAACAAAAAAAAATTCTTTAATTAATTTGTTCAGGTTGGTTCAAAACCATTTTAAACCTGAATTCATGTGATAAGTGGTGATAAGCCCTTGATATCATCCGAAACGATGCATTTCTCTTGAAGTTCATCGTGCAAATTGCATAAAAAGTGTTTTAAGCTAGTGCCCTTAAGAATTTTGCAAAAAGTGGGAGAAAACAAATCAAAATCAGAACAACGAGATGTCAACAAGTCCGGGAAACCATCAACATCAACATGGTGAGTCATACAAATGATATCAACCCTCCTCCAGAGCTCAACTGATAATAAGTGACAGAGATCATGCGAATCAAAAGAAATTACAACAAGATTCCGATGAATCAACTCATTCTTAGTAAAATAAAGAAAAATCTTTTCGTGGATCTCAGAAATCTCCATAACGTTCCTCATAACAAAATCATGTCCATTGATTTTAAGGATATTTTTAGATACAAAAAAATTATTCGTTCAAATTGTACACAAAAACCTTTTCTTGATTTTCATTTTGGGGAAACATTACATTTCTGTGTTGTTGGGGTTTTTTTCATCGCTCGCTTAGCTTTTATTTTCCTCTCTCGATGTACATTAGGCAGAAGCGAGTGAGCGGGAGTTTGTTGTGTGTTTCTTTTTATTTTCAAGGCCTTTCAAATCTTATTCAATATTTTATTTTGTGCATGGCGGCAGGAAAGCACAATAAAGGCTCAAGTATAATTTAACAAGCGAGAACGGCTTTTCCGTTTCCATGATCCTACTGAATCACTTTGGAGACATGATGATCGTTAAAGATCTAAAACATCACGGAGGGAATCATCTTACTGGTTTCTATAGTATGAATTCATTCTCCCTTTGAAAGCTCTCTCTTGACACCTTTGACGTTTATCGTCACTTTCCTTTCACCGATTGAAAGTTGAGTAAATAACACAGAGAATGAGAAAATAAATTGCTTTTTGAACACATTACTCGGCTCAAACAATGGGAGGAAAAGCTATTTATAAGACCAAAGCTTTAGACAACGCTAATCCAACAACTTTTCGTCTGAATATCGATTCATTTCAAATACGGGAAACTTAAATGAGTCAGATATTTTGGATTTGATTGCCTTGAACTTCTCAAGTGCTTCTCATTAATAGAATTCCTAAAACAAACTGAAGTTTGTTTTAAATCGCCAGTTCAATTAGTAAATACAATTTTAAACAACTCGAGAGCCAGAATGTCTAAGAAATTATTGTGAAGATGAGAGCAAAGCTCAATATGTTCGTGCTCATTGTGTCACAAATCTTTTTGCACTTGGATGATGTCTTCACTTCCCTCGTACTCTCGAGTTTCTCACGAACCAAATCGGATGTTGAATAACCCATCAGTTGGCAGATTCGAAGGACTCTTGAAATAAACTCAACCTTTAATCCTCGAATCAAAATAAATTAAGCTCTTCTTTTCCACTCTGTCGGATTACTTCTAGATGAAGCCGATATAAAAAAGATTTAAACAAGAAGAGCGCAAACAAAAATGAAAAGCTAAACGAAAGTCGAGAAGAAGAACATTCGTTTTAATTATAGATGCTCTTATTATTAGAACTGTTTGTGTTTAAAATTAACCAGAAAATTGAGCACATGTGGCAATAACTAGTGCATCTCTTGCTTGAAGGGAGCGCATTTAAAACACTCGCGTACACTTTTCTCTTTCGCTGTCCTTGCTCGAGTTTCAGCTTCGTGAAAGTTTTTGCAGTAAATTTCGCATTTAATAGGCGAGTGAGCTGTGAGTTTTTATGGCAAAGTTTAATTTTAGCTTTCGCTCTATTGTTTCCTTCGATTCGTCGCGTTCATTAAAACCACATTTTCCTGTAGCTCTTGTAACTTGTAAGCGAATGGCATTTCAATGATTTATATTACAAGAATTTTGCGTTAAACATTTCTAAAAATAAATTTTGTGGAGAAATGGTTTCGTTATGTACAGCGCAAAGCGGAGAAAGGTTTTCGTTCTCAGACAAAATTTGTGCTGATGATCAAAACCCTCCACTCTTCCTTTTCGTGAAGAATAGCAACAACAGAGAAAAGAAAGCTTATTCTAAAAATAAGCTTTAGAAATCGAAAGAAAAGAGAGCTTCAAGCTTTGAAACATGAGCAGTTGGCGGGGCTTTCGTTTGCAAATTCTGCTTGATATGTAAACGAAAGAAGGAAAAACAATGCCGACATCAACGACGAGAAAATAAAAATAGTCAATCTATTTCCAACGCAATTTTCGCTTGAAGTAAAACGAATGATTTTACTTTCGCTTCTCACATAAACGCAAAAGAAGTCAAACCTATAAATAACAAAAGGGAAATAATATATCATTTCGGATGAGATAAAATTAGATGCTTCATTCGAGATTGAGCAAAAGTTCTTGTCGTTTGCTTTCTTTTCCCTTCAACGAGGATTCGGAAACTCACTTTAGCGGAATACATCCTCAAGTCTATAAATAAATAAAAATACGGTTTTCACTTAAAGAAAGAGGAAAGCTTCTTTTACAAGTCGTACAAGTGAACCAACTCCCTAAACATGAATTCTGATGAGGTAAAAATAGAGCACGATGAATATTTGTAACTCGAGTTGGTAGAAGCCCTAATGAAGCTAAAAATACTCTGTAAGCTTCTTGCCATCTCCATCAAAGACTCATCTTGTCTTGCTTCGCAAACTTTGCAATGTCTGTTGATGATTTTTTCTCTTTGCTCGTGGCTGGAGATTATGATAATGATGTGACGTCGTTGCACGATATTTTAGCTCGACGAACGACTCAACAACCTAAAAAATATTTATTTTAATCCTCAAATTACTGAACATCTCCAATTTTCTTGCAGACGAGTCTGTTGAGTTTTGAAAATAATCTTCTTGCTTTTGATTATTATCATTTAAGACTACCATACTAACATCAAACCCTAAGCCATGGTGACTTCTTCGTTTGATCAAAATATTTCAAGTTCAAACTCTAATTTGCTCTTCTTTACGATTCCCCGTCTCTTAGTAACCTGAGAAAACATGAGCGACAAATAAGTTGGCGCCATTAAAACGTCTTTTATTGGATCTCGACATTCCGATTTGCTCAAAACATTAAGATGTCAGATTTGCGTTTCCGGTCGCGAAAGTTTTTTTTTCTTCTTTTGAATGGAAGCTTGTGCGTGGAAAATTTGTGCGGAAGATAATGAAAATATTTTTGTTTATGTTAATTCAACCTTTCTCCTAAACACAAACTTCCCTCTCTCATTCCAATCACTATTAATAGGAGGAATTTATAAATATTTTTCATTTCTTTCCATTCGAATCAAAACGAAATTCTGAGAGAAAAGTGAATTCTAAAAATAAAAAAGGAAATTAAAATTCTGCTCAAACTCTTCTCGGGCGTCTTTCCATCTCGCTCGGAATTTTCTTTCGAAACAGAAAAATTCAATTAATGAAAATTCTTAAAAGTTTTATGTTTTCAAAATAATCCGATACCCGAAAAATCATCAACTTCGTTGAAAGGTTTTAGTTCATAACATTTCCAAGTTATTACTTGATGAAGTGATAGAAATGATTCGATTTGTTTTCACATTCAAACAAAGAAACTGAAGAGAGCACTTCTTATGATCCATTAAAGAAACGACAATATAAAGTTTAAAAATATTATTTTATTTGCACAAATGGTTTACGATTGAGGAGAAGGCTCCATTCTTCTCGAAAACAGTTTGAGAAAGAAAAAAAATTAAAACGCAAATGAAACGCGAAGTTTTCTTTTCGCCAATATATTTTTAGTTGGACAACTTTCGGCTCGACGAGAGACGTTGATTTCCTTGGCAATGGTCTTTTCATTCTAAAGCAGCGAATTGTTTTTTTTTCTTTTTGTGAATGAAAATTATTTCCCTCGTCACCGTCAAGAAGAAAAACTTGCTGGTAAAGTCAAGTCGGACTTTGTTTCAAGGAGAAGTTTCTAGTGCAGTCGCTACACGTTTCCAAAACGATACTTTGACCTTCGCGCAAGTTCTTAGACATTAACAAGAGATATCAAGTCCATAAACGGGTGTTATTTCAATTCTAAATTTACCAACGAAGCCACACGCTAGTTCTATTAACAATTGAAGTTTGAAACTCTCGCTCACCTGTGGGTTTAAAGCGATTTCATGTCATGGCATTTTATCGATCTAAGCTTCTAAATTTACACCTTCCTTGATTATTCATGATGAAGAGCTTCTTTCAATTGAATTTTTATGCTGCTCTGAGCTCAGTTCTTTTGTAGCTGATTTACGTCAGCAGTTATACCAGTTTTGAAGAAAAGTTGAGTCGATAAGATGCTTACACGATGTCATGTGCGAGTGAGAAAGAACCAAAGCTTTATTATACAAAATTCTAATTCGTGGATGTTAAATGTTTGTTTTACAACCGACGCTCGCGCACACATTGAAATCATCAGCTGAACGACTAGGAGTCTAGAGAATCTGATTTTGCGTATTTGTTTGCTTCATAGACAACTCATTTACAGAATGTCGGTGTGGAAAAAGTTATTAACAAGATCAATTACCGCAAAGCGAGATTCAACGGATGAATGAGGTTGCTACTTAGCTAAATGAAGCTTCGAATCGTTTAGATATCATTTATTTTAATTGACTTTTATTAGCTACACTTGATCTATTTACAACACATGACATTTAGTTAATGTTTTTAACTATAAAAGCCTTCAATCTTAGGAGAGAAAAGTAATTCTTGAGGTCTCGTGATTGACGTCACAATGAGACTTTGGTTTCTGTGATTACCAACTTTGTTGTTGACAAATAATAAGAATTTTGACGTTCGCGGAAACTCTGTCGTATCAGAATTTCCTTCACAAAGGTGCGGGAATATTCTTAAAATAGATTATGTGGCAACAGAGTTTTCACGAGAATTTGCTATGACGACGAATGTTTGCGTCGTTATAATCTCGAATTGCATTTTTGATTTTGCGTTGACCCATTTGTTTGCTTGTTGTTTTCTTCCAGTCATAAAAGAATGCAAAATGAACATTTTACGTCGCTTCACTCGGAAAGACGAAATAATAAATTTGTTTAATCTTATCGTACCGGTTGAAACCGCCACAAGCTGTCTCGCCCTTCTCTGCTGATAATACGAGATTACAGACTGGAACATGTTGATTTAACGAGCTATGGAAGTTGTAGACTCAACTGTATTACAAAATGAATGATCGATTTCATGGGAGCTTTTACGAGACGAGACTGAAGCTCCAGCATCTCTTTCACTTCAAGGTTTCATTGGATTCGAAGAATCTGTGTCCTTGTGTCTGAGTAATTCTGTTGATAAATATTTGAGCACGTTTCCTGCATGGAAGTTCGTTAATTCTTGTTCTACATCACAGTTTCTAACACGAGCCTTCCTCAACACTAATCCCAACATCGTTCTCGCTTTCATTTCGATTATGTTGACATTGTTTCCTTCTTGTTTCCTTCTATTCCCACCCTCAGAACATTTTGTTTCCCTACCCGGCCTATCTAACGATACTTTATCAACACAATCCAAGCGAGCTAAAAATAGACAGCAGCGCTGTGGCCTATTGCCATGAAAAATGAAAGCAATTGAGGAGTATGAGGGTGGCGTGTGGCTGGAAAAAAAAGAAGCCCAGCGCACGGACAAACTTGTTCGGATTTCTAATGATTCAGTTCTTATGAATATTTTGATACAATTTCGTCTCATGGCGAGAAATATTATCCGTCTGCCGATGTTGGCCTTCGAATATAAATGAACAAAACCTAATTGGTAATTTCGCTTTTTGGCATCGACCTTTGACATTCTACTTCAAGAGAATAACTTTTTTCTTCGGTTGACCTTTTCCATTTAATCATATCAAGTAAGTTATTTCGTTCATTCCTTTTTATGGAAACAAAAACGACAAGCGATGAGCAAAGAAAGAATCTGCCGGGGACATCAAAAAAAAACTGTCAGTTTATGTGCTTAGCGAGTGCGTGTACATTTAGCTGCTCTTTTCGTTTCATTGCCTGGTATTTAAGGTGTTTAATTTTTCATAAAGGCTTTTCATGTTTATATTAAATATCCTTTCCTCGAAAGCAGACGAACAAACTTAATGTGAAATTGATTCTAGGTTGGTTTTGTTTTGTGTGTTAGTCGTTCAAGTTCAATAAGAGTGACAAAACAAGAAGAAACTTATGTTCGCAGTTGAGCGGCGAGTTAATCGATAATTTTTGTTTTCGAGCGGAATTGATTCACATCGTGTTTACTTAATCAACGCTGGAGACTAAAGTACAACTCTTTGGGTTATTTGAAGCGGTTCCAAGTAATTCGAGATGAAATGAGCAGCATATCGGTCAAATACAAATATGATTACACTCTGATCTGAGAGAGTGAGCACGAGCAAAGAGACTGACACATGCAAGAGACAAGTGTTGTGCGCAACTCAACAGCGCAGATCTAAAAATAGAACATCGCAAAGTATATAACAACGAAGGCATGTGGGCTTGTTATTGCCAGCACATCGCTTCTTCCTCCCGCTTTATTCGACAAATACCTTCCAGGCAAACGAACGTACAAAAAACATGTTTTCTTCGCATGAAGCTAGTTTTACTTTATTTATATACGAAGAATTCTCTTTGCGGATTTTTTTCTTGTTTGGAATTCTGCGCCACAATTTTTTCCAACGTAAATATTTCTCATCGGCTGCCACTGTTGTTGTTGTTGTCATCATCGCTCAAAGCTCTCTTGCGCTCTCGCCCTCGTTGGTCGCATTTAAATTTGTCCTTTCGCGAATAATTACTTAAATGTAAATCGAACAGTTGATGTCGTTGTCATGGATCACTCACTGGAAACTGATTTGGGATGCAAAGTTTCAAGGGAATTTCATGTTTTCACGTTACCGAAAACGCTGTTTGTTGTCATGAGGATGTAAATATCAGAGCGCTTCTGGGAAAATTCCACTCAACGGGGTCAGATATGCCGATGGCTTTAATTATAATTGAGTTTGTAATAATTTAATTGCTTAGATGATCTCGGAAAAACATAGCTGTTGCTCTGCTGATGACAAGAAATTTATCGAATTCCATCGTAAAAAGAAAACGTTTCAAAGCTAATAGAACATTTCCCATGAAGAAAAACTTCTCTCCATCTGCAATCGCAGATCCGCTTTTATATTCCTCAACGAGCCGTATTGACTCGCCGAGATGAGAGATGACAGAAAAGCAAGTTGCATACGATTAAACATCTCTTTTTTGGAAAGTCTATTAATATGTTGATGATGATAGTAAAACGAGTGTTTATGGCTGAATATACAGAATTCAATTTAGAACTTACTTCTCGTCTCTGTGTCGGGAGAAGAAGAAACAAAAACAACGATGTACGATGATATTTTTAGAATGCTTGAGTCGACTTCGGCCAAGAAGAGGAAAACGACTTTTCGGTGAGAACGAAAATCTTAAAATAATTTTTGGCATTTGAGATGTGTGCGACGTTTGCTGATGATATTCTCTCCCGCATGGTTATGAATATTATTATAAATTATTTATAGTTTTACTTGAAAATCAGAAAATAGCGAAGAGAAACCCGCTCATCGTCAAGCTTCAATGTGTGGTTATCAGATTGTTTTATTTTTACTCTAAAGAAAGAATTGGCGAAGAAGCAACAAAAACAAATCCGCGAGTTGCTTCACTGTATTGACTTCGTGTCGCGTCTAAATATATCAGCAATCTCTCGTTCGGTGCGGTAACGATCGCGTTTCTCCGCTCCCAAACACGATGTACATTTTCCTGAGCGAAGCGTTGATTCGGCAAGAGAGAGAAAATCCAAAAGTCGCTTGTGAAACTCACATCGAGCGCCAGTCCTCAGTCGTTGTATTGAGTTGAAAATTGATACATTCAATCATAAGTTTTTCCTAGTCGGATTTCGCTAATTGTTTTCAAAAACAAAAAGACAGAAGAATTTTAATCCGAATCGCTTCACAGTGCTTGTTTTGTTTTGAGGCGACAAAACAACGGGAAGACAAACAAATTTATGCTTTGCAATCATCAGATTATTTATGAGTTGACAAACAAGCATTTGATGATGATGTGGTGTAATTGAATTAAAATCTTGAACAAGACGAAAGAAAACAATTTGAGTGTGATACTTTCTTGTGCTGGATAAATGAAAAGAAATGATATTTTAATTTAAAGTGTCGAAAGTATAAAAAATATTTTTCTACGGCAAACTCAGCTGAAAACAAAAAATAAACAAATTGTACGTAATGAAAAGTGTTTTTCTCATTCGAGTGTTTCGATGTGAAGTTGACGTGTCGATCAAGTTCAAAAAGAATCTAAAAGATGAGTCAACCGACTCACGCAAGTTCTGTGAATCAAAATCTTCATCTCAGTCACAAGATTTTCGAAGCAATAAATATTACAGAAGAAGTTCTAATCTAATATGTTAATTTCTATCAATCGACTCTGCTGTTTCACCTTCATCATCAACTAACAACACCACGTCTGATGAGACACCGTGTTCTCTTTATCCCGAACCGCAAGCTCGTCTTTGCTTATCCAAATTCTTCGAGAACGGGATAGAGGCATGATAAAAATAATTCACCAATATTTGCGAGGAGCTCGCTTTTTTTATTTGTTTATTAGCGGAGAGACTTGAACTTGAGCGTGCGGCTGTTTTATTTCGCCGATCTGGTGACTGAGAATTGAAGAATTGTCTGTTCAGACTCTTATTTTCTGTTTTAACAGCCTAAATAATATAAAAGCTTAAATATTCAAACACAGTGTCGTGCTTGTAACTAAAAATTGTCTTTCGGTCTCGTCAAGAAAAATATTAAAGAGAAGTAAACCTGTTTTCTTGAAATTCTCTCGATATTATTTCTGCACACACGAGCTGTTACTTATTTTAATGTTTGTTTCTGTATTATAATTGAGGAGATAGAAACAGAGAAATGTGACTTTGAGCCAGAAAAGAGAAAGACAAAGTGAACGACGACGACGAAGAAATTCCGATCGAAAGAGATTGTTTGGCAATATCTAGAAAGTATTGGCTGGAGCCACCTGAAATATGAATCGAAAAATACCTTGTTCTTTATTCGGGTCAATTTGAATACATTTTTTGATTTCGCATACCAAAGAAACCGGAAATTTTAAAGTGAAAAAAAAAAAGTTATCAGACGAAAAGATTCACGTCGATCAGACACAAAGAAACTTCTTCACATCGAGCGTTGAAAAAAAAAACATAAAACACAAACTGAGATTAGAAGAAATGTTAATTTGATTTACGTGTAATTTCAGATAAAAAAGATTTCTAATGCGAATTTATGTGCTTCTTGCTGCTTGGTGTTAAGTGGAATTTAAAGAGTTTCCGTGAAGAGAACGATTAAGCAAAAGCGCTTCTCGATTCGTTCGAAGAAGAGAATTCTTGAAAACGTGCTGAAAACCAGATTACTCCAGTCACTTCTTGCAAGAGTTCTTGATAAGTGGAAATATAAATAACTTGGATATCTCTGAGTGAATTCGCGCTGTCGCCTCGGAAAAGTGTGTGACAAGCGCACGATTCTCCATCAAAGCTTTCATGTTATGGCTGATATGCACGTTCTGAAAATAGGTAAGAAGTTCTGACGACTTCGATGTATTTTCGTCGAATTGAATTCAATCATTCGTCATAGAAACATGAACAGAATCATCTTAAATTGAAGGATTACGTAGGAGGCAAATAAATGTCAATACGAGCCTTATCACAGTCACTTTTGAATTGACGTCAACAAAGTTTCTTGATTTGTTTTCAATTTGCGTAACTGAAACCAAGCTCAACTTACATACCTGAGAGAAAAAAAAACTTGTCTCAGCTGATTTGCTATTTTCATATTTTTTGGTCGCTTGAACTTGAGAAAGAAAAAATTAATTTTATCAATTATTTTGATAGCGATTAGCTTGAGAATCGTGCCACATGTTCGATAAACTCTTACCTGACAACGGTTGATAAAATATTTCTAAAATAGGAAATCGAGAGTTGGGATGAAGTGGATTCCGTTTCACACGAGAAAGAATTTCGCTCGGACGTTATAAGTTAGAAAACATCAAAGTGCATTGCCGACGCGATAGCAACGAGAGGATGTGACTGGAAGCGCCTTTTCGTTTTAATTTGCCTTTAATATTCTCTTATCTTCGCGCCGTTCCGCTCGCATCAGTTGCACTGAATGTCGTTGCTGTATAGCCGAGAATGATGTAGCGCAATTAATCATATTTTTTTGCATGAGATTGAGCGACTGTGTCGATGTCATCGGTGGATTCTGAGAATTTCTTTTGAATTAACATACAATGAAATGCTTGCGGAATAATATGAAATTCAAGAATTAAGTTATTTTGTTATGCACATTATGAGGGGCGTTGCGCGAAATGTGTTTTGGCTTTCCGTTCTCAGCAAGCGATGAATTGGAGGGAGACAAGCAAAAACGAATCTTATCGTAACACCCACGCAACTCTCTGATTCTATAACGACGATCGTTATGTAGACAATTTAATGGATTCAACAAGTTCTCGCTCTGAAGCGACAAAATTGATTTAATCGAGTTCTGATGAGTCAGCTGCCAATATACGTTGGAATCTAAATAGAATGTTTACTTTTATGGTGAGAGCGAGAAGAAAGCGGTAAATGACTCTTTAATAAATGTGACGTAATCAATGCTCGAGTGTAATCAACTCCGTAGTTACATTCGCCAGAGAAACAAAACTCATGACGTAAACATTTCGCTAAGAAAAGAAAGAAATTTCGTTGCAAAGATGAAACTCACATGCTTTCAATTATGTCACGTTTTCTTTTATTTTTGTTAAATACTTTCATTGAAGCCATTTCATAATTTTCAGATTGTAAAATACGTGAATGAGACTGGCAATTTTAGAACCGACTATCGACATGTTATCAGTTTCGATGACATGAGTTGAGGCACATTTGTGAGGAAGACGATAAGATTAGAGTCCAAGAATAAAATCTTGAACGCAAGACTGATAAGCTCAAAAGCTTGGTTCTAAAAATAGTTCTTCCAATCGATAAGCCAAGTAGATCTACAGCAATGCTCTACGATTATTATGACGATTGCTACTGAATTATGTCAAGCTCGTAACGAAATGCATTCAGATTTCTATCGCAAGGCGTGCGCAATGCGAAAGGTCGCAGCTCCAACAAGTGTTTCTTTTGGCTCCTCGATTCAGTTCAACAACAAAACTCGTCTCTCATAGAAGTTACATTGAAAATGCGTTCTTTTCAAAACAATTATACATCGAAGTACTTCAGTAATACACTCGCTATTGTAATTACAAATAATTGCGTCTTTGGCTTACCGCTCTCCAGCTCAGTTTCATTTCTTGAGCTTGAGTTTCACATTGGAAGAGCAGAAAAAATGGCATTGGACATTTTTATTGATTGTTTCTAAAAATAGCTCAAGAGAGAAACATTTTTTTTTCTCCTAAGTTGCTTACAAAGCTTCAAATGAAAGCGAATGGAAGCGTGAGCGGATTGATTTCATGTCTCACGAAGCTGTTGTCGCTATTGACTTATGTAAATTGCATTCTAAGAAGTCTATTTGTGAGATTTTCCAATTGCGCATTACTCTCGCTACCATTTCTAGTTATTTCTCACAAAAGAAGTTGATCGTAAGAATTTTATTATCGCCGTACTCGAAATAGCAAAGTTGAAGCTGCGACGAAGACCGCATCTTATAAATAAATCGGTTCAGGGTGGCAACGCCCGAGGATAGCTCGAAGCACAATGTGACACGTCCCGAAAATAGAACTGAGAGACATTGAAAGAAGGACATTTCTTGGTTTATTTCCATTTAGAAACGAAATTCTAAAAATAGAACGTAGAGGTAAAGTCTTGCTAAAAAGGCCAACGCGAATATAACGCCGTTGAAGTGCATGACAAAAGGCCGTAAGAAAGTTATTCAACAACATCTCTATAATGAAATATCGACATTTTCGAACTTAGCTCAGCTTGATGCAATCGGTTGCGAGGCGATATTATTAACTATATCTATTTCTGTTGACATTTTTAAGGCTTTAGTTTAAAATTTATGACAAACAGGATCTTAGAAACAAATTTATTCGCTGTCTGAACTTGCATTAAGCGTTTTGTGAGTGGGTGCAGTGATATCCATTTTCCTCATTTTGTTTTGTTTTAAAATTCCGTCAAGTGCATTTCGATGAGTTGCGAGGGCAGTCGTGTTTGTTTAGTGTTCGCTGTATTGTCTTCCCCATTTCTAATTTCCCTAATTGGTTGCTTTTAAACATCTTGCTTTCTAATTATCCCCTACACCACCCTCTTTCTTGTAAGCCGAACAGCTAAGCGATGAAACAGAAACGCTTAACATCTCTCTCGAAATAATTCAATTATAAGCTTCATGATTCAGAGCAGAGCAAATAGTAAACAGCATTTTTCTCGTGAAAATTAATTAAACAAATCTTTCGTATTCCTCGTGCACGAGGGAATTTATAACTTTGTTTACAAGTGACCTCACTTCCTCGCTCTCTCTCTCGAAGCAATTCCATCTTCAAACAATTAAATTTTCATCGAAAATCGAAGATTTAAGATTAAACCGGAACAATCAAATAACGTTTATTTTATTGTTAACATAACAGTTAAGAAGACTTTGCTCTCTCACCTTTCAAACCCGAGCTTACTGGTTAATGAAGTCAAACAAACATTTTAATATCAAATATAAGAAATGTCCTAATCTGTGGCATCCTCTGCCAACGCCTAAAGTGTATCGGCACAGCTGGAAAATTATAGAATTGGCAGAAGAAGGCGGCACATCCGCACTGGGTAAACTATTTATATTCAGTCCTCGACGAGAGGAAATTCTGGTTAACACTTTCAACTTGAGCGCACAAACGGATAGATGAGAGAAGTTTAAATTAGTAACGCTATAAATAAAACTCGAAAATGCAGATGCCGTGGTCGTGAAGTATTTTTAGATTATCCGTTTTGTTCATACAGAAAAAGATGAATAAAGTTTTTTTTTCTCGATTTTAACTGAATCGCGCTTGACGGGAGCATTTCCCGAACATCTTCCTTACTCACTCTCGCATTTTCTGATTGTTTATTAATAGCCGCGGGCGAAAATCGAGATGAGAAAAGATTCTATTGCGAGTGTGGAGTCTACACTGTAGACTGTTAATTTAGAAAAACAAAAATAAATTGGTTTCCTATCGTTTTTTTTTTGTTTATAGAGAATGAAGCGCGAGTAAGCTCAATATAAATCGAATTTATAGAATGAACAGCAGCGAACGCTTGATAGCGTCAGTCATTTGAAAATTGATTATCGGCTATTTTTAGTTGGATGGTTCGTTCGTTCGTTCATCAATATCCCGCTGATAGCTCGAGCGGCTAAAAATATTGCAGAAGCTTCAATTATCCGAATTGAAAGCTTTTTTCTATTTATATTCGTCACGGTGAATGTCAAGCATATGTGAATCCTTGCTATCAAGTTCCTTGGCAATGCTAAAAATAGAATCAGCACTTCTCCATTCCGCACAAAGGGAAAACCTCAGTTGGTTCCTCTGTGTTCAATGCACATGCACAAATCGTCATGAAAAGAAACGCTAGCGCGACATTGAGCGGCCAATGTTGTCGTTTTTTTTTTGTTTGAATATCTAAAAATACTTTTTCATCAGAAACAAATTCCTGATGTTTGAAAATGATCTCGTTACTTAGCTCTGAGTACGGTAGATGACATGATAGATGCTTATGCAAGCGATTATGGATGTGGAAATGTATCGTTTGTCATCATGCGGCGAATGTGATGATTAACATGCTCTCAGATCGTGCCTCTTGTTTTTACACATAGTTCAATGTTTTCTCATGCATTTAGATATCACGAATTATCGTTTTGAGTAACTCACATCTGACGAAGCTAAATATAGAATCGAGCAATCCTCGTGAGATTTGTTTTCGAATGCACAGAGAGCAGATTCGTCAGAATTCGTCTCCCCCGCGGTTTACTGGATTTTACCAGCGAAAACATTCGAAATGGAACTTGATACCGTCTACGTATCGTTTGCGTCATAGTAAATTGTTTTATTTAAAACCTTCTTGGGATTTTCGTTGATGAGAATGTTTATTATAAAAATATCTCATTAAGTCTCACAACAAATTTGTTTTTAAAGTTGATGTCATGAGTTCAATGTCATTTGAGTTATAAATGCAGCTTGCGCGATTAAAATCAAAATTTCTTAATTGAAATATTTTTCTCATTCTTTCAGAAATGGCTCGCGGCTCGATAGGACGTGAACGTATGTTGTCGGGTGTAGGCATATCAGCACATCAACCGCCAGCTTCTGGTCATCAAGAAGACCTCAACAATGAATTATTAGCAGTAAGTTTAGCGAATTACTTTCGTTATGGTGAATTCAGTTTTAGAAGCTTTTTCAATTATTTATTATTCTCGTCATGTTTCATGAAACACCTGCTAATTGTCGATGTCTTGATTTGCGTCTGTGATTCCATCAAAAATTTCTTCAAACCTTTTTTCTCCATCGACTTTCTATATTTGGATTCGTTAGCAGCTTGAATGATTTATTATTCGCCTGAAAATTCATTGAAGTGCTTCGCAGGGAAAGGGGTGACCACCCAAACATTGAACAAGTGACTGCAGATCGATAAGTTCAGTTCAATGTCAAACAGAAAAGTTTCTTTGGAATGCGAAAACTTCCACAAATAAACAGAAAAATATTTTTCGACATTCAAGAGATGCAAGAAATCAACGATTAATCATAGAGCGAGCGAATCGAGGCAAAGCATTTTATACTTGAACTTGATCGTCCGAGGAGTTTTTTCATGAGTGATGTGCCGCATCGTCGAAAGACTGCTTCCCTTTCGTCAGATGATTGAGCCATTAAGTCGAGTTTTTGTTGTGTTCAACATGTTCACATTAATTTTCCACACTCATTTTCATCTTCTCCCCCTCATTTCTCTTCATGAATGAAAAATTATAACTCAATGGCAGTGTCAACTCAAATGTGTGGGAAAAGGCGGAAAACTCATCGTCGCTCATACATATGGCGAGAAGCTGTGGAAAATTAAAGATTGTTGGCTCATGAATCATGAAATTTCCCTTTCGGTTTTTCCGAGAAATTCGTAATTACTTAACGACTAAAGAATTTTGTCGTCGCAATACTTTTTCATATATTTTGACTTCCATTCTTCGCAACGGCCATTTAATGGCTCGATGGCGCCCAATAGATGTTACAACCAACTCATGCTTATAAAAAACTTTTCTTTCTATTTTTTCAGCTCCGGAGAGAACAAGAGCTACAACAGCAGAAGCTCTGGCGTGACTTTCAAGAACAGAAGAAGGAACTCGAACTTCAGCATAAAATGCAAATCGAGAACAAACTTCAAGTGAGTTGTTTGAATTTTCTTCGCTTCTATTATTCGCAATGCTCCACAATCTCGGCCTTCAAATGTTCGTTTCTCTCCTCAACTTTATCGAGGAAATAAATGAAATCTCAAGACTTTTCATAGACTCAAAAAGAAACTTTTTCTTGGTTTCATGGTTTTGGGAAATTTGTCCAATTCCTCATGTGGTTTCGTGCTTTTCTTTCGTTTTGTTTTCGTTTCTGTCATCCACATTATTTCCTTTGTTATCCACACGAATTCAATTCATAGTTTGCGGCAAATGGCGTATTCCAGGAACTGCAACTGCAGCGAATTGCTGCGGAACAGAGAAATTTGGAAGAGCAGCAACGACGCGAGCGTGAAGCAGCGGCTGCTGCAGCCCTTCGAAGGAATAACGAACGTCATGAGTGCAATGCAAATGCTAGTCCAGATGTCAAGCAGACATTAAAGGTGAGTTGCTATCAGTCTTTTCATAATCCCTAAAAAATAATTCATTCAATTTCCTTCCATTAGTCATTTCTGATACAGAAAAAAATCGAAAAGGAGAAAGGTCAAAATGCTACTTGGAACCGTAACTTGTGAGTCGCTTCTTCTTCATTTTACATAAAGATTTTCCTAAAATAAAATTCCATCACAGAGGCGTAGTTAAAAGCTCATCGGGCGAATCATTGCCAGCCGGAACGAGCTCAACAAGCTCTCATCCTTACAAAATTCCTCAACCACCGTCCGCAATCGTGAAATATGATTCAGATTTCCCGCTTCGGAAAACAGGTAAAGCAAGGCGAGAGTCACAGAAGCTTCATGACTATCGTCACTTTAGTTCTTTGTGTGTGTGCGTGTGAAAATTTAATGAAATTAACATGATTAAAGAAACTTTTTTTTCTTAAGTGTAGCATGCTCAATTTGAATAAGTTTTTGTTACACATTCCGTGATAAGTGGAAAACTTTTCTCTTGAAAAATTTCTCGCTAATCAAAAGTTCCTTTTGTGATTGATAATTGAATACATTCAGCCATAAAGAGCCATTCAATTCAAATTCTTTACATCACACACACATTTTTATCGGTGTCAGAATATTTTTCTTATTTGCAAAAATGTGAATTAAAATTGGCTTTTAAATCTCATTTCCGTTCCGCGACTCCTTCACTTGATAAAAATCTCCATTAACAAATCAGCCTCGGAACCAAACCTGCTGAAGATCCGATTGAAGCAAAGCGTGATTGAGCGCAAAGCTCGAGCCGGACCATTGGCAGCACGACGACAAGAACGCTTGCTACTCGCCCACCAGAGACGATTGCAAAAACATGTAGCGCTAGCGCAAGCGACAAGTATGTAGCAGATAATTTCTTAATTGACTAAATGCGCTTTTTTTCATTGAACGCCTTGACGATTGAGTACAACGAGTTCGTTAAACTCTGTTGAGTCATTCAATGAGAGAATTCCAGAAATTCCTTATCATCTGAAAGAATATTTTCATTTTGATGAGACTTTACAACTTATTTGTTTTTTAAAAAGAGTTTCATGTAACCCGAAAAATGATGATGATTTGGTTTTTATTTGTTTGTGTGCCGTTTGGTTTTGATATTGTCAATAACGCAATTTCGTTTGTAAACAAAAACATTAGAAGAACGAACTAATTGACTAACCAGCGAAACAAACGTGATTGCACAAATTATGCGATCAATTAATTCGAAGAAGGATGATAAAAACTTTGAGTTAATTAGACGCGACCGTTCTAGATTCTAAAAGATGATGAAGAAAACCTAGAAGGGTTTTGTCTAATTGCTTATTCTCCTACTCGCATAATCCAAACAGATTGCAACAGCAACACGCCAGATTCCGGGCCTAACTCTCCGCCAACAATGGGAGGAAGCAGAGGCTCTCCCACGAGCGCTCCAATTCAAGAAGAGAATGAAGATCCACAGTACAATGGAGTCAATAGAGCCAACATTAATGATCTTCAGCTTTTTAGCTCCCCGTCCATGCCCAACATTTCCTTGGGACGTCCTCATCTATCGAACGTTGCAGCTGCTGCGGCAGCCAATCATTTTGTAAGAAATTCTTTTCTCGTATCATTATGAATATAATCTAATTATATTTTGTGTTAATAGGTTTTAATGTCCCAACTACGAGCACCATCACAATCGCTTCTCGCTCATCAATCGTCAATTCCTGCACCGTATTTAATACCTCAACTAGAACTGACGGAAGTTCAAGCACATGCAGCGACAGCTCATTTGAATCATATGCAAGCTGTAGCGCAATCAGTTGCTGCTGCCTACAATCAACAAATTTCGGAAGCACAAGCAGCGCACACTCGTCTTCAAAAGCCGGGGCATCGTCCATTGGGGCGAACCCAATCCGCACCACTCCCGTTAGGGCATCCGATGTTAACTGGATCTTCTATCAACATCGGACAAACGCATTATGAAAATTCCGAAGCCGAACGTCAGGCCTACGAGCAACAGATGATGCTTAAGCAGAAGATTCGTCAAACAGCGCTGTCGAGATCCAATACTCGTGAGCAGTTGAAAGAAGAAGAACCCAATGAGGTCATTGATTTAACAGACAAGAAGCAGCCTCCGCGTACTGTAATAACAAACAGTGTGATAACCAACACATCCCAGTCGATTCCACATTCAACTGACGAGCATGTAAGAAGTGAATATCTTCAGAAACAGCGTGAAATTCTCATGCGACAAACGATGCAACTTTCATCAGGTGGATCAATCGAAGATCCATACACGAGAACTCCTTTACTCCGTCCATTGTCGAGAACACTATCGAGTCCACTTGTTCATGTTGGACATCCAGGACTTTCTGCTGGCATCGTCACAAGTGGCTCTGCGAGTTCTCTCCACTCAGACACTGGACAAATGATACTCAACAATGAATCACTTCCTCCTCCTGTGAATCTCTCATTGAATCATCATCGAATTTATGAAAACGGATCGCCATCAAATGGAAAGATAAAGACTGGATTGGCTTTTGATAGTGTGATGTTGAAACATGGATGCGTTTGCGGTGATAACTCTTCTCATCCCGAACATAGCGGAAGGCTTCAGAGTATTTGGGCTCGTCTCGTCGAGACACATTTGGCAAGCAGGTGCGATCGTTTAAGATCGAGAAAGGCTACACAGGAAGAACTTCAAGTCGTTCACACCGAGGCTCATGCAATGCTTTTCGGCACAAATCAGATTAATCGACAAAAGATTGAAGCATCACGGGCAAGTTTCGTTCGTTTGGCATGTGGAGGTGTTGGCGTAGATCTTGACACGACTTGGAACGAAACTCACACTGCAGGAGCTGCACGAATGGCTGCCGGTTGCGTAATTGATTTGGCATTTAAAACAGCAAAAGGTGATAACAAGAACGGATTTGCTGTCGTTCGACCTCCAGGTCATCACGCTGAATCAGGATTGGCAATGGGTTTCTGCTTTTTCAACTCAATTGCTGTAGCTGCTCGCTTATTACGATTAAAAATGCCCGAAGTTCGTCGAGTCCTTATTGTTGATTGGGTAAGTAAATTATTTTAAGCTGCTTTTGAAGACTCTTAACGTAATCTCATCTTTTTCTAGGATGTTCATCATGGCAACGGTACCCAACAAATCTTCTACGATGATCCCAGTGTTTTATATCTGTCCATTCATCGTCACGACGATGGAAATTTCTTTCCTGGCACTGGTGGATCGACCGAGTGTGGAACTAGTTCTGGCTTGGGTTATAACGTCAATCTTGCCTGGTCGGGTGGCTTAAGTCCACCATTGGGAGATGCTGAATATCTGGCGGCATTTAGAACTATTGTGATGCCAATTGCGAGAGAATTTAATCCAGACGTTGTACTTGTATCTGCTGGTTTCGATGCGGCTATGGGTCATCCAGCGCCTTTAGGTGGCTACGTTGTATCTCCGGCTTGCTTTGGACATCTTACAAGAGAACTGATGAAGTTAGCTGATGGAAAAGTAAATTAAAAACTATTTTTTTTAACGAAAATCTTATTTGATTTTGGTTATTTAATTTTAGGTAATCTTGGCATTAGAAGGCGGATATGATCTTCCCGCAATCTGTGATGCAGTCCAAGAATGCGTGAGAGCTTTGTTAGGTGATGAGCCTGCTCCTATTTGTGATGAGGAGCTATCGCGACCACCTTGTCCTTCTGCCATTGAAACACTTCAAAAGACAATCGCTATTCAAATGACTCACTGGCCATGCGTAAAGCAACTCGCTCACACTGTTGGTTTCTCTGCTATTCGCGCACTTAAAACAGAACACGAAGAGTCAGAAACAGTCACTGCTATGGCTGGTCTTTCGATGCAACCACTGAACAGGTCAGAAGACAAAACACTTGTTTAAACATTTTGCTCAATTCATTTTATTTTTAGACTCTCTGACAGACTTTCACATGAGGAAGAGCCAATGGATCAGGACTTAGACGACAAGTAATGAAGTGTACAAAAACCCAATCGAGACACGTTGCAGAGCTTGAAAATGATTTTTATTAGATAAAAGTGAACTACAGACAATGAAAATTATTTATTAGATATTTGACGCGGTTCCAGTCAGGAGCGCATGAGAGATAAAAAGAAATCATAAAATTAACATTAACAAATCAGGGATTACAGAAGAAGACGAAGAAAACAGTTTTGAAACGTTTTAAAATTTTGAACGAAGTTCATTTTAAGTTTCCTTGGAGAGCTTAGTGAGAAATGTTTATATCAAATTGCTTTTAATATCCTTGTATGCAAACTCAAACAGCCTCGGAAAGCCGACAGCAGTAGACAAAACTAATTTTCTTGCTCAAAACTTCACAACTTCATTGCAGACTCTACTAAAAGAAAATAATTAATAGACAACTTGTGTCCGAAGCCACATCGTAACGAAAAGAAAAACTTTTATTCAATGTTGAGCCTTACTGTTTGAAAACCAACGAAATAATTACGCAAAGTATATTTACGGTCCTAATTGCAAATTTTATAAGACGAGCACTTAATCATGAAGATAAGGAAAGCTCTTTCAATTTTTAAGATCGAAGCCGATTAGATAAAGAGATGAAATTGTAGGCAAACTAAAAGAAAACTGTATTTATTAGGTGTTCATTGTTCAAGACACGAAACTCTTACGATAATATCTTGGGGAATCTTCATGGACGAGCGTTAATATCAAATGACGCAAGTTTTGATTGTCCCCCAGGAATAAAGTGAATTGTAGGTACAATACAATGTTCAAACCGCAGAAGAACTCTATATATTTATTATGGAAGAAAATCTCTGTTTGTTGTAAAATTTTACAAAATGTTGGTTTTTAAAAAGTCACAAAAAAGTTCGTTCGTGGAACGATTTTTAAAACGACGATAGTCTCAGATGTTTAACTTTTTTAATCGCCGCCCCATGAGCGGTGAGGAGTCGTTGAAAGGAAAATTCTTGTCGAATGGATCTTTGCATGTTCCATTGTAAAACAAAACAAAAAATGTTAATCCTTTGTCTAATTTTATACAGTGGACTACCTAAAGCGAATGATTGTCGTAGCGTCAACAGAAAATCAACTTCGCCTTAGTCCTTTATATATTTTCTTAAAATCAAATCAAAAAAAACTTAACTCCTTCCTCGCCCTCCTCGTTTTAGGAAGCAAATCTAACTATTTAAAATGAATGTTTACATAAATTTCCACACTACACAAAATTATATTATTACCATGAGAGCAACGGAGATGATTTGCTGTCTAGTATAAGAAGAGAAAATATTTCGTTTGAATCATTACTACAAATGAAGTTGAAATCGTGCTGGTCACTACATTTAATCATTAAGTTTTACAATTTAAGAGCCCGAAGAGAGTTTAAGTTGTGTTTTGTATTATTTTCTTATCGACCATGATTGTGCGATTTTCATTCATGTTACTTAAGTTGTTAACAATGGAGAAGAAGTTGATGGCATTTTCATGTCTGGCAAGTTGATAATCTCTTGCCAATTTGTTGGAAAAGGAGAAAGATTCCGTTAAAACAGAAATAATTGATGGCTTGTTTAATGTCATCTTAAGAAAGAAAAAAAAATAGGGAAAATGTTAAATGTTGAATAATGTTTCAGTAAAGGCTCAAAGTCTCCTTATGTTCTCAAAGTTATTCAATTTTTCAACAAGCTAGATCTTTCCCAAGGCCATGAATTAGAAAAAAATCCTTGTCCTGACGACACTCAACCAACAATAAAACAGTAAACTTTAATCTAGCTTAAAGGATGAAAACGCATTTAAAAGAAAAAGATCACAAGAAATCTTCAATCGCTTTAAGTGAATCTCTTTGAAGTAGAAAAGCAAAAAAAATGAGAAAGTTCTGAATTGATTTCATGAACTATCTTTCTCGGCAGTAAACAACTTTTTGCTTTATGTCTCAACGTGAGCTTTAAAGAATTTCTTTATGATTTAAGTGACTAAACATCAACGATTGCTATTATGCAAGTAAAAGACATTCCCCTTTAACTTTTTTCTCTTGTTTTTGTTCTTTGTAAACTAATTTAGGAATGAAAATTTAATAAACTCTTTGTAATTGAAACTTTTACCAACGATACGATCGAACGCTTTCGCGTTAACTTCCTGAAGAAGAGATTACAAATCTTTAAGAATCCGACAAAAATCTATTTTTTCTCGAAAAAGAAATTAAAATTTGTGACAAAATCAAAGCTATCAGCCACTTGGAAAAATGAATCAGAGATTTATATGGCGAGATGAGATAATTTAATTGAATGAAGACGATGAGAGTAATCTATTGATTGTAGCTTTATTTGTAAAACAAAGGAACGAGAAAGATTTATTTTTAAATGAATTTGAAGAAAAATAAAGCCTGACAAAAAAAATTAATTAATTTGTGTCATTTCCTTTTATTTCTACATTATTTAAATTTTAAAAGTTTCTAGTTGTTGGATGTTCGAGATGATATCCTTTCGACTCGATTACTTTCTCTCCGATAGTTTTAAAGGTGTGCTCGCCACTTCCATACTCGCCATTGTCGAGATCAACGGCAATTTTTTTCACCTTTGCAGCGTAATCAAAGCAGATGAAGTTCGCAAGGTTCATTTCTTGATCAGCGTTACGCAATCCTATGCAATAGGATCGAGAAGCTCGGGCTGCCGATGCAAACATTGCATAACAAAGCGTGGCTGCTTCTGCAAGTTTTGCTACTTCAGCTGTGTGTTCGATAACCAATGGACCATGACGACCAAGAAGAATTTCCGAGACAGCACCCAAACGAAGAATCGATTCCTCAAGACACTTTGAAGCTGGATCCAGCGAAGGGTGAACGAATTGCTCAAGGTTAAACTTTCTTCGCGTGTTCTCAATTGATGTTTGATTGAAGAGTCTCGAGAAAATGAATCCAGGATGGTGCAATGGATTTCTATCCTTCTTTATGGTATCATTAAGTTTATAACCAGTGTGATTGAGACCTGAAAGTGCTATAAATTGTTTGACACCATCCAGAGGTTCTCCCGTAGCAGCTAGTTGAGTTGCGTCGCGAATAAAACGTTCAAACGCGGAACCTTTGACAACAGCTTGTGATCCGACAGTATGTAAAGGCCGTACCATGAAGTCTGTCATTGCTTGAATTGCAAATGCTTGCACCATCGCAGTTTCAATATCAACGTCTTGCTTTTCGTAAATATCGATCAGACCTGCTGTCATGTAAACCATACTTTCGAGAGCGTAGAGACTACACGTCAATGATCCAATTTGTTCTTTGATCGTTTCGACATCCTTCATGTGAATTCCTTGAACCTTTGTATTAATGCTATTGTTAGCAAGCTCTGTAAGCATAGGTCTCATGACTCCGGCCATTGCTTGAACTCCTTTATCCAATCGTGACATGCGCAAAAACGAAATCACAACATTTAAGCCGTCTTGACTGAGCTTAGAAGCTAAAATGATTTAGAAATTTGAGTGTGGGATAGTTAAAAATGTCAGTAAGTAAACTTACATTCATCTAATATAACATCCTTGAAAGACAATGTGACTTGTTTGAAAGCTTTTTCGTTGCATCCAATCGTCTCATCGACTCCAATAAGGTTAACACCAGGAAGACTTCCCTCAACGAAAAATGCAGAAAATCCATCTTTAAAGTCTCCAATATGATCAACTGTTTCTGCCATTGCGATTACGAGAAACAGCGAGGAATCCTTTTGAGTCGGAATCACGACGAATGACTTTTCTCCATTTAGAGTCCACTTATTTTCGTTATCGTTGAACTTTGCTGCCGTGATAAATGGTTTCTTTGCTTCCGAAAACTTAGATTCAAACATAGCTGGAGCGCCGATGAGTTCCCCTGATTCAAGTTTTGAAAGATATTTCAACTTTTGACTGGCACTTCCGAACTGGTTCAACACTTTCAGGACTTGATGGTGACTGTTGAGGAAGGTTCCATAGCTTAAGATCTTTCCTTCTACCTCATTAGAACCGTATGATACTTCTGTTGAAAGGGTAGAAGTGCTGCGGAAACTTCCGAAATCTTTCAACTTTGCAATGTTGTTTACATCATCAGGATTCTGAAAAATATTTGCTTCTAGGAAGTCCTCGTAACTTTTCTTCTGCTGGTTGACTGAGTTTATGTGTTCATTCTCGTAAATCGCTTCAGGATATGCTATCAAATCAGTGTCAATTTGTCCAAGAAAAAAGTTCTTCACCAGAGGTTGCCTCGCCGGTTTTTTCTCGATAACACGAATGCCATGATCTCCCTCGTCTGATTTTTTAAGTTGACTTTGCTGTTGTCGCACTGATGTCGTCGAAATACACCGACAAGCAAGATTAACTCGAGTTTTTGATAAATTTAATAATTTCAACATTTTCTTGTTTTGGAAAACCAAGTTGATAAAGGTTTACAAAGCACTATTCAGCAAAATTCGAAACAGAAATAAGCGCTAAATATCAAAATTTTGTTAAATTGAGTAGATTTAAATTGAGTCCTCATGGAGTTTGTTTTTTTTCCCAGTTAATTATCAGTCTTTCGCAGGTATTTTATTCTATCAAGCTGTCTATGGTATTGATTAATACAGCGTCATCGGCATACAGGATTACATAATTTGTCTTTGAGTTCCAGTGACCCGTATATTCTTATCGGCTTGGAGCTACAAAGTTGATATTTTCAACGTGGGAATTATTTTGTTCGAGTTGATTGCTGGAATTCATCCTTTCATGCACAGTCCTCACGATTCAGATAGAGCAGTGCAAAAGAGAATCAAAAATCTTGATCACAATAAATATCCTTGAATGAAGCTTTGCAACACGAATTTATTAACAACCGAGCACTGGATTCGTTGACAACCATTTCATGAAAATGATTTCTGGTATTCCAATGCTAGAACTCTCAAAGCATTTTAATCAACCAAAAATGAGTAACGACGAGACACAAACATCAGATGTTGATGTTGAAATGAATGAAATTTAAGACGATCCTTTTGTTCCAACAGACAAAAACCCGGTTCACGCAAACGATTCATAACTCAAAATTGAATTGTTATGCGAAAAGTTGCAGCGAAGTCGAGCAATTTATATCAAGAAAGTTTCCGGCAATTATGCCGCAATATGTCCATACCACGAACAAGTTAAAATTGCTCGTCTGAATCGTCGAAATAAGAAGGACATTGCAGTGAAATATTACCACATTCAAGCATTAAAAAAACATTTGATCAGAAAGCATTGAAAGATACAAATAATTTAAATTCTTTTCCGATGCACTTGTTGGCCTTAAGTTAATTCAATTGACTTAATTGATTATCCGATTTTATTTTTTTTGTTGGATCAACTAGTTAACATTGTAAACCTCAGTCGAACTATGTATTGTATTTTTGCGAAGGGGATCTTGCGATCCACAGAAACGTAGGCAAAATGCCTCTTGTATCTAACTCCGTTATGACAACCGCTACGATCTCGAGGAGCCAACCTCTGTTTCCAGATTATTGCAGCCCGTAATCAAGTAGCGTTTATATCTGAAACATCCCCACGTCTGTCAAGGCGCGGGATTCCATCTCATATTACATCACAATATTGAGACTGTGTGCAAACATGAGTGTGTGGTAGTGGGAACATTGCCGAGGATCCACGCCAAAGTTCAACTCAACTACGCTTCAACTGCGCTTCTACCTGCACTCATGACGTCCCAACAATAACAGTTGGTGTACATGAGAAGGAACGTGACTCCACAAGGATGTTTCATTTTCCATTTCTAACCGGTCAAGAGAGAACTCTTTGAATAACTGAAATTCCTTTGGCGAGAGTGGGATTCGAACTTCGGAACTACTGCATTGAAAGCAGAGTTCTACGAGTCACATGAATACTACCACCCGACCATCACAGTCTGGAACACGGTTTCAGTCGAACTAACTTTTGAACTGAAATTTTACCGAATCATTTTTTTTTTCATAATAAAATCGTAAAACAAGTGGCAGTAGCAGTTCGTACCGAACTTACTGTATGGTTTTTCATCCGTTGGACTGGTTACAGGGGACATTTTACTTAAAGGGAACAAAGTTTCACTCTGAGCTTACCAGAGGTGGATCCAATGTGTGGAGCTTGGATTTTCTGAAATCGTTTGCTTTGTCGTAACGAGCTTATCAATGAACAACTCAATGCTCTAACTCTAAAGGAACAGAAGTTTCACTTGGCAAGAGGTGGACTTAGATCTGGTCAGCTATAAGATCCATGCACTCGATTCAACATGCTGATCACTTCTTGTGAACAAGTCACAGCGGAAATGTGTGACCCGTATATGATTAAATAATAAAGCGCCTAGACAACTACTAACTCAAGGTCCAGAATTTTATTTTTTTGAGAAAGAATTCAGAGCTTTTAAAGCTAATTTTACAAAAGTTTTTTATTAAAGAAATTGTTATAACATTGTATTTTAAAATGAAATCTGTTCAAAGTTATCGAACCAATCGTGGAAGCTCTCAAAGTTTGCGTCATAGAAATTAAGGTTTTGAATCATGATACTTCTGAAGAATTGCCGACCAGGATTCGTTCCAGGAGGAATGAAACGTGTAAGATAGAGAACCTACAGAAAAATTATCATTACAAGGAAACTTTAAATGAAGATTAAACTTACTCTTTCAGCTTGACATTCAGTGTTTGTAATTCTTGAGAGCTCAAAAACAATATTGTTGATGGACGAGAATCTAGAAATATTCAATCTCAGTAACTTTTTATCTTTTTTCGAACTTACTTACTCTTCAATGTCCGCATGATTTTCCTCAACGAAATTAATTACAGCTTCGAACGAAATATCAGATTGCACAGCAGAATTGATCAAAATACCTTCACGCTCGAAATTTTGCAGGTTATTTGAGAAGTCGAGAGTTTGTTCGTAATAGAAACGCAAGATCTCACTATCGCGAGTACATAAAAGTGCATTAAGAAGAGTTTCTCGAGTGAAAGGTTCAGCTGCCATCGCTTCATTGAAGAAATGCATCCAAACTGTTTCACTGGCACTCAAGAAGCCATTGCAGAGTTCAGAGAATTCAGTGACGCTTGATTCTGGATTGTCCATGCTCTCAGTCAGTGCATTAAGTGAATCATCAAGACATTCTTGAACTCCTGACAAGCAACTCCATTGATTCACGACAAGCGTCGCAGATCTATATTCGAAATCTCTTCCATAAACTGATGCCATAATCTCACGAACAAAATTTAAGTGCATTCGATGCAAACGAGATCCACGAAGTCGCTCTTCAAACTTAAGCATTCCAGGATTTGCGCGAACCCAAACATGTGAGTTATGTTCGAGTGGCAGTGACCTCATCAAATCCAAGAAAGTTGTTGCACGAACGTCGTAATTCTCAGCGATTAACCGATGAAGATCAGCAAAAAGAGTTCCACGATTCAAGAAGTGAATTGCTTCGTGATCGTTATCCAATGCTTCGATAATCAAACGCCATAAGTCGTCCTCGTAGTTCGTAAGGTAATATCCAGTATCACGAAGATTGACAATCATCCAATCTCCCTCATTCCACGTTTTCACAAATTCTGTGTGTGGAACAACTAATTCTCGACCAGTGAGCCAATATGAAGCTCTCGTATCATTGAAATCAGGATGGCTAGCTGTTGCATAGTTGATGGGAATACTAAAAAGTTCATCGTGGAATGTTCTGAATCCTAATTGAGTCAGAACGATTTCATTTTCACCTCTACTGACTGTGACGACAGGGAATCCTCCGAAATTAAGCCAAGTATCCATAAGTTGTGTTGCATTCAAATTCTCCCCGGGATTATCTTCATTCAAAGCTTCATTTAATCCACGAGTGAGGTCGTCGGGAGTTGCTGACTCAAACTCCATTTCTGCCAAATAGTTTGAAACTCCTTTCACCCAAGTCTCTTCCGTGAATGCTTCTTGGAACATTCGTAGAACGAGAGCGCCTTTGAAATAAGTGATAAAGTTAAACTTAGCTCGAACCTCTTCAGGTGACTCGACATATCTGTTCAATGGATCAACAAAGTCAAAAACATCTACGCTTATCGCAACATCTAGATAGTCAAGCAAAAATTGTTCCCATTGATTCTTTTCCGGAAATACAATGTCATTGAGGACGTTTTCGTAAAGTGTCGCAAATCCTTCATTGAGCCTATTGAGATAACAAAAAAAACGCTCGTCATTATCTTTAACGAGCTACAGTTTTTTTTATAAACTCACCAGAGATAAGCCCAAGAGACCGGTGAAACTAAATTAGCGAAGAAAATGTGCTGATAAAAAAAAACAATAAATGATTATTTTAGTCACAAACGGAAGTTTTTCTAAAAACTCACCGAATATTCGTGGGCTGACCTGATTTCTCTGATATGCTGTGCGAAAGCATCATCATTGGTCTGAAGCAAAATATCTTCGTGGAAGCTTAAGAGTCCCCAGTTGTTTGCTCCGTCACTTGAGAACTGTGGAACTGCAATTTGATCGCTCTTCGGAAGAGCATAAACTGTGTCAAAGTATTCCTCCATCTGACGCAAGAATATAACTGCAAGTTCTAAAGCGTTGTCAGCTTCACCATCTTCAATTGCTTGTGGGCGACCATAAACATTGAACTCAATGTTGTCGTCAGTTGTGCTAATGTGATCAAACCTCGAGACAGTGAATGCAAGAAGGAAGATCGGAATAACTGGTGTTGTTTGGAAAACTGTTGTGACGTAATCGTCAGTTGCGCCAATTCCGTCAACTGGCATGTTTGAGATAGCATTATAGCTCATGTGATGGCTAATTCTAAGACTGATTGTGTTGCGATAACGAATCTCATCGTAGCATGGGAAGGCGCGACGAGCATTGATTGGTTGGAATTGTGTAGTTGCGAGCCACGCAACAGAATCGTCCTCATCAAGATATTCTACAGAAAAGAAACCGCGATCGATGAATGTTGCAAGAATGGATGCGTATGAAATTTCAACGACGAAATTCTGAGAAGCTTGAAGCTCTTGTGTCGTGATAGTTAGAAACTCTGTGACATTATCGTAACTGTGAGTTGGATTAGCGTCAAATTCACTTCCGTCGTTGTTGAACAAAGTAATTTGAGTTATCGTATGACCACGAGACTGAAGTGTGATAAAATTTGATGTCTCAATGACGGTAAAATTTATTCTAACAACACCCTCGAATTGCAAGGATCCAGTGTGAATGTGACTGGTGATGTGAATATCATAGTGAAGTGGAGCTGTGTTGTTAGGTAGCCGGAAATTTATTTCTTCTGCTGGTTGGACAAATTTCTCCACATTCGATTCTTTATTTTGAAGTAACAGAGCCTTTTGAATAATCTGTCGAATTCGTAGATTTTCAATGTCTTCCACATTTTTGCTTAAAAACTTTGAACGTAATCCGGCTACCGTGGAAATTGTCACGTACAAAATTAAAATTTTCCACTTTATCATCACTTCAAGTTGTTAACCGCTGGGATCACTGAAAACTTTTGAAGAGAGACATGAGCTCGCTTTGAATTTATACTCTTGAGTGAAATCTTATCTTCAAAAATTTAATTGCTTCGATTAGCGTTTATCACTTTAAGTGGAGGTATCAAATTTTATGGTAAAAATAGAAGTTTTATCGAAGTTATTTTAAATTAGATTACTTCAAGGATTAATTTTGTACTGATTTCTAATCCCGAATTTTTTTTAATCCTCGAAAAATATTTTAATTGTAAATCTAGTCGCCAATAAAATAAAATATTTCAAAGCATAAAATTTGAATTAGAGCCCCAGAAATATTTTTAGTTCGTTTGTAAACTTCATCATGATCGGTCCGAAAGTTTTAATTATCGCGAGCTTTCTAATAGCAAGTTCAGTTGGGTATAATAGACTAACGTTGAACTGCAAATTTGTGTCCAGAAAAAATGATTTGATTTGCTTCATTTACGATTTGGAAATTTATACAAAACTCTCACGAGTTGTGGATGTGCATGACGAAATGAAAGGAATTGAGTTTCAAGGATTGCAAATAATGAGTTCGTCGATGTATTACTTGCCGAACGAGATATTCAAGTTCTTGCCAAACATCACCGAGCTCAAGATTCTCTCGGATGTTCCAACTCTTTTGGAAATTAACGGAAAGGATTTTGTTCATCTGAAAAAAATTAAATCAGTTTTAATCTCTGGACAAAAAATTCGTCGACTTGCTGCGCAATCATTTGAAGGAGCCAGAACGATTGTAAAAATGTTTTTGCCTTCGAACAACATTGAAACTATTGACAACGATGCTTTCGAGGATCTCGAAAATTGTCTTTTTCTGGTTTTGAGTAATAATCGCATAAAAAAAGTTAACAAAGCCATCTTCGAGCACATGCCAAATCTTTGGTCAGTCAACTTGGAAAACAACAGGATCCTTTTTTTTAGCGACGACACTTTTGGATTTAATATTGTGAACGTCTGCGACTTATCGTATAACTTCCTGAGATGGCCACCAGCTGATATAATTCAGCGAGTTTTAATATCAAAGCCTGAAGTTATGCTTTACTCGCTTAAAATGAACCTGTGCAGGGAACTGAAAGACAAAATTTTCACTGCCTCAACAAAGATTCCTGAATTGATGAGAATAGCTGATAGTTGCAAAACAGCAAGACCTCAGTCGTGTAGAAGTTGTGGAAGTTGTACCGCTCGAAGAAATACTGTGTTAAGCAAAGCATCAAGATTAAGAGCAATTAACGAACTTACAACCGATGAAGAAGAGCTAGATGAGCAACTAATTCTTGAAATCTACGGTGAAAATTTAGAAAATCAAGATTTACGTCTCGTTGAACTCATTGATGAAAATTCGCGATTGAAAGAAATGTGCGGAACAAATCGAAAAGAAAATTATGGGCGTGAAATTGAATCATTGACTTCTGGAAATAATGAGATTGGTCTTCATTCGATTTCTGAAATAATTGCTCGAGGAAAAGAGCTATTGTCAGAACATCATGAAGTTATTTCGTCAGTACTTGACAAACTTGATAAATTTATCATCGACAACAGTGTGACGAATGAGATTACAGAAGTCTCTACAGAAATTAATGAAATTGGCTTCCTGACGACAGACGCTGAAGTGAATTATATTACTACAGAACTTTCAGAAACTACAACCAACACAAATTATTTCAATCCCTTGGCTCAGAAAGAAGCATTAGAAAACGAGATTACAAGTACATCTTCTATTACAGTGATTACTGAGTATAAAACTGATGCTGGGTCTCCTGATGTAACTACCGAATATAGCAGCGAGTCTGTGCCTTCTGAAGTAATCACTGAATTCAACACCGAATCTGGGTCTCCTGAAGTAATTACCGAATTCAGCAGCGAGTCTGTGCCTACTGAAGTTATTACTGAATACAAAACTGAGCCTTCTGAAGTAATTACTGAATTCAACACCGAATCTGGGTCTCCTGAAGTAATTACCGAATTCAGCAGCGAGTCTGTGCCTACTGAAGTTATTACTGAATACAAAACTGAGCCTTCTGAAGTAATTACTGAATTCAACACCGAATCTGGGTCTCCTGAAGTAATTACAGAATACAGCAGCGAGTCTGTGCCTACTGAAGTTATTACTGAATACAAAACTGAGGCTTCTGAAGTAATTACTGAGTTCAACACCGAATCTGGGTCTCCTGAAGTAATTACAGAATATAGCAGTGAGTCTGTGCCTACTGAAGTAATTACTGAATACAAAACCGAGTTTGGACCTTCTGAATTCGCCAATGATGAAGATGAAGATGGAAGTCTAGATATTGAAAACATTCTATCTAGCATAAACAAAGGTGGCTAGAAATATGTAAAAAGTTGTCTTTTTTATTGAATAATATTTAATAAAGAATTTCTAGATTAATAAAGAATTTCAAATTTTAGTTATGTTGATAATTTAGTTAGACACATTTTATTTCAGACAATTTGTGTCAATAAATGTTTTATTGCAAATGAGATGGAGGAAATTTATTTACTTTCACATTTTCTTTTCATGCTTTAAAATATTTTTCATGGTTTTTATTCTGTGAATATTTAATTACATGTCGTTGAGAGATTTGTTTGTAAATTACGAATAAAATAAAAGAAATATTAAAACTTTATACAAAAATATTAACATTTGAATTGTCCCTGGAAAATGAAAATCACAAATTTTTGTCGATACATCTCAGTTTCGCGAAAAACTTCATGATGCGACGTTTAAGTTGGTTATTCGCGTGTTTAATATTAGCATCCAAAGTATTTGGACAAAGAAGACAATTGGAAGATAAAATCATAACCTGTTCAACAGTGTTTCACAATAATAATGGAAGTACTTGCTTCAATGTTGATATTCAAGTATTTACGCCTTTTGCGAGAGCAAGCTCCACAGATGTTGAGAATTCGATGAACATCGTTTCGCTGTACCTCTTATCGAAGTTCATGTATTACATTCCGATCGATATATTGAGTTTGTTTCCAAATGTCGCAGAGCTTAAAATTTACACGTCGCAACCTCAACTAACGTCACTAGGAAAAATCTTCTTTAAAAACTCTACGAACTTAAAGAAAATATTCATCATCGGTCAACAAATAAGAAGCCTAGGACCGAAAAGTTTCATTGGAGCTCATAACGTGACCACTCTTTACCTGTCATCAAATAAAATTGAGAAGATTCACGAGAACACATTCGAAGGTTTGACATCATGTAAATATTTGGACTTGAGCAACAATCGCATTGCTTTTATTGAGCCTGAAACGTTTTCGTCAATAACAAATTTGTGGTCCTTGAGACTGAGGAATAATTTACTTCGAGGACTGAGTGAACAGACTTTTATGAACAACAGTATTGTTACCCTCGACTTGTCTTACAATCAGATAAGTTTTTTCACACGAAACGTTGTTGACAACTTTATTCAATCGAAGGATCAGTATAAGCTTTTAGGACTACGTGGAAATGTGTGCGCTGATAAAATTTTTACAAAAGAATCGAAGCATGTAGAAATATTGCTTAAACATTGCATTCACGAGACTAAAACTGAAGAGATCAACACTGAAACAAAGCTGGCGAGAGATATTATTGAATTGCGCGAAAAATTGATCGAACTTGAAAGAGAAAACAAACTTCTCGAGATAGAAAATCATGATCTAAAGCTTCAAATAAATGGATCGTCGATATCTGACTGTAGTATCGAAAAGTGTCGATTTATGGTAAAAGATGAATTCACTCAACAACGAAATCTGCTCAAAAATTTATTGCCAACTATTGCGCAATGGAAACAACGAAGTGACAACTTGACCAAAGCTTTACTGTCAATTCCCGAGCCAATGATTCGCAATAAAACTGAAGAAACATGCAAAGAAACTTCCTCAGAAGACCCAAACGATAAAGCAATCAAACATAAGTTGAAGGATACTCTGAAAATTATTTACACATTAAAAGAGCAAAATAAGAATCTAACGCTCTACGTTGACACTTTGGTTACTTTCATGAAAGAAAAACTTCATGACTGCAAATCTTTAGTTTTGCTAGAAAACAAAACTTCAACAAATGGTGTGCCATGTTTTTCCGAGACGTTGGCATTGAAACAAAAGCTTGTGATGGTAGAAGTTGATTACATGAAATGCATGAAAGAGGCTGAAAATCGTCCTAGCGATATTAAGGAGTGCGTGAAAGAAATCGAAGAGACTAAAGAAAAGCTTTTAATTATTGGAAATGAAAAAGAATCTGAAACATTGAAAAATCAAATTTGCATTACTGAGAACGAGAATTTGAAGGAAAAACTTCAATCATTGGAAACTATTGACCATAATTCGGAAAACCCGCAATCTGATCATTCTCATGAATGCATAAGTAATGTTACTAAACTTAGTGAAAAAATCACTCAAATTGAAAACGAAAGCCAAGAATGTAAGAATGAAACTTTGGAACTGAAAGAAAAACTCGAGTTTATCGAAGAAGAGTATAAAGAGTGCATTCTTGAAGACGACAAACTTAAAATTTCGCTGTCAAACGAAACGGACTTACACCACATTTGCATTGAAGAAAATGAAGGTCTCGAAGAAAAGATTTCGATTCTCGAAGAGGAAAATAAGAACTGTTTGAAAAATGACTCAGAGGACGGTGACGAGCTTGCCATTATCTGTGAGCACGAGTCAAAACTATTCAAAGCAAAAGAAACGTCTCTAAAAGAAGAAGAGGAAAAATATACGAACTTAAAACTTACAGCTTACGATTGTGCAATTAATAAAATGGCCCCAAATTGCTCAAAGGAAGTCATTAATTTAAAAATATTAAATTCGAAACTTGCGGACGAAGCTTTATTTGCGCAGAAAGAAGGATTTGAACTTAAACGTACTATAAGAAAATGCCGATATTCTCTATGTACTGATTGTGGTCAACTGTCTGCATTGATTCGAGAAATCGAGGAAGTAATACAAGTGAAGAAAAGAGAAAGCTTCATTATTTCTAAGGAACTTGATAATTGTCAAACAACAGGTGGAGAAGAGCCGAACTGTGGAAGAGTTCCTCAAAAATTGCGAAATGAAAACAAAAGATTGCAAAGAAAAATGTACGACGAGGAGCTACAGAACGATAAATTGAAAAAAGAAATCACTAACTGCGAGTCAAAGAAAAAGTGCGATAGCCATTCAAATAAAGACCTTGAGGATTGTCTAGTTCGAATTCAAAAACTGCAAACTCCAACCAATCAGAGATTCAAAGACGAAGAATTTGAAATTGCAACACTAAAACATGAAATTGCTGACCTAAAATCGTTGCAAGAGATCAGCGATTTGAAACACGATCTTGCTGAAGTTGATCATGCACTTATAGAGCTAAATCAGAAGATCGCAACAATTTCTGAAACTATGAGCCAGGTCGTTTATGAAATAGTTCCTCTACAAAAAATAATGAGTGTTAAAGATAAATCAGATACAGCTATTGGAATCATTCTGGATATTAAAGAATTCTACACAAATTTATTTTTTGGAGATGAGGTTTTCGTAACGACTGTGCATGAGATCACAGATGTGATTCATGAATCAAGCGAGAAGAGGAAAATCGGCGAGGAAAATCCCAAATTTAACATTCTTGTTCAGAAAGACATTGCAATACTGCGACAAATCAGAAGCGAACAAGTTAAAAAATTCAAACGCGGAGAAACCAATTTGATGCATAAGATTTCAGATATTCTCGAAGAGTTGGAATCATCAGACGACCACGAAGAATTCACAGATATCTCAGACATGTTAAGGACCATGAACGAAACCATTATAAAGAAAGATGATTTACTTCGACGAAGGTATAACGTGATGGAGCAGTTTATTGATGATATAGAAAAATCGAGAAACATTACAATAAACGCAGGTGATGAAACTATCATTGAAGAGGATATGCAGAGGAATACAGAGGACACCACAGACTTTGAAACTTCATGTTCAACTTGCGCTGAATGTTGTAATTCAGATCCTGAATTCCAACACAAAATAACAGCATTGAGAATCGAGAATCTAGGATTGAGTCAAAAACTTCAAATCTTCACCAATTCAGACTACGGCGACATGGATGATCTTTTAATGAATCTTAACACCGAGTTGACGAATAAAAATCACGTTATTAAAGTTTTAACAGAAGGAATGAAGATCTTACAGCGAGAAAGCGTTACGACTGAAAACGATAGATTGTCCAAAACAATCGAAGCACTGCAATTGAGAGAAGAAGTGGCCGATTGTTCAACATTCCGAGAAATAGATTTTATTGAAGAAATTTCCCAGGATAACGATGAAGATATTGGCATGACTGACGACGAAATTGCAGATTATTGCGATAAACTTAAAACAATAACTTTTAATGATTTTGAGAAGCCTTTATTAAAAAAGGCAATTCTACGATCAGTAGAACAGACAGCTTCGAAATTGGCCAATGTTTCATCAAACGCAATAAACGCGATAGTTGACAAAATCACGATATTTTATGCAAGTTTAGATCAAGGAGAAACTGATATTGAAAATATCATGACAAAGATAACTCAATCTCTTGAGAACCCGTCACGTAAAAGCGCAGACATGAGACATGAAAGGAACAATGAAATTCTTCAGGATGTGAAAAGCTTGAGTGATAAATTTTCTGATCAGAAGGAAAGACTTAACAGTTTTGATCGAGATGTAAAACGAGAAATAGAAAACATTCTCCGTTTAGTAGAAGGCCCGGGAAGAAAAAGCATTCTTGGAGTCTCAGATCTACTTAATGGACTTAATGAAGTGATCACCATGAAAAACATTTTATTGCGAAACAAATATGATGACATAGAAAAACTTGCAAACGAAATGGAGTCAACAAGAAACGAAGCCGTTCAAGTTGGAGTTGAAATAGAATTCGAGAAATCAGAAGAGATAATCGACCGTGAGTTTGAAAGCATTGAAGATATGATTCAGTTTGTTGAGGATCACTCCGAAATTGATGAAAATGAAGACGACACTCATCTTGACATCGGCGAACAATTTGAAAGCTCAGGCGAGGCCGTTGAATCATCTGCAGATACGCTAGCCGAAATTATAGATTTAAAATTACAAGTCGAATTTCTTGAAGCTTTTAATAAAGCACAAGTCCTAAAATCAAACATCAACTGCAATTGGAATGACACAGCAAACTGTAAAGAAATCGATGAAATGCTTCTAGATTTGAATATGGAAATCATTAAAAAAGATAAAACTATTTCAAAATTAGCTGAAGCCATCAAGCATTTGAAAAAGGATACGTTTGATTCTGTCGAAATAAAAGATATAGAAACTTTTGAGTTGAAGGAAAACATCGCTGACTGCAATACATACAGACAAATTGACGGAATTGAATCAGCTGCAGAAGCTACTGATAAAGATGTTGAAGACAAGGATAAAGAGATTCTCGAAATTTTTGACAAACTAAGAAGAATTTCTGAAATGGAAAACGATAATAAGATGACAGAAAATCACTTCAACTATGAAACTTCAACCAACTTCAATGTTATAACTGATTTTCGAAAGCCTTTGACAAGCTCAGATATTGGACACAAAGAAGATGTCTCCACTGCTGATATCGAAAGGCCACTGATACCATCAAATACTAACCACGAGAAAGAAGAAGATTTGCGAAAGCCATTGACTAGTTTGGGATACAACAACAAGGAAAGTGATCCCACTGCCGATATCCAAAGACCTTCGACAGATTCAAATCTTTATCAAAAGGAAAATTCATTGATAACTGATTTCCGGAAACCTCTTACAAGTTCAGACATTAATCACAAGGAAAGTGTGTCCACAGCTGATTTGCAAAGACCTCCGACAGCTTCAATTGATCACCAAAAGGAAAATGCGTTCATAACTGATTTCCGAAAGCCTTTAACGAGTTCGGATATCCACCACAAGGAAACTGTTTTAACTCCTGAACTTCAAAAGCCTTTGACTAATTCAAATCTTTATCAAAAAGAAAATTCATTGATTACTGATTTCCGAAAGCCTTTGACAAGCTCAGATATTAATCACAAGGAAAGTGTGTCCACAGCTGATTTCCAAAGACCTCCTACAGATTCAAGTGGTCACCAAAAAGAAAATGCGCTTATAACTGATTTCCGGAAGCCTCTGACCAGTTCAGATATTAACCATAAAGAAACTGTTGTAACAGCAGAATTCCAAGAGCAATTGACTGGCTCAAATCTGAATCAAAAGGAAAATTCATTGATTAATGATTTCCGAAAGCCTTTGACAAGCTCAGATATTAATCACAAGGAAAGTGTGTCCACAGCTGATTTCCAAAGACCTCCAACAGATTCAAGTGGTCACAAAAAAGAGGAGGTCTTTGTGACTGATTTCCGGAAGCCTTTGACAAGCTCAGATGTTCATCATAAGGAAACTGTTTTATCAGCAGAATTCCAAGAGCCATTGACTAACTCAAATCTTTATCAAAAAGAAAATTCATTGATAACAGATTTCCGAAAGCCTTTGACAAGCTCAGATGTTCATCCCAAGGAATCTGTCTCCACAGCTGATTTTCAAAAACCTCCGAAAGACTCAAGCGCTCATCAAAAGGAAGATGCTTTTATAAATGATTTCCGGAAGCCTCTGACGATTTCAGATATTCGTCATAAGGAAAGTGATTTGCAAGAAGCTTTGAGAGACTCAAATTTGCAACAAAAGGAAAATTCGTTGATATCTGATTTTCGAAAGCCTTTAACAAGTTCTGATATTCACTACAAAATAGATGATGATAACTTCCGTAAGCCATTGATAATTGATAATAATGCACCAGTGAATGACTATCGAAAACCTCTGATAAATGAAGTACCAAGTCATGATACTTTGAGTATAGATTTCCGGAAGCCTTTAATAGATGGTGATCATATGTACGATGATGTATCCAAAAATAACTTCCGTAAGCCTTTGATGGATGGAGATCATATGAACGATGATGTGTTCAAAAATAACTTCCGTAAGCCTTTTATTGATGCAAAAGACCTCCGAAAAAAGGAAACATATAAAAGAGTTAAGCGAAATTCCGAACCAGTCTTCAGTATACCTTTGAGAGGTGACGATTTCTCAACGCAATACCTGACTCCACCCGATTTCCGGAATATTTTGACAGCCGATGATTTTCCCCAACAACAACGATCACCATCAGACTTCAGAAAACCATTGACAGCCGATGATTTATCAACACAACAACAAACGCCATCAGACTTCAGAAAACCGTTGACAGCCGATGATTTATCATCACAACAACGAACGCCATCAGACTTCAGAAAACCGTTGACAGTCGATGATTTATCATCACAACAACGAACACCATCAGACTTTAGAAAACCTTTGACAGCCGATGATTTATCATCACAACAACGAACGCCATCAGACTTCAGAAAACCGTTGACAGCCGATGATTTATCATCACAACAACGAACGCCATCAGACTTCAGAAAACCGTTGACAGCCGATGATTTATCAACACAACAACAAACGCCATCAGACTTCAGAAAACCTTTGACAGCCGATGATTTATCAACACAACAACAAACGCCATCAGACTTCAGAAAACCATTGACAGCCGATGATTTATCATCACAGCAACGAACGCCATCAGACTTCAGAAAACCATTGACAGCCGATGATTTATCAACACAACAACGAACGCCGTCAGACTTTAGAAAACCGTTGACAGCCGATGATTTATCATCACAACAACGAACGCCATCAGACTTTAGAAAACCTTTGACAGCCGATGATTTATCATCACAACAACGAACGCCATCAGACTTCAGAAAACCATTGACAGCCGATGATTTATCATCACAACAACGAACGCCATCAGACTTCAGAAAACCATTGACAGCCGATGATTTATCAACACAACAACAAACGCCATCAGACTTCAGAAAACCTTTGACAGTCGATGATTTGTCAACACAACAACAAACGCCATCAGACTTCAGAAAACCATTGACAGCCGATGATTTATCATCACAACAACGAACGCCATCAGACTTTAGAAAACCGTTGACAGCCGATGATTTATCATCACAACAACGAACGCCATCAGACTTCAGAAAACCTTTGACAGCCGATGATTTATCATCACAACAACGAACGCCATCAGACTTTAGAAAACCTTTGACAGCCGATGATTTATCATCACAACAACGAACGCCATCAGACTTCAGAAAACCATTGACAGCCGATGATTTATCATCACAACAACGAACGCCATCAGACTTCAGAAAACCATTGACAGCCGATGATTTATCATCACAGCAACCCTTGCCATCAGACTTTAGAAAGCCTTTGACAGCCGATGATTTGACCACGCAACAACCTAAGCCGCCAGACTTTTATGAGCCTTATGCAACAATCATTGATTTGTCCACGCAGCATCCTAAAACGTCAGACCTTAAAAATCCTTTGGCCGGAGACGATTCAAAAATGGAAGCACATCAACTATCTTCAAATTCGCTCAGTGAAACCATAGAAAAATTAATGAGACTTTACAAAAGCTTGGAATTGGGGAATAACGTTATAAGTACAACTATTCATGATATTACCGGTATACTTGAACATCCAAGTCGACGCTCGTTGAGTATTGAAGGAAGGCAAAAACTTAACATTGAAGTCTTAGATCAAGTAAAGAGTTTGAACACCGTCATCGATGTTCAGAAAGAAAAGGTTGAACAAGTCGATGTACAAATAAGAGATGAAATCTCCGCTTACCTAAATCAATTAGAGACCGATGGACGAAGGAGCAACGACGGTGAAGTCACGGGTTTGTTCATGGATTTGAACAAAGCTTTCAATGAGAAAAATGATTTGCTTTTTAAGAAATATGAGAAGATGGATCAGTTAACTGAAAAAATGGAAGAAGCTAGAGAAGACGCTATCGAAGCAACAATTGAAGTTGAAGAAGAGCTAAATGAAGAACCTTCAATTGAGTTTGAGGAACTCGATCACATGCTTGATATGGTTGACGGAACTGACGAATCTGAAGGACCCGAAGTGGAACAATTCGAAACAGCTGTAAAAGGGCAGTTAGGTAGAATAATTCAACTACGAACTATATTAAAGAAATCTGACGATTCCTGTAAGAAAAGTGTCGAAGAGGAGGCAAAGAAACGAGCAGATTTGAGGAAGAAATGTGAAGCATGCAGAGGCACGTGGTCAAAAGTTTCGGGAACAATTGGTTCGTGGTTTAATAAAAAAAGCAATTGCGATTTCCTTTAAATATTCATAATCATTATTGAGGAATTGTTGAAAAAAATAAAAATGTTATAAGATTCTAATTGCGATGGCTTCATTTTACGTGCGACTCGACATCAACCGTGGACCCGTGAAAAAATCTGTGGAACTCCAATCTGTCGCCGGAAAAAAATCTTGCTCCACATGTGCAGATGAACTTGAGATCCTCGGGATTAACTCGACAATTGTGAATGTCTTTGAAAAATTGATGAACGAATTGAATGTGACATTTTTGACAAGAAAGAGGGCGCGCTGGAAACAAAAAACAATATAAACAAAAATGGAAATTTCAAAATTATTGACAACTTACATCGATTACCTATCTGCCTATCTTTGTAGTATTGTGCTCTGTGAACGACTTTTTGATGACGAATCAAATTCCTGTGAGAGTTGTAGAACTTGTGACAGAGAGGACATTCAACTCGATTTGGGTCGCTGAGTGTAAATTCTGTTTCCTCCAAAAGATCTTCATCGTCGCCTGCTTCATCCACAATTAATTTCAGCAATCGCGTTAAAGCTACTTTAGTGAACGAGTTATCTTTTGTCATGGCGGCAATAAATTTAATTTTTTTAATTCCTCTTTTCGTCGACTCGCACTCACTTTCCGCTCAGATTCTTGCTTCAAACTTTTTGTTATTGATGCGAAAGTCCTCCTCAAAGAAACAACAACAGTAAATGAAACAAAAAATATTTCTTGAAGACTGTTATGTTTTATTGAAATTCTAAAAAGTAAATATTTAATTTTCGGATGCATCGTCCACAGCTTGCTCAACTCCATTGCCATTTTCAACTCCATTTCCATTAGTGTAAACAGGTTCAGCTTCGACTTCCTTTGAGAGATCGGCTAATTGTTCCATCAGCTCTGCGTATCGCTGCTGTAACTGTTTCTCACGATCTGTTTGGCGAGCAACATCCTCTGTCAATGACTATAAAAGAAAACGTTTTAATAAATTCACTAAGACTAGAGAGAATTTTCTACTGACCTCAAGACGCTTCGGAATTGCTGCTGTCTCCATTTTTTCGAGAAATTTGAATGTAGACAATGACAAATAATTTTGCTCAATATTCTCATAAGTATCTTGAAGTTGCTTGATAAGAGAATGAGCACGTCCTTGATAACCACCCAAGAGTGTCTTCAATTTCTTTTCCAACTTGCTGCATTTCTTAGCTTCTCTCGCCATGTGCTTACGATTTTGCTCTAATCGTTTCTCAAAAGATTCGATTCTGTCCTTCTTGCTGGCGAGATTAGCTCGAGTATAGCGATTTTGAGATGGTAAATAAAGAACTTGGCTTAAACACTCTTGCCACACTTGCGAGTAGCTTTCAATTGACAAGTCTCCGTGTGCCATTCCATTCTTCACAACACTCATTTCTTGTTTCAAAAGATTTCCAGCAATCTCTCTATCAGCTAACGAAACTTCATTATAACGATGAGTTTCTAAATAATTAGCATGTTGTTGTTTCTTTTGAGGAGGAACAGTCACACCCGAAACTGTAACAGGATCATTGAGAGCATCGTAATGAAGCATTGTTATCATCTCTTGTTTAATTAACTCTTCAGCCTTCTGCAAATCATTCAATCCTTGCATTTCATTGGAAGGACGAAGAACACTCGAGTTGATTTCAATTGGACGAGGCAACTCTCGTTGAATAACTTGTGATCTCAAGAGCATTTCCTTTCGAAGTCTTTCTTTTTCAGCAGCAACGCGCATCGCATCGATATCAGCTTGGTCCTCAACAGACATAGCAGCAGATTCCAATGCTTCGTCGTCTTGTTCATCGTCTGGTACAACAATCTCGTAGTCATTTTTCGGTGTAGGCAAAGATGACAAGCCTTCACGAAGAGACGATTTCATTTGACGTTGATAATGTTTGTAAGCAGCTGGTGTATCCGTCACATTTAAAGAGTCCTCTGGATTAATGTTTAACTTGTCGCGTACGTTGACAGGCGTGAATGATGGTCCACCTCTTGTACTAGCACTGCCAACTGGTAACAATGCTGTCGAAGGAGTTGCAAAACCAGGCGTGGCTCCGCCATCTCCTCGTGCTGATCGAAATGGAGTAGCGATGACAGTATTCGGAGTGGCAACCGACAAAGCTTGAGGCAATGAGCCACTGAAATCAGTTTGCGTGAGAGGTGTATTGACACCACCTTTCAAAGGAGTCTCAGTGTGAACAAGAGCCATGACATTCTGAGCTTCCTGCATAATTCTATCCGTTAAAGGAGCTGGTGTTCTTGGAGTTGCTGCGATTTGTGGAGTAATGCTATAATCGGCAAGTAATGCATCAGTTGTTTCGATTCCACTTTCGGAAGCAACTTCCTTTGCCATTTCACTGGCTCGTCCCAATTTAACAACTTGCTGCAACTCAACGTCCGAAATCTGAGGTTCTGGGAGTACGAGCTTTGATCGCTTTCGTTCTGGTTCCATATTTTTAAGCATCGCCATTGGAACATCGCTTTCACGTTTCTTTAACTTCTCTTTGTCCTTCTTACGTTCCTTGGCTTCTTTTTCCGATCTCAATTCTCCGTCCAAATTTTGTTGACGAAGTTTAGAAAAGTCAGCAGCAATTGGCACAACAAATTCTTCGCTAGTGTCATAAAATCCGCGAGCGGGTTGTTTTTCGAATGGAACTTCAGCATTGTAATCGATTCCTTTGATTTTACGTTTACGATTTCCGACTCCAATACCAGCAGCTCTCAACTCACGACGTTTTTGCAATGCTGCAAGTCGTCGAGCTTCTTCTAACTGCTTCTCGCGCGCTTTACGTTTTGCTTTTTTGCCTTGAGTGTTAGCCAATCGAGCTCTGGCTTCTGACAACATCTCGAGTTCATCTTCGTCCATGTCTTTTGGGTCAGGACGAGCTGGTTTCGTCTCTGGATTTGGATCAATTTCACCAGGTTTCAGTTTACGTGGATCATCAAGATTTTCTTCGCCTTCTTCTTTGCGTTGAGCTTGATCCAGTAAAAACTCGTATCGCTCGAGACATTGCGCTGCTGTGCGTCCAATGATTGGAGCAATAGTTCGCCATTGCGTCGGCATCAACTTTGCTAAATGCAAAAGCTTTTCATCTTCTTCTCGAGACCATTCGGTCTTTTTGATTGATGGATCCAGCCACTCGTACCATCTAGCCTTACATTGCTTCGCACTTTTACGATGCAGCAATGAAGCGATTCGTGACCACTGATTCTTTCCGTATTTCATGACGGCGGCTTTGAGGATTTCATCCTGAAGTAATAAATATTTCAATTAGTCAATTTCGATGAAGGATCAATAGAATTAAGGATGGAAACAAAAGTTTGATAACAAACGATTATCAAAAAGATAAATTACTTACCTCCGTGTTTCGCCACACGCCTCCCTTGATCATAATACGAGGCATCTTGTGTTGCTGAACTTTCTCTGTCTACTTGAATTTGAGTCAGCTATTTAATTACTTCACAAAATCGAGTCGGAATGAATTCTGAATTTATTTTTGTCTGCGTCGCGGTGATGCGAGAAGAAGCGCTTTCTAATCGAACTTTGTAAGTAATAGTGAATCACTCGAAAAAGAAAACAAAGCGAATTTTATGTTTAGCAGTGATAATTCATTACGTTAAGAGTCATAGAGTTCTAAGCAATTACAATGACAGTAGCAGAGTTCTTTGGCTGTGTTTTCCTTGCTTTTGGGATGCCCCTGGCAATGTTTGTCTTCACAATCTCCGATTCTCCTATCAAAATTATTCTGCTCATATTTTCGTCATTTTTATGGCTGCTCGCGTTATTGATCTCATCGTTGGTTTGGTTTATCGTAGTTCCATTACGAGAATATTTAGTATTCGGCGTAATAGTCTCTGTGTTAATTCAGGTAATTAAAATCTCAAAATGTTTCAGCTGGATCTTCAAATTTATTTTATTTGTAGGAAGGATTCAGATATGTGGTCTACAAATTGCTAGACAAGACTAGTTCTGGACTTGAGGAGTTAGCTGGAGACTCATTAGTGACGCATAACAAACCTGTGCTTGCTTATGTAGCGGGACTTGGATTTGGTCTCATTTCAGGCGTAAGTCGATTAAGGCTAATGACCTAACGATTGATAACAAATCCTCTTTTATTGCAGTTGTTTCAAAGCGTGAATGTGCTTGCTGATGCAAGTGGTCCAGGAACTGTGGGATTGAAAAGTGGAACTGACGCATTCTTCATCACAAGTGCCACCTTAACACTTTGCATAATCCTCCTACACACTTTCTGGAGCGTTATTTTCTTCGATGGCATTCAAAATCGTAACAACGTTCATATCGCTTACGTCGTTCTTAGCCATCTGCTCTTCTCCTGTATCACTCTTCTCAATACCAGCGAGCTCTATGGCTTGACTTTGACTCTCAGTGTCGTGAACGTAATGGTAACAATGGCATTTGCGTTTAAAGCAGTAGGAGGCTCGCTCATCAAATTCAAGCGTTTTGCTACGTGCCAACAATAACTGTTAGCGCTCTCATATTCTGTTAATCAATAATTATTATTATTAAAAGACTTTTTTGTATCGCTTAGCTTGTAAGAAGAAAAGTTGAATAAAAGTTTAACGAAATCATTTAATTTAGATGAAAGGAAATTTAATGACGACGAAAATACTGTGAAGGAAAAAAGTATAATTAAAATTTTAGTTCTTAACAGATGATCTTGCTTGTGTGCGTGTTCAAAAAAGTGACGCAAGCTTTTTGCCTCAATCCGTCAGAAATTCCTGAAATAATATTTCTTCGTTCGAGATTTTCGTTGAATTAATTTTTCTTCTTCTAATTATAATTCTAAAGACTTGTTTTCATGAAATTTAAACGTTACTTAAGTCGATAATTGATGTGTTAAGTTTAAAATTACATATTTTATTGAGTAAAATGTCGAAAACGAAATTTGTTCAGAAGTCAGGTATAGAGAGTTTGATAATCGAGATAAAGTCAAAGGTAAATAATGGGAGTGAAATTACTTTGTTGTGGCTACTAACCAGTGAATTTCTTATTCGCATTGAAGTTTGACGCTGAATTCCGACGATGGTCGATCAAGAGAAACGAATCGACACACACTTTCGACGAATTTTACTCATCAATCGAGCGCTTACACAAGCTAAGTGGTCTCTCATTCCACATTTCCTACATTGATCCGCGTGATAATGATCTGTTGCCCATCAACAATGATGACAACTACCACCGTGCCCTAACCACCGCCCGTCCGCTGCTTCGACTGATTATTCAAAAGAAGGGAGACAGTTTTGAAGATACGATGGGTTATGGAACGATGAGACCCAAGAACCTGATCAGTAGTTTACTCGGACAAACGCCCGTGAAGACGAAGACACTCGCCATCTCAAATCCTCATGATTTCCGTCAGGTAAGAACGTGAATTTCATATAAACATTCAATGAATCATCACAACATTTTGCCCTCGATCGCAGGTCTCACAAATCATTGATGTCGATATTGTTCCGGAAACGTGTCGTCGCGTTCGTTTGCTCAAGCATGGAAGTGATAAGCCGCTTGGTTTCTATATCCGCGACGGCACATCAGTAAGAGTTACGGCTGGTGGAATTGATAAGCAACCAGGAATATTCATATCAAGACTTGTACCTGGAGGATTAGCAGAATCAACAGGTCTTCTTGCTGTCAACGATGAAGTTTTAGAGGTCAATGGAATTGAAGTACATGGAAAGACGTTGGATCAGGTATGTTTTGAATAAATGATGTTCTTCAAAATAGAAAGTTAATTGAAATGTTTTTCTAAGGTCACGGATATGATGGTCGCAAACAGCTCAAACCTTATCATCACAGTAAAACCAGCAAACCAACGGACTCTCGCAACACCTCGTCGCGGTTCATTCTCGCGCAACAGCCAACTTTCCTCGGGATCGCAACACACAAATAACACAAATACGTCGGATGAGAATGATCACGACGATCAGGATGAAGTTACGGATTTGACGACAGGAATCAATCTAGAGGACAACAACAGTCTGGTTGTGAATCAAAATGGAGTTTTGCATTTGTAAAATAATTGCAAACGGTGAGTGATCCAATTTGCGGGGAGAGAAAATAAGTTTTACGGTATATTTTATGTTGATTGCACACACAGACAAACATTTATGATTGGATAATTTCTCCTCTTCATGCGATTGATTTATCGAAAAGTTCTCGCAAGAGAAAAGCAAATGAAATTCTTGTAATTAAAAGTATTAAAAAAATATGATTGTTGGAGCGATGTCATTCTAACGGCATTTATGTAATTTTTCTCGCTGAACGCTCCAACAATCGACGCAAGTTACTTAAACATTCTGTGGCTCATATTGCACATTCCGATTTACTTAATCATGTATTTAACTCAATTATTATAATTTCTTATTCGTTAGTCATAAGGCTCCGGCAGAAAGTAACAATCATTTTCGCAACTTTTTCACACGTTGTACTTAAGACTTTCGTTTCCCATCCATCATATCACGATAAGTCGACTCTTTAAAGATTATCGCTCGTTACTCGTTTGATTATGACGCGTCAGTAAATAGAATTCTTTCGGAATTTCCGAGAATTTTCTTATTTTTCGCAGTGACGTAATTTTTGAATATTTTATGACGATAACAAAAAAGAGTCGTAAAATAATTAGAGGCCTTAAATGGAGATAATCGAGATTAAATTGGATAACTCATGTCAATTCGACTGAGAAACAAAATTATCTCTCGCAAAAAATAATTGTGCCTAAGGCGAAGAGTATGATGAGAAATTTACAAAGACCATTTAATCGTGATGGTCGTGATGAATGAAAAGCAAAAAAAAAAAAAATATCCATTCCATTGTTCTTGAACTACACATATGTCGTCATTTCCGTCCGAGACTGCTTCTTTATTAGGCGGCCAGTATTACCTGCTGGGTGAACGAAACATGCGATGATCAAAATCAATGTTGATCAAAATCAGAATGAAATGAATTGCGTCGTCTTCCAAAACTTCAAACACGCCAGATAGTGCTTAACACAAACAGGAGACAAGAAACCATGTTCAAACTCACTCAACCTTTCATATCTTTATTACATTTTTTTTAGATCGCATGGAAGTTTCAATGTAGAGTTAAGCGAAACAGAAATCGAACGCCTTTTACGATCGCTCGATACTTAAGTGAAACAAAACATTTCCTTCTTTTTCTTTTTTCATTACCAAAACTGTATCTTAAGTTTAGATCGTGAATGGAACTGTTTTCTATCTGATTCATGACTGTATTATTTTACTGAAAATAAAATTAGTAGGACTTAAAACAATAGAGATTGCGTTTTGGAAAAATAATTTATTTCAGTGAATGTGTGAGCAATTTTGAAGTGTCTTTCGCTGATTGTCTTTTATCAGCGATCCTTGACCCGAATTGAAGAGCTCGCTTTCTGAGCTTTGAGCATGAGAGAAGGCCAAGTTTGTACGCGCACAATCGAAGTAACAGTTTGTCACCAATGCCTTCGGGAAGAGCCGGAAAACATCGTTGAAGTGGCTTCAACTGCTGAACAAAGTTGACAAAGTTTTCTTCAACAAATGGCGCTCGAACAGTGATTCCGTGGTCCGCAATCACACGGTCATCTCTTGCTAGATTTCGTGACGGTAATCGTGCCCAGTCAAGGTTCAGTTCTTCAAGAAGAAGATCACGATCGACTGTACTTCTGTTGAATGCATTTCGATGACGTGAGTAACCACCGAAGAGCTCATCGGCTCCAGATCCCATTAAAATCACTCGACATGGGCTTGAGTAATCGACTCCTTCTACCAATCCGCTTCCTCTTGATGCGAAATAAAGTGCAGCACCTAGCGACTCATCGAGAACATTGCTGAGCGGGAAGACTAGTGAAGAGAGTTTCTCCAAGTTCTCGTTAAGTTCAGCTCGTTTAATGTTAATTTCCACGAAATTCCAAATTCGATTCGGGCATAATTTTCTTAATTCTTCAACAGTTTCAAGACCAGTCAAGCGATCTGGTACATTCCAATTAATATTTTCAATATTTTCGTTTGAGTAATTCACTTTCTCGAATGCAACATTCATGAGATCTATTGGAAGATCAGAATCGATGAGCTTATGAGCAATGACAGCTAACATCGTACAATCGACACCTCCCGAGAAGAGAATTCCAACTCGGCAGTGCTTGCAGTCTGGATTTATTCTTAAACATTTCTTGCACATCTTCGGCGTTTTATTCACTCGATCATTAACTGATTTCGTAAGAAGCGTAATGAACGTATCACAGGTGCTGTTGACTTCAGGATTTTCCAACAATTGAATGAATTCATTTTCGGTATTCAAGTTGAGACAGAGATCATCGAACGAGAATGTTGGGGGACTTCTTTTTGATTTGACATTTCTCAACTCTAGTTGATGGCGAATTTCTATTTTCGCGATTTTTCTCAAGTCTTCGATTTGCGTTAAGAAATGAGGATGATTGTCGAGATTCTGATAGGGAAACAATTCGACCGCATTCTGAGCTATGTCAAGCTTGTAAACTCCTAAAGGAGGAACTTCCATTGCTTCAAATTTTTCTCCAGCAGCATCAAGAACGCTTGTGAGGAAAAACTTTTCTCCATGTGCTCCGAAAATCAGGGAATTCCTTCCGAGGCTATCTCGGGCAAAATATAAATTCGATTTAAAGTAGCAAATAATACTGAACGGTCCCTCTAATTTCTCGAAGACATTGAGCAGTGCTTCCTCATTCCTTGCTCTGCTAATTTCATTGAAGAGGTATTGAGTGTCGCTCTTGTTAGAGCCTTCCAAGCAATCCATGTAAAGATCTCCATTGAAAAGCAAAACTTTGTCGTCGGATTCAACAGGTTGAGGAAGAACAGACTCGCCTTGTTGCCATAAAACTGATCCTTGATAAAACAAGCCATCTCTAAGCACGATATTTGATTGATCCGGCCCTCGATTTGCTAAAAGGCGCTGGACATGTTTGGTATACTAAAAAAAGAATTAAATTCAATTTATTCATTCACGAATTCCACGCCCAATGCAACCTACGAATTGAAGCGCTTGCAGATAATCCGCGCACAGAAAACAGTAAATTCCACACATCAACAATGATTAAACAAGATCCACGTGCGAGTCGCGCTCAAAACCTGTTTTCTAATTCGAGTCAACAAAATTACACAAAATAATGTTTCTTGAAAACGTCTGTGGCAGTTTTTCAAACTGGTCGAGTTGTAACCACTTTATTTACTTTCTTTGATTGCAGTCTTTAAGATGAATAATAAACACTTGAGCTGCTGCGGTAAAATGCTTTCAGGTGTCGAAATCAGCTGCTCGACCAATAAACTTGAAATGAAAAACTTCCGCTAATTGAAAATGCAGTTGCAAGAGTTGGAGAAACAGGAAATGTCAAGAATCCGGTATCATCAACTTTCGATAAGAGCTGACGGAATCACTAAAGTTTACAACTTCCGACCAGTAGTTTCCTACTTTTAATGCGGAAATCTATTATTGAATCACTTTGATTTTTCATTTAAACTTTTCCTACCCATGCGGAGGTGAGGTTGATGTACTTTTATTTACTTTAAACATATTCAATTGCTATTCAAATGATTCCAATGATCTATATCACAAAATATTGAAAAATTGCTGTTTAGGTTTTACTTTTCTTATCGTCTATAAGTAGTTTGCTTGACTTAAAGATTGATTTAAAAATGAAAATCACTCTTTCATCTTTGCCTTAAATTATGAGGAGATTGGGAACTCGTTGGAAGCTTAATGTCCATGTGTTGGGGCTGTTCTATGAACGACGGCATTGAATCCGTTGTGCTTATCAGCAGTGTAATCTACAGTTCTGATTGAACCATCTGGTTCGACTAAACTGTAAGATCCCTTAACAACATCACCGTCGCGGGTCTCATGCTGTGATTTAATATCTCCAGTGTGATAATCATTGATTCCGTATTTGTAAGCATATTTTGGATGCGCCTGAAAACAATTTTTTTTCTAGATTCAGTTGACTTTCTTGAAGAGATCAAATAAAACTCACGTAGTAATCAACGATCTCATCGTGGTTTTCGTGATGTGCGTCATGTGCTGCTTCGTGAGCGTCTTGTCGTTCGATTTGTTCGTAACCTTGAGCTTCGTGTTGAGCTTGAGCTTCATAATGTTGAGCATAATCTTCATAATAACCCGGGTATGCAACGGCAAGAGCCACAAGTGAGGCGAAAAGAATAAACTAGAAATATTCGAAAAGAATCGTTTAATTCCAAAGTAAATGCAGCAGCACGTTAAACAAATTCATCCTTCTCGATTATGCAATATCGTTTACACTTTTAAATGTGGAACAATTTCACTTTCTTTTTAAATCTCTTCGACTTCACAGTTGCAAAATATTTTTTTTACATAACTTGTTATTGCATTGTTTTAATTTTTTAAATGCACATATGCTTAGCAATAATTCTTGTGAATTCACTTCTTTATGATCAAGATTCGACTCTTCCTACCTTGAATGCCATTTTTTCTCTTTAAAAGTTTAAAAAACTTTGGGTAAACTTAAAAATTTGACGTTTGAAACTTCCGAGCAGCAAACACTGAATGATACGTTTGCTGGATTTCTCAGCAGTTTTATAGTGAGTTTTCTGCGCTGGGAGATTCGCAGCGCGAAAAGTATTATTGGTGAAAAGAAAGAGAAAAGATTGGTAAGAGAGCAAACTATTAAATTTGCCGTAGACTTAATAGCTTAAGTTCACTCCCGGGGAAGGATTTTTCTCGTGACAACGGGAGCCGAAGTGAGAAGATGGTTATGTAACTCCTGAACAAATTTTCCTTGATAAAAGCTACATGCAGCTAAACAAACGTGATAGCAATAGATCCTACAAACAGTTCGCAGCTAATATTGAAGTATAAACATATTTATCTCAGTTTGTAGGGATTTTATCCGAAGGAAAATCATTTTTAATCTCGAGAACTTAATGAACTAAGAATCAGATAAGCTATAAAGTCATGTTCATTTATCGGATACTTCTAATTGTCGATTACAAGCCCATCGATTCCATCTCTGAATGTATGAGAGTTTAATGTGACAATTATTCCTATCAACGTATAAAAGACCTTTAAAAAATGTGAATGAACTAAATTGTGGTAAATTTCTTGTTATTAAAAACATGATTTTCGATGCTTTCAAATCTCAACAAAAACAACAAGCGAAATTTATATGCAATCTCATAATATTATTACATATTGAAGTTTGCTGCTATTCTCTTCTCATTTTCATTCATGTTGCCAAGCAGTACAATGAATTACGACGAGAAGAAAAAAAGCTATAAACAATGGATTGCTGAAGAGAGAAAGACGAGATTGAGACGTAAAAATATTTTTATGGCCCGCAATGATCAGTGCATTTATGCAAGCATTGCAAGCGTCGCTAAAATTTAGTGAGAAATACTTTGCGTTCGCTCTTCAATTATCAATTCAGTCACAGACTTACTGGAGACCTAAATAATAAAGTTCAAGAGATCATTACAGAGCCTGATGGACTTTTCGTAATCAGAAGCTTCATCAATTCTTTTGGCGAAAATATTTGAACGCAATTGTCACGGTTTTTAACTTCAATTTAAAGAAAGAGAAAGATATGGAAAACAGACTAAGTTTCACTTGCTGGCAAGTTTCACTCGTCTCTGTCGATTGCATAAAACGTCTGGACATTGAACAATTAAATTAAATTAATTAAAAGCACGTAAAAATGCAACGAAGTGAAGCTAGTGCTTCCTTAAAAGAGCAATAGTTCGAAGTATGTCGAGGCCTTCAAGATAATCGCTTCGGTCCACATTCAAATTTCCTCATTATGTTATGTGATCTTTGCAAAGGGTTTTAAGTCTTGACCACTCTAAAGTGCACAGCTCTTAAATCAAATATCAAGCTATTTATTTGTCTTGTTTTGAAAGAGTCGCGAGGCACAAAACTGTTACAGTTTTAAATGAAAACAATGCAGATAAATTTGAAGCGTTTACGTTTGATGTTTGTAGATTAATGTTTGAATACGCCGTTTGTATTAATAAGTAAATTAAAACTCCGTCATGCTGTTCATGTTTCGGATTTATTCATGTTACATAATTTATAATTCGCACAACGTTATAAGGAAACTTCGTGAAGGCAAAGTATTCGGTGAAATATTCTTTTTGTCATGGTCTTGAAATAAAGAAAAAATAAATTTGAAGCTAATTGACTCAAAGTGATATCGCTAATTGATGATTTAATTTTATGAAAACATAAGTTATTGAAAAAATTTATATTCTCTGAACATGCATTCACGATTATTTAATATTTTATTACGCAACTGCAGCTTTGCATTTCGGCTGTGAAACAATTCAAGTTACAGCGAGGAAATTAGCTGCTTCAAATCAATAAACCCGAAGAAATGAAGCGAGAGATATAAAAACTAGTTTACTTGGGTTTTCAAGCTCAAGTCTTCCTACAAGATTTTCCATATTAAGACTTCACACACTTCCATGACTTTGTAATGATGTGAAAATAAATATTGAAGAGTAATTTGTCATATCATTCTCATGTCTAAGCTGCGGAAACAGATTTTGAACCGCTAAGAATCAAAAAATTCAAAAACTTTTGGAACAGAATAAAACATTTTGAATTATTTATTTTCTCTTACTTGAAAACGTGATGAAAATTGTCTTTGGATTTGAAGTTTGTCGCGTTTGCTTTAAGCCAAGCTGTGAAGTGAATGTTATACAGCAGAAAAGCTGAAAGTTTTCAGAAAGTTAGCGGAGTCGACAAGAGTTTGATATTTTTGTTAATTCATCAAAAATTCATTCTAGATTCGAAAGGACAGAAACAAGTTTGACGCTTTCATTTGCGTTTACTACTGTATCTGAAATAACAAAATGTTTTATTATAATTAAAACAAAATTTAAATTTTCCAAAAAAAATTCCAAAAAAGTAAATTAATGAAAATCTGCTGAGTTTGCTGAGATACTGATTTTCCAAAAAAATTCGTGAAAACAAAAAGTTTGCTGAGATTTTTTTGAGATTCATGTTTCGTCTCATTTCCAACATTTTTTTGAACTGAAAACATGCAGAAGATCATTAGGAAACAATAAATAACTTTTCCGATGTGACCATGGAAGCAACCATAGACCATGAATCGTCAATTTCATTGTAAGAAGGGACTTTCTTATTGGCAACCAGAGCTTCAAATCTTTACTTTGATTCCATAGTTTGAATTGCTCCAATTTATATTCATCTCCTCTGGTATTAAATTTCTTTGAAAGAAAAAGAAAACATTGCGGTCTCTTATCAAGCTAAAAATAGAAAACTTTGCATCTGCGGTTTCATAAACCATTCGCAGAATATAAAAACAAAGTTTCATTGTAGTCATCGCTCATTTCAAACTGTGCAATTGATTAAATTAAACAAAATGAAATATCAAGTGAATAAACTAATTGAAAGCATCACTGAAAATAAAATTGAGAAAGTGAAAGAGTTTTTGGGTCGAGATCAGTGGAATCAAATTTACGACGGTCAGAATGTCTCAATTTTGATGATATCTTTGACAACTATCGCTGATATTGAGAAGGAGATTAGGAATGCGCTTCAAAATGACACAAGCACTGATCATTTGGTGCCTTTAGTTGCGAGACAAATCGAAATTCATGAAATTCTCGTCTCTCGTGGTCAAGTCTTTGGTCCTCACGAGGTCGCCAGCGAAATTCTCGAGAAACTACAAATCACAACGAAAATAAAATTGAGAACTATTCACAAACGAATAAATGTTGACAGTTTAAAACACTTGACGAGCTTAATCACAAAATCAAAGCTAAGTCATGATACTCTCGACAGTGATCGTAGGAAATTTCTTCAATGCATCACAGCTTCGTTCGAAGAACTCAATCAAATCAAGATAGTCGAGCCGATATTAAAAGTCGCGGCAGAAAACGAAAACTTAAAAATTATTTTCGACTTTTATCATGAGACTGTTGAGCAAGTCGATCCTGTTCAAGCTAGAAATGACATTCACGGAGCTGTTTACTTGGATGAAGGCGACGTCTACATTGGAGCAAAAAAACTTTTGAGTGAAAACGATCGCTATGAAGTGTTGGGACATTTAACTCATGAGATTACTCACTTTGCGCTTCACATGATTTACAAGAACAACGCAAAGCCTTACTCACCACTAAGCGATTATAAAGAAGAATTTGAGATGATTGTGAAAGCGTGCGAATCAAAGAAAACAAAAGAAAAGTTCATTTATCTGGTGTTCACTTCGTACAAGCAATCCAATCGACACTCTGAGCTTATCGTTCGAGCTCCGCATCTAGTCGTGCTTTACAAAGATAACAAAGAAAAGCTTCAAGAAGTTCAATCGACGTTCGCTGATTTGTTTAATTTTTTCAACACGAGAACTTTGGTTGATATTAAACGAGAACAACCTTTACTGGAAGCTCGACGAAATTTCAAGGAATTGAATGATTTGTTTGGAGTTGCAGCAACTTTAAAAACTTCTGACATTTCTTGCAAGAAAGAAAGTTTCAATTTTTCATTGGAAGCAAACAAAGTTTTATTTGTTTCATCAAATTGCGTGAAAATGACAATGAGATTGATTTTCCAAAAAATTAATTTCGGTGAGAAACTTTCGAGTTCAACGATTTTTGTTAAACTCGAATCGATTAGAAACAAAAAGAAATTTAGTTTGATCGTAAAAGCTTTCGAATCGATCTACAAGCCTTTGGTAATCGTTGATTGTGATATGGAGACAGCAAAAAGTATTAACATAATGACAAAGAAATTGCTTAATGAAGGTTTAAATGAAAACTTTGTCGTTGTTCACGATTCGACGAAATTTCAAGGTTTGATCTTCAATCATTCATGGAATGAATTGACTGAGGATTCGCAGAAAAAGCTTTTGAAGTTGCCTCTTTTATTTCAAGGAAAGAAAATTATTCTTGAAGATCTTCTTCCTCTAGACTCATCAGCTTTAGATCACTTGCCGTTAAAAACATTCTTCGAGGGACATCTGAAAGTTGGTGATAAAATATTCCACAAAGATCTTGAATTTTACGTTGAAAGAACATTTAGTGATGAGTCCACTTTTCGGCCCGGTAAACCTTTGATCGGAATCAATGCAGAAAATTTATTGAAAGAGGCTGAAGAACAAAAAGTTCTTTTGCTAAGCAATGAGCCAACGATGGGAAAGTCAATTGAATTCAAAATGATTGCAAGGAGAATCAAAATCAATAAAAGTTCAGTTTGGGTCACTCTCATCAACATGAAAGACTTTGTTGGGTTTTATGAAAATGATGATGAAATCTCAAAGACTTTTCAAGATCGTGAAGAAATCATTGAGTTCTTCTGTGAAAAGATTTTGAATATTCGCAATTTCGAAGCAAAAGTCTTTGCTCATTTGTTTAACGTCAACCGTGTTGTGTTTCTCTTTGATGGCTTCGATGAAATAAGTCCGACCTACAAACAATTCAACTTAAATTTGCTTCAGTCTATCAGAGAACATACTGAGAATGAATTGTGGATATCAACTCGACCTCATTTGAAACACGAATTGAAGTTTTTACTGAACTGCGCGAGCTTTACTTTGGATGCGTTGCGTTACGGGAAGAGGAAAGATTTCATCATAAAACTTTATGAAAGCAGAGGATTTAAAGGAGAAGAATTAAATGAAAAGTTCAGGAAGACTCACGATCACCTTGAACTTCTTTTCCACAGGTTTTTAGGCGAAATTGATAATCCGATTTTGATTCAAACGGTCATCAAGCTCATTGAAGAAGAAGGCGATCTAAACAATTACTCGATTTTTAGAAGTTTTGTGCTTCGAATGATTGACCACTTTTTGAAGAAAGGAACTGAAGCTGAGAGAGATGTCATCGAAATATTCACAAACTCAATCGATGTCATGGCTTTTCATCAGAAAAGAGCGATTTTCGTGCATTTTAAAAACGCTGACGAAGCAACTAAGAAAGCTGTTGAAGTTTGCTTTGAAGGAACTGCTGAACTTTCTTTTGAATCAATGGCTCGTGTTGGTTTCTTGGTGGCTATTCGGCCAGGTGAATTGACGTTCAATCATCATGCGTTCGCTGAATTTTTCGCTGCTGAATATTTCACCAGAAACCTCTTTAAAGTAAAGATTAAACCTGAAAATAATCGCACGAAAGCAATCGTAAGTTTATTTCGTTCATTTTGGCTTTACACAAGGAACTTCAAAGGAGCTAAATTATTTATGGACAATGCCTTTGAGTTAATGAGGAAGCATGATCAAGTCAGATATCAAAGAGTTAAATTGATGTTCAAAAATTATTTTTCTTCCGCTGATCTTCGATTGGTTTTTTATTCTACTTTGATAGATCTCAACGGGTTGATTAATGTTGTCAAATGTCTGCCCATCGAAGATCATTCCATTGATAAATCAAATCTGAAGCAAATTTTCCTCGGAAGCGTAACCACACCAATCGAAGCAATGGTTATAGAAGAAGAATTCGAATCACCATCGTCGTCATCTTCATCCAACAAAAGCACTTTATCAGCGATGTCAAGCAAAAAGGCGTCAACATCTGATAATCTAAAGAACACTTATCTCAAGGTTGTGACCGATGAAAATGCTTTGATGGCCGCGATAGGTGACAGACCTTTAAACTTTATTGAGGAGATTGTGTCATTAGCTGAACGAGCATTAGGAACAAAAATAATCGAAGAAATGTGTTTGGAGCAGCACAAGAATGGCCACACAGTTCTCACGTTATGCTTAAGAAATCAGAACGATGATGTCTTCAAATTCTTTTGGGATCATCCAGCACTCTCTGATGAAGTGAAGAGGAAAAATATTTTAAATCACTGTGGATACCAACTAAGTAAAAATTTGCTAATAGAATCATTCTCTACAAGAGAAAAAGAGCGAGATCTCATCCTCGACTTTTCTGAAAGCTCATTGTCATCTAATGAATTTAAATGTCTTTTAACTTCAACAGATCGTGAAGGCGACACAATTCTGCAAAGTTTATTAGACAAGTTCGATCCAATGACTTTCAAGAGAATTAAAAGATTAATAGAAGAGAAATTAACCAGAAGCGAACTGAACGAGTTGATCCTGAAAAGCAATTATTGGAATGATAGTTTGCTTGAACTTGCAATTTCGATTGAAGATGACGACGATTTTTTTATGGTTTGGAATTTTCTGCGAAATGGAATTGTGAGCGATGAAGACTTCAAACAACAATTACTTTATGACAATAAAGGGACAATTTTTTATTCTGCAGCCACCCAGGAAAGCTTCACAAAGTTTGAATTCATTAAAAAAGTTTACAAAGAAGCTCTAAGTATCGAAGAAATGAAAACGATCTTGAATCGACCGAAGCTTTTAAGGATTTGTTTGAGCAATTCAATTAAATTTGAATCATTTAAGAATCTTGAAGTTCTTTGGAGTTACATGCAAGAACTGTTGACCATAAATGAAATTAAAATTATTTTAAATGAAAAACAATCAGTTAGAGTCACTATACTCGAAATTTTAAAAGAGGAGTATGAGAACAAAAATATCAAACAGATATTTGGATCGTTTATATCGACTTACTTTAACATCTAAAAGAGAGAATAAAATGTTTTGTTGACTCTTAATAAATTATTCGAGAAATCCATTTCAGAAGATTTCTTAATTTAGCTCCAATGTTCATTGCGAGAAGAAGATAGATCAAAGATTTCGCAATGAAATGAACATTCTTCATCAACTGATAAGATCGTTTCAAACGATCAACATCTTCACGATTTTCCTTGAAGAAAAATCTTTTAATTCCAGGAATGTAGTTTCGAAAGTATTCGTTCCAATCAATTGTTCGCATGTCGAAGTTGAGGTCGCCACGTTGATATTTAAAGTCTCTCGTCTCTTCAATCATTCTCTGGATGTTGTCGCTCTTAAAGTTCCATTCACGACAGCCAAAGTAAGACATCATCACCAAGACCTTCTCAATTTTCTTATAAGCTTTCGAGAAGATCATTTTCTTTCCAACAAGCATTGCACCAACGTCCATCAAGAAACCAGGGAAAGTGTGATAAATGAAATTGAGAGTCTTGAAAGCAGGTCGAGACGACACGATGAAGTAAGAATAATACCTGCAAAAGAATATTAGATTAAGTCTTTGATATTGAATTGAATAAACTTACCACACCGATTTCTGGAGAGGCTCATGGAAACCGAGAGGTACGAGACTCATGTACTTTCCCCAAGTCAAATTGTTCTCGCTTGAAATGTAATTGTAGATCGGAGGCATGTAACATTTTTGAATTCTCTCTTGGAACCTCTCGTGAACATCAAATGCTGTCGTTATCAAAGCGTTGATGCAATAATCGACTGGAACGAGATTCGACCGAATTTTACTGTTCCCAAAGATACAATGAATGTAACCACGAACTGTCCAAGCAACAATTCCTGAAGGTCCATTGAGATTGTCTGTGTATCCAGGAAAATCTTTGTAGTTTGAGATAACAATCGGTGGTCGAAAGATTCCGATTGGCATGAAGAATGCTTGGTGGGAAACGAGTTTTTCCGCGAAATGTTTCGTGAGAGTGTAAGTGTTGGGGAGATTTTGAAAAAGCAAATTCTCAATCTCGTGCAAATCTTTTCTGTTTTTAAAGAGTCTTCCAATTTGAATAACTTCCTGATAATTCAGGTTTGTCTCGTAAAGTTTCTCGTCAATATCCGTTCGATTGCAGTTTGAGTAGAGAGTGGAGACATGAACGAAGGATTTCAAGTTCTCAATTCCTAGAACTAAGTTTACGACTTTCTTTGTCCCCAGGATGTTGATATCAACCGCATCATTGAGCACTTCGTTAAATTTCACAGAAGCCGCAATATTGAAAACAATCTAAAAGAAATGAGATTAGAAAATAATTTTTCTACTTTTTTTTGTCTCACTTCGACTTCGCTCATGATTTTTTCCATCAACTCTGGATCGATACTCAAATCGTGAGTGTTGTAATCCACTTCAACTACTACCAATTTTTCAAGAACCGCCCATCGCTGCTTCCTCAACAAATCAAATATCTGAACTTCTTTAAACGCCTCAAGTCGATCGTCGACGGAAATTCCATTTTTCGTTCGAACGAGCAAATAAATTTTCTTCACTTCGAAGCATCGCAAAATCTTTTCAACGAGAACAGATCCGAGAAATCCTGTAGCACCAGTTACGAGAACTGTTGATCCTTCGTAGAACTTTTCAACTGGATTCATGTCAAAAGCTATTTTATAAAACAAATCCTTTCAACTCAAACAAATAACTAAAACTGATTGAACGTTCTCCCTTGAATATCACAAAACGCCGCATTGGGAACTTTAACACATTTCAAATTATCGAAGCCGAGTATTGGAGAGAATTTCATAATTCATCGCATCGATTTTAAAACTTTCCCTTCGTTGAAGGAGAAACATTTAAATTTTTGATGTTTTACAAAACGCAATCCACCGAGGGAAAGCAAAGTTCATTTAGTAGTGATTCAGTTTCTAATTGACAATATTTAATAAGCTTAGATAGAAAGCAAAAGCTTTTCCTGTGCAGCTCGTGTTCTCGTTTGTTTTTCAGTGGCAGTTCGAACCTTAGGTGACTTAATCTAGCCATAGGAATATCACATTTATTAAAAATAACGTGCTCCAACTTGATAATGACTCCATTGTTGTGAAGACAAATTAAATCACTTTATCAATGAAAAGTTTTTTTTACGGATATTTGATTAGAGTCTAATCATTAGACAAAAGCTTCTCGAAGATTAAAGATAAACAATATAAATCTGTGTTGTGATTATTAAGATTTCTTTTTTACTTCTACTAAAGGTTTTTCGGAATTTTTAACAAGCAACGTTTTTAAATCAACATCGTTCGGTTAGAGAGGAATGAACTTCGTGACTGATTAAATGTGATAGCCGAAAAAGTTTTGCCTGAAGTCTCAGGGAAGGCTTCGCCTTCTGATGGATTAAAATTTCACTTGCTTGTTTATCACAATCTCCGAGACAATGAGAAAGCTGTGTGCAGTCTGCGATCCCCACGAGAGATATCATCCGATACGAGCGCAGCCAAGAGGCAATATAAGCAGAAATCTCGAGAAGTTGCTTCATTCATTTCTTATTCGCGACGAATTGTACGAAGTTTCAGAATGCAGGGAGTTATTAAAAGTTTAGACGACGCAAAATTCTCGAAAGAGAAATGCAGTCAAGTTAATTTTGAAGAAGCTTTGCACCGAACTGGCTTTGGAAAGTTTAATTATTTTTTGGTGATCTTAAGTGGAGGAGTTTTATCGACAGTTCTTCTTGAAACGCTCGGGATTTCGTTTATTCTGCCAATCGCTGAATGTGATTTAAGCTTGACGACTAAAGACAAAGGATTGTTAAGTGCAATTGCATTTGTTGGTATAATCACTTCATCTCATCTTTGGGGATTCTTAGCCGACACGAAGGGAAGGAAAAAGATTATTATGCCAACACTTTTCATCTCCTTCATCCTTACGATTATTTCGAGTTTCGTGAAATCATTTTGGGTCTTCACGTTACTGCGATTCTTTAGTGGAGTCTTGTAAGTTGATTTAATATATCTCAAACTTTAACTGAAAGTTTTCTTCTTTAGCATTTCCGGAGGAAGTGCAACGATCTACGCATATTTAAGTGAATTCCATAATCTCAACACAAGATCGAGAGTTTTGATGGGAGGTAAGTTAGCTCTCACTTTACTCGAATTGTTTGTGAAAATTAATTTTCTTTCAGCCGCATTTGTTTTTGGAGTTATTTGTTTATGTCTACCGCTAATCGCTTTCGTTGTATTAAATCAAGAGTGGCAATTTTATATTGCGACAATAGACGTTTATTACAAGCCTTGGCGACTCTTCATTGCCGTCTGCGGATCTCTGAGTGCTGTTTGTGGGATTTCGTTCTTTTTTCTGCCTGAATCACCAAAGTTTGTTTTCGCGACTGTGAGTCTGATTTAATTAATTGCTTTAAATTATAAATGATCAATGGGTTGTTTACAGGGCGATGAAGAGAAAACTCTTAAAATTCTCGAGCAGATGTACCGAGTCAACAACTGCTCAGTGGAAAAATACAACGTCGAAGAGATTATGAAGGACGCTGATTATAAGGAAACCGTCAGTCAACTTAATGCGAGACAGGAATGTTGTTTCTTCGATACTTTCAAGTTGATGTGGAATCAAACGGCGCCGTTATTCACAGGCAAGCACTTGAAAAACACGATCGTGGCCTGTTCTGTGCAATTTATGATCTTCTTGACATCAAATGGGTAATGAATGACAAATCGAAATGAAATCTAAATTGATCTGAATCTTTTTAGACTTTACATGTTCTTCCCCGAGATCCTCAATCGCATGGCTGATTTTCAAAACGATAATGCAGGCGTTCAAGTGTCGATGACTGTTTGTGAGATACTCGACGCTACAAGAATAGACGTTGATCTTGTCACTTCACTGAACGAGACTTCTGCTTGCATCAGCAAATTAGAGCTCAGCACTTACGAACATACTTTCATCCTCGAGACTCTTTACGTTGTCGGCTTTGCTGTGATTGGACTTGTTATTAATTATACCGGGAAACTTCTGATCATTCTCACAGTGCTGTTTGGTTGCGGAGCTTGCGCAATTTCACTCGTTTTCGTGACTATTCCCATAGTCTCAACTTATTTGTATATTTTGTTATTAGCTTGCGGTTTAGCTGTGAGTGTTGTCAACGCCAGCACAATCGAACTCTACCCAACCTCGTTTAGGTAAACTCCGAGTTTTATTTTTGACAAGAAAAACTAATATTTTCTTTGTAGAGCGATGGCTGTTTGCATTTCATTGATGTGCGGTCGACTGGGGAGCGTTTTCGGGTCGAATCTCGTTGGATTATTACTCGACAGTCACTGCCAAGTGACCTTTGCACTCTCTGGTCTCACTCTGATCCTCAGCGGTGTTTTGGTTTTCTTCATTCCAAATATCTCACGTCGTTCGTCTGAAGAATCTGATGCGAGCGATCGACGAGCTTCGCTTGTGGTCTAAAAATAATCAAAGCGCCGAATTTTGATTGTCAAATGTAACTCAAGGACTGAAAAGTAAAATTAGTTCAGACGAAACACGTTGATGCGTTCTGCTTTAATTGACTAGCTTTGACTTTATTTTTCTCAATCAAAAGAAATTTTTCAAATGCAAACGAATCTTTAGTTTTCAGTTTAAGTTTATGAATATTATTGGCTAAACACAGTTTATTATTATTGACTTAAATGTGTTGAATGGCAATCATCTTTGAACAGCTGTCGATCTGAACTGTTCCTTTAAAGTTTTCTTGATCAATTATGATTGCGTGGTAAGGGGGTGGCGGAATGTCAAAGCCCATAACGATATCATAGCTAGGAGGCTTATCAGTCATCTCATCGACAGTACAGCGAGGATTCTACGAAATTAAAAGGTTATTAATTTAAACGTTTTGCGTGAGACAGGTGAAGTGGTTGTAGGACAAATAGAGGAGAGCAAAGTAAGGCGGCAATAAAACAAGTCTCATGACATTTAAAAAATTCTTGAGATTAAGATGACAAAAAGAATTCGCGGTTTGCTACTTTTTGAGCAAATAAGTGAAACTTATCTCGCTTCGTGTGTGATTCATCGCACGTAGATTTCAGTATTTTTGTGCCAGCAAGAATATTCTTTGTCAAAAAAAGTCATAACTCAGCGACAGAACTTCGAGGAAGTCGATTCGCTTGTTTGCTCAAGGTTTTCTCGCTTATCTCGTGTCTGTTGCAGAACCTCGCTGCTTAGCGAGTGACTCGAATCCCATAAATCTTAAATATTTTTTTGTTTAGCGACGTGATTGTGCTTAACTTACATAGTACGAGTAGTGAGGTCCACTCCCGTCAAGTGTTGGAATTGCCCCCGACCACATTTTTCCGCCAACTCGTGAAGTGACGTAAATACAAATTGCCAGACAGACTACGGCAAGTGTTAAGCCGAGACCGAGAACAGTGAATCGAGTTTCAGGATTATCAAGCCAGTTGCCACGAGTGTTTGCTTCCAGAAGTAAGGAGAGGATTGTAAGCGATGGCAATGCCACGAGTACAACGATCACGTCTACAACTGGTTGCTGAGTGTTCTTCTGAAAAGAAATCCAAAAGATTTTCATCAAATTCAGGTTCGATCGAGTTATTTCCGGAAAAATCTTTAATTTGTCCAGGGGGATCTTCGTCAACGGTCGTCAGGCGTGTTAATGATTTTTTATTGAACGCTAATTAGTTGAATAAACTTGCTCAAAATTCGAGTCTTCGTTCGTCGAATGTTCTGACTGAGTAAGAGCCGCATTACAGCAATCGTTTTTAAAGCAGGCACATATGAGTTTAGCGTTGCGTTAAATGTAAACAAAAAAAGATTCGAGGAAATACTCAAAAGTTTGATGAACTCAGTAAACAAAGTAATTCACTGCTTCGACCCAATTTTCATTTTCCACGCAGTGACTGCCTATTTCTTTCTTCAAATGAAAATTTTTAAATATCAACGAAGCGAACAACAAATCAAGCAAGAAGATGTTTTTTTGCTATCACGCGGTGTCGCCGTTGTATCGCCGTGAGACCAACCTTGATTCTCCTTGCAGATGGTGTCGCACTCATGGTTGCATTGACTGGCTGAGAGTAGCCAGAGGAATTTCCATCGATCACAAACACTTGGTTGTTGTTATCTGGATTCATGTTGAAGAGTTACACAAAGTTTCGATGTTATCAAGAGATTGACAAGTGACAAATGAAAAGTTTGAAGAGAAGAATACGGAAAAGAATTTTTCACTATTTTTAACCATTCGAAGAAGAAGGAAAGTCGCAATTTCCCCGCGTATTTGTTTCGATGCGGGGGAGAAATCGTATTTACATTTTATCAATGCCGCGAAACTTCACTTTGAACTTTATTTTTCCTCTTAATTTCGAATGTTTATAATGAATTCAGCGATAATTCAAGTTTGCCACGTGAATTTGCTTATTTGTTGTAGTACGCGTACGAATGGTCACCATTACAAAACTCAATAAACAATAATTTTATTTACTCTTCAAGCGGAAAAATGAGAAACGTTTTACTTTTAATAAAAGCGTCTTGATGGCTTGAGAAGATGATCGCGACTGACGAGTGAAACAAAAAATATCTTCGCATGGTGATGTGAAGCGCGTTTCTTTCTATGATCTTAGTGTCGTGTGTGACTGTTGAAATCTTGATAAGGAAAATAATTAAGCGCAAAATGCTAGTTGACATCTTCTTATCGTCACAATGATGACAAATTTATGTCGACATATCGCAGTGCGATCTCCAGAATGAGATAAACAAACTGAAACACTTGATGTACGTCATTTAACAATTTGGCTGAACTAATATTGAAGAAAGATAATTTAAGAAACAGTAACAAAGAAATTGACGATCATCGGGAATTCTGTAATTTGCGTTTCTTCATTTTGAAGTGATTTCCAAACCGATAAAAGGAACGCTTCAATTGTATAAGAAAAAATGCAAACGACGAGGAGGCGTCTCGAAATTTTCTAGAAAAAGAAAAAAGTGTTTGATTATTTTTGAGTAAAATCGTAAATTTTTCTTTAATTGTGCTCGATTAATAAAATAAAAATACAGAAATCTACGTCGACCAGAGCAGCGACGTGTCTTAATTATTATTGTGAAGTGGGAAGCGGCAGTAATTCGAAGGACTACGAAATAAATCTGGGTTTAAAGTTAAAATATCTTTCTCTACTCTGAATAAACTCTTAGGAACCGAAGCCTTAAATGAAGATCATCTTCCTATCGTTCTAACTGTACACTGTGTGGACGATTCGATTGAAGTTCATGAAAAAGCTGACTAAGTCTTCTTTTTCAGCGTTTTAAATTTGTCTTTTCCTGGTGGCATGAGTACAAGTGATGAAGCAACTGCTGATTTTACTAATTTCGGTCGATAATCTAAAAGTTACACAAAATTATAAAACAAATTTCTAAACAGCAATTCTTACGACTCACCTTTACTGCCTGGAACACGATTTGGAGTACGGGTAGCTTTTTTAATTCTATTGCTACCGGGACTGAACTTTCTGTTCTCCTTGTTGATGTTTAAAGTAAATTTTGATGCTGCGCCTGTTGCTTTAGGTGCTTTGAAAACTGGAAAGAAAATTTCATTGAAAACTTTGTTCGATTCTTTTTTAAATGTAAAATTTACCTCTCGAAGTAGCTGAGCTTGTTGAAGGCAAGGACGGTGCTGAAGATTTGTTTGTTCGCTCTGTTAAGATCACAGTCTCATTAACTGCAATTCCGTCAAGATCGAACGTTTGATTCAAGTTATTTTCTTTTCTCGATGACATGCCGAAATTGATCGACTTCATAGCAGTCGGTCGAGTGAACTGAAAATCTTCCATCGCGCTCGAGTTTTTTGACTTCTTTTGATCAGCTTCTGCCATCATCTGGTCTTCATCTTCTTCATTGATTCTCTTTCTGTGTCCATTGACTGCTGCTTCTTGATCAAAGTCAGTAAGATTAAAGAATTGCCCAAGTTGAACGTGATCAGCTGCTTCATTAACAGTGGCAGGTTCATCTGAATCACTGAATTTAACATTTCGTTGACCTTGCATCATCTTCTCGAGATATTGAAGCTTTTCAATCATTGAATTGTCAATCTCGCCGCACGAACGTAGAACCAAGAAGTTTTCTTGTAAACTTTCGGCTGCTTTGACGATAATGTTGTTGAAGCTTTCGATTTCCAATTGGAGGATGGCGTTGATCTTATTCACATGAGCAGACTTCAGTTGTGTCTTTGTCAATTCAATTTCATTGCGCTTCTTAGCAAGATAGTCCATCAACAATGGCAGCAAATTCTTGTCAGCGATGATCTCTCCTTTAATCATGTGGCAAGCTTTGTGACTCTCCTTGAACCGTTTTACCCATCGAGCTAACTCATCGTTTTTAATACGAGAAGCTTCTTTCGTGTATTTGTCAATTGATGCTCCCAATCGCTTCAAATCCTAAAAGAAAAGAAAATTTCAGTTGGAATAAATTTGAACTTCTTGAGTAACCTCAAAGATTCAATTTCAAGTGAAAATTGTAAACAAAAATAAAATAAAAATGTTTTCATTGCGATGTGTATCGCGAATAGCGACGACTTTTCGATTAATTAACAGCAAAAGTGTTTTTCATCATGTGCAGAATCAAGAAAACTTTGGAAAAGCGCTTCCGGTCATTTTATTCCAGTCATCGAGAAATTATGCAAAAGGAAAAGATAAAAGAAGCAAAGATAATGGCAGAGGTAAGAGAATGACAAAGGTTGAAGTGAACGAGGAGCAACTAGGACAAGTAGTGAATCTGGAGAAACTTAAGTCGCAGATGGAGAAAAGTCTTGAGACGATGAAGGATGAGTTTGTGAAAAATCTTTCACTGCGTTCATCAACCGGAGCGATTGAAACACTTAAAGTGAATGCTGATGGCAAGGAATACGAACTTCAAGAAATTGGCCAAATCATTAGAAAGAACCCGAAGACAATTGTCATTAATCTTTTAGGGTTTCCTCAACTCATCCCGCAAGTGCTTGCGTCGCTCAACAAAAGCGGAATGAATTTGAATCCTCAACAAGACGGGACAACGATTTTCGTTCCTGTTCCTAAAATCACTAAAGAGCACCGTGAGAACCTCGCTAAGAACGCCAAAGCGCTCTTCATCAAATGTCGCGATGGTGTCAAAGACACACAGAACAGTCATCTCAAGAAGCTGAAGGGTAATAAAGAGATTTCAATCGATCTCAACCATCAAATTCAGGATCAAGTCATTTCAATCGCTGACGGGTATATTGCAGAAGCAGACAAACTTCTCCAGACAAAACAAAGCGAGCTTTTGGCCAGCAAAGATTAGAATAATAAAAGTTTGATTGTAAAGAAAAACTTACTGCATCTAATTTTGATCCGTCCAAAACCAGAATTCGTTTCATTTCGTCGTATCGCTCCTTGAATTTAACACGGAAATTGAGAATCTTCTCTTGGCTCTGCAATGACAAGCATTTCTCATTTACGCGGCTAAACTCGTTGAAGACTTTATCAATCTTTTCGCGCCATGCAGTCAAATCGGCATTCACTGCACTATCTCCACTTTCATTCACAGTCTTTGAGATAGAGTTCTGATCAATCACTTGTGCTTCGAGGATTCTATTGCGTTCCTTCAATTTTTCATTTTCAGCCTTCAATTTCTCGATCTCAGTCACCTGGAGGTTGCACTTCTTCAACAAGAATTCCTTCGGCATATTTGTTGTGATTGTATTTTGTCTCAAAGTTGAACGAATGGTCTTTGCTCGGCCAGCGTATTTCAATGTGTTGTAAGTGTCCTCGTATGTTAACGAAGAGGGCGAGATGTTAGCGATCATAAGCGTTTGGCAATTTCCACCTAAGCTATCTTTGAGGATTCGAGTAAGGTTTGAGTCGCGATATGGAATGTGTTTAGAGCCATCAGCTAATTTGTTGATGCAGTTACCGAGAGCAAGCAAAGATTTGTTAATGTTGGCACCTTCCTTAAATCGTAATCCTTTGCATTTAGTGCTCTGAGCTCTTTCACTACCAGCCAAATCGATCATAGAGAGCTTAACTGTTCGACGAACACTCGTTTTCTTGTCAGTCATACGAATGTGAACTTGAAATATTGCATGTGAACGAGAACTTTCTTCATTGGCATCAGTTGGATGCTGTGTACGATTTTTATTGCCAAGGATGAGGAGATTAAAGAGCTCGTCAGCATTGTGGATTTGCTTTAAAACAAGTCCACCGACAACAACTCCACTCGCATCCTCACGAAGCTTCAAAGGTCCTGACTTTGACAGAAGATTCATTACTTGCTCATTGTAGACTTCGAGATATGAGATTCCGATATCAAATTTACGTTCTATCTCAAGCTGATTGATTTGAGTGAACAGCTCACGCATTGTTAGGAATGTTATGCCTTAAAGAGATAAGAATCCAATAAGTAATCGAGCGGGAATTTGTTTACTGGATCAACTTGACTTACCCGGATTCGTTTCGCTGCCCAGCATTGTGAATGTTTTGCCTGCACCTGTAGCTCCATAAACAAAGACTGAGCAGTTAAATCCATTCATAACAGAAGCGACAATCGGCTTTGTACAAATCTCAAAGACTTCTTCGTTTGTATTTTCGTCGTGAAATACTGAATCGAAATCCATATTCAGCTTTTTCTTAACTCGTTTTGTGATGTCACGATGAGTTTGTTTAGCGCCATGAAAGAAGAATTCATCTTCGTCTTCTTCAGGATCGAACACGAGCGTGGAAGTGTCCAAAACTCGAATAATATTTTTCTGGTTTTGCTCCTAGAAAAACAAAAAAACCGTTCGATTCGAAAATTTACAAACAAATGCATTTTCACTTACCATTTCACGTCGGCTGAATGGCCGAACGCGTACAGCAACCTTCATTGTCACTTCGGACATTTTGCTCTTGAATTAAGTTCTTCAGCACGTTAATTTGCAACTCAATTGAAATATTTTTTTAGCAAAGGCGTCTGTGATTTCTACCGTTGAAGTTCAAAATTTGTTAACTAAGTTCAAAATTGCAGCGCAGCTTTTTAAGGGGTTCAAAGTTCAAAATGAAGATTCAACTCGATTTTAGGTAAATAATGAATTTAACTTAAAGTACAAAAGGTTTAACAAAGATTAATACTTCATCTTTTAGTGGTGGAGCTGAAGTTCTTTTTGGCAATGTCAAGAAACGTGATCTGACTTTGGAATCCGACAGAAAATGTAATTTCATGAAATTCTTTTACAACAAATATGTAAACAAATATTTTTTAGGGACGATCCGCGATTTCCTGCAGTACATGAAAGACAATCTACTTACTGAACGATTAGAACTCTTCATGCAAGGCGATTCTGTTCGGCCAGGAATCTTAGTTTTAGTAAATGACACAGACTGGGAACTGCTAGGCGAGTTAGATTATGAAATTCAACCAAATGATAATGTCTCCTTCATCTCAACGTTACACGGCGGATAAGAATTGTTGCACATGATGATAAAGAATAAATGTTTTTGTATTAAACTAAATCCGAATTATTTTTAATCACGAAGCTGCCAAATCTGATGAAAAGAAAAAATTCTTTTGGTCGATGTCGATTCAAATCTTATCTATTATATTTAAAATAAAAAAAAGTTGCCTTCGACAGGAATTGAAGTAAGGATCATTGAAAATTTCAGCAAAATGTAGTCAATCTGAGCTGAACGCTATTTTGACTTATAAATTGTCAATGTTTGGGTTTCGATAACAAGTTATCATTTGAATTCTTTTTGTTTGAAGTGACCTTCTTTATTTTTGATAGAAATTACGGAATCTACCTAACCGTTTAAGACGCCAGCTCTCAGACCACACCAAAAGTCGAAACAGCTAAACTTTAATATAAATGAAACAAACTGAAAACAGAATTGGATATAGCAAGAAATACTTTGATCCGTCAATTTACATTACACCGTGAAAGCGCATAGCATATAATCGCGGCGGCATGATCGAACGAAAAGAAATATTTTATGAAAATGAAACGCGATCGACTAAATTTTTCTTGATGAAAAGTATTTTTCTCTTTATTTTAAAAGCAAAGTGATGACTTTTCTAATTTTTACTCACTACAGGAAATCTTTAATTCTTTTTAAATCGACGAACTTCGAATTTTGGGAAAGTATAGTCGTCTAAATGTTTAACTTCGCTGAAAACTGTTTTGTCGATTCGGGACTGAGGGCTTCCAGTATTTGTCAACCAATGTTTCCTTAAAGATTCAGAAAGTTAGTCAAAGTGTTGAGACACCAAGTGAAAAAAGGAAAACTTACATTTCATTGAAATGTTTCTCTTCTCCTTCGATCAATCCCTTCACAGTCCCTTCTTTCGTGTTCATGCACCATCCTCGAAGTCCGAGTCGTTTAGCGGTATCTTCAGTATTCTAAATCAATAGATTCTAAATCAAGTTTCATGCTAGACAAAAGAAATCATTTTCAATTCTTACCTTGCGGAAGAAAACTCCTGAAACATTTTACAAAATTTTCTTGATTATTGACAACGTCGACACTTTTCCTTAATTTTACAACTCACCTTGAACAAGCCCAAATACCTCAAACTCCGATGACAAAATTCTGCGGCCTGCCATTTCTGATTCTTCGAGTTTTTCTTCAAACAAACCGAATTTCTTTCCAAGGTAACAAAATATAACAACAGCTGACAAAACACAAACAATCTTGAAAACAGATTTTACTTTGACATTCATCATGGCTCTCTCTGTTATAATTTTAACGTCTTCGTTGAAGGAAATTCAGGAAACAAATGAAAGAGCTTTAAATTTTATTTGCAATTTTATTTCGTCAACATTGAACATGTGGCACATTAAAATTATAGAAAACTTTGTAAATAAATGCATCGGTTACCACCACAAGTCCATTCGATAAGGCACAGCGAAGCTTTAAAGCTTGAAGTCTTTGATGGGATATTCGTTCTTATACTTTTGAACGTGATCTTCCATTTCCTTCATTTGCCTTTGCAAATTCTCAGGAAGATCGCTGTAGACATCGAGGAACATTTCACGCCACTCATGCTTCAGCTTTTTCTCAGATTGTTGATTCTGAGCCATTATCTGCTTGCGAATGATTTTAACGTAATCGTTTTCAGCTTCCTCATTGAACCATCCTTTCTTGAGCATGTAGTTTTTCAATTTATTGATTGGGTGTTCAACTGTATTCCAAATTTCAAGTTCAGCTGCTGGACGATAAGCAGTTGAATCATCAGAAGTCGAATGATGTCCCAAACGATATTGCATTGCTTCCAAGATGATTGGTTTGTTGTTTTTCAAACAATATTCGCGAGCTGCTTTCGTTGCGTTGTAAACTGCCAACAAGTCCGTTCCATCGACTCTTATCGCTGCCATTCCATAGCCTGTTCCTCGACTAGCAATTCCATCACCCCGATATTGCTCTTTGACAGGAGTTGAAATGGCATAGCCGTTGTTACGACAAAAGAAGATTATAGGACACTCAAGAGTAGCAGCAAAGTTCATTGCAGCATGAGTATCACCTTCGCTCGCAGCACCATCACCGAAATAAGTGACAACACATCGATCGTTCTTTGGCTGACGCTTGAAAACGTAAGCTGACCCAACAGCTTGAGGAATTTGAGTAGCTAATGGACTCGAAATCGTAACGAAATTTAACTGACGACTTCCGTAATGAACTGGCATTTGCTTTCCTTTGCCTTCGTCGTCGTAGTTTCCATAGCACTGATCAATAAACTGACCGATTGTAAAGCCTCTATGAACGAGAATTCCCGCTTCTCGGTATTGAGCATAAATAAGATCCTCAGGAGTTAAAGCGCAAGCTGATCCAATATGCGAAGCTTCTTCCCCAAAGTTTGTCATGTAGAAAGAAATTCTTCCTTGACGTTGACTCTCGTAAAGGATTTTGTCCATAGTGTTGAGCAAAACCATGTCCCTGAAGCATTTGTGAACGACTTCCTTGCTTAGATTCGGATCCTGAGTGGCGTCAAGAACATTTCCTTCAGCATCCATCACGCGATAAATTGGAATGGGATCATAATCCTCTGGCATTGTCAACGTTGGTTTCGTGATGAATTGAGCAGCGCGAATTCCTGGGAAAAGCGTTGGAGCTGTTTCGCCTTTATCTTGTGCTTTTGCAGAGCAGAACTAAAATAAAAAAAGAATTTTTAGCATAATTTCAAGTCGAGAGAGATTTACTTCACTTTACCCGAGCATGACTCAATCGAGTTCGTCCCAGCGCAAGTCTCAAGCTTCGGCGTAACATGATTTAACTTAAAAATCAAAAAAATAAATGAAGAAAATAAAATCACTCTCGTCGTACGATTTCTTATCAGAGCCGACGAACGAAGTGTCAATGTCAGCTGACAGATTCTTATTCGACGAGAATGTAAACTCATTTTTCTAATAGAAACTCGTCCAGTGAACATTCATTTTCATCACTTGCGCAAACACCCAAACGAAAACTGTTATAATTCGCGTGTTATGAATTCTCAAAAGTCGTTTTCAAAGGTAAGTCATGACTCAGGTTGCACAAGATTAATCGTTCCTTCTTTTCTTAATTTATGTTCATTTAAAAGTTCCCTTTCTGCAAAACTAATTAAAAACTTTTCCCATTGACTCGCTTCATTATTTCTGCATTGTCGTTGCAAATCCTATTTGACGGAAGAGCTCGAGGCAATCACACAAAAGCGACGTTATCGTAAAAGACTACAAAGGAAGAATTTGAGGCGAAAGTCTGCAAGCGAAGCTTAAATATTTTACAGCTCACAGCTAAGGAAATGCATCAGACCGAAGACTACACCGTTCAAACATTCACTTGTTGAATTTTCCTCATTTAATATTTGAAAGCTTTCTTCCTTAACTTGAGAGCAGCCTAATAAATCTGAGGTCGTGCAATTAAGTTGAATAAATAAAATCTTTTCATGCCACTTGTAGCTCGACGATGAGAGAAAATTATTTTTACTGGTGAACGACGATGATGAACGATCCATGAGAGAAATGAAGTTATTTCTTTGCGTAAGCGGCTCATGTTTTATAAATAAATACGCACCTGCGACTTTCTTTCATTCGCAAACGTTTCTTCATCCTTTCCGGGCCAAATCCGTCATGACAAAGGGGCAAAAATTACTCTCACATCAGAAGAGTCCTTCGTCAGTTGTAGGATTCTTAAAAGCACGAGACATTAAACGGCAGAGTAGCGTAAAAAATGGCCGCACAACAAATGAAATCTACGTCAAAAGCTCTTCAGAGCATCTTAAAATGAAAATCTCAAGGAATGGGAAACTTCGCAATCGTTTTGTGTCAGCGAATAATGAGAGCGATTGGGATGAGGACATGATGATGAATAATTTCGGGCATAAATCCGGAAGTCGTGAGCAGGGAAAGGCGAACGATTTTTATATGAGAAATGAGAGAGAAAAGTGAAAACTTATTTTTTAAATGGATAAGCTGTTCCATAGAAGTGACTTACCTTTTATTTCTATAAATTTAGAGGAATTCATGTTTTACAATAAAGTTAGAAAATAAATACTTTGAGTTCATTTAACGAGAACTTTCACAGCATACGTCGCTGCTTAGCTGGAGGACCTTCCATCGGCAAGGGTGGAGCTGGGCCATACAGAAAGTTTAAATCCTCAAGCATTCGACGATCTTTAAACCACAAAGCAAGAACGATATTATCAGTTGACGGACGACGCTCTGGTCTCAGTTGAATCATTTCAGCAATCAAGTTTTTGCAAAGAGGTGAAACCTGAAAGTAATTAAATTATAATTTTAATTAAGTAATGTAACTTCTTAACTAACGGAATTCCATCGATGATGATTGAAGTTATAATCAGCTGTTTTGATTAGGTCTTTAACAGGTTTTCCGTAATTTTCGTGAAACGGATAACTGCCAGATAGGACAGCAAAGTAGAGACAGCCTAAAGTCCAAATATCAGCTTTGATCGTGTATTCAAATCCGTTGCTGTCAATTATCTCTGGGGGAGCATAGCAAACCGTTCCTACTTGCGTCAAAAGATGGTTCTCAACGTTCTTGCAGTATCCAAAGTCTCCAATCATGAAAATTGGAGTTGCTCGAGAACGGTCTGTTTTCACGAAAATGTTCTCAACTTTGATGTCACGGTGAGCGATGTTTTTGGAATGAATGTATTCCAATCCTTTTGTAACTTGGAAGAGACAAGGTTTGGCGTGCTGCTCAGGTAGATAAGTGCCAGGGAAATTTCTCATGTAAGACAGCAAATCGCCTTGATCAGCGTAATTCATTATTATGTAGCAGTCGAGGTAACTCTCAAATGACTGTACAAAGTGCACGATGTTGGGATGTGACAACTGCTTCATGGCAGTAACTTCATCACGCAGGTGTTGGATTCGTTTTTCGTAGCTCCGTTCTGACTCAGCTTCAAATCGTTTCTTGGCAATGATTTTCATGGCCAACTTTTCTCCCGTTGTTATTCGATGGATGAGCCGAATGTTGCTCTGACCTCCCTTACCAATAAAATCGTCGAGATGATATTTTTGCGAGATTTCGTCAGGTAACTCGCTTGTTCTATAGTCGCGATCATCAAAGTACGTTAAAAGCTCAACGTTGTAAATCTTTATTACATCGCAGTTCACGAGCATCTTCATAGAGTTCTGTGGCAAAAATTGCTTGTTCAGGTAAATTCCGTTTCGTCCTAAAACAGTGATCCAAGCTGGTTTGTAATTGGGAGCAAAAGAAACTTCTTCACGAGAGATGATGAAGTGTTTAGAACTGATATACGGAAGGACAACTTTGGGAGAGTTTAATTCAGTAAACTTAAAATCCTGATCATCTTCGAATCCAAAAGAATAATGATCCTCGAACAGTTTGAATTCTTCACCAGTATTCAAGTTCTTCATTCTTCCCCATCCAAGATTGCGGTGACCTGAAGGAAAAATCGAATCAATGAAGAGAAATTCGTCAAAACAAAATAACTTGCCTCCATTTGCAATTACTATCCACTTGGTTTGCTCATCCTCTTGTGACAACGAAAACATTTTCGCAATTTATCCTGTGAATTAACATTGTTAGGCTTCACATCCTATCGATATCGATTCCTTACTTACTTGCAGTATCTTTGAGCTAAGATTCACTGTTGGCAAGGCCTTTGAACAAGTAAGTTGTAAATTAACTTTACTTTTTTGTGAGATTTTTTCACCATTTGAATACTTTCCGTTAATTTATTTTGAACCGGGTTCAAATTCCGGGGCTGTCACTTACGCAGTTTCCAAAGTTTTCGCAAAAGTAATAAATTAGATAAAAACGAGTTTCTGCTAAGGATTCGGCTTTTAAAAACTGTAATAAACAAACGAAAACTATCACTGAAGGTTCAGAAAGTGAAATATTGTAAATAAACATCTAAAATGAGCTCTGAAGAGGAAAACGATTTTAAGTCTGTACTGTCAGCAATGATGGCTTCTATCGGAAAATGTTGTTCCGAGCGGGATTTACGAAGAGTATACCAAGAAGAAGAAGGTCACGACATTGATTCCAAGATCCGAAAGGTAAATTTAATTCTTCAGAATTCCACAATTTTTCATTTTCGATTTCTTTAGTTTGGCGAAGTCAGCCTCTTGAGCTTCGTACGTAATAAGTGTCGCTCTATCTGCTACGTTCTTGATGATAATGGCTTCGTCAAGATTGTGCGACTTACAAATGAGAAATCGAACCACATGGACTACATGACGAAAAGCCAAAATAAGAAGAAGGCTATGGCTAAGCGAAAACAAAACTCAAACTTCAAGTAAGTTCAGGTTTTATATTCTATCCATTCTCTAAATTACCTGATCCCACAGCTTAATTCAACGTCGTGTACCTGTTCAATCGGCCTACTCGAACAACATGAACCAGCGAGTCGCAAGCTCAGGCAATCGACCAAACATTGAAATCCCAAAAGTACCATTGAAAGTAGTCAATAAAATACAGGTTGTCCTTAAGAATGAGGAATCCATCAAAGTTCCAGTACGCGTCCAGATCGATATTGTTGATAAATCTTCGAAGACTGTGCCTATCAAGTCAGATCCTGACAGTTCTGCTTCAGAATCATCGACAGATAACGCCTCAGATTGTATTGACAGTATTGCCATCTCCGAGGATTTCATCAACTGTTACAATTACGTCATTCCAAATCCACTTCTCATTAAGTTCTCGACAAAAGTAACATTTGAAACTAAATTGGTTGGAATCTCGCCATCAGACTTTTGGATTCAACATAATGAGACTAACTTTGAAATATTGACAAAAACCATGACAAGATATTACGCACAAAATGTACAGAGAAGCGAAGTTAATGAGGTTGAGTTAAAACCAGGATTAATTGTCGCAGCAAAAGTTGGCGAGAGCTTTCATCGAGCAGAAATAATGGACAAACCAGACTTGAACGGAAAATTTGGAAAAGTTATGGTGCACTTCGTTGACATCGGAACATGTGGAGCCATTCCAACAACAGATGTTCGATTACTTCACAAGGCTTTTGGTTACGAATCAGTAAAAGCTCTTCAAGCTGAAATTGCAGGAGTCGTTCCAATAGGCTCCGATTGGAGTGAAGAGGCAAAGACAGTTTTTCTTGATGTCATCGAAGACGAAACTTTCACAGCTACCATCAGAGACCATGACAGAGAAAACGAAGTATTCGTAGTGGAAATCGAGAACCTCGCGGAATTATTGGTTGACCGAGGATTTGCTAAACGAGCACTCATCAAAGGTAAAAGTTTCGCGGTTCCTGCTTCAACAATTTAAAGTTCTCTCTAAAGAGTTAAAAAAATTCAATAAAATAAAAATATTATAAGCAGGTCAACTCGTGCGTTCGAATAGAAAGCTTACAAAGCGACCTTTCCTTGTCAAACAAGGAGCAGAATGCTTCCCATCCGTCTTCCCGCTCAAAAAAAAACGAGTGAATGATTTGAAACGTGTCGAGAATTGCGTCGCACTCGAAGCGGACAGAGAAAATAAATCCATCGGGATTAAAAGTTTTCCCACGTCACAAGTTCTGCAATGCAAGGCAATTTGCGAGGGAAGAAATTGCGTGAAGCGGTCGGTCGTCTCATAATTTACATCGCACTCCCATGTGGCATCTCATTGGCTTTGTGGGTCACGCTCCGCAATATTTTTAGAAAATCAGTCAAGTGCTTCGAATGCTAAGCAGTTCAAATTCAAAGGGAGCTAAATGGAGGAAATGTCAGGGCAAGAAGATAATTAGATGTTTCCTGTCACTTCACAACAAGTGAACATTTTCCAAACCGAAGCTCTTGAGGATTTTGATTTTACATTCGAAAGATCACAAAGAGAGTCAAGGTTGATGTCAAGGCAATGCAAATAAAGCGAGGGAGATGTAGGTTTTTAAGATGATTTTTCACACATTTTAAAGGATAAAGAGTTTTTTTATTAAAAAATGTACCATCGAGTTAAGAAATTCAGAAAAGTTAAGGAAAATATTTTTTTTTATAAAATTTTGAGTCAAAATATTTGGATTGCTCCTTCAGAAACCAAGTCCTTTGGGTTATTCTCAAATTTCATCGAGGAAAATGAGATTCTTTGAAGATCTTATAAGGCAGATCAATAACCAAAGCATTCGTTGAATGAGAGAGTAAAGCTAAACCAAGCTTGACATTAAAATATTTCTTACTTCTCGAAGCCTTTTCTCTCGTCTTTCAATGGTTTCATTAAACAGCGTTCACTTGCGAAAATATTTTTGTTCGTCGCTCATTCAAATGAAGTTAAGATATTTGAACAAAAACAAAGTCATTTTTCATTGAGATCATTAATTAGCGACGCTTGTTAAGTGTAAACGTGCCATGTCCCTATTCTTCCGCCCAAAAATTTTGTCAAGATCCCGTTTTTCTCCATCCATGTTTAACGCCTTATAAAAATTAATAGAGCGTCGCTAAACCCGCTACGATAACATTATGCCAAAGCACAACAAAACAGAAGCTACAGGTTTTATCGTAATTTTGTTTTTGCTCTAAGCTTAGCTGCCCTCCTTCGCTCCTCGACAATTTTCCCATCGCATCTTATATGATAATTTATTCTATTCGGTCTTTGTTCTTCGAGCTTTCCTGAATTCATTGCTTTCCTATTCGGATATTCTACCATTCGAGGATTATTCTTTCTTTTTTTCGATTCACTCTACGACCATCTCAGCTTTCAAACTGAGTTCAAAGCGGCGCAATAGTAGGGAAAGAAGGTAGAGGGAAGAACTTTTTATATTTGTTTATTTTTGTTTATCTTTCGACTTCCATGAATTCGCAAGCGAGTGGGTCAGGAGGAGTTTTCATTTCAAAAATGTTTTTCTGCTTTGCAGCTGTTGAGGCTTTTTAAGGGATTTTCTCCGAAAGAACTTTTCTGATCATCTTGACTTGATTTCCGATTCAAACCCTACGTTAAATTTCATCTCTGTGATGTTACTTTTTAATTCGAGAGTTTATTAAAAATGTTTCAATCTACGAAAAAGAAAATACGTTGAAAGGGAAGAAAAAATTTGAAACTTTTTGTCGAATCAAATTTTGCAAATCGCTTCGAGTTTAAGCTCGATTGAGGTCACAGAAAGAGCGGAAGGCGAAGTAATTCCCTTACTCAGCAACGATCAAATTGATTTCCACTTATCCTGCACTTTCAATTTTATTATATTGACATTTCTTCAGCAAAAACTTTTCTATCTACGTTTCCTTTTGTCTCCCTCAAGAATTTCAAATTCTTCACAAACTTCATCTTCATCTTTCTTTTTCCGATAGAAAGTTTATTTCTTGAGGTAGAGAATTTAAAATTACTTAAAAAGTTGGCTTTGATGATGGCGACGTTAGTAAGAAGTTAAACAAACAAGTTAGAGCTCTTCCAACGTAATTAGTTTGGTCTGGATATAAACCGACTAAAAAGTTGAGGTCACTCGTCACATCTTCGTCTTAAAGTTCAAGAGCACTTTGTCTCATTAGAATTGATTGAAGGGAACGGTTTTTCCAATGAAATTCTTTTTTAAATTGCTTTTAGTCTCAAAGGCTTTTTGAATTAAGCGATTAGAGAGTACGCTCTTTCCATGCAGGATTGTTTATGTTGTCGGAGATTTATTCGTCAAGATCTTTTAACGACCTCTCCCCAGCGGATGATTCTCCTCACAGGAGAAACATAAGAAAACACGAAGCAGGAAAAGTTTTTCATTTCTAAGGGTTTTTCTCTTTTTTTCAATCAGCTAAATAAATAGAAGGAAGGTGTCGGGTCTTGGGTTCTTCGCTTTCTGTTTTATCGATCCCTTGCGAGAAGTATCCATCGAAAAGGGCCGCGAACATCGAATTTATAAAATAATTATTCCGTCACAAGAGGTAAACAGGTGAATGGTCCATTCTTTGTTTGGTTTTTTCTTTCTTTCGATAAGCGTGCTTCAATTTGAAATGACTCAAGACGAGGCTTCCAATTTTCCTAACAATTAATTTTAATTATCTTTGCGACGCTCCTTGTCTTCGACCTACTTACTCACTTGTGATGTTGAACTGTCAGGTTTCGAGCTTAGACACATCATGCCCTCGTCTCATTATGAACGGAACATGTAGATTCCCACTCTGCATCATCAATTCACGACCTTCGTCTCGGTCCACAGAAAAGGAAACGACAGCTTCTCAGTTTCGTCCAAAATAGCAAATCGGAAACATTTCCAAGCGGAGGAGAAGCATCTTCATCGTCGCATTATGATAACTTTCTCTCGAGACTGGCGTGTTCGGGGAGCAAACCTCCAAAAAAAAACTTAGAAACGAGATGAAGACGACAAACAGCAAAAGGAAATTTCACTGCCATCGAGTAGTCTTGTCACGACATCACGGAAAAGCTATTAAACTTAATTTTAAAGCTGGCAGTAAGGAGAGAAGGAAAAACCTATTGAAGCATCGTGCTATCGCTTTAATGGAATGATGCTTGCGCTTTATTCACATCCTTCGACATTCATAAAATATTATCCTCATAAGTCGTCTCTTCTCACATTGAGAATAGCGTTGTCGAAATACCTGTGCAAGCAGATCCGGTAGATTACAAGATTAACTTCTCAAAACTTCGTTAATTCAGTTCAAGGTTTCATTAAACAATGAGCGGAAGTTGAAGCTTACACAAAAGGCTTTCGCATGCAACTTTCATTGCGGGCTATTAGCTTCAACGAAAAGAAAACTCTAAACTTTAAAGAGCTTAAGAAATTACATATTAAATTAAGTTTTCTGACGTCACTTAATAATTCCTTTCACTAGTTCTTGAAGAAAAAAACTTTTGCACTATCATTTAGCAATGAAGGAGGAACGTGTCTTTCCTTTTCTCAGGGAAAAAAGTTTGAATTACTTAGAAGCTTTTTCTATCTGCATCAGAGCATTTCTTTAGATAGCGACTAGCTCTTTGCAACAAGAAGCACGAAAGCGTGAAGATTGAACAACGAGCTGTTCTCAAACTCAAAGAGGATGAAATGGCAGAGAGAATGTTAAGTTTTTCCTTTTGTGATTCTCGAGCGACAAATTTGAAGTGCGAGACCATGAAAAGCTTTCAGCGAAATTTTTTACGCGTGAAATGGTAGAAATTCCTTTTTCTCTTTTGCCCTTAATGATGATAAATGTCTGAAGCGCTGAATTTCTGCTTAAACCTTCAAGTTTTGACTGAGGTTCCCATCTGCGGTTGATGGCTTTTGAAAATGCATTTAAATCCATCAGAATTTGTCAAACCAATTTCGGTTTTCAAAAAACAATTTTAATTCCTCAATAAATTCGTAATTTCCATTTTCACTGGAACCGCAATACATGGAAAACCCTAATTTGAAGATTTAAACTACTCATCGATGATTTTACGACATAAGCTTGTCAGTTTCTCCTCGACACGTCTGATTGTGTTGGTATTTTCTTTCATCGTAAAACATGAGAGAGAATAAATCATTTTTCTCAGTTAAAAAAGCTTTTAGCGCAAACAACTTGCGATGTTAGAATTTTTAAAATTCTCGAGAAGTGAAGAACAAATTTTAAATTTTAAAACCTCTCTCGAAGTCGCCATAAATTTTAATATAGTTACTTGATTTATGTGAGACAGCTGCTGGAGGGATTTTGTTCTATTGATATCAAGTAGCGATGAATGATTCTCAGCATGACGATGGAAATGCCATAAAACTAGCAAATACTCTAAAGTCTTCAAATATTTGTTCGCTTCCACATGATGGAAAAAGGCGACAAGGCTCCTCTTTAAATCGATTCCTCATGATAATTCCTTGTTATCCTCCATGAGAACAAATCGTTTCGTATTATATTCACGATATATTGCTTTGTGTGTGGGAGGATTTTTTTGAGTAAACTCTTTCAACATCGCAGCAGCAGATCGTTGAAAAAAAAAGTCGAACGAGAGGATTATAAATTTTTTATCTTAACGGTTTCATATTTCGACGTTGACGGAGGAGAAATAAAAATATTGAGACGAGAAATGTTTATTTTCAGCCTCGCGTCATAAATAATTCGATGGCAAATTATTTGAACCTCAATCTGCTTGTACATTCTCTGTCTCGATGAGTATGAACATTTTTCACAGGAGCAGCTCAAATCTTAAAGTCGAAAGTTGTTGTATTTGCGAAAAACAATCTCGAAGTGGGAGCTTTTGACGAATTACGCTGCTAAGATGAATTTTATTTTTAGCGCTCGTTAGCAGATGGAGATTTAAATATAAATCGCACCCGTTGTTCAGATCGAAATCAATTGCCACTGCTTGTACATAACATTTTGGAATGGAAGTATTTCCTATGAAAACTTCTTTTATAATAGCAGTCAAGAAGCTGTTATGAAAACGTCAGATACTTTCCTATTCACAGAAGCGAATTTAATTGAAATGTTGTAGACATCATCTTGTAAATGTACGATTTCCTTCCATCTCAGATCTTCGTTTTGATAGACGACAGAAGTTTTATGTAATCTCAACAAGTTTAAACATCCATCCGTGTCTATCTCGGATTTCAATTATGAATGTTGAATCACCATAAAAACTTTTTCTGATCCATTCCCAGCCTTTTCAATCATTTCAAGTCCAACTGAACATAAAACTCACAAAAGAGCGAAATTTAATCCAAACATGCTTTATGTCGAACTAAACTTTAATTAAACATGCTTCGATGTTTTCATTAATTTCAATGTTCGCTCAACAAAATAAATCGTTAGTTTTTGTTCGGGTTGCGGATTCTTTTGAGTACAAGCCTCAAACAAGAGCGTGGTCTTCACTAATTGGTCGTTTATTTGATTTCTGTATTGAAACAGCAGCTCTTTTTCTGCAATGCAACTTTCCAATTCATTGCGCCTCGACCATCTGAAAGAAAAGAAAAACTTTTGCGTCTTCTTCGATTTTTCAACTTCTTAGACTCGAGTCAGTTCTCATTAAGTGGCAACAGTCTGCGAATCTTTTTATGAAGACGATGCTTCCTTTTTGTAATAAAATCAAATCATACAACAAGCTTCGTAAAAACCAAGATATAAAACATGAGGGAAATGGCAAAAGAAAACCTTTAATAAAATGTTTATTAAATTATTCTATCAACTGAAAGAGATTTGAAATGCAAAGTTTTTCTTGTGGAAAATTTTCTTACATAAGTCTGGATGCGATTTTACAAAACATAATTTTATAGTTTTATTGCTTTTGGTTAAGAGATTGAGTGAACAGAAAACACTATAAATAAAATTTGCTTCTTAAGCTTTTAAAAGCTTCGAGCAACAGATTGTTTTCATTGTAATTCTGTTGCATGACACAGCATTCTAAATGGCTTTGAGTGAGAGCGAGAGCAAAAAACGTAACGAACTTCTCTCATTGAACCATTCTCCAGGATTATCGATTGTCGGTGGTTTTGTGTTTGATCATGAAACATTGCAAAATTTAGTCGAATCATTGTGAGTTTTGTTCAACCCTAGGTCATATTGTGGTTACTTAATGAAATTCCAAAATCCAAAAGCGTACGTATCAGTCTCAAATTATCAACATTGTGTAGAAATACTGCTCGCTGTTCGAAAATCTAATAAGTCAGCTTCCTGCGGAAATTCTTGCTAATCAATTGTTTTAATAAAACACGAGAATTGAATTAGGCGAGGCTTTTGCGTTGTAGCTTTTCGAGTTCATTGCCGGAAATTTTTCTCGTAACGAGTACTCTCGATAAGAATCCATCCTTCAATTTCCATGTAGGAAAGATTGTTTTATGATGTAATTTATGAGACCGAAAATAAATTTCAATTCGGTGGACTTTCTTCGGTCTTGTGCCCAACATGAAAGCCTACGCAGCCCCGAAAGACTTTTTTCTCCCTTTTTCATAAGGAAATCGAAGAGCTCTTAAAGCCTTGAAATTTATTTTTTAAATGGAAATTCCTGAAGGGAAATACTTTCACTTTAAGTCTTCGCGATAAAACTTTCATCCTTTCCAATTGTTGTTTTATGTTTACAGATAATGGAACGAACACAAAGAAACTTTTCTCTTATGAACGTATCCACTGAGCTTTATGAATTCATTTAAAAAGAGTTTTTAATAAAAACTATTGGTTCAACATTAATTTTCTAATTTGAAAATTTTCTGGGGCTAATGAGGTTTTTGAGGTGAGTTTGGTTGTGGCGAACGCTTCAAATGAAACAATACCAACACTCCCAACAAACGTGTAAGTCACCGGAGGCAAATTCTCCCATTGGGGGTTTTGCATCAACAAAAGGAAAAACATTTGAGTTGTCGCTCTGATATCTGAGACGAACGAGAAAACTTTTTATTTTCTGTTTTGTTTCTCATTCCTTTCTGCGCTCTTGTGTGATATTCCTGTACAACGAGATGGCAAAATACGTGCAAACGTTTTGTAATACTGAACACGATCATAAATAGCAGCTTAATACCTTGAAAAATTCATCGACTATGAATTTGTTTTGGGGAAAATGCGTGGAAGAATTTCAGGCGAACATGTGAATTTATTTATTTGATTTGTAGAATTTTTTTACGGCTTTTTTGTAAGCCCTTGAATTGAAGGAATTTTTGGAACTAAGAAATAAAATCTGAGATGTTCATTCCACGAAAGTTCGAAGTTTGAAAAGAGAACTCAACGAAAAGAGCCTTTTACAAAGTTACCTCTGCGACCGGTATTGAAGATTTTTTTTTTCTTCGCTTTGTTGTATCGGAAGGTTTGCCAATTTCCTCATGCAGATAGAAATAGAATGAGAGAAGGTGAGCGTTATCCGTACATGGAAGCTTACAAAGAGCTTTCGAAAGATAACTCAGCCATGCTCTTCCACATGAAGTTACCGGGTGGCCTGTTTAACCAAAATCCTGAACAATCTCGTTTCTATTCTAATTTTGGGGAGCAGAAAACTTTAGAAAGCTTTTTACTCAAAGTTATTCGAGCGTCAGAGAAGATATTGCGTCAGCTGACGTAAAGCTAACATTTTATTTGGTCGTTTGGATTTCCAAACGTTTAATTCATAAATGATGAGTCGTTTTTTTACGTCAGCAAACATCGTTTAACGCCCACCGGGTCATTTAGGAGGCTCGCAATCTTATTTAATGAAACATTTAATGCTTGAGAGAGTTGACGCTCTTGGAAACGCCATTTGGCAAAAGTGATCCCCAAAAAGAAAATTTCAAATTAAACTGTGGACACGAGCAGCAACTTGAGTAAGTAAAATTTATGTTTGTAGCTTTTATTCTTCTCGACGAAGGCGGAGAAAAATTCCTTGGCAAGGTCGACGCAAGTAAAGTGAAAGAAAATTATGTGATTGAAATTCCAATGGGGCGATTCTCATTCTCTTTCCATCATTTCCTTTCCGTTTTACCACTGACTCCGTACTAGCAAAACTTTATAGGCTGTGGAAGCGTGAGATTGTAACTTACAGTCTGTGACTGTTGTACGCAATCAGATCTGTTTGTTTATGTCACAACTCAGATACCGACATGAACCTTCGTCGGAAAAACAAATAGTTCTACGTTTCAATTTTTGACGGTTTTGTTATCTTCTTTGATTTTATTTTGTCCTTGACTTACATTTTCAATCAGATAAAAAAAAGCCTTAAAAGTTGTAATTTCAATGACGTCGAAATATATTTTGTCATTCAAATCAAAGAAGAAACCTCAAATTTTTATTATGCACGAAGATTTCAATTTAATCCAATTTGTATTTAGTTATCAAAGACTTATTGAATTTATGCTTCATTTCACATCCTGTACGACAGCATCCGCTCAATGTGAATCACTCGTGATGTTGTTACAAAGGAGAGAGAATGAACTTGAAGTGTTTGCTCGTCGTTGCAAAGTTATGAAAATATTATTTCCCTAAAATAACACGAAGATCCAACGTAAAGCGCCGCAAAAAAACATAAAAAAAGCGACGGGGAGGAAAGATTGGAGTTCTTTCCCAGGAAACGATGGATTTATTATAGGCGCTGTCTTTCACCTACGTTTCGAAGTCTTCTTAGAAAATGTGGGAATCTTCTCCTACTCTTGGTCGATGCCCCACTTAACGTACCTCATGAACGAAACCAATGAATGTGATTTGGCTTTACTTCGAATGAACATTTCTGAATGAATAAATAAAAGCTTTCCTCATTTGATATGCTCGCAAGATATTAATTCACTTTTTATTGTTCACGTGGTTCTGCATTTGAAAAACTCAAATTTGAGATTCTCGGTTTGGGATTTGCTTTCTCCAAGAGATTATTTATAGGCAGAATCCCATGGGAAATGAAAATCATGATGCTCAGAGACTTACGAGAAAAGGCAAAACCGTGTTTCTTTTAAATACGCGTGATTTAATAAGATTTACTGGCAGATGATGCCAACAGCGAAGGATGAGGATAAAGGCGAGCTTTTCTCAACATAAACAAATCTCTTTGGTTGCCAATCACTTTTTCGTGTGTTTCCTCACATTCAATCATCCTGTTTCAATAAAACTCGAGGAGTAGTGAACACGAGATTAAACAAGATCATCAATTACTTGGTCCCGAGTCGTGTTGAAATGCCTTAATCGTTCGACCAGAACGATTTGCTCCCCTCAACTGTTGGTATGAAGAAGTGAAGCGATTTTAACACGTTTGCCCTTTCGTGTTATCTCAATCAACACTTTATGATTACACATAAAAAGCATAACTGCCTTTCACACCATCCCGACAGGTAAAATAATTCATTTCTGGTCATCCGCAAGCGCTCTTGAAAGAACCAAACGAGTTCAAGATTCGGGAGAGCATGAACGAAAAATTAATCAGACCGGATCGTGGCAATTATGTTTATGTTCGAGTGGGCGAGAGAGTGTTCAACTACTTCAATATATAAAGTCTATCAACAACCACCAGATGTTTCACTTAGAGGGGCGGGTTTCCATGACAAATCTTCTTTTCTGCTTATCCACTCACCCAACTCAATCATTCTGAAACATTTCCTTTGATTTTATCGTCGACTCCGCTTCATTCCGGATTCAACCTCTCGACGCTTGTCTGGGAAATGTAGATTGGTCAAACATGGAAGTGTTTGCTCATTTTCGCCATTAACATAAAACAGCTCGAGCGCTTTTTTTTTATTCACTCTCTCTTCGAAACTTCGAGTGTGATATGTATAAGCTTTAAAGATGATTTCGATGATAAACACTTGATTACGCTCTTGAGCTTTGAGTGTTGCGATGAGAGATGATGATGTTTATTCAAGAGCTTGCGATGTTGTTGATAACGGGCTGACGATGAACGGGATGAGTGAAAGAAACAATGAAAGCAGATTCTCGTCTCGATTTTAGATCTGATTAGTCTTTCTCTTATTTCAGGGCGTCTCGACAAGAGATTGTTTGGATATGGCGATTTAAAATCTTTCGACAATGATGATGAAACGTTGAGCTAACAGAATTAAGTTTCTCTCAGACAAGTGAAGCAACGAAAGCTGTGTTATATTAACCCGTTAATAATGAAACTTTTATCCTACAATAGTAATTAAGATAAATTATTTCTCGATTTTTCCGGCGTCGCTTTATCGATTGAAGAGTTTCGAAGCGCATCGTCATTCCAATCGAACTTTTATTTAATGAGCAAACTTTTTCTCCCAACTTCTCGCTCTGGTTAATGAATGAAGCTCAACGACTGATGGCATAAGAATTCATAGAAGCCTCAATTTATTGTGAGCTCAGCGTCGAGTGAATAATTTTTTTTATTCGAGAAATGTTCATGAGTGCGAAATGAGAATATTAATTAGCGGCAAATCCAATAAATTAAATGTTTGCTTTCACAAATATAAGAAACATTTGGATTCAATTGAGAACGCTAAAAGAGCTTTAAACACATGAGAAGTTTGTTAGTAACGCTCGAATTTAAGCTGGCATAGTCGAACTATCACAAAAAATCTCATTTCATATACAATGTTATGTCAATGGGTAGAGAGTAGAAAAAGAAATGTTATCAGTTTCCATCGTTATGATAATAAAGTTAATTCTCGTTTTGATTTATTGTCAAGCGTTTGAAGTCACTTCGTTCTCAGTCAGATAGATTTATTCGAAAGCTTGTTAAGAGACGCACGCTTCGACTTCACATGAATTGCAAAATAATCATTTTTATTCCCTCGAAGCCAAACGATATTAAATCAGCTTACAAACGACTGAGAATATTTTCATTCGCGAAAAAGATTGCGCAACAAAACGTTCTAACGTGGTTCGCATGTAAAATTCATTTTTAAAGTGGTCTTGCAGCAAATTTAAGTGTGAAGAAGAATTAGAGGATAAAACTTTTAATTGGATTTCTACTTTCACTCAACTCTCGCCTGCAATTCACTTTTCCATCATCACTTCATTTTCATTCTTATCGCACGACACGAAGGCTCGGGGGCCAAAAATAATCATCAGCACTTTCACTGCTTCATCCATAAATCATCCTTCAACTCATGGCAATCATTTCAATTAGCCCAGTTCTCTTAGCTTTGTGTTTAATTTTCTATTTTTTTTTGTTCATCTTAGATTCATGGAAGCCCTCGAGCAACAAATGGGTGGAAATTAATTCGATTGGACTGACAACGTCTTCTGCTAAGGCTTCGTTTAATCTTCGACTGGAATCTGATGAAAAAGCTTTCCTCTCCTTATCTTCAGATCAGTTTAATGAAGTTTCAAGTTTTCCAGCGAGCGACTAATGAGCGGCCTTTCTTCTCGGAAACAATCGAGAGATTTCGACAAGCCTCATGTTGAGTTTCTAAAGGTTCGACCGAGTTTTCAAAGCTCAACAACAAAAGGCGACTTGATTTTCGCCATTGTGAGTGTTGGAATTACGAAACCACATTCGCTTCCACTCGAAATCCCAACGTTCTCTCATTCCAATCTTACGCATCTTGTCTTGTTGTTGGGAAATCAGTGAACATCTTTTGTTGTGCGAAATGTAAGGGATTAAAATGTTATCTGACTGAGGAAAGTTTAATCAATTCGCTCTGTTGATGAGAAAGATTACACGTGACGCCTTCCTTTCAAAAGAATATTCCCTCCGCTTCTTGATTAATTTACTCGTACCGCTCAATGAACTCTTCGTGATTATGTATTTAGATGTGCGATGCTCTGGGTGAGGATGCTCGACGAGGGTTTGCGAGATTGCATTCGCTGCTTGAGGATGTTGTTGGTACTTTGAAGAGATTAGATTGGGTCGAGATGCTATGAGCTTCCAAGTTTTTGTTTTATGAATATGCATGAAGGTGGAATTTCCATTCTAACGACATTGACCGAACAAATTCATCTAATGCGGCACGTTTCAAAGTCTAATTCAAAAACCACAGCAAGTTATCTTGTGCGTCGAAACATTTTAGCTGTCATGGCGTTTGGGGTTGTTGCGCTTGGGAAATAATAAAGCAAATTTTCATTAAACTTTTTTACCTGAAGTCTAAGGCGGAGGGTTGAGAAAGAAATAATTTAAACTGAGAAGTGGCAAAGAAAAACTTTTCACAATGCATAATTGCTTCGACTTTGACTTGAGGGTCCAATGACTTTGTTGAAGACACGAACGCGCGTTTGAATTATCACTTCTCGTCCTTTGTTTCTTCACTCCAGTCAACAAAGAGAGAGACACAAAAGGACGCGGGTAAGTGCTTTGAATATCATTTATCATCTTTTATTTCTTATTTCTAATTTTTAAAGGAGCGGACTCGAATTGATTCAAGAAAAAATGTTTTACGACATAGAAAAGATAGCGACTCAGACTTGAGTAAGAATCTTACAGTAAAATACCTGATTGAATTGAAATCAATTTTCTCTGGAAATATTTGATATACTGACTGATGTTCTCAACTATCATCTCGATGTAATAAAATTCTCTAACAGCTTCATAAACTTCAATTGGGAATTCCACTCTGTAATACTCGAAACGTTTCCGACTCTCTTCTGATGAAGGAATCTTGTCAAACGCCGTCGCTCAAGATAATTACCCTTTTTACGTCAGACAGTCACCGTCATCGCACAGGAGACGTCAATAAAACTCTTCGGCATGGAAACAATAAAAAAGTTTCTTCTGTGAATTAAAGCTCCGTGAACGAAGAAAATTTTAATCTCTCTTTATTCAATGCCAGCACGGCAGGTTTGCTTAAAAATAACTCCCGACAATTGAAACGGATTATAACAAAACGTGATTGCATTATCTCCAGCAATCAGAGTTCAGAAATTCATCGCCTTCCCTCTCTTCATTCTTCTCCGTCATTCCTTCGCCGTGCATATTGAATGAATTCAAATTAAAATAATTTACATTGCAAATTGAGCCGATGAATTAAATCGACAAGCAATCGGTGAACGCGCAGCATCAAAGTTTCGAAATTTAATTTGAAATTCTTATTTGAAATCAACATTTTTTGAATTTCGTCTCCGTTCTCAATCTCCCCCGAAAGTCTGCAACAGTTTGCTCGTCGTCAACGTAATAGAAGATGACTCGGCAACATGTCCACTCAGTTGATTTAAAATTCGATTTATGATTTTTTTTTCGTGTGTGTGTTTGACATGCGAGAGAACCGAAACGAATTCAACAATATTTTGCTTCCGGGTATGGACTTTTGATTTGACGATCCATGCCAACATCATGTTTCGATAGTTGACGATACATTTAACGAGAAGAATCGGAAATTGTCAATCATCAACAATGAAAATAAGTGCGACTCCACCATGGCGTCAGGCAAATAACGTCAACATTAATCAGCTTAATTCGTTAGCAATAATTTTCGTTGAAGATCAATGAGTTGCTTCAACGAAAAACAAATTTTACTTTTTTCTTCTCTTTCTTATCGCATGCGCGTGTGCTTTCACCTGTAAGGCATTCATGGAAATGGAAACTTTATTTCGTTTGCTTTCTATCTACTGCGTTTTGATATGTTTAGTCAGAAAAGAAATTATTCCCTGTTCTCATTTGTTCCCGTTTTCCATGAAATCTTCTAGCGCATTTTTGTAGGTCACTCGATTACATTGTGTTCTATTATTCTCTTTCGTTTTCTTTTCTCTCTCTCTTTTTCTGACACAACTTTTCCTCCTTACGCGATGCAGTTGGTCGTGTTTAAAAGTTCATTGCCGTATTCTTTTAATTGCCGTAGGGACTGTCGTCGTTAACACTAATTGTTCTTTTAATGCGATAATGTAAAAAGGATGACTTATTCAGCGCATAAGGCGTCTGTCTGATGTGTATACTCAAAGCTCACAGACAGGACAAAAAGAAGAATTTGTGTAACGCAAAAATGCTACAGGTTTCAAGAGAAAAAATGTTGAAACATTGTTTCTACTCTCAGTTCATTGAGGTTTATGTATTTGTGAAATTGTCGTCCTTACGAGAAGCTTTAAGCTTGCGGCAAAGCTTTCATTCATGTTTACACACTAACACTGACATAGACTGCTCAACTCTCTCTTCACAGAGCTTTTCCGAGTTTTCCCTTCGGAGATTTTCTCGCTCTCGCTCATAATGTTTCAGTAGTTGTTCAAACTCGATGAGAAGTAGACGCTTAAATCGGTTAAAGCACGCGTCGGATGGATAAGAGTTGTTGGAGAAATTTTCCATATTTTCCTAAGAAGAAAAATCTTAAAAAAGAAATAAAAGTAAAGTAAAGGAAAGAGAGTAATAAAGGAAATGAGTTAAGATCGGTGAAATGTTGTGCTCGGCTGAATAAATCTCCATTCGACTGGACAGGAGGAAACCAGTTGAATCGTCTTAATGGCTCACAAAAGCTCGCAATAAAATCGCCCGAGAAATTACTGCGCTTTAAGTGCGTCGTTCTCTTTCAATTCCGTTCCACCGCCCGAATAACTCACGCAAATAATTTATCACTTAAGCTTTTGCTTCTTGCCGCTTCTCTGGATTTATGAGTGTGATAAAGAGTATCGAACAAAATTGCTAAGCGTTATAGTACCAAGTGAGAGAGAGGATGGGAAGGAGCACTCAATACTATTGAGATATTAATGGATTGGAAAAGAAATCGTTTCGATAATCTCACCATCATTTCTCTCATAAAAAAAAGCTAATTTGACGTATAAAGTTTAAGAAATTTTAATCAGCCGTGAGGGTTGTAGAATTCAAATTGCTGCAAGCAGCTGACAAACGAAACCCTTTTTCTCGGCCCTAGTCACACTTCATGAAATAAACAAAGGAAATACTTAGTTGGTTAAAGTTCATGAAGCAACATGTAACAAGAAAAACAGAGAGAACGAGCGGAAGAACATTCCGCTTTTTACAGTTGTCTGCCTTCGAGATGAAAAATGAACGAAACTAAGAGGAGAAAGGAAAAATTAAAAAGGAAATTGCTTTCTCGTATCATCGTCACATGCCGTAAATTAAAAAGGAAGATAGTAGCGATGGCGTATTTCCAAGATATCTGTCTCTCAAGAGATACAAAGAAGTGTGTAAACTTTCCTTTCATATCGTCATTGTGTTTTGGGAAATGCGCTTCAAAATATTTTATCTTATCCGCTCGAAGCTCAAAGTTGAAAGTGTAAAATTATTTATCGCAGTCATTCGACTTTCGAATCGTGATAACAAAATATATTCTTAAAGTTTTTGCGCAACAAACTCATGAGACTTGCCTTCATCAAATCAATTTAAATCATAAAATATTTTGTTTGGAGTAAATCAAATTTCATGAGAAACTAAAAAGTTCTTAATTAAATTCTCTTCTTCGACACTTTCGCCTAACGAGCTCTAAGTTTTAATTCAATTCAAGCTGAATGTGCTGAACATAAAATTGAATCACGAAAGTTAACAATGGAAACAGGTGGTAGAGTGACGATACGCCAAAAGCTTCTCGTTTGGCGAAACTCATAAATGTTGTTCGTTCTTGTAGAGCGTTTTCCATCTTGCTCAAGAACATTTGAGCGACAATTGCACTTCCCCTCATGCATAGGTTGATTGTTCATTCTGTCGCCTACTCAAAGTTCATGACTGTCAACTTGAAATTTCTGAATGCTAACTCGTTATTTGTTTCAAGTGACAGAACTCGAGTAGTCATTTTGTGAGGACAAATTTAGTTTAATGATACGCATCGAGATAATAATAAAGCTGTAAGCTCATTGATTCGTGAAAAACAATTATATAATAAATTGCTATTCTGTGATGCCTCGAAAAGTTTTAAACCTTTGTCCCGAATTAATTATTCGGAAAATTAAAAAAGCCTCCGGGCGCTAAAGAGATTCGTTTAAGCGCTTCCACCTACACGGAGCGAAAGTAAACATTGCTCGCTATTTCGAGGCCTCACTGGCTGCTTCAACAATGACTTCATTATATTATGAGAAATCATTTGTAACTCGAAGGGTTAATTGAAAAACAGCGAAGCCCTGCGTACAGATTAGCCCAGAAAACACGTTTGGTTAATTAAATTTATTGAATAAAGCGATTCATATGCTTTCTTTGTTTCGAATTACCTTCGTTGTAAATTTCATTAGACTCCCCCCGAGTCGAGTAAATCGAAAAACAGACGAAACATAGCGAGGATGTCGAGAAGAGATAACAAAAAAGAAAAAAAAAGCTTCCTATTCGCATTTTACAAATAAAAAATTTATCGTTGAAATCAATATTAATTTTCGTGGAAGTCTGAAAGAAGACGACCGGAGACGTGGGATGAGTAGGTCGACGAGGAAGACATGAATTATTCTCAAAAGACTCTTTCCTCGATATCTATCAGTCAGTTCCCGCGAGCGGGAAACTCGTGGATGAAGAAGAGGAAGAAGAAAATGGGAAAACTTTCAAAGTCGCGAAATCTTACAAAATATTTGAGCGGCGATATAATATCGAGGGTGAGGACGTTGTTTAAGGCAAAGAGCGATGGAGAATGTTTATGTCTATTTACTTAAAATGTTGCTCCATTCCACCAATCTTCCTCGTCATGTTGTCTTCTTAAATATAATGAATGCTTGTTTGAATAATATTTTGATTTCAAGTTTTATGATTTTACGAGCTCTACGACTGCGTTGTTTTTCCCGTTTATCATCCCACCCGCTCTCGACATTGATTCAAGTTGAAATTTAATTCCGGAGATTTTGTTATCTCTGCGGGCCATGATCTGGGTTCGGTTGCTCTGCAAATTGCAATTTATGTACACGACAAATTGTCAATTTCATTCGATTTACGAGCAAAAAGTTTTTTCAAAATCAAAATTTAATTCAATTTATTTTAGCTTGTCGTTGTTGTACGAGATTTGTCAGCTTTAAAAGCTTTCGTTTTCATTGTCGATTCGCATTTTGGAATCATGCCAAAAATTTCTTGTTCACCTGTAGCTTCGCTTTTCATTTCGTTTTCATCATGCAGCCAAATAGCCTGTTGAGCTTGTTTTATGAGAATCACTTCATATTTCGCTCGCTCAGTCCGGGATTAGTTTCGTGATTACATTTTTTTAATGGAAAGTTTTTCTCATTTCTCTTGCTGTACTGACAAATCGACAGTTCTTTTTTGTTAGAAACAAAAATCGATAAAAGTGAGGCAGATAAAATTGTGCTGATAACGTTCTCAAACTCCAAAGCCGCAAGCAGCAAATGTAAACAATTTCAAAAGCAATTCACCAGCAGATATCAGAGAAAACTGATCGAAGTGAAATTAGTTGTTGTGTACATATGTTAGGGGAGCATAACTGCTGTTTAGAGTATCAGCAATCTGCCAGTAATTCCATCGAAAGCTCTTCGGTTCCTTTGTTGGCAGCGAACGCAAACAAATACAGAAAAATACTCCAATAAAGCTCTTTGAGCGATGTAAAGTCTTGTTCGATAAACTCTTGAAACTTTTCAGTGGCGTAGAGCAAATCTTCGAGCTTTTGAAGTTCTCGAGCTTGAATCGAATGGAACAATAAGAAATTCAATTTTTTTCTGTTTTTTCACAAATTTATGACTTCTTTGCCGCCGCCGCCGCATGAAAGAGAAATGAAACTTTCGGCAAGAAAGAATTGTTCATGAACTTCTTGTGGAATCTTCTTGAATGATGACAGAAAAAAGTTTGACGAACAAAAGCAGAATTTTCTGTTGCGCCATTAAAATGCTGTGGACTGAAAAAATATTTTCTTTTGAACTTTGACGACGTTCACGAGAACGAACTCGCAAAATATGATAAAGTTAATAATTTGTTCGTCACCTTCCATGTCGACCAAAACTTGTTTCACAACAGAGTTTGATAGCTTTCGTGACGTGATTCGTAAAATATTCCTCGGAGAGAATTTTGTCTCTCGTAAAATACTTTCGAGAATTTCTAAGATTTCGGTGGTGACTTTGTTAGAAGAAATTCCATGTTGTCGACCTTCTTGAAACTTTGTCAAAGAATTTGATAACAAAAGTAATGGCCTTCGAGGTACTCGATATTCATTCCTTAATTAAAATTGGAGAGATTCCTTCGTCTCCCCTTAGTACACAATGAATATCAATTAATGAAAGGGAGCTTCCTTTTCTACGATCGGGCGAAAGACAATAGAATTTTATTGTCATCATTTTTCGAGGAACTGGTTTGCGGTTGTAGTATGAAAAAGAACTATTACTGTAATTAAAATGATTTATGTTCTGAAGCTCTTTCTCCGTACGTAAGCGGGGATTAAGGTATAGGGACATTAACTTGATGGCGAGCAACTGAAGACAAGAAATTAGACAAATAGTGGAAGCCTTGCGAGGGAAAACGGAAACAACTCATTAATATTTAAAAGCAGAAATTTCCTGTGAGAACGACAAAGGAAAATCACATTTTGAATGATTAATAATCGAAAGGACTTGACTCACGAGAGCGAAGCTTCAGACAAGAATTTATTTGAACCCAATTTATTATGTTGACTCCTTTCTGAGTCTACTTCCATTCCGTCTCATTACGTTTCGTGCATTTCACCGTTCTCAGCTGGAGAGCGGCGACAAAATGATATTTTTCTCGATTGCCTCCGTAAATTTAGTCGAGCGACCGACAATAAACGTTTGGGCTGACGTTCGCACACCTTTTGCCAGCGGTCCGGACATAGTCGCATGATTTTATGATTATTTTGTAATTGCTTGAATACTTAACAGCAGCTTTAGGAGTGCAGACCGGTAGTAAAGTTATGACAAATGGTCCTAATACAACAGTGAGCAGTGAAAAATGAAATTAGGAATTTATGAATGTGAATACATAGACTTTTAAAGCTTTTGATGCGCGCGTGCTTGGTCTTGATATCTGTGTGTGAATAATGAGCTTCTTCAGTTCACTCGTGGCTAATGTCACAAGCGGTGTTGCGAATTTAGGATCGCGACGCTTTTCGCTCTCCCGACAAAGTTCGAGCGAAGGAAATGTTCAGGATATTAATTCGAAAGCCGCCGCTCCATCAATAACCGTCAGCTCTAGCAGTAATCTGTCAACGCAACATGTTCATGGTGAGTGATTTTTCAATTTTTTATCCGTTTCAGCTGTCGCCAAGCTGATTATTAACAAACGATTTTGTTCAACAAACCCGACTCGCTTTCAAACACCTGTTAAGAAACCAAGCTTACTTATATATAATTAAGTATTTCTCTTTGAGTAAAATATCGCTCAAGTAATTGACGAGCGAATTCTGGGAATTCAAAGTAATTTCTCTTAGGGAAGGTAAAGCTGAGCTTTCACAAAGCACTGCTAACATTGAAACTCCGCTTCCTTAACATTTACATTACCTCAGTCGCAATCCTTTGTTTATTTCCTCGTCAGATATTTTTATAAGCTTTCGTTTGAGTCATGCTAAATATAAATTTATTTGTTGTTTTCGAATGAAAAGTTGTTTTTCCCCATTTTGTTTTCTTCTCTAAAGAAATGCGTTTTGACTTAGAACTTCCGAGAAAGCTTATTACCCAAGAATCTTGTTATGTTGCCTCTCCTTTCATTCTATTTATAGTACAACAAGAAAGCGAAAACGACGCAAAACGGTATCGTGGCGTTCTCTTTCTTAAAGCGTATCATTTCGTTGTCTGCGGGGAGGCAGCAGACGTAAGATTTCCTTCGATAGAAAAGTTGGAAGCTGCGATGTTGTGAGACAAAGCAGAAAGTATTAAAATACTTTCTGGTAAAGTGAAGAGAAAAGTAGATTCCAGAATTATTATTTTATGGTCTGTTCAAGCGTAAGGGTTGTTCGTTCGCATTGAAAGCACAGACCACGTTGAATTTTTTTGATTAAAGAAGCTTACAGTCCCAATCGGGATTTTAATATCAGACAATTCTTCATCAGCAAACAAGAAAAATCCATTTTAAGTAATCTTTCCTTCAACGAGCTTTTGTTAAAAGCTTTCATCCACGTTTCTCTCGTTTCGCAAACGATGACAAAAGTTTTTCCTTATCACTTATCGTTCTTTGACGAAAATCTGTCAATAAAATCGCCACCGTCGTTGGAGCTTCCGTGGAAGTTTCAATTAATGTTAATCGGAGCGTAGAAATGTCTTCCGGTAGCAATTTGCTTCAACTTTGTTTGTCTCCTGCGTTGTCTCGCTTGAAGCGAAGGCAAACATTTATGTTCTGAATTTACTTGAAACTCCGGGCTCTGAACTGTTTTTAAAAAAATTCTCGTTTTATCCTTCAACCTTATTAAATTTTCATCAACTTCAATTGTCTTTTGTTTGTCCTAAGCTCATTGCGTTAACGGAAACATTCTCTTCTTATCTTTCTTGCAGGATTTCCTAAAGTGGTAAATGATTGAAGCCTCTCGAGATGAATTACATTCTTATGAATTATCTTACGTTGTTGCTCTTTACATAATTCTTGGAAAAAGGTTCCGTCACCATCAGCTACCGCTCCATTGCCTGGATCTCTTCGTCGTACGTCATCAAGAGGGATGGAAAGCATGATATCGCCAAGACAAGGTTCATTCCGCCAAAGTCGGTCTCCAGTTCAACAAGCACCCGTTGATCGACCACCCTTGGCGTTTTGTAAACGAAGATTGTCCTGGCCAGAAATAAATGCTTCATCGACATCCGGGTGAGTTATTTGATGAAACTTTTCATATTTAATCGAAGAAAAAGGCTTCAAATTGGTTTAAGGCTGCAAAAACTCGTTCTATTCGGAGGAATGAAAAAGTTTTAACGAAGCTTTTAAAGCATCAAATTTAATCTCTTCTAATGCATCAAAATGATGTCTTAAGATACTCTTGACGATGTCACACGATAACAGACATTGTCATTAAAAGCACATTACATGAGAGTAAACATCAAACTCGGGCAACCGAGACGGAAAGAAAAGTTTTATTCGAAATATTTTATCCACTCCCACGTGAAGGAATTTGTTGACGAAAGTGTGGTTGTGCACGAAGAAGCATCGTCTACCGTCGCATTAAGCGTGGAACGGAATCGAAACTATTATCGTCGAGGGAGTTAAGCCATTTCCATTAGCGTTTATCATGTCAAAGTCTATTCACTGTTTTTATTTCGGGAGGAATAAAAACTTTATTTAGCTTGGTAGTCGAGCAAACAACGCAATCAGTTTGGACGCCGTTACACAAAGCAATGAATCACCTTACCCTAAGGCGCTTGCTATCCATTGAAGACACCTGCTCACTGAAAACGACAATGTTTGCGTAGTAATTTAACGATGAAAGGATGGCGAGCGTCGCTGGTCCTTATCGATTTTCCAACTTTTTGTGAGCTTCAAACACGAAGGAAAACGAGCGGGTTAATGCACGCACGCATGTCGACTGATTTGTTTATCAACATGGAGAACTTTATTGTTCTTTAATTTTCGAGTTAAACACAAACCCATCGGATGCATAATTTGTGTTTGGTCAAAGGTAAACAACAGAGACGTGTTAATTCCGGGCTCTCGTTGTTGCAATTATTTTCCTCTTTTTTATTTTTGTTGTCAATCCTTTTTTTCGGACGATGAGCTTAAGGGCTTTCTCTTTCTATCTCTTACGTTGCTCGAATAAAAGCAGCTCACGTTTGGCATTTTGTGTAATCTCGTTGACATTAAATTTCCATTTTGATTCCATCAAAAACAAGAAAAAAGAGGAAGCTAGATGACTTCAGGTTGGGTCGCTAGGATTTAAGTTGAAGTGAAAACGTTTGGAACAAGCTTAGGAGAATGGCAAATCTCTGCGACTTTTATTAATCGAAAACTCAATGTCGCTTTATACATTCTCGTTGCTAATGCTGGGAAAGAAATAAAAGTTTTAATGATTTCTGAATTTTAAAACGAGATTATTTATACGCCCACACCTTCCAACTCGAGCACATTGGATTTTTCCCATCGTAAAATATTCATCTGAGTCGAATTGATTTGTAATTCAGTCTAGAAGAACTTTCATCGTTATCGTTTGAAACCATACGAGCACAACATCATTCTGTGTTAGCATACAAACAGGTTTCCATTAAAGTTTGTCTCTAATTGGCTTCACTTTATTAAATTAACTTTTAAATTTCAAACTTTCCAGCACATAACACAAAAATGTTTCGAGTAAACTTTGCATAACTAATAATTTTCAAGTGACAATAGCGAAAGCTCATGCAATGTTGAACATGAAGTGACAATGAAATGTGTTTGGCATTGCGATAAGGGATCCTACTCAAGTTGCGTAACCGAATCAAAACTCCTGAGTATTGTTAATATTTGCAATCCCAGAATGAAAACTTTTGTTACATCATTGACGAAAAACCAAATGAGCAGTCACGAAGTTGCAGAATTTTTCTCAATTAAATTGAAACGAACAATGGTGAAACTATGTTAATTATCCCGACTCTCGCTCCCTTTGACTGCTCTCTTTGACAGAGAACATTCCCTCCTGATTCACCGTGAAGTCACGATACTGACGAGTACGGGGAAAAATTGTAAATGAGTTCAGCGTTAAATGCTTATTGATAATTCAAAGTTCGTTGCGGGAGCTCAGAGTTCGCACGATGTGTCAGTTAGACTTAATTATAAGTTGAAATGCTAGCATTGAACTGGCAATAAATTCGAGAGCTACGCAACATGTTTTCCGATAAAAGAAACTCGAAACTTGATGTCGAACGAGAACATGAATCGTTAGCATCCGTCGCGACGAACATTTCTTTCAATTATTTTTTTACGATGTTTCAAAACATTAAAGTGGTCGTTTGAAGGCGAATTTCAACGGCAAGGATAAAGCGAGAACGCGATTGTTACAGTCTGTTGCGTTCTTCGACGGGTTGGGACAAAATCCGAAAGCGTTGGTTTTATGAATTTTTATTGGTTGAACAATTTTAGTTTCGTTTTTCGGATTACCAACCTCATTCGAAATTAAGCTTCTGGTCGAATATTTTTTCAGTTCTATCTAATTCCTGGAAATAGAAACGAAGTTTGCTATTACGCAATACAACTCGACCTAGTTATACAACAGTCGAAGAATCCGGGATTTTTCGCATGATAAAACAACTCGGTAATCCTTCGCTTAATCATCTTCACAGTTGCTCTGTTCCGTAGCTTTTATTCTGATCTTCAAGCTATTAAATATTCATTGCTGTTGTAAACAGAATAGAACTTTCATTGCGTGATCATACATTCATTAAAAGTGTAGCAGAGACTTTTCTGTAACATGAACTTCTCGAAACAGAAATTGAAGCGCATCCTTGAGTCTCGAAATCTTCTGATTTACAGGTTACAAAGAATGATGGAAATTGAAATATTTATGGCTCCAGTAAAATATTTGTTGATAAAGTTGAGCAACACGCTGCGAGATAGCGAAAAGTTAAAAATATTTATGTTTCTCGCGAGACTAAACAAAATCATTGTTGAGTTTTATATTCCGTGCGTCGTCACTCCGGGCTTATCATAATCTTAATCGAGAAGAATTCCTTTCGCAATTTTTGTGCTCGTGGAAAACCTCAAAAGGATTTCGGCAACCCATTAAATTCTTCACGGAGTGTAACAACAGCAGTTTCAGCGAACGTCATGAATAACAATATTTTTATTCGTCGAGAAAAGAAAATATTTCGCCTCATGAAATATTAAAATCTTCGTCATAATTCGGGCGAAGCGGGAATGGCAAATCTGCTCATTGTCGCATTCCAATGGCAACAATGTGCTTTGCTCAGCTCGTTAATGAACTGCCGTCTGCTTTTTTATTTTTTGCAAGACCAACTCCCGAGTACAACGAAGCCAATTAATTAAGTCGGAAAATTTTATTTTCTCGCGAAAGCAGAGGAAAATATTTTCAAGTTATCTAATGAATCTTTTCCTTTTCTCTTCTTTTCATTTATGTTCCTTTGCAGAGTTCAAGAAAGCGATGGATCATTTTTCGAGAGCTTCACTGCATTGTCGTGGAAACGCGAGAATAGAAGAATGTCATCGATTCGAGCTGCTGAGACTCGTGCTGAGGCGATGCCTTTGAATGAGAAAGAATCGATTAAAGAAGATGAGATTGAAACAGTGAACGAACGTGAACAGTTGTACATGGACGTGCTGGAAACAATCACAAACTCAGTAGGTTGTCAGCAACCGGGTGGACAGGTAAGATACGAAATCCTCTTTCAACATCAAAACATCTCAAACAAATATTTGTTTTCTTTCTTTATTTACAAAGTACGCGCATTACAAAGACGAAATGTATATTACGGCCCAGCGAGCTTTTGGCGTTACACCTGACAGACATTATCGTTTGCTTCACGCGGCTGCAGAAGAGAAACCAAAGATTGTTGTCTTATCGGTGATTGTACAAGAAGCTGAAGGACTTGAAGCCAAGGACGCGAACGGTACGTTCACTTCAGACTGCCAATTCAATGAATGTTTTATTGGCCAAAATCCTTACTTCACCTGTTATCGTGATTTTGTTCGTTTCTGTTCGTTCGAAGACGAAGAAATTTACTACACATTGTTGAGATTCCTCGCTACCTTTATACGCCTGCCTTCACATTTAGGCCGAATTTCTCTTCTTCGCACTGAGCTCGAAGGCGAGAACAAGCCAATAAATTTCCAGATTTTCTCTTTTCACTCTCGATTACCGACTGCGCTTTAGAGAAATTATTATTCTATTGTTGTTTATGGTTCTCATTATTGTCGGCTCGACACAAAAGGAAAGAAAAATATCGAAGCTCCGCTCGCCTTATTTACGAGCCGATGAAAGCTTTACGCATGGAAAAATTTGTTTTCTTCCTTTTCGTCAAGATCAATGGAAGCTTTCGCTTTGGTCGAGAGATGAAGCCCACGCTAAAACTTTTATTTTTTTTTTCGTTTGAAGACTAAATCTTATCAAAGAGAAAAGTTCTTTGTTTCACGAAACATTAGAATTTATGATCCGAAGCCAAACAAAGCCATTTGCTCTACGTAACTTAAATTACTGACACTGCATGCAGCATGCTTCCACAGCATTAAGTGAGCTTTTGCGGTAAACTAAATAATTTTATTGAAGCCATTGACTGTAGCGTCATACAATTAAATTGAAAATTACATTTCGCAAAGTTATTTCAGTAGAGTTCTGAAGTTCTCAGAATCAAATTCAATGAATGTTTGGTAAACGGAATAAAAGAAATCTGATGACGTTTTTACATTTTCACGGTCGAGAAAATTCTAATTTTCATTTCGTGGAAATTTTAATCAAATATTTTACGCTCCTCGAAATGATTTCCATTCGCTTCGGACAATGATTTCATGAAATGCGACGCAAATCGCCTCGGTTTTAACATGAAGCAAGCTCTGTTCCCCATTTTGTTGAAAACTCATTTGACTTAATGAAATGCAAAATGAAGCTTTCTGCAGTTAAAATATCTCTATGAAACCTTTAATGAATCCCTTGAGATGGATAACAACTTGTGAAACTCATTAAAAATTCACTGAGACGAACAAAAGCAATTGTGCTGATGTGAGTAAGTTTCAAGAGATATCAAACCAAAACTTTATTAATTAAAACAACATTTTGGTTCTGTACGATCTTAAGGAGCGGACTCATTTTAATGAATAAATTAATAAAGTGTTGAGAGGAATCATCAGTCATTAAAAAAAGTTTCCGGAGTGTTCTACATATTAAAATGCGAAACGTGAAAAATATTTGTCAGCTCGTATGATTCAATGAAAGAGCAAGTCGACTTCATTATTTGCGAATGAACCCTTGCCACCCGAAGAAAAGCTAACTCAAACACTTAGTCATTAGAAACCCCAAAGATGAAACTTGAGCACTCAATATTTGCGAAACTTTTATAAAGAATCGGTTTCGCAAACACCGAAATAATATTTTCATTCCATAATTATCCCAAATGAGTTCATTAACATAATGAAATAATTCTCATCGACGTACTTTTACCGAGACGACTATTGCGAACTTGTTGCTTGTGATGAAATTGAACGCAACGCAGCATTTAAGAGAAATTGCTGACTAATATTTTGCGATGAAATATTTCGCTCAAGCTTTAATAAATTTTCATGATGTTTGCTGTAGAGAAAGTGATTTAGTTGCTTGTTTGCTTTAGCCGGAAACAAGACATAATTTAGTTAATTGATTCTCTAAAGCTAACAGATTTTGAGTAGTGAAAGCTCATTAGAGCCTCAATCTAATCAAACTTTTCTCTTTAGCTGATTAATTAAATTGTCAATGTCAATAAGTTTCTTCAGGCGTCATGAACATGAAGTTCCTTTTATAACTTCAAACGAGCGTTAAATAGTCGCCAGAAGGCTTAAATCATGTGGAAATTTAATTAAAACCACAGCAATTTTATGAGATTGAAACTACCTTGTTGATCTAAAATTAATGTTTGTCGTGGCAAATTTTATGTTTGAAATGAGAATTTTCCTGTTTACATTTTGTATATTTGAAATCCTTTCGGACACATTAGGTGATTAGAGAATACATAATTAACTAAGGAATTGTTATATTTCATAGGCTTTAGCGATCCTTACTGTATGCTTGGAATAATGCCCATGGGCTGTCCCGTTCCTCCTCTATCACCGCAACCACCTTTAACACCTCGAGTTCTGCCTGACACTGGTGGAATGGATAGTCTAAGTCTAGATTCGCCTGACAGTAAATTACGTAAACACAGTAGCTTCCGATTGAGTTTCAAGCGAAAGAGTCAGCACAGAGATTCGATGGGTCCAATGCCTGCCAAAATTATTAAAGCGACATCTGTTAAACCTCACACGCTTTGCCCGAAATGGAATGAGAAATTCAAATTGTAAACCTTCCACGTTTTCTTCTCATTTGAATAATTTTCTTAATGAATAAACTTTTTTGCTCTCTGCAGCGATGTCGATGATATCAATAACGATCAAATTCATCTTGATATTTGGTAAGTTCATCACATGAAATTAAAATATTTTATCTTTTTATCATCTGTCGCCATCAGGGATCATGACGATGAAAGCTGCGTTATGGATGCTGTTTCACGTTTAAACGAAGTACGTGGAGTTCGTGGACTTGGAAGATTCTTCAAGCAGGTCTGTCAGTCCGCGAGGCAAGGATCGCAAGATGATTTTCTCGGCAGTATCAACATTCCTATCTCTGTAAATATTTGCGCGACCCTCATTTAAGTTCAGTAAACATTTGAATAATTACGACAGGAAATCCCGTCAACTGGCCTAGAGGGTTGGTTCAAGCTCGAGGGTCGTAGTCACCGTTCATCTGTTCAAGGCAGAATAAGACTAAAGCTCTGGCTCTCGACAAGAGACGATCATGGTCAATGCGAAGACGACATTCTCGTTGAGATTCGAAAGCTCGAACGACTTTTTATGGTCTTCATGACACATGAACTTGCAACGCATGAGCCAACATGGAGTTGGAGCGGCGATATTCAGGGATCTGCTCTGACGATTCTTCATCAGATGTCAGTGCAAGGAGACTTGTCGGATCTTCAGTGTGCCATGGCACGATTCGTTGCAGCAATAACACTGAACAATAGAACACCATTAGATCCTAAGTTTATTCATAGGTTAATGATTGAAATGGATCGTTATTGGGTTCAGACGTCCGTAGAGCCATTAGGGCATGAACTCGAACAATGGCTCGCTAAGGCGATGTCACGTTTCGTTGAAGTTTCACTCAATCAGATGCGGAGACATCGTGAAGTTTTTCCAGCTCTTCATCCGCCCTCGCTTGTGAGATTAGAATTTCTTTTAAGAAGCTTAGGTTTGCTTGGTTCAATGCGAGCATTCCGTCAAGTTTGTCCTTTCAACAAAGGAGTGCGAGGTGAGATTGTGAATTATCTTCGTAAAGGATCCGTCATTTGGGCGCAGAATCAACTTCGAGACTCCCAACGAAGTGAAAATCCACTCGTTCAATTCACATCAACTCTCTTGGCCGATCTGCAAACGGGAATCACATATTATCATCAAATCTTTGATAAGTAAGAAAAATTGAGATTTCTCATTATTTTAATCTAAAAGTTTAATTTTACTTCGCTCCAGCACTAATGGCGTTCAATACTTCAGCATTATTTACAAGCAATTCGATCAAATGGTGATTTCTCTTCCTGATTTTCAATTTAAAACTTTTATTGACAAAAATTTCCAACAGCTTGCGGAAGAAGTTGCAATGCGAATGGAGACAGGACAAATTCCCGGTGCTCCTACGAATCAATATGCTGTTCTCGAAGGACGAGAGCCAATCGATACACGTCCGTTCGAACTTTACTTTGCGTTGCAAGAGTTTTCTATTTTGAAACAACACCTATCTGTCACTCCGCAGCCACCTGAAAAACCTTTAGGCATTCAGAATTACCATTTGTGGTTCGAATCAATCATTCAACTTTGGATTGCTGTCAGCAAGAATAAAGCCCTTAACCGAGTACGCGCTGCGATTTCAATGGACGAGATTTGCGAAGGGGAGAAAATAGTCCGACATAGCACTTCAGCGGTTGACACAGCGAGCTGCATATATCAGATTAAAGAATTCTGGCGATTGCTTTCATGGCCGGACAACAACACCGGCTATCATTATGAGACCCAACTGATTGACGCGGCTGGCTCGGCTGCTCTTCATTATAGTGACTTGGTGCACCAGAGCTTAATAGATAGCGGCTATTATGAGCAACCGGGACCATTCCGAATTTCTGATGAGCTTTGTGTGTCAGTTAATAATCTAGAATACGTTAGAAGAGCCTTGTCGGAGTTTCGAACGGATGAACAACAAAACAATCAACAAAATATGAGGGAGAACATGTTGGAGAACACACTTGTTCAACTTGAACGAACTACCGAACGAATCATGAACAAGATTAGTTTGACTATGCAGGCGCCTCTTCAGAAATCCGTTTTTCATTTAGTGAGTTTAAAAAGTTATTTTTAATTAAACAGTTTAAACTTCTTTTTTTATCAACAGGCTTGGTCACCAGACTCGTTGCCAACAGCTCAAGCAATCGTACCATTACTCGAATATCTCGATCTTCATCTCACCGCTCTCAACAGTGCCCTTCTCACAAAGAACTTTCATCGAGCTTTGAGTATCATTTGGCTTTTGCTGTTGAAAGAATTATCAGATCAAATGGACTCGGCGGGAGAAAAGCCAGGCAATTTCCACGACCGCTTATACGAAGCTCTTCAAATGCTTGTGGATTTCATGCACGCCGAAGGTCTAGGACTTACTCACATTGTGATAAAGAATGATGATTATTGGAGGGTCGAGCAGCGATTGCAGTATCACAAAACAGACACTGACCGTCTGATTGACATGTTTTATGTCCAAAGGCTCCAGGAGCAGATCCAATTACAGAACTCAAATGGCCCCGCTCAGTTTGGAATTCTGTCGGTTCGAGCATACTTCAATCATGATTCGCTGTGCGTCGAAGTGTTACGTGCAGCAAATGTAATTCCTTTGGATCCGAACGGGTTCAGCGATCCTTTTGTGATTGTCGAGCTTCTTCCTCGGCGAGTGTTTCCACATTGTAACGAACAGCAGACTCACGTTCACAAGGTAAGGTTGCCAATTTAGCGGAAACTTTTGCTCTCGGAATACGAAGAATCATTCGTTAAATACGAGAAGTGGGCAAAAACTATTTGATCTGTCGGATGGTTAAAGCAGTTCATTTTGGGTTTTGCTGAAATTCTTCATTTTGCGATTGTTTCGAAATTTATTCTTCGCATATATAGAGTTTTCATTTCACATTCAAACGTTATTTAATGCTGTCTGAATTCATCTCTTCATAGAAAACTTTAAACCCCGTATTCGACGAATGTTTCGAGTTTGGAACGATAACGTTAGAGCAATGCACACAAGAGAGCGCGATGATTGCATTCACAGTAATGGATCACGATGTTATAACAGCAAACGATTTTGCGGGTGAAGCTTTCCTTTCGTTAAATAACATTCCTGGCGTTGCTGAGTTGAATTTGGGAGTTGAAAACTTCCACGGACTCAAAGCGATTGATTTAGTGCTCATGCAGCAAAAGGATAAACGTAAGTTTGCATCGAGAAAACTTTATTCGCTTCAATAAACCTCATTTAATTCTCAACAGATCATCCAATTTTCCAAATCCTCGAGAGTCGAACATTCGATAAACAAGCTCTCGATTTCGTCCGTAAGCAGAAAGCTCGAGTTGCTTAAGCATCCTACTCTCGGATTATTTTCGAAACCAACAAAACTACGAATATTTAGAAATATTTTGCTTAGTTACCGCAGACGAACTTAAATCAGATATCTTGTATACAAAATATATTTGTCGTAAGTATCGCAAAAACTTTTTAAGACGAACAAAGAATTATATTTCAAAACAAACAAATATTTCTATAAAAAAAGGAAACCGAAATCAATTAAAAAGTTATTTTTAAAGAAACTTTACTAAACAAATAAACTTTGTGAATTGAAAAGAAAATCTAATGAATTGAAATGTCAATCAAAGTAAATTGCTATCCAACCAAAGACTATCAACAAATATCATCGATTCTCCTTCTTTCTCTTACTCTCATGTTCAATCGACAACATGCGAAGTGGATTTGTCAGTGGTCGCTCCAATCAACTTAATGTTTGTTCGGAAACAAAGCGCCACGAAGGTGTCCACGAAGCGAATATCTGTTCTTTAGGGCCTTTAATACCAGGGATGTTAATTGACATTGACTGTTTGCTGCACTTCGAGTCACACTGTAAAAAATACTTAAATAAATTAGTGTCAAAATGAACTCTTCGTGTAATAGACTTGAAATGTCAATTAACAAACCTGTTAATTGAATTTTATGCATAAACCATTCATAAGTATACAAAGTTTTTGAAAAAAGTCGTCGTCGCTGTTGCTGTCTTTCTACAAACACACACAAACATCCATTCACACAGAACAAGAATGCTTTAAATTTTTCTATTGTATAAAAGTATTTATTTTATAAATGTGTATACCTCTTATGTGATTGACACAAGAATAATGATATCAATGTCTTTTTAAATGTCGGGATAAAGTTTTCTATCGAAGAAAATATAAGCAAACAATTTAATTGGACACAGACCAATGTAGGAATACATTTTCTCGCTTAAATCTGTCGCAAACCTTTTGCATAAGATCACAAAACTAAAATCATTATCTAGACTTTCATAGGGGAAAATCACGCAAACCAAATTGAATTAGTGGACGAATTTTGCGGACACTAATCTCTCTGAATCTAATCGATAACGACAGACCGAAGTCTTGAATGACTCTTCACGTGTCTCATGTAATATTATGGAAAAAAAAGAAGTAAAACGGTAATCTTATGATATTTACGCGTAACTTGTCGATAGGGAACTTTTAATAGAACCCTTCGTTTCTTTTAGAACTAAGTTTCAATGAAATCTGTCTTCTTTCAAATACTGTGATTTAAAGAAAAAGTAAATGTTTAGTCATTAAAACATAGAGCAACCAAATCTAGGTTGAATAACTAAGTATTAACTAACTTTAACTAAGCATTAACTTAACTGAAACAATTGCATCAATGTGTGACAAAACCTTAAATATTTACTAATATCGCAGTGTAAAAGCATGCTAAGTGTAACAGTAATCTACCTAGTCGAGCTTATACTAACTACTTATACTTATGGACGATCAGAACTAAACGTTTTTTCCGTCAATTCCCTCCCAATTTACACAATGCAAAAGAAATTAAGAAACAATCACAACGAGTGTCCTACATTTTTTTCCAGAGCAGAGCTAAAGCTCTCCCTTCATAACAGACATAAATCAACATTGGGGCAAAGGTTGCAACGTAATTTTCTTTTTTACGTAATGTAATCACATTTTGAGATTAACTTTTCACATTCAGCTCTTTCGATGCTGCACATTAAACTTGTTGAATTGTTTATTTATTTTTTGTGAAATCGTCCGTCTGAGCACTCGCTCGTTTATTTAAGTTTCACGGAACTTTTATTTGCATGATAATACTAAAAGGTTGGTTTTCAAGAGCTTCACAAACTCAGTGGGGATTTAAATACAAAATGAAAATTATTTCCAAACCGGTGACCTGCAATGAATTTTGAAGAACAATTTTAAATTTTTATTCGAATGAAAATATTTTCGAGCACTTTCAAAGACTTTTTATATTCACTTGACATTTTACAAGCCTAAAGAAGCATAAACCTAAGATGGAAGCGCTAATCATTGTACAATTATAAAACTTAAAAAATATGCTAATTAAAGAGAAAATTTATTGCTACACCAAATTTAAGAAATATTTTATGAGACTTTAGAAAAGCTCAATGTTGTTTTACAATGGAAACTTCTTTTTCTATCTACTCCTAAACTTGTCAAACAGTTTCATTTAAATTAAACTGCTGGCACTGAATGATTTTGCATATTTGATAAAAAAAAAAATTTACGATCTAGTTGAGTTTGTTCATTGAAATGTTTTCAGGTGGAATTTTAACTGTCTGAAAATAGTTTTATTAAATATTTGGTCATTTAAAAACACAATAAATTATTAAAATAAAGTTTAATTGATAGTTTTTTATTTATTAACTTATTTCAGAACGACTTACTTGTTTTAATTAAAAATGAAGAAGTTTATTTAAGAAGGTGACGGTAACAGAAATTAATGATCAATTTATTCGCTTCGCTGCATCTCAATGCTATCAGATACACGAAAGCGCCCACGTCGAATGTTATCTTAACGCAACCCTTTGTGTAAAATCAAATTTAAAGAAGCAGTCAACTGTTGAGGAAATCTAATTAAATTTGAGCCGAGCAACTAATTATATTATTAGATTAAGGTGAAAAGACAACATTTCCGACCCATTGCTATGCTTAATCAGAACACATTCTATTTTGAGATAATCCTCAAATGTTTTAATTAAATAAAACCAACGTGATGCTGGCAGCTAACTTGAATTTTCAGCCCTGATATCAAAAGCTTATAGGTCAAATTTATGAAAATTTATATTTGGATCCCGAAGAAGATTTTAATCAAGGAAATGTAAAACTTCTCTATATGACTTGCAGCGTCACCTTGTAAATGAAATTACCGACAAGACATTTTCTTTAACATTTTATGAAAACTCGTGTTTCTATTACGAATAAAAAGATTTATTAGAACTGCGTTCGTTGATGATGACTTGCATGATTTGGATAAAAAAGTTTTAGTAAAACTAAAACATCATAATTTAACAAAAAATTGACAACGTTTGACAAATGTTTCGAGACGATAATAATTTTATTTTCAATTGAAATTTAATTTTTAATTCGTATATAAACTCTATGCAGTTGACGGTTTGTTAATAGTGTTCATGAACTATCAAATAATCAAAATGAAGACTTTCTTAGTTGCATTGTGTCTCGTTGGAGCCGTAAGTCATTTTCTCTTAAAAATAAGTCAAAGTTAACTAATAAAATATTGCTTAGGTTGTGGCTCATCATGATCATGGCAAAAAGCATGACTTTTCGAAGATTCCTGGATGCGAAAAGGCTGATGATGTCAAGGATATTAAAGCGAAAACTTGCTGCGCGACAATGCCTGAATATAAAGATAACGCCGCATTGAAAGAGTGCGAAAACTCTTGCGAAAAGGAGGACCACTGCTGTAAAAAACATTGTTCAATGAAGCCATTTGTAGACAGCACAGGCAAATTCGACCCAACTGTCACTAAGGAACTAATCAAAAAATCAGTCAACAACGACGCTTCTTGGGTAATTATTTAAATCTATTAAATTTAATGACATTAAAATAAACAAATATTTAGCCAATCGACGCAATCGTTGATGATTGCGTTGCTAAAGCTCCTGCACAATTGAAAGAATGGGAAGAAAAGATGGCTGCTTACAAAGCTAACAAAACCGACAAGGAAGATAAGAAGGAACACAAGAAGTGTGATAACTCAGAGAACTTTGTCATTGGTCATTGCATTCGTCGTGAACTTGTTATACAATGCCCTTCATGGACTGAGTCTGATAGCTGCACAACTTTGATGGCATTTGCAAAAAGCTGTCCAATGTACCCATTCAGGGACTCTCATGGAAAGGAAAACAAAAGTGTTGAAAAAGAGGGAAACAATGATGACAAAGAGTCAGCGAAGAAATCTAAGCGTGAAGCTGCCAATGATGAGGATATTTCGACAAAGAAAGGAAGAAAGGGTTCCAAAAAGGGAGGTCGAAGAAGTACAACAAAAAGCTCTGATTAAATTAATAATGGAGAACCTTATTCAAGAATTGACATTTTATTATTCGTTCTGATATTTCAATAAAACAAATTATTTCATGCAACAAAAATTAAAAAATATTATTTATCGTCGAATTATTTAATTGTGTTTCGTGAAACTTTCTTTTTAAAATTTAATGGAATTCAATGGTAACAATTTTGACTACATTAGCTCGATTTTAATTTGAGGAATTTCTAAATAAAAAATTAAAAATTATAAATCCAAAGTAAATAAACTGGATAAATTGAAGACCTGCTTAGGAAGTTACAAAACTTACATTTTTGGTAAATTTAGCAAAGGATGATTGCGAATGAAAAGAACCGAGGAAGAGTAATACTTATGAATAAATCGTCATGTAAAATTGCCAAACATTTCTCGTATGCCACGCTATTAAAAAAAAATTAAAAAAAAAATTATCCAGGAAAACAATTATCAAAAACTTAATACAATTTATCATTTTTTTCCAGCAAGCACTTCTCAAAACTTTGTTTTGCCAAGAGTAACAAAAAATTTAAAAACAAGTCCTTGTGAAAAATAACGATGACTTGCATGCTTTTTTAAAACATTTTGTAGCAAAAAATAATTCACATCGCATAAAAAATGTTTTCAGTGGTAACACCTTTTTACATGTTTTCAACCGGAACTTAAATCAACTTTTCCTATATAAACTCTGTAAAGTTGATAGTTTGTTATCAGTGTTCTTCAACTATCAAATCATCGAAATGAAGAGTTTCTTAGTAGCATTGTGCCTCATCGGAGCAGTAGGTTATTTGTTTTTAAGGAAAAGCAAAATTCATAAATGTGAATTTGTTTAGGCTTTTGCTCAACATGAGAAACACTTTTATTCGACAATTCCTGGATGTGAGAATTCTGATACCATTAAGGACCTCACAGTTGCTGGTTGCTGCCCCGCGTTGCCTCAACTTGACGATAAAGCGGTTACCAAGGAATGTATAAAGTCTTGCGATAAGTATGACGGATGCTGCCATACCAAATGTGGAATGAAGGCATACTTAGACAGCACTGGCAAATTCGATCCAACAGCAGCAAAAGCCTTTATTAAGAAGGCAGTTAATAACGACGCTGCTTGGGTAAATTTATTTCAGAAAGGTTATCTTTTTGATTCTTACCTAAATTATTATATAGCCAATTGACGCGATTATCGATGATTGCGTTGCCAAAGCTCCTGCACAATTGAAAGAATGGGAAGATAAAAAGGCAGCTTTCAAGACTGAAAAGACTGACAAAAAGGGCAAACAGGAGGAAAAGAAATGCGATCACCCTGAGAACTTTGTACTTGGTCAATGCATTCGTCGAGGACTCGTCACTAAATGTCCTTCATGGACGAAGTCTGAAAGCTGTAACACTTTGATGGCATTTGCAAATAGTTGTCCTGCATTCCCGTTCAAGGAATATTCAAAAGAAGACAAAAACGTCGAAAAGAAAAAGAAATCAAAAAAATCCAAGCGTGAAGCTACAGCTGATGAAACTAATGATGAATCGACAAAGAAAGGAAAGAAACATTCTAAGAAAGAACGCAAGGGTTCCAAGAAACCTGAGTAAACGAAAAATTGAGAATCATTTTCAAGAACTAAGATTTTGTTAATCGCAATTAAAAATGTTTCAATAAAATCTAATAGCACAGTGCAAAATATACATTTGATTTTACATATTCTTCTTTTATTTCCTCAGACTATCTATCACTAAATTTTCACAGGATAATCTTGTCAAATCTCTAACTATCGGAAATCGTGATATCTATGTTAAGTAGATCATCAGTCCACATTCAGCACATAAATTTCAAAAGTTAAGATTATATTGAGGTTTTTGAAAGCAGAAAATCTCTTAATATTTAATTCAATAAAAAGCTGGTAAGAGCCACAAATATTGACGTGTATATGAAAATCTTAAGTTTGCTTATAAAAAAACAATTCCCTCGACATTCTTAGCCCTCCGTCGCGAAAAACAATAATTTTTAAAATTGGCTCGTCGTTTGATTGAATAAAAATTTAAAATTTAAATGAAAAATTGAATTTTCTTCTTCACATCTCCTTTCTTTATTAAAAATTATCTAAAACAGTTTAAGTTAATTTCATGAAGAAAATTTTATCTTACTTCTCTTTACAAATTTTAGCGCCATCTTGTAGATGAGAAAAGGTTCAAGTCTGAGTGGAAATAAATTTCTTTTTATAATAAATTCGTATTTCCTGTTCAAAAAAAAATGAAATACTACGATGACTGGCATGATTTAGCAAAAATTGAAATAATACTTAACAAGAGTTTTTCAGTATTCACATTTTCCATATCGTCCAATATTCAAGTCAACTTTCGTATATAAGCCCTGTGCAGTTGATGGTTTATTATCAGTTTTCTTAAAGCTATCAAATCATCGAAATGAAGACTTTCTTAGTTGCATTGTGTTTTGCTGGAGCCGTAATTTTTTTTCTAATTGAAAAAAATCATAATTTGCTAATAAATTATTGTTTAGGTTCTTGCTCATCGCGATCATGACATTTCAAAGATTCCTGGATGCGAGAAGGCTGAATCATTCAAGGATATCAAGGTTGACACTTGCTGCGCCGCATTACCAAAGTACGACGATAAAGGTGCATCGAAAGAATGCTCAAAGGCTTGCGAAAAGCACGATTTTTGTTGCAAAACCGATTGCTACATGAAACCCTTCTTAGACAACAATGGCAAATTCGAACCAACAACATCTAAAGCTATCCTTAAGAAAGCAGTCAACAACGATGCCGCTTGGGTAATTTTAAAATTCTTGTTTATTTAAATAGTTTTGTTCATATGTGTTCCCAATTCTTTTTTTAGCCAATCGATGCGATTGTTGATAACTGCGTTGCATCAGCTCCTGCAAAATTGAAGGAATGGGAAGAAAAGATGGCCAGCAAAACTGACAAGAAAGATGACAAGAAAGATAAAAAGGAACACAAGAAGTGTGCTAACCCAGAGAACTTTGTCATTGGTCAATGCATTCGTCGTGAAGCCATTATTCAATGCCCATCATGGACAAAGTCTGATAGCTGTAATAATTTGATGTCGTTTGCTAAGAGCTGCTCGGCATTCCCATTCATGGACAAGGGAGACAAAGACGTTGAAAAAAAGAGCGAAAATGGAAATAAGAAATCACCGGCTAAGAAATCTAAGCGTGAAGCTGCTGCTGATGATGAGGCATCCACAAAGAAAGGAAAGAAACACCGCAAGGGAACTAAAAAAGCCGGAGAAAATGCCGAATAAATTTTCAGTTGATGACCTGTTTCCAAAACTAAGATTTTAAATGATTAATAGAATGGTTAAATAAAATCTAATATCAAATTGCAAATACTCATTTTTTAAAGAGAAAAACTAGAGTGGTGGTACTCGGTATTGCACCAATGCCTTTTAAGTATATATTCGATTTTTTCTCCAAGTCTAGTAAGCAAAAAAGCAGAAAATGACAACATAAAATTGAAGAAAGGAACGATTTAATTTTGATATTTGTTCAAAAAAATAATTCATTGAAATATAAATTAAAATTTTCTTCTACAATTTTGAAATAGCGGAATTTTAATTGTTCATCACATATTTCAAGAGTTGGTTAATCTTAAAATAGTTTAACCATTTGAATATTCGCTCTTATAAAACAATAATCAATTAACGTACGGTTGATTTTCAGGGACTTGCGTTTTCGATGGATTATATATAATTATATATAAAATTATAAATAATTATATATAATTTTATAAATAATAATAAATAAATATATATAATTATTTATAATTATTTATTATTATTTATAAAATTATATATAAATATTTATAAAAATAAATAATTTTATAAATATTTGATGTCAAAAACTTAAAAATTAAATTGTAGAAAACTACAATTATTTATAAAATATAAATAAATATTTATTAATTAATAAATAAATATAAATAAATATTTATAAATTATAAATAATAAGTTGAAAAAATTTAAATGTAAAGAACTTAATTTATTTATAAAATTATAAATATATTTGTGACATTTATTTTTCAAAGTTTTTTATTTTAATTTCTGGTTTATTTATAATTCATTTAATTATCGTGCAATGAAACACAGCAAATAACGAATTTTAAGGAATTTTGTACGACTAAACAAATTTGCCAGCTCTGTAAAGAAATCGGTACTCCAAAAAGTCATACACAATAGCTTGCTGGACTGTTAAGTCCTGCAACGCACCAGTCGCATGGCTTATAAGTTATAAGTTATAACGGATCAGCCAAGTTTTTGTGAAATATTTAACTAAAATGGACCCTGCGTTTTCGATGGATTATATATAAATATAAAATATTTATAATTTATAAATATTAATATATATTTATAAACAAATATTTATAATTTAAATATTATTATTTATAAATTATAAATATTTAATTATGATTTTATGTATAAATAAATATATTCCATAGAAAACGCAAGTCCAAATTTATTCGTTAATCGTTTTCGGATGTTTTGTCCTGCAATGACGTACAAACCTCGACTCATTTGGTTTTTTCAATCTTATATATATTTTTAATTAGTTCAGATGATTTGAAACAAGGAATGCCTGAGAAAATAGATGCAATTGTCAAACGATACAAACACGTTAAGGACAATAATATTTATTTTGTTCTCCTAATTATTTTGTTGTGTTTCAATTCACGATAATTTTTTAATTTTATAAATAAATTAAGTTCTCTACATTTGAATTTTTTCAATTTATTAATTATAATTTATAAATATTTATTTATATTTATTTATTATTTAATAAATAAATATTTATATTTTATAAATAATTGTAGTTTTCTACAACTCAATTTTTTAGTTTTTGACATCAAATATTTATAAAATTATATATTTTTATAAATATTTATTTACATTTTATATATATTTATTTATATTTTATAATTAATTATAAATAATTATATATATTTATTTATAATTATTTATAAAATTATATATATTTATTTATAATTTTATATATAATTATATATAATCCATCGAAAAGGCAGGGTCCGATTTTCAATTTGTTAATTTTTAAGCAAACGTGAAATCTTTCGAAGAAATTTTGTATCCGACAACTTAATCTAATTTTTTTAAAAATCTCTTTTTAAAAAAACAGACAAGAAACAAAATAAACATCAAAAAGTAATTTTATAATATTTGATGAATTGCACCAGTTTTACATTTTTAACAAAATTATTATTTAAATAAAATATTTTTTTAAATTCGAAACAATGACTCATTGTCAATGAGTTGTCATTTGTTCTATCCATAATGTGTTGTCATTTTATCTAACAACTTCCGAACAGTTAAAAATGTTAACATATTTTGAAAACAGGTTTTTTTTAAACTTATGACTTAATGAAACTTGATCAAATTTTAGTATAAAGCCACGGCAAATGTTATCCTGTTACCAATGTTCTTGATCCAGTCGTAACATAAAATGAAGACTTTTTTAGTTACACTGTGCTTTGTAGTTGCAGTGAGTCTATTTGCTTTCATTTTTTTACAGTTCCTAATAAAACATTTCTTAGGCTTTGGGTCATCATGAAAAGTATGATATTTCGAAAGTTCCTGGATGCGAGAAAATTGATTCAGTGAAGGGTATTAAAGCTAAATCGTGCTGCCCTGCATTGCCTCAAGCTGATGAGAAAGTCGCGAAGGATTGCGAAAAATCTTGCGAAAAGGAAGATTTTTGTTGCATTACCCAATGTGCCATGAAGCCATTATTAGACAGCACTGGCAAATTGGATCCTGCAGTTTCTAAAGTTTTACTTAAAATATCAGTCAACAACGATGCTGCTTGGGTAAATTTATTTGATAAAATTTTTTTTTGTTATTTCATAAAAAAATATGTAGCCAATCGACGCAATCGTTGATAACTGCGTTGCCACAGCTCCTGCAAAATTGAAGGAAATGGAAGAAAAGTGGGCAGCTTACAATTCAAACAAGACCGACAAGAAAGATAATAAGGAACACAAAAAATGCGATCACCCAGAAAACGCGATCATTGGTGGATGCCTTGCTCGAGACCTTACTATTCAATGCCCCACATGGACAAAATCTGACAGCTGTAATAATTTGATGGCGTTTGCTAAGAGTTGTCCTTTTTTCCCGTTCCATGAAAAACCAGAAAAAGATGAAAAGAATGTTGAAAAGAAGAAACGTGAAGTTGCTGCTGATGATGAAGAATCTACAAAGAAATCCAAAAAGGGTCGCAAGGAGAAGAAAGACAAAGAGACTAAGAAATCTAAACGTGACGCTGATTCAAGTGAGGAAGCCACTACTAAAAAATCAAAATCCAAAAAGAACTAAAAAGTCAAGTTCAAAAAAGCAGACCACAAAGAATCCGATTATATTGAAAATTCAGAATCCTTATTTCACATGTCCTCTAAATATTTTTATTTTTAAATACAATATTTTTAATAACATAAAATTTTCGGAGATTGTGAGATCCTCGTCTTTAACACGATATCCAATTCATTTTTTTGTTAGGGTCAATGACTACTCACGCTCATAGCAAAATCGTGACTACTCGTGCGCCACTAGTTTTCAACTCGTAATAACAAGCTTCCCTAAGCAGCTAATTTTTTAGTGTTTTTTTGTTTTGATGCTTTAATTATTTCTTTTTCTGAAACTGGCTTTAAAATTTCTGACCGTAGTATAATTAACTTTTTATAGCGTTAGCTTCAAAGCAACTTTCAAAACGTAAAAAAAACTGAGAATCGGGTGATGCGAAAATATTTTTGAAATAAAACGTTAATTTTTTTACACAAAAGTTTGTTTACATTGAAATCTCTTTTAATTTGATTGACGATCACGAAGATATGTCACCGCCAAAGAAATTCAGGACAAACATTAAGAAAGAAAACAAAGATTGAGTTCTTTCTTAGACTAAAAGTCAAAGCCTAGTTTAAATTAACGGATTTTTCAAGTTTCGCTTCTCATTTTTTTAACGAGGCAAAAGTGGCGCACGAATAGTCAGATTTAGAGCCAACTTACGTGCTTAATTAAACTATGTTAAAGACATCTCGGAGAAATTCTGAGTATACAAAAAAATTATAAATATAGTTGTTCACCTAATTAACTCTTTTCTTGAGCGATATATTGTGAGTTAAAGCCTCCAGAAGCAATTTATGTGAAAAAAAACACTAAACTGAGCGTGAGTAGTCATTGATCCTATTCAAAACACAAAAAAAAATTCGGTTCAAAATTTCCAAGGAAAGTTCTTATTTAAAATTGTATCCAACGAAAGTTTTTAGCCAAAAATTATTCAGGGAAATAGAAAGAATTATCGAAAAAGCTTTCAACTAGGTCGCCTGTGACCGGTACTCTCTCTTTCTATTTTATATATTCGATACTTTCATGCCAAAAAATATTCATAATAGCACCTGTGATTAAATTGGTTGTTTTCAAACTGAAAAGATTTTTTTCCTATAAAAACGATGACAAATGTTGGAATTACTTTTCTATAAAATCCGAAGTTTTTCATTTATCGTCTATCAGTGCGGGTAAACCATGGATATGAGAGCACTTTTAGTTGCGTTACTGATTGTAATTATAAATGGAAAGAAACATAATCATTCGAAGGTTCCTGGATGCGAGGAAGCAAGTTCATTCGAAAACATTAAAATTGAGACTTGCTGCAAAACTTGGCCGAAAATGGAAAATATAAGGGAATCAAGGGTATGCAAGAAGTCTTGTGAGAAGGGCGATTTCTGCTGTGTATCCGAATGTTGCATCAAATCGTTCATTGGCAGTAACAGCAAATTTGACCGAGATGCAACTAAAGAGTTTATTCTGAACTCAGTCAACGGCGATGATTCTTGGGTGAATTCATTTGAGACAAATTAATTTCACGATATTTACAACACACTCATTTAGCCAATCGACTCAATCATTGATGATTGCGTTACAGCAGCTCCTGGAAAAATGGAAAAGCAAGGTGAAAAAATGAAAAGCTGTGCTTCTACCGAAGCTCGTATCATTGTTCAATGTATTCGTAGAGGACTCGTTATCCGATGTCCGTCGTGGACACAATCAGAAAGTTGCAATACTTTAATGACTTTCGCAAATAGTTGTCCCGGGTATCCATTTCAAAATTGGCTAGGATCAAGCGCCAAGTCTAAGAAGAGAAAAGGCAGAAAAAGACGAAATAAAATTGAAGAAATAAATGATTAAATTTTGACATTAGCTCAAAAAATAATTCAATGAAATATAAACTAAAATTTTCTTGTGCAATTTTGAAATAGCGAAATTTTAATTTTTCATCATACATTTTAAGAGGTTTTATCTTAAAATAGTTTAACCATTCGAAAATTTGCTCTTATAAAACAATAATCAATAAATATATGGTCAATTATGATAATTAAATTATTTGGTCACAATTTGTTAATTTTCAAGCAAACGTTAAATCTTCCGGAGACAATTATCAATAACTTAATCTACTTTTTATTAAAAATTTAATGACAGACAAGACAAAAAATAAACAGCAAAAAGAAATATTAATATATTTGATGAATTGCACAAGTTTTACATTTTTTAACAAGATTAATATTTAAATTCGAAACATGCAGTTGTCATTTTTTCTATCCATAATGTGTTGTCAATTTACCTAACAACTTCCGAACAGTCAAAAATGTTAATATATTTTGAAAACAATTTTTTAAACTTATGACGTAATGAAACTTGATTAAATTTTAGTATAAAAGCCACGGCAAATCTTATCCTATTACCAGTGTTCTTGATCAAGTCATAACATAAAATGAAGACTTTTTTAGTTACATTGTGCTTTGTAGTTGCAGTGAGTCTATTTGCTTTCATTTTGTTTACAGTTCCTAATGAAACATTTCTTAGGCTTTGGGTCATCATGAAAAGTATGATATTTCGAAAGTTCCTGGATGCGAGAAAATTGATTCAGTGAAGGGTATTAAAGCTAAATCGTGCTGCCCTGCATTGCCTCAACAGGACGATGAAAAAATCATAAAGGAATGCTCCAAATCTTGCGAAAAAGGCGACCTCTGCTGTTTTACACAATGTGCCATGAAGCCATTATTAGACAGCACTGGCAAATTTGATCCTACAGTATCTAAAGTTTATCTTAAAAAATCAGTCAACAACGATGCAGCTTGGGTAAATTAATTTGATTTTTTTTATTAGATACTTCATTAAAAAATGTTTAGCCAATCGACGCAGTCGTTGATAACTGCGTTGCTACAGCTCCTGCAAAATTGAAGGAAATGGAAGAAAAGTGGGCTGCTTACAAGGCTAACAAGACCGAAAAGAAAGATGACAAGAAAGATAAGAAGGAATACAAAAAATGCGATCACCCAGAAAACGCGATCATTGGTGGATGCATTGCTCGAGACCTTACTATTCAATGCCCCACATGGACAAAATCTGACAGCTGTAATAATTTGATGGCTTTTGCTAAGAGTTGTCCTTTTTTCCCGTTCCATGAAAAACCAGAAAAAGATGAAAAGAATGTTGAAAAGAAGAAACCTAAACGTGAAGTTGCTGCTGATGATGAAGAATCTACAAAGAAATCCAAAAAGGGTCGCAAGGAGAAGAAAGACAAAGAGTCTAATAAATCTAAACGTGACGCAAATTCAAGTGAGGAAGCCACTACTAAAAAATCAAAATCTAAAAAGAACTAAAAAGCCAATTTCAAAAAAGCAGACCAGAATGAATCCGATTATGTTGAAAATTCAGAATCCTTACTTTACATGTCCTCTAAAATAATTCAATAAAATCTTAAAGCACATTGCAAAGCATAAAAATTTTTATTTTTATTTTTAAATGAGTTTGTTATTAAAATGTGCGAAGATTGTGAGATCCTCGCCATTAGTACAATATCCAATTCATTGTTATGTTATTCAAAACACAAAAAAAATTGTCGGTTCAAAACTTCGTGTTGAACATTTCCTAAATATTCAATGTTTGAAACAAAAATTAAAGGTTTTGTTACTTTGTTAATTTCAAGAGTTGACAGTTCTAAATATAATGTCGAAAGTGATAGTCCTGCTCATTTTTCTTCTCAGCGTAAGTGCAATTTCAATTATAAATACACTTATTGTATATTTATATCAAACTTAGCGTTCAGCTACATCTGATGACTCTGCATCTGAAGTCAACTGTCAATCATGGCCAAAGTTTTCAAAACTTCCAATCGAATGCTGTTCGGTGCCTGATCTTTTCAAGCCAGAAATTAAAGAAGCTTGTTTAGCAAACTGCTCTCGTCCGAATGAACCTTCATTCAATACGTGGTGCTGCACAACTCAATGCATTTTCGAAGAAATTGGTTTAACAGATGATGGCCATTTTAGTCGAGAAAATGCAAAAAACGTTTTGCCAAAAGTATTTGAAGACGCAGAAAAAATTGATAAATCACTCAGTGAAATAATTGACAAATGTGATGAACAAAGTTGGTAAACACTTTTCAATTTGAATTAGGACTTTATAAAATATTTCCAGTTTCTAAAACCGAGCTTAAGCAAGACGCAGGAAAAACTGAATGCGCAACATTGAACTTCGGTTACATCTTGAGCTGCATTCATCAAGAATTGATGAAGCTCTGCCCTGAATCCAAGCCCGACAGTGAATGCGTTGAGCTTAAAGAATTCATGGAGAAATGTCCAAACCTACAACCTCCTCTCAAGCATAGCAAAGTGAAAAGTGCAGACGAAGCTGACCATCTCGGCGAAGCGATGGACGAAGTAATCCGGAGAAATGAGAATGGAAAAACAAAATAAAACTTAGTCAACAGCAAGTTTTATAAACAAATTAATTTTACACAATTTTCTCACGTTGTTGATATTGAGCAAACAGCTCAACTCTCTCAAAACCTAAAACCAATAAATTGCAATTATTTTCACTTTATGACTGCGCTGTTTGATTGCAGCGAATCAGTTAAAGAAAAATGTGTCTCATAAAACTTCGCATACAATGTTTCAAGTATCGCATGCGCTATTTGTCTATTAAAATCTATGCAAATATCTCGCGCCATGTCTTCACTTGCATAATTCTCCTTGGTTTTGTTTATTGCTAGCAGTTTTCTCTCTCATTCAAAACCATATTGCGCGCGGTCAGTTACAGTAGCGACTGCCCAAATGAGTCGTGGCTCGACTATCATAAATTACTCTCGCTGTCTCGCGACTTAATCTGAAAATTATTGCTGTGCATTCCATACGTGCCTGGAGAGTTTGTTGAGAGTGAAGCGATGTAAATATCAATTAAGATTGAAAAGTTCAACCGCAGTAGTTGCGGACGTTTAGGACGTTACTACTTCTGTTTATAAAGATTAAATTTCATGATATTTATGGCTCAAGTTTCTTGATCAGTCTGCGAAAAAGTTGTTCAACTTTACTGTCTCTCAAACTCAATTAGCATTGCAAGCGAATTCAATCAATCCCGTGAAGATTAATAAAACAGTCGAGTTTACTTTTCATTTGAACAATCACAACTCGTCGCGCATCTTTGGCGCCTTTAGTTGTCGCGAGACTTAAAAGCTGCGACGCGATAAAATGTAAATTTACTGTTTTAAGATCTTTTTTAAAAAGAATTAATTCGCCATCGAAAAATTGAAAGCATTCAAGAATATGTTTCTCATAAATCGAAACTAATCAGGTTCAAGTTTACGACTTTCAAATTGAATTTCTTTTCCATTTATTGTTTAATCGTTTAAAAGTTTACGATCTCACATTAAAAATTCAAGTTTATTTGATTGGGAAAGACAAGTTGACTTGCAATGAGAAATGAAGTTGTTCTTTCTTTGTCTTCCTTGTTGTCTTAAAAGAGAATTTGACGCCGATCACGAAGGCCAAATGAGTTATTAATGCGAAATCTCCATTACACGATTCTTAATTGCTTTCAATTAACTGAAACATGAAACTTATGGTTCTTGGAAAATTTCCTGCATAACTTGTGAACTTTATTGGATCTCGAATCCGTTGATCGCAGCATGACGAATGTGGAGCATCAGAATCAACCTTCCATTTCTGTCGCTAACGTTCTAGAATCGAATCAATTCCAAAAATAAACTTGATAGGCGGTTGACGGCTGATGGAAAGACTCCACAAAAGGAAATATCGCCAGATATGTGCTGATTGTTCAGAAGGTTCTATAAATAGATGGGTCTTGCGAAATAATGATTCACAAGCGACGCAATGCGATGATTGAATTAACAGTTCTCTTCCTTGCATGTGGGATCGCATCTTCCATTTAAAAATTGTTGCACGATTGAAAGCAGAAACTTCTCGTTGATCGAAACAACTTCCAAAGTCCACGGAATCAATGAGAAATGATTTGTTTGTCAATTGCGTAATATCGTATAGAAGACTTTTCATTTGAAGCAACGTGTCTTGCGGACAACCCCTAAAGCGCACAGACAGCCTTTACCATGTTTGGAGGAAATTGTGTGTGCAAAATAAAAGGCGATTAATGCAGCGAAATTGTTTACAAGGAATTTCAACTTATGATTTAAACGCTTTGCTGGTTTTTGCTTCGCACAGCAGCGACAAATTGGCGAATGTCGAAGCGGTTTTTGTAGGATTCTAAATTAAGAAAAAAACACGAGTTTTCCATTAAACACAAGTTGACATGTCTGATGTTTCTGAAAACATCTTCCGATTAGTTTTTTGTGCAATGAAGTCATCGTCGTTCCGGTTGCTGCTTTCGTATTCATAACAAGTCGAAGAATCTTTAAAAGGCAATTTAATTGAAAGCTTTTTGTTTTGTCCTCAACTCGCCATGAATAATTTATTATCTTTCGCGCAAATTAATGTGAGAAGTGAGTCTTTCTCCCTTGAATTAAACTGCTTCAAGTAGCGCATTCAACTTTGAGTTGAAGAGTAATCGAGAACGGAGAAGATTAATTGATTTCCGAATAAAAATTCCAAGTCTTTCACTTGCTTTTGCATTTATGGAGAGCTTTAAAATTCCGATTTTAATTCCTTAGGAAGCAAGTTAAAGATCAATGGAACTAGACGGAATGTTGATCTGTAGTTCATTGCCTTCGCATTGAGCTTCCTGATATCACTTGCAATATTGTTCATAACGCAATTATTCTCATAAGTCCGAATAAGGAATGACAACAACATCAACTCGAACGATCTTTCAGCATGAACTGTCAATGAGTGACCATAGATCTTCGATCAATTGGAAAGGGTGCGAATGCGGCAAAAGAATAAAAGGTTGACCTTTTCCTGAATGAGACTAAGCCTCGCTCATTTCCATTGAACTTGCAAGCGGATTGATCTTGAATCGTTCCAACTTCCTTGTCAACAACTGGCTACGACATCCTTAAAAGGAATAAATAGTCGAGGCCGTAAAAGGTTAACGTCAGCTGATTAGCTGCAAGAAATCCCATCACGAATCCAGGAAAACACGACGAATCTCAATGTTGCTCGATTAATAACCAAGTAATATCTCACTTTCCGATCGGATATTCATTAATTGGAAGGATGACATGACAGAAGAAGGAAATGAATTTGTTAAAAGTTCAAGTTCAGCAGATCGACGACTTCTTTTGACTTCTTCTCTACTTCGCATTTTATTCCAAATATGGCAACTGCGAGCTCAATAAAATATTTTTCTGCTTTATTAATGTGTCAGAAAGCAATTCGCGAGAGGTGTTACTCGCTTTAGAGTGTAACGGTTGTGCAACTGCGCTCATCATCCATGCACATTAGACCAAGAAGAAAATTATTGACAGCTCCTGCTTGGTCCATTGTTTGTCAATTTCAGCTTTTTATTCCATCAATTCCAGTCGCTCGACTCGTTTTAAGAAAATTATAAGTGAATCTATGAATAAAATAGCAACTCAAGTAGGTTACAAAAGCCATTCATTTGAGATAGTTGGCGCCGATCTTAGTTTATTGTCGATTATTGCGATAAATTCTTCGACGCAACGTAGAATCATTCTGAGGTTTGGCGAAGCTCTGCTGTTACAATAAAAACCAGACAATGGCAACTTATCGTTGAGTCATCGTAGCTGAAATAATAAGATCGACACTCGAAAAGTAATTTTCTTTAAATTGGCGACTTGAAATAACTGCGACTTTAATTTATTTCGCGACTGTGCTTCTCACAAAAATCAATTAAGTTTCGCTGTCATCATTTCATTTTCGCTAAGCCGCTACTAATTATACAATTTGTAGCTGCGAGCAAATTGACTAAACTCGAATCTCGCTGAGCTTTAAATCGATCGATAGCCATCGCAACAAAGACCTCGCAATTGAACTTCCCTTGCCGGCTTTTGTTCACTTCCGAAATTACATATCCGCAGGCTTTAGCTTTCAAGCTCTCTAAGAGTTTTGTTTTGCTTTTTTTTGTGTGCGCCGAAACCTCAACAATAAACACCACGAGCATGCTCGTCGATACTTGTCTGATGCCTCCATATAAGGCAAGGTTGTGTCGAGAAGACCTTGAATTTTTCTTTTTTCGTCAAGTATTTGGCGTGTAATGAAATCGAACCGTTGCCGAAAAATTTGTTGAAGAAATGCGAATTCTTTTGATTGAAATTGACGAAGCTCGATGAAGTCACCACTCGACCGAACATAGTTCAATGAACGCATAAATGTTCTCGAGAACAAAAGCACTTTCCTGTAAAGAAAACTCTTCAAAGAAAACACGAGAATTGTCTTTCTTAAACATTTTATTGTTAAAGTTTCATCATCAGCTGGTTTTGCGTACATGTTTGGAATCTAAATTTAAATGGATTTTGTTAATTTCCATCAACTCCACTTTGCTTTCAACTTAAAGCAACTGGTTTGAATTGCGTTCGTAAAAAAATGATTGCACTAAAGTAAACTTAAATAAAATAAAATTTGACGTTAGCTTAAGCAAGAAGCTTATGAACAAGTGCTGGGAAGTAATAAGATTTTATAATTCTGGAAAATATTGCTGAAGACTTTTTAGTTTTTTTTTTGCAATTCATCTTAGTTCTAGAGAGAAAGTTTATTAAAAAGATCTAATTGCTACATTGGTTATACAAGGATCTAAATTTTAAAAAATATATTTATCGATATTGGATCTTCAAAAGTGTTTTTTTAAGGCTACAAATCATCAATTTTCGTAGAAACATTTTACGATTTCATCTCATTCATCTGATGAATGGTTTGCATTTTAATTTCTAAAATTCTAACTACGGGCATCTGTTGATCCTGATTCTGTTAAATGTTGTGAGTGTTTTTTTTTGCATTCTAAGCTTCTGTTAACAACAATTTTCTTTTCTCATCTAACGAATTTATCGAAAATCAGTTCATGTCATTACAATTCTCTTCAACCATCTTTGCTAAGCCACTAAGCTACGAAGAAAAAGCTACAAAAATCAGTTCGCGGTAATGAATTTCTTAAGGAAGAGTTGATTATGTGTGAAAAGCACCAAACATTTTAGTTTCTCTTGTCTTCATCTCTAATCTATCCTTGCTCTTTGTCCCGTTTGTCTCACGGCTAATCTCTAAATTATTCCATGCCTATCTACACAACCAATCAAATAAATTTGCTTTAAACTTAATGGGAACTTATATTTCCGATATTTTCTTCTCTTTCTTTTTTGGAACTTATACTATCACTCAAGAAATTATTCATTTCGACTTCTGCTGATAAATTGGCAAATGAGTTTTACATTAACATCAACTCTTAATGTTTATTATCTGCAAATTGAATCAAAGAGAGCGACGCGGGGCGGGGTTCGCATCGCATGCACTCATTGATGTCTTTTGATAGGCAATCGTAAAGTAACTTTTATTCATTTATGTCTTAACAAGCGAGAAAGCGCAAATGCTTTGCATTTATTGCTTCGAGATATCGTTTCGTTCTCGCCGCTTAGCAATCATGCCTGCATCACACTCCAATTATGTCATTTCACATTACTCGCCGTTTTATCACTCACTTAACTGCACCTCATGGCAGCTACGTTGCAATTAAATCATCAAATGTTGTCATTCTCAAACGTAAAACTGCAATCTACGCACCGGAGATGTTTGAGTTTCGCTTTTAAAAAAATATTAGTTTCGCTTCTTCTTGCGTCATCTGCAATGAGAACGGAAAAAAATTGCCGTTTATTATTACGGGTTTCAGTTTGTGGATAGCTCGAGGGCTTAAAACTTAAAGTCGCAAGTGGATTCTCATATTTAAATTGATCGCGATAAAGGAAATCGCGCAATAAATTAGTTCGAGCAGGTAAATTAAGATCTCATCGACTGAAAAGTAATTTCCCATTCATGAATTCATTGAAAATCTGCTCGTAAAAACAACTCCACCCAGCTCAGCCTGAACGAGCATTAAAAAAATTCAGAGACAATAACAACATAATTCAGTCGATATTGAGGTAATTGAGATTAATAGCGGCAATAAGAAGTCGCTTCGTGCATGCACTTGAGAGGCTCGAACAACAATTAATCGTTTATCAATAACTTTCGGTTAATCTGTCGATTAAAATCTTTAATTGAGTTCTCAACAAGTCAAGCCACCTTGCTTGTTCTGAACAATAGAATTAACTGCCTTGTGTCGATTGAGAATGAAAAGCTCAATGACTCAATTACAATTGAATCGTAAGAATTGGGTCGACGATGAAATCTTAATGCGACATTAAGCTTTCGCACTGCACTCGTTTCGCTTCTTTTGAACTCACCTTACGATTAATTTAAATGCTTTCACAAAATATGCTTTCTCGCACCGAATCCAATCAAAGAAGAAGTCCTTTGTCAATACAAGCCAGTGTTTGAGCGAACCGGAGCTGGAATTCTCGACATGCCTTTATCGCTTCGACGTGGTGCAATAACAGCGACGGGAGCTTCGCGTGACGATGTTGTCGGATTGCTGTCGGATGATGTCGAGATGCTGGAACTTCTCTTTGAAAGTGATTTAACAGGCGAGCAACCATCGGTTACATCAGTCGCGGTCTCCAATTGTCCGTTGTTCTTTACCCAAGTCGCTGTGAAGTCATCAAAGTCTCCGTTAATTTTATTCTTCGATGCATAATCGTTGAGAATCTGTTTGATCTTTCCTAAGATCTGAGCATCGTTTCTTGCTTTACCAGCGGCTTCAAGAAGCTGCTGAGCGAGTGGCGATTGCATGTTTGCTTTGTTCGGCGATGTGTTAACCGAAGACGATGTTCTGGTCGACGATCGTTGACGAGTTCTTGCGTCAAAGTTTTGCGAAGATCGTGCCGGCGTGTTTCGTGTCAGCGATGCTGTTCGCGATGGTGTTTTGAAAGTCTCTGACGTAATTGTTGGTCTCTTTTTTGCTTGGTTCGTTGGAGATACCGACGACCTTCCGTTCCATGTGTTTTCTTTCAACGGCGTTCGTTCTTTCTGTTGCTGTGGCTTACGAACTGAGCGGTAAGCGGGAATTCTCCTCAAAGATTCTTCTTCGTTACTCGTTATGGTGCTACAGTTATCCATGCTCTTACGTCGTGTCAACATTGGCGATTTCGGGATTCTCGATTGCGCTGCTTTCCTCGCTGCAATGATCGGGTTGTCTTCGTAAAGAACTTCAGAGAATCCAGTTTTTTTCAAACCAGTCGACGAAGCGATGTCAACACTGATTTCATCGCCGTTCATTACAATTCCAGATTTGGCAAACTTTGATTCAATTTCTTTAATTGAATCAACAACTTCATCAGAAATTGGCGAATCAGGTTTTGTGTCACTTATCGTTGCTTCATCACTCGCTGGTGTTATCATTTCAGGTGAATTTCTATCGAGACGCCCTGTGGAGAATAATTTTTATTTTTAGATCGTTTGATGAAGGATTTAAGTTTTTTGATCTCACCATTTGTGTCTGCGTCTTCATTCGAGACCTGACTGTGGAGTGAAATTCGCTTTGCGTTGTTAGACTGGATAAGTCCCAATGATCGATATCCTTCATCACTGATCTCGCTACCGTTATCGCTGATATTTTCGTATTTATTAGCCCCGTCGTTTCCAGCTGTGCCGTTCTCGACTTTGACTTCGTTGATCAAACTAGTCACAGGTTCATCTTGTGTCAGAGGAATTTGGACAGTTGAAATGTGTGCCGCTGGAATCTCTAAAGAGCTTTGCTTCTTTCTGATGTCTATCAATCGTCTCGGGCTTGGCGACATTGAGCGACGCGAGAGACTTGGAGATGCCGTCAAGAATGTCTTTTCATTTGTCTATTGCAATTGAAAGAAAGTTATTTGATTAATCAAATGGATCGTGGCGGATCTTTTGAGGCAATGAAACTCATAACTCACTTGACTAGGCTCGGGCGATATGTTGCTAACGTTCGTTTTACGCTGTGCCGGACTTCGGCTGCGGCTTCTGTTGCGTGCTGATGGCGGTGACAAATTACTGTTCGCCAGTAGATTTCCTGCTGGAGTTGCCGCGTTTCCAGTTGAAAACTTACGTGTTGCAGGCGGTGATCTAACAGAAGCGCAAAAGATATCGCCATTAATTAAAATAATCGTTATTTCTCGTTCATTCTATACAAATATGTAGCTTAAGCTTGCCCAGATTAGGATATAAGAGCGATTGAGATACAAATCTAGTAATAATTGCATGCGAGCGTTAGCTTGCATTTAAATTTTACTCATTGACTTCGTAATCAAATACAGAGCTGAATTAGAAAGCTCCGAACTTGAATCAGAACTTTTACTCGATTCATTACTTAGTTACAACTTAAAGTCAATGGAACTGACGCCGATTCAAGCCACGCGCTTCAGGATTAATTTTAATTGCGACATTTTATCATTTGTTGTTACAAATCGAAAAATTTATTAAAATTGCTATCTGATTGAATGAGCGAGCGAGCAAGCACAAGTTTTGTTTTTGCAATGAGGAAAATGGACTTGAAATAGTTTTCACTCTCTCGCAATGTGTCGTTGAATCAGTAAAGTCAGTTATTTAGTTTACGCAATGACTTTAGGGTTTTACATTAGTTGGACTTAATAGATCTTAAGCTCTCAAGTTTCGATTGCAAAATCTCCTTGCAAAGCTGTTTCTGATAAATATCATCGTGACTCACCTTTCGTAGACAACTTGTGCCTTGTGTAATTCGATTCCGTTCTGCTGGTTAGTGCGCGTGAAAATCTTAGCGGCGACTGATGATCGATGCTGGGCGCGGCATCGGCACGGATCGTGCTTGTCCAAATAGTGAGACAGAGTATCCCAGCCGCCTCCAACACGCACCATCACATGTGATCTCAAAATCTGTTGATAGAAAGTTTCCATGAGTTCTCGACATTGTTCGGTTTATTATTTTTAAAAGGTTGCGCCTCATTAGAGACTTTGGGGCCTCAGTTTCTGTTGTTTCAGTTCCAAACGTTGAAGGAAACGTTAGTCACAGCGCTCGAGATTTCTCAAGCCCTCCACATTAAATTCGTTTCGAGCTCGAAAATGAGTAAACATCATGACCAAAGAAAGAAAAGAGCAAAACTCAATTACGACTCGAAAAATAACAATGCAATAGATACACATTCCAAATATGGCGAGCTCTTGAAATGTTTCATGCATTTTGAAGCTCGACGCCTGAGGCTCACAAGCTCTCTCTATGTTTTCTTAAATCATCGCGAAGGGAGAGACGATTTCCTTAACTTTTCACAACTTCGAAAATTACCAAAATGTAATGAACTTGTGCAACGAAACTAGATTCCCTTCATCAGATTGAACAAGCTTTGATGTTACAAGCAAAAGATGTAAACAAAGAATTGAATCGTGTGACTTTTCTTTCTCTCTCAGATTGCTTTTCCAACCTCTTATGGTGAGTGATTGATAATGAAAACATTTGCTTACGTAATCGAGCTTCAAACATTCTTCGAGCAAATATTGAATTCTCCTTCATCTCAGATTTAACACGAGATTAAACGTTGTCGATTGAAGTGTTTCACGTTACAAGCGAGCAATTAATTAAATGCAATGTATCGCTTCATTGCTAGAGACAAAGAAATCGCGGGATCTGTTGTTGACACCAAGCGCCAAACAAGCTTCGATAAACATTTGTGGCGAGGAAAAACTATTTTCTCACACACGGACTCATTAGCGAAAAATGTCAAATGATCGCCGATCTGCGGTGGACGAGAATGGAAACACGAGAAGCCAAAAGAAAGGAAATATCTCGCGCGGCAATTTAATTGGTTTAAGAATAGATACAGAGGAAAGCATTACCAGGTGTCTCCTTTGCTAATTGAAATTCGTGTACAAATTATGGTAAATTTAACCTTTTTCAGAGAGAAAAGCCGGAGTCGAAAGCATCGAGTGATCGCTATGGATTCGATAAGAATTAAAACGGAATTTAATGCGGCTCCACAATCCACAATTTGTTCCCATTCTTGTCGACGTCGTCGATGTTCGTTACTTTCTTTTTACGCGAAAACTTCTGATGGGAAAATATCTGTGAAAGCTTTCATTGAAGTCTCTCAAACAATGGATCCATAAGCAAGCAGCGTGCTGACCAATATCGCACGACAATTATCTCGACCTGAGGCGCTTCTAATCTCCGCTTTACACGATAAAGAAAATTTTTACTATTGAGCTTGTTTGTTTTCAGTGTAAAAAGCCTTAGAGGTGGAAGACATAAATTATTTTCCGTTTCCAACGCCATCCATTAATTTCGCTTTGAGACGATGATCTCTTGGCCTGAGTGCAACATGCAGCGAAGAATTGGACTTTTCCATTAAACGAGTGATCATAAATCATAAAATATTGTTCAATTGGCAATTAGACTTACTCGAACAAAGATCAGAACTTTCGTGTCGCCAATTCTGTATTTTCCTTCAGAAACTCGGATCATCGGGAACTGCGATGGACATGTGCACTTCTCAACCAAGTCACGAACCTGAAATGAAAGGAAAACATGGAAAGTGATTAGTTTAAATCATTTAGTTGCATAAAAAACATCGATTGTCTTGCTCGGTGACGTCACAATGTTTGTGATCTTGCGCGTGCATATTTAACGTTAAGTATGAGAAGAAAATCTTTTGCTGTCAGCTTCAATCGATAGCTGCATAATCCAAGCAGCATAATTGAATATAACTGCGCATTACTAATCAAACATCGTAATAATTCATGCGAATCTCATTGTTGTTCAAAGCATTGCAGTTCTCTTCGTGCCTTCAGGTCGTTTTCCTGAACCGATGGCATCTTTCCCATAATTTTTAATTAATTTTTATGACACTGCGACTTGAGCTTCTCAGAATTCTTTCAGAGATCTCAAGGTTTTGTTTATCTTCCGATCTGTCTTAGCTTAAATGTATTTCATAACCAGAAGTCACTGCTTTGAGCTTCATCACATGTTCGAGTTCTTTTGCAGCAGCTTTAAAATCTAATGAGCCAATTAGCCACACGCAACAATGTTTATCTCGCGAAAATGAAACCGAAAGTGCTGCTACTCGTCGCTTCTCTTCATGCTTCGTTCGTTGCCACTGTTCGATTGTTTAGTCTTGATAAATTACCGCATTAAATCTTCAAACATGTGAAAACAATACGCGAGCGAATAAAATAAAACAAACAAACAGCAAAATCTCGCAGGTAATTTTGAGTGAACATAACCTTTTGTGACTTTGACGATTCGGTTGACTGTGAAATTGCTCCTGAGAGTGAAAACGATTTATGTAAATTAACTAAAATGCTAATATTTCTTATGTTTTACAAGCTAAAACATGAGTCCCCTCGCTTCGAGATGCACACAAAACGATAAAGAGCTTTTTATGAAATTTACTTTTCTTTACTCGCTTGCACTCGATTCCCTTGCGATTACCCAACGGATGATGCCCTTTTTCGTAGGCATTGCAATAACTTTCGCTTTTATCGTGATGCTACTCACTGGCTTTTCGTTTTCTTCTAAGAGCCTCTCGAACGACACAAACAAAGAATCAACAGAACAAGGGAGAAACGGCATAATTTTTGCATATTTAAAGCCTCAATCAGATCGCAATTCCACAAAATAAATTGTAAGCTTGCCAAGCGCGAAGAGAGAAGAATAACTTTGGAAAGAAGAGTTTGCGAACGAATGTACTGAAGGGTTTTGTTTATTAACTTACTCGTGAAAAATTTCTTTATCAATTGTAATACAAATCTCCTTTGAAAAATCCCTAAAAGCAAATAATTCGCTATCGCAGATTATGAGAGGAAGAAAATTGTCCGAAACCGTGCAGAAGATTGAATTTTATTGCCCAATAAAAATATTATGCTGCATAATTCACTTTCAGTTTGTTTTGCCTTCGTCGTTTACAAATCATTCTCCATCCGAAAAACAACAAGAGTCGAGAGATGTTTGTAAAGTAATTGCGGAACATGGCAAGAGAAACTGGAGAACTTTACCGACCATTCACAGTTTTATGTTAAATGTAACTGAGCATTATTCAAATATTTACGACGTTCAGAAAACGATAGGGATTGAGTTAGTGAGTGGAAGTTTTATTGAGTCATTTAATAACTTAGAGATTAAACTCTGATTTACAATTTCCTTCAATATCGACGAGAACATTTTTCAATCCATTTAAGGTTCAACGAGTCACTTTTCCTAATCGTTTTATCTCAACCGCTGTTCGAGCAAGCAAAGTGCACTGAACAAGTTTCCTTGTTCTGAGATTCCTTGTCCCCACATTTGTCGCGATCAATCACTGCGCAATTAAGAATTAATTTATGATCGCGAATGATTGATTTCAGCGATAATCACGAAAGCGAGTTTCTCGAAGGTTTCAACAGGTCAGGTGCTGTGAGCCTTTTCCATCTCAATTCAAAACCTCGTAACAGGAATAAATTCAAAAGAAACTTTCTGGACTTGGGTAATAAGTAATCGATACTTTTTCCTCCTTGTGAAGCAACGATCGAAGTGAAACAGCTTTACTTTCCGTGAGGCACTGACTACTTAACTAAATACATGCACTTTAAGAAAATTGCTTCTAATTATATTCCATTTAACTAAACATTCGAGCAAAACGTCTACTATTACTGTTCAATATATTTTAATAACAACATCGAAGCAATTTCTCGAGAGAAACAGTGTTAACACTTTGACGAAATATAGACGACAGGTTCAGAGGTTTAAATATTATTACATCACGACATCTTAAGTGTCTCAGATATTTATTGGCCATGCAGTAAGTTGACAGCTAAATTCATCTGCATAAATCATTTCTCCAACTTTTTTATTACTTTTTCTTTCAACCGCCCTGTTAGTCCAAGAAGAATTATCGATTGCAGGTCGAGTGTGATCGTAAATTCTGTTCCCGAGGTTTGTTGGTTTAAGCACTTTACTGAAAATGCTCCGATCGTAGTTTCACATTAAATCCAAAGTTATGGCTTTTCGTCTCAAGCTTCAAATGAGAATAAAAACTTTTTTCATTTGCAAAACTTATTTCGCTTTCATGTACAAATGTTTTGTAAAAATCATGTCCATTATCGGCCCACACGCGGAATTGATACAACGAAAGAGATTTGCTAAACTCCTGTGCAGTTTCTTGAAGCTTGTCGCTTACCGCTGCCGGAGGCAATGTGTCTTGTTGGGCAGCTCGCCTCAATAAAAGTGTTAACCTAATCAGATTATTTAGTAAGGAATGAAGCCTAAAGGGATCACTCGAGGAGTGAGGAAAGCTTGCGGTAGCTGAGTCAGAGGAAATAAATCTTTTGACTTCATTGTTTGCTTTGAACATTGAATCATATTTCTATTCTTTCAACAAAGATTTCTGATTCCAGTGGAAGATAAGCAATGAACATTAACTTCAGTTAATTTTCCATCACGAAGCACAATTGTCAGTGCCATTGTCTTGATCGTATTCCCGTTCCTATTAAACGCCCATTAGCGTCCGCACCTCTTTGAATTGGGCAAAGGCCTTGTAAAGGGCTTATCTCAATTCGATTGAAACAATTTGTCTCTCGCAAAGCTAAATGACGAGTTATCAAGTCTTGAAATGGAAAAGTTTCGTCGCTCAGAGAGAAACCTGTAATTTTAAAATAAATAATTACAGGGCCCTCTGTCTCAGGTCGCTCTGCTCTGTGATTTCTATCAACGACGTAATTCTCTCAACTTCATTCGAAAGGCAAAAGTGCATTACACATTGTGTGGTGTCCGTGTATGGACATTTCGATTCAATCAATTTCAAAATCGAACACATTTCACTTTTCTTCTTTCAACGAGTATCTCTCGTTCACGTTTTGTTTTGTGAACGTTAATCCGTTACGGGTCGATTAAGCGACTCGGAAAGAAGGAGAGCTGTGCCGAAGAAGGGAAATTGTTAAATTTTTGACATTTCCACGCCGCGTTTGTTATTCAACATTGACGAAGGAAGAGACAAGCGGTCGATGCAGTTTCAATGTCCCCAAAGCGAACTGTCACATTAGCGTTGCGCAACGTCTTTCAATGAGAAAAATTGATTTCTCTATTAGCCGAGAGAGATATTTTAATTTAATTTAGCCTGACTTGTGAGAAATGCGAGCGATTCAAGCTGAAAAAAGTGGGACATGCTTGTGCTCTGCATGCATCGGCGCACGAGATTGAGTGACTTACGTCGGTCGGCTACCGGAAAATCCATAAATAAGAGTGCACAGAACCAGTTTCTTATTTTAATTAGATTTCATTAAAGCGACATTAAGATGCATGAGATCGATTTCGTACGAGGCGACCTTCAGGAATGTCTCAGAAGTGTTAATCGTGCATTCAATAAATTTGTCTCATCCGAAAATGGAGGCGCAATGTTCTTAACAAGAGGATTTGGTTCGTTAATGAATAGAAGCGAGGAATTCAATTTGTTGCTTCTAGCTTCTCCAAAACAGAATCATAAAAGTATAAAACTCGCTTCGATTTTATCCTCCTCCTCAAGTTTATCTTAATCGACCAACAGAATGTTTCTTGATCGTATAATTCCAGTGTTTATGACGAAAGTCGCCTCATTAGTGAGATAAGTGTAAGAGGAAAAGAAGAATTTCTACAGAAAAATGTTAAAAGTTCTCAAGAAACTGAAATATAATCGCTTCGAAGGTTGAGGTCGTTCGCTCTCTTCAGATTTATTTCAAGAAGAAAGAAAAATTCAATCAACCTGAAACGTGTAATTTAGCCGAAAACTGAAATCTCAGTTGTTTCACGCCAAGGTCAGTCATTTCGCCGCTTCTATCAATCATTTTTTGCGAGGCCCGCATGACTTCGACGCTCACGTAAGAATTCGTGTGAAGAGAAAGATCGCGAGAGATGTAATCGTAGAGATTTGTAATCAATAATTTCGATCGTTTTACGGTGATTTAATCAGCCGACTCAACGAGAATCAATAAAAGCCGCTTAACAAGATCACTTTACGCAGTTTAATTACCGTAATTAGTTCGTAAAAACATTGGCGAAAAGAGATTTTTTTTAATCGAGCTTAGCAGTTAATTGTAATGTGAGTGGAGCAGACTCAATTTACGTTGATCTTGCATAATGAACATTGAGTTCGATATAACAAAGACTTTTTATTTTGGCCAATTTAAATTGATACTCATGAGTTCAATGAGACAGAATGTCAATTTCTACATTACCCGACGACATCGGTTAATTAAGAGCCATTCATTAAATTGAGAAATTCATGTCGCGAATCTTTCATAAACTTTAAGCTGTCGATCTTGCGACATTGATTGCACTTTACCATGTTGGCGATTTTAATAAGTTGTGACTGGAAAAGTAAACAATCCCACGATTGCGAGAAGAATTCGTCACAGAAAATAAATTTCGTCTGAAGTTTAACGACAGCAAAAGCAGTAAAAAAAACTCCTTTGCTTCTTAGATAGAGTGTTGATGGCTCTCAGAGTGTGACGAGCGGGGTTTATAGCTTCTTCACGGTCTTTTAGAATTGACGGGACTCCCATTGAAGTTGCGCAGACTTCAAAAACATTAATTTTTGCACTGCCGCTCCGCTGTTGTGCAAATTTCAAACATGCCCACAACTGCGACCTCTCCGCTGCTTTGCATAGTCAACTGCCATGCACACGGACAATTACAAAGTCAAAGCTATAAAATAATAATTTCATTTTCATTCTGCTCGTTTCGCTTTTCTCTCCGCGTCTGCTTTTAGTGAATTTTCAATTTCGTTTCGAAATCGAGAGGAAAACGTGATTGTTCAAATCGGTTTTTAATGAGATTAAAGTTTAACACGGCAAATGGGAGAATATCCACAAAATTTATGATAACCCGTTTTTGGCATCGATCGCTTCAAAGTCGTGTTCTTCTCGAAGCGCCTCTTAGTTTTAGTCTTTTTGTTTCCTCATCTCTATCGGTCGATTATTGAGGAGGAAATTATTCGAGCCACACAGAAATTGAAAAGACTGCTGGGAGCAGAGCTGTCTAAATCAGCCCATAAATGCGCCTATTTATGCAAATGAACTTCTTGTGCGCACAGAGAGGAGGGAAAAGAGAGCGAAAACAAAGCATGAACGAAACCTCATGCATTGACCTTTTCTCCAACTCTGTGCCTGGTTAACATAAGTTTCAAACGAATTGAGCTTGTAGCCCGCCGTTGTTCTGTGAGAAAATGCGATCAAAGGCAGAAATTGCAAGTAAGAAATTGACTTTGGATAGAAGGAACACTAATAGATATGTAGGACACATGTTTCGAGCCACTGAGAGCCATTTTCAGCTTCATTTACAAATGTTGTTGATGATTCTACAAAATTACAATGAACCTTTCATGTCTACATCATGTACTTTTACAATTTTCTATTCAAAGAGTCATTGTGTCGAGCTCCGCGTTTAATCTTCAAATCAAATATTGTTTCAAAACCATGATATCGAATACGAGTTAAATATTGGAAAGCGAAACCAGTTGATCGTCTGGATGTGTCAGAAGTTTGCTCATGCGTTCGTTGACTCGACCGATTCATCTCAATCCATCTAAGCAAACATATTCGACGGTGACCCAAATAAATTATGCTTCCCGAGATCCATCGCTCACTTGTCATTCTCAATAAATCAATATTTGTTCCCCAGCACAAAGGAAAGATGAAGCGATAGCGAGAAGTTTCATCAAACCACGAGAAAGAAAGATATTTTTACAATTGTCGAGAAATCCAATAGTTTTCCATTAAAATGATCCCTAGCAATCTGGATTACAGCGACAGTTCATTCATGCTCACGAGATTACAGCCGATAAAGACTCGAAGCGAAGGGAAACTAATGAAATTCGAATCCCAATTGTAAACATTGTGTGAGAGAATAAATTACAGCGTCAACAAATGAGCGACAAGCGAGTCTTATCCCAACATCGGCATCGACCGACACCATTCTAAGCACAATTGCATTTCTTTTTTGTGGCACAGCATATTGAATGGAAATGCATGATTCGACATGAGATAAAAGAAAACGGCAGCACATGCCTCAAAAGAGGAAGAAAAACAAACAAATTAATACTCAACATGTGCATTCGTTTGGTGTTTCAGGAACAATTGCGCTTTATCTCGCTCTCTACAAATTTTTGTTTTATCGTCTTCGAACTCGACTTTTGTTATTCTTACTCGATTGAAAGCAAACCTTTTCTTATTTTAAACGTGCTGAAATCATTCGTTCATTCAACTCCGAAAAAGCGTGAGGCTCACATCGAAATAACAATGAACGATTTCAATTAAGAACTTTCCGAGCAAGGCTAATTTCTTCATTAGACGAAGTCGTAAAATTTTAACGAGCTTCACGTTTTCTTTCGCTTTCATCGCTGAAGCGTTTGAGTAGAAAATAAAACCGCAAAGAACTTACCATCTCGTCCAAACTCTTCAAGTCATTTGTTACGATCTGTGGCTGCGGGCCATACATCATCATCGGAGCATTGTCGTCCTCTTCTTCTTCTGAATCGGAATCGAATTCATTCTCAGTGCCGATCGTTGTCGTCTGTGTTATGTCGGTTTGTGTGCCGAATGCGACACCATTTGCCTTATTGTCAGCAGCAATTTCTCGATCAATTTGCCTCTCCATTTGAACAAGCATTGGCGCCAGCATACCTTTAAGAGAAAGAAAGAAATAAAAACTTCCAATTAGCGCCTTCCTTCTTGAGCAACTTGGGAAATTTCGCACGCTGAGCAGGAGAATTTGTTTGGAACTTACCGAATTTATGGCCACGGCGAGCAACTTCCAGCAAGCACAAGATTACGTGCTTCTCGTTCTTTCGCATAATAAGGTCGTCGGTTTCAAAAAGCAAACATTCAAAAATCTGCAGGCAGTTTCTGTTGAATCGAAGAGAAATCGAAAGTTAGTTTTATGGCGAGCGCAACAATTAATCAATTGGCAATTAAACGAGATTCGATTAACGGGATCGAAATGGAAATATTGTGGTCGTAATGAAGTGTTTGCAAAACGAGGTTGATTAATCTAATTTGCGGAAGGAGATCGATTCATTTCAGTTGTTTGTTAACAAGACAGCTGAAGTAGCTTCTCGCTCTCAATCACTTCAATCAGTGATTGATGTTATTTCATCAGTTGTATCTCCGCCACGTTACCGAGCGCTCTTGAAATTCATTCACGCGGTCGCACAGTATTTGAAAGGCATTTTGCAGTCATACTACTGCTAAAGCAAACAGCAAATAGTCATGCAATGAGCATTGCTTTCGGTTAATTAAAGCTTGAAAATAGACCATTTAGTCTTATTGACTGCTCTACAAACTTTAGGCTATTTTCGCAATGAATTTGAGTATGACTCAATGAAGTTTGCGGCTGGGCGACACCTTAACGGAACAATGAGCCCTGCAAGTCCATAAAGTCAATCGACGCGACATGAGAAATGAGTGTTGCGCTAAATGCTGCTGATTTCCTTTTCTTTCGACTTGTCGTTGCTCATAGTGCAAACTCCTGAATGAAAATGAAAAATTATCCGTCGTAAACATTCATTAGAGCAAATTAATGGACAATGCTCGATTAATCTTTAAGTTTTTCACTAAGAAATTCCTCAAAGGCGCATTTTTCTCTGACTTCACGCTGCGCTGGTTTCAGTAAGTCGTCGATGCCAGCAGTGAAGTGAGTTTTCTTCCTGATAATCGCGATGAACTGAGCTGAACTCGGTCGGTAGGAAATCAATAGATCATAACATAGACTCACCTGCACCATGCAATGAAGTTGGAGACGTTATCGCGAGCGAAGAATGTGCCGCTCTTTGCTGCGGGCAAGTAGTGAACAGTTCCCATGCTGAGTATCGGTCCCGCGAGTCCCGTTGTCATCGACCGTGTCATTGATTTCTGTCTCGCCTGACGACGAACCAGGTAGTCTTCGGCAGCTGAACGAACGTTGTTGGCGTGCTGTGAAGCGAAGAGGAAAAACAAGAATGTAATTAAACAAGCGACGATATGAGTTATGATCATTAAATTCAATTAAAGTCAACGCGGACGTGACTGATGTTGTCGGTTTTCTAAAAAAAAGTTTGCTTTCAAAATTATCACCAAACACCGCAGGCTAAGCAAAAAGAAATAAGAATAAATGACAATTCCATCAAGTTTTTCGCAAATTACTTCTAAACAAACTGTTGAATCATTGTTAAAATATTTATTTCTTCTTTCACTGAGAAACTTTCTTGTACACATTCCCAAGCGAGTTCTCTCGAACAAAAGCATTTCTGAGAAGCTAATAATTAAAAATTCTTTGGAATTTCTTTTCCGCAAACATTTGGTTGACACTGAACTTTTCGCGTGAAAACATTCGTCAACTTCCATCTTAAACAACGAAAGATGTAAATAATTTATGATTCAAGAGAGGAAGTGAAGGTTTGTCCACTGAGTACGTTCAAATATTTAGTTGCCTTCCAATCTTCGCTAAGAAATATTTTCCCACTTGAACGTATTTCATGAACACCGCATAATCAAAAAATATGCTTCGCAGCATTGTCTTTGTTAGTCCCAAGAAAGTTCAGCAAAAATTAATTCGTTTTCGTTTTTGCGCAAGCGACAGAAATTAAATTTTGTGATTTGTCAATCATCGAGCTTAACAGGATTTCGAGTTTTGTTAGTGACAGAAAGTGTTCGGTCAATTAAAGTTTGACTAGATATTCGCATAACTAACTTCGATTGTGACAGAGATTTGATGACTGAGCAAGCCGCAACTAATCGCTTAAAAACTCATTAAGATTTCTTCAAGCTTTTTTATTCCCGAGCAAGTCGACAGAAACTTGATTCGTCTGAAATCCATTTCTGGTTGTTTCTCTTCAAATGTCCGAGACGAGGTGTTAGTTGAACAATCCAACTTGAGATTATTTTATTGCCGTTTGAGTGAGAGAATCGAAATAAATCAGAAATGATTGAATAGGTCAAAGACAATATTCATTATTATCCGCCTGCTCCCTCGCTTAACGTTAAGAACATTTTTAACAAAAGCCAATGTGCCAAATCTAAATTAAAGCTAACACAGTTTTTATGACTAATCCCGTCTTTGTTCTGGTCCGAGTCAGTTGAAGTTCAATGTTCTTCAAAGCCTTCATTCAGCTGAATCAAACCGCGCGTTTCTAATCTCCCGCTAATCTCTGCAATGGTCGAGGGAGTTTAATAAGTAAGCCAATTTCGACGAGACTGGTTGGTGGCAAGCGAGAAATGTCATTCGCGACTAGAGAAATAGAAATCATGAATGAAACTTACGACGCTTTGCCCATTTTTAACTTTTTGAGTTTTTTTGTGCGGGCAACGTGCAAAGAATCGTCACCCACACCTGACCATTAAGAAAAAACCTGCAGAAAGGTTTCGCTCTGGACTTTTATGGGCATGGATGAGATTCATTTCGGGCATTTGACATCTTGATTGTCTCGAAGCCATTGCCGATAATTAAATTTAAATAATTAACCGTTCGATGTGTAAGGAAACTGAATGTCGCGTTTTCAAGTTTGAGCGCATGTGAAGGCAATTTACATAACTCGGTCTTGCCTTGTTGGGTCGTCTGCCCAACGGATCTCGCTCAAGCTCCAGGAGATTACGGTGAAAGATTTGTTACAGTTAATTATCGCCTACGTTCGACTTAATTCGCGAAATCCGTCCAAGTTGTTAGACAACGGAGGACTTTGTTTTGTCCGCGTGAATGTGTAAATCTTTCGCTTCAGCTCACGCACTCACTCGATTAATAATCTTGAGGCGAATGAATTTCATTAATCGATATGTCCGTTGTGTCGAGCATTGCAATTTTTATTGGTATGATGAATCGAGGAAAGTTCCAGCGATTGAAGTTGTTTCTTCTCCATCAGAGTCGTTAAGATCATTAAAATCAACATTCCATTGTAATTCGATGCTGGAAAAATTAATCAAACCGTTACCCATCGAGAGTCGAATGCAAATCGATTCATAAATTCTCCTAATCGCAATCATAATTGATTAATCTTTCCTAGAAAATTTAATGATCACAGAGGCGCGTGTGTAAAAGGTTTTCAGCTGAAGAAGATGCGGAATGATCAGCATAAATCATTCAAATCGAAAAATAATAAACACCTAACACGCGGAAAAAGCTCAATATGAAATTTCTATAAGAAAACAACAACGCGAGGCCGAAATCTTTCCGAAAATGTTTGAAATATTGCATAACTGAAAGTCATTGGCTTGTGCTGCGATCGTCTCTGCCTTCAAGGCGTGTTTGAACAACGAACGAATAAGTAATGACAAGGTGACATCGAAAGCATCTTCTTCAAGGAACTCAATTTAAGCTTCGTCATAGTCTGAATGCTCTCGAGACATTCCTACAATTACTGAATCAGATTGAAGCGCGTCTGCTTTGGAAACGAGAGAAAATCTTTATTAAATCTTACAGCACGAGACTGAGATTAACGCAATTTATTTATCACGGTTTAACATGACTCGAAGGGAGTCTTCAACTCCTTTCGTGATCAGATATTTTAATCACATTTCATCTGACGAAATCACTTCATCAATCTCTCACTCTCTCACTCTCGCGATTAAAATGCAAATTGCGAACCTCTCGATTAAACTTGAACTTCTTTAGTCATGCTCGTGCGTGCGTGTCTGTCGAGAAACTCGACAGAAACTTAGTTCTAAAGTGAAGGTCAATTAAAATGGATTTTTTCTTTTTCTTAGGAAACTCAAGTGTTGATGTAATTTCTGAGCAACCATCAACGAGCTTCGTCATTCTCCTCAATAAGTAAAGAACGCTACTTCGTTTATTTATTTAAATTTTGTCTGGTCAGAAAAGTCGCGGGCGAAACTCGTCAAGGTTCTTGCTGCTGTGAAGCTTGAAGCTTCTTACGAATCATCATCTTGTTTAAAATTGATCACGAAAAGAGTTTACCGTCAATTAGTTGGGCTGATGAAGCGTCATTAGTTTAATAAGCTGCGGGATGGCCAACGAGGAGGGTCAGAAATGAGGTTTAAGGTTGAAGACTGGGAAATAAATTTACAGTTCTACGGCTTCAGCTTGTAACATCAACAAGTAATGATTACCATCAAGTCCATTCAAATGGAAACGTGGACACGTGAGAAGCCTTCTTCCGAAGTGTAATTGAAAGGTAAGTCGAACTTTAATCATGGCTAATGACGAGGTCAGTAAAGTATTTTGTATGTGCATCGCTTCTTCGCTTTAAGTTTTGATCGAGAGAAAATCATTTATGAGTTTATGACACGCTTAGCTAATCAGAAGTCTATAAAGACTTTCGATAATGAGATCATAAAGCGAATCCATTCATCGCCGGATGAAAGCTAATTTACTTTTCGCACATTCATCGCGCTTTTCGGCAATCATTTCACTTTCGTTTAAGCTCGCGAATATGTTTGCATGGGAACTGAAAGTGAATCGCGCGCCGTCTTAGCTTTGTCATGATATTTTCATAAACAAAGTGATCAAAGCGAGGAAGAATTTCCTTGTCGCGCTGAAATTAGTTTGCCAGCCAGTGCGGCGTGAGACTCGTTTAATCAATTTCGTGACATTTGAGTTGCGAAACTGCATGCATAATTAACTCGAAGCTTGAAGGATAATTCCATTGTAGCAAAGCAATAAATAAGCGTCGCTAGAAAAGATCAATGGCTGTTTGAGTGAGTGAGAGAGAAAGAAAGGAAATATTATTTATGTCTGCGCAATTACCAAATTAAAGAGAGTTTGTCATTAATAATTGCGAGAATTCTTTCTCCATTGCTGGCAGCGTTGCTTTGAAGATATCGAGAAGACTTTTAACATTCAATGCAATGCAAATTTATTCATTTATTCTCCGCGAATGACTTTTACACGTCGTATCGATGTTTCTGGTTGTAGGATAATGTTCGAGATTGCAGGACGGCATTGGCTCATTAAGAATTGTCTTGTTTTTTGCTGGAATGAGTTATGACCAACATTTGAGAGTGGAAGTCTTTTTTGAGAATCACGAAACATTGCGACATCTCCAACATCGCCTAGCAGAACGAGTCTGTCTCATTTGCCCCCACAGAGACAATTTTTTTTATTTCTCTATTTTTTATTGGCGATCTTTTCGAATCGACATTTCCACGTTTCGCGCTAACGCCCACAAGATTGGCAACACTTCTTTCCTCCTCGTGCATGAGAGAGATGTAAAGCGAGTGTAAAATGCAAATAAATCATTCACTTGCCGATTCGTTCAGCAACTAGTGCACTGATAACGTCCGGTCGATCGCGCTCTCTCTCTCGCTGAGTCTCACTGCTCTATATGCAAATTTCATGTCGCGATCACGCGAAAGATTGTGACACTTCGACGAGTTCGATGCGCAATAAATCTTCGTTGAGCATCGCATTCAAGAGCGTCGACTGTACCGACAAATTATTCATCGACTGGGTAAGAGTCAGTAGGCAAAACAGGCTCCCTGATTTCACAGGCCATATGATACACTTACACGCTCTGCTCCCACCAGAATGTCTCGTGCAGATCGAAACTTCTTTTCATTCATAAAAAAATTACTTTGCTGCACTTGGCTGTGGAAATAAGGTTACAAACATCAACGGTCGATTGATAATATTTCTTTGAACAGCGGGAAAAATGTAAGAAGAAGTCGACTTATTCATGCTTTTGTGTGAACAAACAAGTTGCGCAAATTTGCGCGGGTTCATTGAAGAAGAAATTCCGGATGGAAGATTAAGAAGCGACGACTCTCACTCCTCCCATAATAACGTGACTCAGTGCTTCTTATGACTCATTAAAATTAATAAATGGTTGAGTTTTAATTAAGATGAGCGTTCAACAATTGAAGGCGATTCTCGAGGTTCTCTCTCATCCAAATAAACTCGATCTGCACTTTACCGCTAACTTTTCAACAACCGCAGTCTGTGCGGCTGAATAATTAACAGAGAAAAGAAGAAATTTCGATTTCAATGAACTTTAATGAAACTCAATACTACTGTGGAGAAGCAATTTGCATAATTTCTTTAAAGTCTGACATAAAAATTTAATTAGTTTTCCGAGCTATTCCGAGGAATTGGGTTGCACGCAATCAACTCTTGAATATTGAAAAACATTCACTCGGGCGCGAATAAACAAAGTCGATCGACTTCAGCTTAAATTGATTTTTGTTTCCTTAATGAACTGAACTGATAAGCTCTTAAGTCGACAATTCTTTTCGTTAATCTTCTCAAATCTCGTAAACCTTGAGCAATCAAAAGTGGCCTTTAAATTTAGAGAAGACTCCGTTGCTTAATTAAAGCAAATGCCAGTTGTTTTAAATTTCGCGCATTCATTCACTCAATTTTACGATTTGCCTATGATGAGAGAAGGTCACTTGACAAATTAAGAACAATCGTCGGCTCAAAAGATAAAAGCCGAAATTAATTAATTATTCTCAAAAAACAATTCTCCCGGTGTGTCGCGCTTAAGAGCGTTGCGGTGATTAATTGCTAAGCGAGAGACGAGCAGATGAAAACGAAAGCACTCAAGTCGAGCAGTGCTTGGAGCACATGCTGCGTCTCATGTTTTTCGATTATTTCTCAGCTGTTTGTCGACGTCCTTGAACGTCTTTTCATCACACACGTCCTTCACTTTGAAGTGATAACAATCTCCACAAACAATAACACACACTCTGTGATTTTTCTGCTCAACTCGACTCAAGTGGCGCGTATTATTTTTCGAAGACAATGAGCGCCTCTAGTTTATGAAACATTTGCTTGTAGGTGGCTTGATTAATCGCTTTATTGTTCGAATATTTATTCAAACTTAAATTTCGTTTAGTTTCGAATATTTCTTGATTAATTCAGTCGCTAATAGCAATTTGAATGATTGAGATATGATGGCGGAAGTCTGACCACGTCATCAATAATGTAGAAGTTGGGAAACTTTAAACGCAAATCTGGCGAAATAACAAAAGACAGCGAGAGTATTGGAGCGACAAGTCAATAAAATATTTCACAAAAGCAAAGATGAAGAAGCAACAATGAAGCATTGAAATGGACTCATTGTTACTTTAAGCCGAAGAGGAAATACCATTGAACTTCAAATAAGCTTTAGCGGTGACTATTACAGCATAATTTTACGCCTTTTGTCGGACGATTGGTTTAAGTAAGCGATACTTTGAAGAGGTCGCGGACTCACTTCAATTAATCCATCAAAAGTTCTATCGATGGATAAAAAATGATTGCGCAAGAGTTGAAGTCCACAATCAAAGCAAATTAATTACGATGCTAAAAACAACTTTTGATGTAAACATGCATTCAGCATCAGCCTCGTCTCGTGGCTTGAAATCAATGAAGTGAAATTTGTTTAACGCTTTATGGGCGAAACCAATTATCTTATTTATTTGTTCATGTTCACAATGATGTCTGCGGATGTGTTGCATTATCGTTGCGTACAAGTAATGGATCGCTTCGTCTTATACGCTGAATTCATTAACCGCAACATCAAGCGCTTTGTGTGTTCCTCACGCTAAAGGCAACAGCAGCAGCAGCTATTAGTTGCTTAAATACTCGATCGTGCAAATGAGTTACAGCCGCGAAAATTGAAAATGAAAAAAAACCTATCACAACATACTCGGCGGCTGAACTTTGACATCCACTCAATTCTCATGTTTAAAAAGTCGCAGAGAAAATTACATAAACTCATCTTTCGACGATGAAACCAAATCATTTATTGCGCAAAGTGGCAGCAGCTTTTAATTGTAATCAACCCATTTCAATCTGGCTGCCTTAAAGTGCTTGGCCTCTATCGATGTTGCCGCATAAAGCACGAAATCGAAGACAGAAAAATTAATAATCCATCACGAGAGTGACGGCGCAGTATCTCGCTAGAGGCGAACTCATTCTCCATAAAGTGCAAAAGGCGCGAGTGCTCAAGTAAAAGTACATGGAAGTTGCCCAATGACTTTGTAGTGCGATGGATTTAGGTCATTCGCCTGAGTAGTTTCTGTTTGCTCGCAACTACAATGATCGTTGTCGTCGTTTATCTAGAACAGATTCCCAAATTCAATTTGATGCGCATAAGAGAAACAAACGAGGAAAAACGCGATCTGAAGCTCGTCATGTCCGCTTAGAGTTCAAAGTGATTTATGTTTTTTGTTTTGCTTTTCCTTCTATTCGAAATATCGTTTCGGCTTCTCTCGTGAAATGTGCAATGAAAAAAAAACCAACGAAATGATATGAACGCTGCGATATTATAAATTTATTTATTGCCGGATGCTCATAAACATCACAGAGAGAGAATTAGAGAACAAGATGCGCTGAAACATTTCAAAACTAGATTCGATCACATTAATCTGCTGGCAAAGCAGAAACTAAACAAGTCGATAACAAATCATTGTGCAAGATTAATTTAATGTTAAACATTACATCTACCAACTTTCGTTATCTTGGAACATATTTTCTCGTTTTGCTTGCAGATAAAGACACAAACTCTCTCGACTCTTATTTCATTTCAGCACACGGCTCACAGAATGATGAATTTGTTGATGTGTTTATCATCACAATATTATTTCTCTTGTGAATGTTTATTTATCTCTCTACAAGTCGCAGCATAAACAGTTGAGTTTCAAGTCGAAAGTATCACATGACTTTGTCGTAAATAGATTTGTTCAAAAGTTACGTTTGGGGTCGAAAATTTCTTGCTTAAGAAAAGATAATCATTTCAAACCTAGTTGATGGATTAACCAGTTTTGTCATGAGTAATCAAAAAAGAAAAACAGTTTTGTTAGTTTTCCCTCGAGGCACTCAGCTCTCAACATTAACGTCAAAGAAATTAAGATAACGCTTTAATTGAATTAACTAGACTCGAAATGCATTTCACTCTTGATGTGGGTGGAGACGTTACTTGAAGTTCAACTCAATTAATATTTGAATAACTTAATAGCTTGAGAATGAAAATATTTTCATATTAATTTGAATTAAATTGATTTATCAAGCGATTCAATTAATGAGAGTCGCGACGGGTTAATTTATTCAAATGTTTCTATCTTGTCTTCAATCAATTAAGAATTCAGTCGCATGACATCCTCATATTGGCTCTTCCTTTCCCCGGAACATTCGTCTTTGTACTTCCACAAGAATCCTCTGGCTCGTTTAATTAATTTGTGTTTTATTTATATTTAGAGACTCAAATTCTTCGCGTTGCATGCTTATTAATTAAAATTTATTAGTTACGCGCCACACAAAATGATCTCGACAATTTTAATTTGTTACGTGAACGCATTTTAGAGGAAAAGAAACTAAATTAGAGCTCGAAGAATTCGTGCGACTGCGGAAGCGCCGTCAGGTTTGACATTATGCAAATGTTGAAAGTTTTATTTTGCTGAATAATTCGCATTCTTCTCGCTTTGCCGTGATTCTAAAGTTGTGTGCGAGCTTAAGTGAGATTCGACTCACATTCCTCGCCCTGCTGTTCCCCATCGCTTGTCATTCAGTGACGCTCGGCAATCTTCAACAAAATGTTGCATTCGACTTGAGTTGTGGGATGAAAACCTCAACTTCTATTAATATTTCATCTTAAAGCGACACATAATTAGACAAGAATTTTAATTTCTGTTGAAAGCATAACGAGCTCGTCCAATAAATTTTCCGTAAAACGCCATGCGTGATACTTTAAAGTTTTACATAAAACTCGAGTTTCTCGAACTGACCGGGTTTGTCATTTCAGTTCGTGTTTCATGGAGTTTGTCAGCTGTGCGTTTGTCGATGTGATTATCATGAAACTGATGAAGTTACGACCAGTCAAAACAAACTTTTATCGCTCTCAAAGACAATTATCAGTCACTAATTTGATTACTTAACACTCACACCTTCTCCGACACCAAATCTTATGCAACGACTTCTAATTTCAAAACAGATTTTTCTCGCAAGCACTTTCACTAATTACTAACCCGAAAAGAAATCTTTGATCAATAACAAAAGGAAACTGAATAAGTCGCTGCTTTGCTGTTTTCCTTAATGAACGAAACAATCAATCGATGATAGGTAAATTGTTATCCAAGAGATTTACGATCAACTCTTCATTTACTTTCTTACAAGCTCGATAATCAAATGAGCATTTCTCTGAACGTTGGCGCAATGAATTAGCAGCATCGTGCGACGAAATGTTGATGGACTTAGATAACAGTTGACTCTGACTGCTCTCAGTGAGCATATTTCAAAAGAGAGAACATATCAAGATGTCCAAGTCGTTTCTCGTTTCAAACATCATTAGAATCAATTCTAGCAGAAACGGAGAACATAAAATGCGGCTTAACGATGAGGAATTTAAAATTAGATAAAAAGATATTTAACCTATTTCTGTTCTTCATTGTCGAGCGTTGCAACGGAATGTTCGTTTCAACTCGATCGTTTCTTTTTTTGGGAGACGCGTGAGAAGCTTAAAGAATCTCGCTATCGTTCAGGGACAACTTTCCTCGTCTAATTGTAGATCACGTCGATTTAAATTAAGCTCACTTCGTTTGATATAAAAATAGTCGACTCAGATATAAACGCGCACCTAACAATCAATTCCGGAAACTTTCATTCCGACAACTGCAGCGAGAAGGGAATGAAAGCGACAAAAGTCAATTTTAAAATGCAACGCGCATAATGTGACACCATAAACGTCTACGAATTTGAATAGAAGAAAAATGATTTCAAGCCGTTTGTCGTTTAGCCCACGAGACTTCTTCTTGTTTACGTTCCTTCTCCTCAACATCACTTTCAGTTTTTATACGAAGAAGCCGATCAACATTATTTATCGTTCTAAGTCGTCACTTTGTTTACTTTATTCTGATAAATATTCGAGCAAGTTTTGGTGGTCTCAACGTTAGCCTGAGTAATGACGATGATGCCTTCGGGCCGTTGTTGCATTTTCTCGATGGAATAGCAGAGTGTGAAGACTCCGAGGAGCGATAAATTCCTTTGCGAATAAAAATGCCAGTACGAGACATTCTTTAACTAAATCTTATGCAAATTGTCTCGTTGGATTCCAGAGATATCTCGAATTGTTAAATCAAACAGAAAACAACGAACAATTGTCATCGACACTGATTAAAAGTGTTTGCTCGAATACAGACATGTGCCGTTGCGTGGGTGGTGCATGTTTTATCCATTCCCGTTGTCTCTCTCACGATTCGATGGATTTTATTAAGAAAAAATATGCAAAACAAGAGACCCGAGAAGAAGGGATTAGAAACCTCACGTGTTTTGGAAACGAAATGAAATTCTAATAAATCTTTTGGAATTTATTGCCGCTGTCGAGACGAAGAAATTTTAATCACCGCGCTAAAGAAAAATTCACGCAGCAAAGACTTCACTTCACTTGCTAGAGGAGCATCCTCGATATAATGAAATTCCTTTCTCGGCATCGCTCAGCAGCTTCTCTCAGGAGAATTGAATTAATTTTGAAAATGTCTTGACATAAAGCGAGGATTTTCATCGTCGATGTTTATATTTCTGCTCTGCATTATTCACAATGTCGCGGCATGAAGTATCAACGGAGGGAAGAAACATATTTTTAAACCGCTCTTTTGTCGTTTCTTTGTTTTTGTGATTCTCATTCGGCTGGAGAGGACTTTTTTTTTGGAAGCTAATCCAGAAATAGAAAAGAACATTTGATGATGAAGATTGCGAGAGCACTCGACAGAGAAGATTCCCACAAAGCGGCTTCAGACCGCACTCCCTTCTTGGAAATGAATGCACTTTTATGCCTTTTGAAACAGCATTCGATGCAGTTCATGTCGCTCTTCGCTCTTTGTGTGGCTCACCGACACTCGAACCTTTTAGATTTCAATTGGAACAGGACAGCAATTTACCTCGCTTGTTTCGACTTTTATTACTCGCAACAATGTTGCATGAAACATTTGCTTTCAGGATGTGTGACTTTAATTAATTCGAAAGGCAATGGAGTCGAGAGAACAAGCGCGACTTGAAAATTGAGACTCGAACATTCTTTCTCGGCTTGATAAATTGTCCAATCGCATGAAAAAATATTGTTTTTGCTCTAACTCAGACCGGAGATTAAAATTCAGGCCAATTTTCAGCTGTGCCTTGCGAGAGTCGAGCAAACAATTTCTGTTTTGCAATTCCACATTTTTATGTTTCTGTTTTTGGCATTTTTATGAATGAAGATCTCGTTTGTTCATTCGAAACATCAACGAAGACATGAAGAAGTCAATTTTCTGCATTTGCTTTTGCTCGCTCTTTGGACATAAAAATTTGTCTGGAAATGTTCTTGTCTCGTTGCGCGAAACGATCTGTTTCATCTCAAATATGAAGAGATTTATTTTGGAATGGATACGACATCGCGAGTAGCATGAACGGTAGTCAACATCAGCGCTAATTAAAATCTCTTTCAGATGCATGAAGCATTAAATTTAAGTTTTATTGCCGAGTTTTCCTGCATCCAACATGTGAAACTTATCTCTAATGATTTAATATTTTTAATGATAATTGCATCTCGGCTTTTCTTGAGGGGATCACTTACAAAGTTGATTTAGAAGTTTGCTTTTCTTTTTCTCGCTTTACGATGTTTGCACGTTTTATGGCACAAAATATAAAACTAAATCTTTATGCGCCTCGTATGCGCTTCGTATGCGTTGATGTTCTCGAGCATGTTTAACGAAACGACTCAGACGTGCTAGCGGCTCTCGGAAGATTTATTGAAAGAAAAATAAAAGTTAAAATTTGAAAGCCCAAGTCTGAGAGATTTGACAAGATTTCTTGATGAATATCTTGGAATTAGGAAGAGTTCACTTATCACGAAACATGAAAAAAGGAGAACCTCTCTTAATAAGCTTGATCCCCTGTGGTCACATTACTATCGAACATTCCCTTATAAAATTCAATTAATCTTTTCTCGTCTGCGATTCTCAGACAGTTTTTGACCCCAAAAAAAATTCTCGATCAGCGCCGGGTAATTTTTAAAAGCAAACAAACAGACAACGTCAAATCAATCAAAGTTCTTACCTTGCACAAAGCGATGCCTGTGTCCAGTCGATCCATGAAGTTGTCGACATTGATCAGCAACTCGGGATAAAGTGTGTTGAGCCATTCGGCTAAATCCTCTCGCATCGCATACAAATATTCTTCGCTCGATTTGAACGGGCGATAAGGACGCGCTTCCAGGAGAACTGAAGCCATTGTTCTTCTGTTTGTCTTGATAAATTGAATTGAAGTTTATGCTATCGCAATCAGAATCTTCTTCTTCTGTTTTGAGTTCTCTTTAACTTTGTTATTGTTTCTGAATTTCAATGGAAATTCTTTAAGTCGTCAACCGATCGATAAATCATAACGCTTCTCTTCTCCTTCTTCTCTTTTGACTGACGTTGCAGTTAGTCTTGAGAGCACATAATGGGAAGTTCACTTCACGAGGATGGAACGTCGTCGTCGTCGTATCGTCTGTGGAGAAAGAAGAAAATTGTTAATTAGAAGTCCGCTCGTAAATCTTGACAGTTTTGCAATTTTTAATCGCGACAGTTTCATCGTTTAACCGCTTTATTTACGATGCCGTCACCGCAAAACTTCATTAAAATATTCGGCGATGCGGAATTTCCTAAAGAAGAAACTTAATACCGCATAAGAAGTTAATTGATTGCCAAAAAACGAGAGAAGAGTTTAACAAATTTGCAACCTCTTACGAGCTTCGTTCAGGTCGCTTCACATAAATCTCGATTACGATGTGTCCGCAATACTTGAACTCGCTTGTTGCCAATTGGAATGTGCATAAGATTAAAATTACACAATTTTTTTTCGGTAAAAGCAGGAACCGAAAATTCTGAACTCGTGACTTTTTTCCCTGCTGCGATTGATGTCGACAAGAAATCGAATAAAAGCAATTTCCTGTGAATCGATCATTGAACTTGCAATTTCGGGTTTTTCCTCTCGATACCTTGGAACAAGCGCGATTGCAATCGCGGTCAAATAAAATCGAATTTTTAATTTATTTTTAATTTTTTAAACGCTGGCGAGGGAAACTGCATTTTGAATCGTAAAATCTTACGTAAAACTCAATGTCCTCATTTGCCTGACTAATTAAGGTGTTCAGCCTTTCTTTTTCATCGCTCGGAAGTGCACTTTGTTTACGATGCAAGAAGATTTCGCTTTGACGGACATGAGAAGCATAAAGAAGCTGAAAGTCGTAAAGTAAATATTGATTTTGAACACAACATAAAACGATTTCTCAAAGCGTCTCGAGCTTCTGAGTCGAGAAACTTTTTCTTTTATTCATCGCTTGACGCGTCTGCGTTTCAAAGCCTCTCACACTTTGAGTGCCGATGAAAATTCATGATATTTTGACACATTTTCACAGAGATTACCGCTGATTATTGCTCTGGAGCTACTCACGCATTCGTCAGAAGCATTTCTTCATCAATGTCTTCCTCATTCGCTTGTCAAGATTACGTTTCGTGGTGATCGCAAGAAAGTAATTAATGGTTCGGGTGTCGAATTCAGAATGCGGAGTGAGAGCAACTCGAGTTTCTGCTCGAAATCAGCAACACATGTTGAGCACGCTCACTGCACATCACTTGATAAACATAATGGAGCATTTCGAAGATTAAAACATGCGGTTCGAGAAAAAAGAAAACTTTAATGGGAATAATCGCGAAGTAATGTTTCGAGAATGCTCGTGAATCAGTTGGATACGGAACGAAACTGTTGGCGGATCGAAAGCGCATTTAGAAAACAGCGCAAAGTGCTGATAACAACTTCGCAGCTTTGTGCGGCTTTCACAGTTAAACTCATCGGGATTTAGAGATTAAGTCGTACGACTAAAACAAACAACAATCTGCAGACCTCCCCCAATGCTGTCTTCATTAAGATTCAATTGCCATCACAAGCAGCTCTCCCTCCGGACTCGCTTGTCTTTAATTATTATCGATCCGCATTTCTTGGGAAACAATTTTTATTGCTGCAGCATTTTCTGCTTTCATTCTTTAATTATCGTTGCTCTTTCCCCTCAAAGTGCATTCCGAAATGTTTAATGTTTTGTTTTGGTTTAACTTAAGCCCAGCGAATGTTCAATGTGTTTACGTAATAAATTCTCGATAATTTTAAACAACTCTCGGCTACATTAAGTTTCGTAAGGAAAGAGAATTAACTGTCTGCATCTCTTTGCTTCCTTTTCTCTTTCGTCTGTTGCGTGATTAAGTTTTTCGTATATTTCCATTTAGAGGAAATTGCTTCATGCAACAAATTTTGGGTTGAGATGGAAATTTGTGTGTGAGAAAGGTCATAACGGAGAGTGCCGAGTGATGGTGTTAACCAGCAGATGGAACGAATGTTCTGTTTATTGATTTCGCATTTCCTGATCGACAGAGAAACACCCTCGACCCTCTGCTGACATCACAGAAAGCTGCAGCAAATTAGTTTTACGGCCAATTTTATATTTTATGAATATTGATTGCTCTCGAGTAAAAATACATTTCCCCTAAGCTCCTTTCATTTATTTTAGGAAACTCGTTAAAGACCGCCAGCATGCACGATTGACACGCAAAGAGCTAACTAATCTACAAGATATTTCAATTTCGTAAGATTCTCAAGCAACATGCAAGCAACCCCGCTCTGAATCAGAATTGGTTCAACCCCGACTATTTGCAGCGAGTGTCAGCGTACAACCTCAAACAACATTTCAAGAGATTGACAAATGCTTTCGAATTTCACATAAAACTTGCGATTTCCAAAGCCGAAAATCAATTAATCCCACAACTTTATGGCAGCCAACGATTTCATGTTACCAAACAGTCCGAAAATATGAACTGCAATAAATTCGCAGGCGGCTTGACTTGCATGTCTTGCATGAGTTAAATCAATTTGTGACTAATATCGTTTGAGTTCTATTCGTAAATCGATCGCTTCATTGCTCTTTCTTTCTAAGTCAGAGCTCAGTTTATGTTGTGACTAATGGCCTAGTTTGATAAAAGCAAATGTACATGCGAACTTTAGAATGATTGTGCAATGTTGTTTGCCCGAAGGATTTTTTTTCTTGTTTGATTAATGCAAATCGCTACATCAACTTCAGGTTCTTCCTTTTTTGCCATTTCCGGTCTCACTCTCTCGTTCTTATCAAAAAATCTTTTTCTTTCTCCTGCCTCAAGTCTCAAACTCGTCTTTTCCTCAATTTCATCTTCGCATTCACCAGCAAGACGTGAGTAAGTCTCGCATTCATCGCAGACACTTCATATCGATTTTTCGCTCTTTCTCTCCTTGATTTTACTTTTTCTTTTATTGCTTTGTCGAATCTAGTTGCTCGTGTGACTCTTCGACAGTTCATCGTGACCTGAACTCAATTTGTCCGTGCAACACACGTGCAGTTGAACTCTTCGATTTGTATCACAGGAGAAAAATATTTGGCTCACGTCAGAAATTAAAATTAGGCCGAAAACAGCGAAAAAAAATGAAACTTTAATTTCCTGAATCATTGACGGGGAAGTTTCGACACGAAAGGTCAATCACAAAAAACTATTTCATTCATAACGTGAAAGCTTCATCCGTGAATGCATTTAAATTGGAAATTGATCCAAATACTCTCAAGGCTTCACGATTGCGTGGGGCTCACGAGTGCATGAAACTGCTTTTGATCGACGTGCAGTCATTCAAGACGATTTTATAATCGCTTTGTGGCTTGGCCCAAGCCCACAATATAAACACAGTATGACCTTCACAGTAACGGTCTTCTTCAGACTGAAATGTGAGCCGTTGCTTTCTGAAAGACGAATCGAATTGATTTCTCGTGTTGATTTAGACGGAGCGAAATAATATTTGAGAAGATACAAAGAACGCACGTGAGATCTCTCAAGCAAACGTTGATAGCTAAATAAAATGCTTGTTGATAATGAGTTTATTCAACTCTTAGATCCCTTCTGTGTTCATCTTCTGTTAAGGTAATTAAATTCGATTCGACTCCCAGCCTACGCGATTCGTTTGTTTTCGCAGACGTTCTCATAATTAATTAAGAATCCCACAACCAAACCAGGTTCCTATGAAAGAGAGGACTCTGAACAGCTATTAAGTAAAATGCGCAGAGCGCTTTGGAGACTCTTCTAACAGCAAAGTTGTAAAAATAAATAAATTAACCTGAAGAAGCAGCCAGCGGTGATTGGCGATGGGCAATTTTACGCTTCGTTAACGTTGTTGCGAGCTCTGTTGGTTTTTACGTTTCGCATTCTCCTCGACACAAAGCATTTTACTCTTGTTTTGTTTACGTTCATGTAAGCTTGTGGCCAGTGATCAAGTCGCAAGGTTTAGCTTCATAATTCTAAACAATTAGCAGTCAATTAACTAATTTGATATCGTCAAGTGGTTTCTCTCTTTCGTAACGACTCAATTATCAGCTTAATTGATTGAAAGTTCGAGTGGTTTTCGATTTGAAATGAAAAAAAAAGAGTTTTCCTTGAAAAGAATCGAGTAGCGGCAGCTGTCCGAAGATTTGTTTCGTTCTCTTTTAAATGTTTGTTAAGAAAACAAATGCACGACATTGACATTCAGTGGAGACGACAAATTGGTCGGTAATGAATTATTAACGAGCCGAGAGGCTTAGAGATTGGTCTCATGGCTGTATCAAAAAATATTCTTGCCACTTTGAGTCGAATAAATTTAGAAAGATCGAGACAATTATTGGAGCATTTGCATACAATTCTTCAGCATGACTCGTTCAATTAAAAGGTTCTCTCTTCACGAGTCTTGCGATCAAGGTTAATTAGTCATGAAACTCAATTCTGAGTCGTAGTGAATCGAAACAATTTCCTTTTATGATCGAGGAGAGGAGAAGAAATAACAGATCACAGTCGAGTTCACTTCCACGACGCGCGTAAATGGTTCGCTCAATAGTAAAGCTCGACTCAAGGATGTCCAAAGATGGGATGCCCGTTGATTTAATATTCTGCCCAGAAAGCAACGAAAACCGATAAAGATCGCTCCATTTTTTTTCGTAACGGCCTCATGCGGGCGCCAAGCATCTGTTAGATCAATAATTGGATGGAGAATTCGCGAATATGTTTCAATGAATTTCCGCTTCCTTCACCCCAATCCGAGCCAGCGACATGAAACCTAAATTCAATTGCGGATAGTTGTGATGGAAAATCCATCGGAATAATTTATTGTTTGAACTGGCACAAACTAAACGTTAAAAAAGGGTGAACATACAAAAAAATCTCGCTCCCCATTTGGTAATTTTCGTTGAGGCTCCCCTCAAGCACAGCAAATTAAGTTAAATTGTGAAAAAGTCTGGAATTAAGTAAATTTTCCCAATTTTATTTGTCGAGTCTCGAGGGTGAAACAAGGTATTTTTTGCTAATGGAATTCAAACATAACTGGACGTCGAAAGATGTCCATCAAAAGAATTTAATTCCGTAGGAAAATTGCGTGCTTAGTCGCAATCAAAAATGAAACTTCGCGAAAAAAAAAGCGAGAAAGAATTGGAGTTTTAACGGAATTCAGTTTTAATAATGTTTCGAGTCTAAATAAATGTTGGGAAACGTTCGTCAGCGATGATTGGTTGAGTTTAATTGATTTTGGCAGCCGACAAACACTCGCCAATCATTTCACGCGATCTTCTCCAACGAAACTTGTGGATTTTCCCTTAAACGAGATTGTTTTCATTCACCGTAAGATTTTTAGGTTTTTCTCCGGAGCAAGAAATTATTCACACCAACTGAGAGTTCTTAGAGGAAAATCCCTTCTTTCAAATCAAAATCCGTATTTCCGAAATGCTGAGCTTCTTGTTTTCTTCTCTATCTTTGCGCTAAAATTCCGTGAATTGCAGAATCACATGAAGAAAATAGCGAAGAAAAACTTTATTACAAATATTTTCGCATGGCTCATAATTTAAATTTTCGATGTTTTTTTTTCTTTCTCTTACTTTTTTCACTCGAGATTAGTCATAGACTTGTAATGCGAATTCCCATTGGTGCGAGTAAGCGAATGAAGTCATTTTTTATGGCACACTTCTCTTCGTCGAGTAATCAGTACCAAACCCTTGGAGGGTCTTCGTATTGTGCATTCATATTGAAATATGACATCGCTGATTCAACAAAGCGAGCATGGAAAAGAAGAAATCACTCGGTAGCGCAAGAAATAAGAGTTAAACGACCTCGACGTAAAGAGCTTGAGTCAGGAAGTTGCCATGTCTTTAAAATTATTCCGTCAGTGCGGGCCGCCGAAATAATGCTTATCGCGTCGTGTGCCGACGAGTCTGTCAATTCAATTACCTTCTCAAACAGATGATTCAGCTTACGGGTTACTCCTTATCAGCTGGAAGAGTCGTCTCGTCTTATCAAATATATTCAAAGAAACTATTAGCTCACTCGATTTCTTTTGAACTTTTGATTGAACTAAAAAAAATCACTCTTATCAGTTCATGCACACCCACAATAATTGTCGTGCAATTTTAGTTTTATTTGCATTCAATTTAGTTCAATATCGGAACACCGCCACATCAATCACTTGACTCACGGGAAATTTACTTTTTTTCAAGGATTTTTTTTTCTTCACTTTTTGATTTTTCTCTTTACTGATATGATTAGAAAAGTTCTTTTTGACACACTCTCTTGACACACTATAGTCTCATCATTTGTTTCAACTAATTAGTTCGAAATGTTGCCTTCAATTGTGAAAATCATAAGGAAAACGATGGTGAAAAATGTGGAAAACTCATAAATTTTTCCAGAAAACACAAGAAACACAAAATAACAACAAAAATTCGATTTACATGCGCACAACGGTTTCAGACACGTTTTCAACTCGAAAGGAGATTGAAGACTATTTAAAAGAGAGACTTAGCTTGTCGACTTTATATGCAGTCATGAGCATTCATCGGAATTCTCCCAACTTCAAATAAGAGAGAGAATTTTTATGTTGAAAGAGAGCGAGAATTAATGTTGACTTGAATATTTTTGGGACCTTCTGAGGAAGAACTTGGGAACCTAAAGAGATTAAAGGAACCTAAATACCTCAGGAAATTGAAGATGTTGTAAGATATAAAAAGAACTTCTTTATATGTCATATTGAGGGCTTTGTAAATAAGTAAAAAGATTTTTTATTAAAGAGAAAAAATAAAATCGGGTGCGCTTCAAATCTACAAAACTGATCTGCTGTCAACTTCAAGCCTTGCTTATTTTCGTGCCAAGGGGCGTTGAAGTAAATTTACCGCGTTTGTTGTCATTTCAAGTTTAATTCATTTTAGCTTCAGAAGTCGACAAATAATCATCGAAAATGGCTGGAATTTTGTTCGAAGACATCTTTAATGTGAAGGATGTAGATCCAGAAGGAAAGAAGTTCGACAGAGTGTCTCGTTTACACTGCGAATCAGAATCGTTTAAAATGGATTTAATTCTGGATATTAACTCTTGGATTTATCCACTGGAACTGACTCACAAGTTTCGTTTAGTGCTTGCTACAACACTTCAAGAAGATGGACGACCTGGTAAGTTCAATAATCTTTCTTGCTTGAATCTTTCTGACAAAATATTTTTTTTAGCGGCACAAGAATATTTGGCCAGCGAGATTGAAGGATCCCGTGCTGACAGTTTCGAGTACGTGATGTATGGACAAGTGTACAGAATAGAAGGAGACGATTCAGAATCCACTGGAAGCCGCCTTTCTGCTTTTGTTTCATTCGGTGGACTTCTCATGAGACTACAAGGCGACGCTAACAATCTTCACGGCTTTGAAATCGACCAAAAAATTTATCTCCTCATGAAGAAACTTGCTTTCTAATCTTCAAAATTTCCCTTGTTTACTTTTAAGAATTTATTAAATAAATTTCGATTTCAAAACGGAACATTAAATCGACGAGTGGAGTTAGCCGTGGAATTCGTTTCAGGACAGGTGGTCACGACATAAATTAGAGACTTCAATAACTCGGCTGTTAGTAGAAATTGAAGTAAGATGAACGTGAAAACCGTGAAAAATCCAACGACGAACGCCTTGACGCTGTAAAAGTTAAAGTCAATTGCTTCCAATTCAAATCAGACAAGCTCTTCTCACCTATATTTGGAAAACAAAGGCCCATCTTGATTGAAAAGCATTTTCCTTCAATTTTCTTTTATACTCGATTTTATTTATTAAAAATGTTTTCTTTCCGTTCTTCTGCCGTCTTAAAATATTGTTTTGTTTTCATTAGAAGAAAATTTTCTTCCAGAACTTTTCTTCTTACTTTTCTTAGTAATTTCTAAAGACGAAAAAATTATTTCGAAATTACTCTCATAAATTAGAAAGATGAAGCCTGCTTGCGATGATTCTGTTTAGATTGGTTTATCAATTGAACGATAAAGGGACGTTGCTTTACTATCAAGACATCATTGAAATTAAACTAAAATATACCAAAGCTCTCTGCGAACAGAAGCGAAAAATTGAAATATTTTACGAGCTAAACGAAGGACGAGCCGAGAAAAGGCTTCAACTTAACTAACACATGCTTGCATTTGAGCATAGAGCCGAAAGTTTATAAATGAATTATTGAACTGCACTCGTCTTAAGCAGAAGAAATATTTTTGAAACGCAGGAAAATGATATTCAAAAACTTTAAGATAAAAAGAAAACTCCTTGACACGATGATGAAATTCGTGAATTGCATATTTATAAATTCCTAGTGAGTTCGTGGAGTTTTTGCATGAGGGGAGAGGAGCTAGAGAAGAAACTGTAGGCTTCACTTCGTAGTTGTTGATGTTGTGGCTTGATAAGAATTATTGAATTATAAAATTTGATTATTCTATTCCTCCTGACTCTTGCGAACGCAACGTGCGACACGTCTTTTGAACTCCGGATAAGCTTCTCTCCATTGCTTAGCGGCATCGACATTTGCTGGTGACTCGTCGTTGGGCTCTGCTAGCATTGATATAACGGATATAATAATTGTCTCGACAGTGTGAACAGGAAGCCAACGCTCAGATGCTTTCTCATATCCCCACTTGTCATCTCCAGGTTCATGAAGAATGCTGATGCAAACTAAAATATGAATCATTGAGAATATGTTAAGAAATGTTTAATGCAAAGTGACTCACCATCTCCATTCTGGTCAATGTTCGGATGCCACAATTCAGTAATAAACTTCATGCGTGGAGGTCTCAGTGGATATTCTTTTGGGAAGTGAAGATGTGCTGGAAAATATTCGATTAGCTTTTCATTCATGAACTCAACCAGTAGCTCAACTTACCTTTGAAGAAACCACCTTCATAGAGCGTATCTGTGTGCACGATGACAGAGACGGAGCGAAGTTATAAAAAATATGTGAGAAAGAAAGAAAAGAAAAATCATTTGGTTTAGAGAAAAAAGAAGAAAACATTAAATTTCATAAAATTTGAGGAAAATGAAGGATTTGCTTACCTGGAGGTCCAATGATGAGAACTTCCCATTTGAAAATGTCGTTATCGTCAACAAGACCAGCTGAGAATCCTGCAAATACAAACACATTTGTTGTTTCATGCTTGTCTCGAATCGATTAAGTAGCAACGTGAGATGACAACGAGGAAATGATAAATTTTCAAGATGTTTCGAAAATTTCATTAAAATCTGAATGAAAAACTTTTGAACTCACCTGAATCAGGACTTTTCATTAATTCTGCGAGTTGCTTCTTCAATAGCAGTGAGGCAGTTGTGTCCATCGACATTTGAACCAGGAAATTTAACTTCTGCTCGTCTCTTCAAATTTAATCCTACAATGGGGTCTCTGCTCCTTGAATGGAAAAGCACCGAAGAATTGTTAGTGTACTGGCATTTAATTGATTCGCAAAGAGTAGAAATTTTGGGAAATTATTCATTTACCAATTTCGTCTTTTTCACTGCGCGATGAAATCCACACAATGGAAGGAAAATTTTCAAAGCCTCAAAACTCTTCTTACTTGTATGTTTTGAATAAACTTCGATGGATTTGAAACTGCTAAACACTCACGTTGCAAAATTTTGATGATACTTTGTTACAATTTGGCCAGAAAGTGTGATAAAATCGATCTCTTCAATTTTACTCGTTTCTCGTTTCTCTGTATTTTAGTGTTTTGATAAAGTTTTATATTTCGATACGTCTGAGAAGCGCTTCGAAGGGAATACAAGACTTGGACTAAGTTTTTCAAAAACGCGAACAAGAACATTCATTTCTCAATCGTGAATTATGAAGAGTTTAAAACAATTATTTACAAAGCAAGGCTTGAGCGGGTTACGGTCCTTGACCAAGAGTTCATCGAGTGCAGAGAATGTCACAAATCATTTTCCCGTCAGGACTCCGTTTGGTGTTGATAGTAAAAATGTGATGAAATCAAAGTGGTTTTCAAGAAACAATTCCAGCGAGATGGCCTCAAGAATTAAGAGTTTCCTGCCGAAGACGACACCTAGCTCGAGTATTCTTCTAACTCGAGGAAGTCATGATTCAACTTCTGCAATTTCGAAGAAAAGGCCGATAAGAAAAAAACGTTCCGAACACCAAGAGAAAATGGCACAGAACGGATATTTTGGTGTTAACGCATATGCAACAGCAGAGGAGTACGATCTCGAGAAACTACTGGCAGCTCTTAAAACACAAGATTTATATGTCCCGAAGAAATTTTTCAACTCGGAAGACAACAGCGAAAACGAACCCGATGTGCTCTTTGCAACAGCGAAATATCAAGTTGGAGCTGAACCAAGAGACATATATTTCTTCAGGGAGGGCACAGTCGTTATGTGGAACTGCAGTGACATGGAAAGCTCCAATTTGCTTGGATTCCTTAAAAAATTCGAAGAAGTAACAGAAAAATTTCAAACAAATGATGCAATTTAACATTTTTCATATTTTAGGACAGCTATGACGAGAATATTGTGCAGAATGAGAGTGAAGTGATGTTTTATAATTACACAAAAGATAATCAACAACCAACACTTCGAAGCAATAACTTCTATATTACGAAAGAACCTGAGAACAACATGCTCGAAAAGTACACATTTTCGAATGCCCTCTCATTGTCTGTGAAACTTGGAATTTGGGAAGCTTCACTCGACAACTACGTTGATTCAATGGCATATGTGACTGAAGATTTGAAACAGGGAAATAAGTTTAAGATAACGAGGCCAGAAATGCTTCGTAAGACAGGAGAACTCTTCGCTCTTCGTCATCTCATAAATCTCTCATCGGATCTTCTCGATACACCTGACTTTTATTGGGATCGCGATCAACTCGAAAATCTTTACGCTCAGACTACAAATTACTTCAGCATTTCAAAGCGCACACGAGTAATGAACGAGAAACTTAATCATTGCGTTGAACTCGCTGATTTAATCACTTCAAATCTCAATGACATTCACCACGTGCGATTGGAGAAAATTATTATTTATCTGATCATGATTGAGGTCTGCTTCGAGATTGTCCATTATGCTGAGCGATTTTATGGAGCGTAATTTAATCTGTGGAGGGTTTTTCATTTAATTAAGAGCTCGATTAATAAAAATAGAATTTTTGCATAATAAAAACTAAAATTAACAGTTTTTTTATTCCAAAAAAATCTTATTATTACACATTTTATTTCGAATCCTCTTTGCCGTCATAAAAGTTCATTCGGATGGAAGAAAAAATCGAAAATATTGTGTAAACATAAAAATTGATAAAACATTCCTGGATTTTGTGAAAAGAATCAATAAATTAATCAATTCGGAAACTTTCAAGAAGAGTTCATCGATTGAATGTGTAAAGAAAAATTCATTTCCACGCTTCTGCCTCGCGTGTTTACAAACGAGCTTCGCTTACGTCTCTCTCGCCTTAACTTAACAATTTTCGCTTGTAAAAATAATTTTGAATAAAAATAGATTTATTCTCTGCTTTTGGGATGCAATCTTCACCTGCTAAGGTCGCCCTAGAAAGTGATTCTAAGATTTGTTTTAAAAAGTGTGGAGATTGCGATAAACGAAGCTTATGCGACTGTGATGTTGGCGAAACTCTTCATGGCTTCATCCAGTGCTTTCTTTTGTTGATCGTTAATCATCTGAATGCAAGCAGAAAAGACTTCAGGATTTCCTTGAATCTGCTTCACAATGTTCAGCAATCTTCCTGCAACTTCATTGTTTCGTTGGACGTACTCCATTCGCATGTGTTCAATATTCTCGTTGGTTGGTGTGATGATTTGAATGACGTTGTGGAAGAAAGCGTCACCAATCAAAGAAATAATGCGCGGTAAGTTGCTGTTGTTGTTTCCGAGAATGATTGGATGATTTGACTGGATCAGATCGCACAAATATCCGTAGATGTGAGGTGCTTCCTCATCGTCTTCCGTTACCGGTAGACTTTGGAACCTGTTGAGGGAAATTTTTATTATGAGTTTTGAGATTCAAAGACAATTAGAGTTTTTGTGATTTAAGTTTCTATCAGAAAAGGTTAAGCCATTCAGGAGTGTTGTTCAGCATGTTTTTGGGCTAAGACATGATTCCTTTTGTCATCATCTAGACAGTTACAATCTCAAGCAATAATCTCAACTTACCATACGCTTACGATCTCATCAGGGTTTGTAATTGCCGATGAATTGTATTTCAGGATTTTAGCTACAGCTGAGATGGCGTTTTCGGTTACGGTCATATTTTCAGGTTCTCGAGCAGTTGGAGCAAGGATAACTTCTATCAGTATTGGCACTATCATCGCGCACGTTTGTGCAAACTGGTCGCCCCCGCATTGAGCGAGTATTCCACATCCATAAACAGCTGCCTGACGAACCTCCGGTTGTTTGTCTTTGCAGTATGTAATCATTGGTTGGAGGAAGCAGTTTTGATATTGAGCGCAAGCGGGGCCACTGAATTCTGTGGATGAAGAAATATTTGATTATTTGTCATTATCAATAGTTTGTTGCAAGGTTAATCACATCATGAAACATTGTCAGAAAAGGTTAAGCAATTGTCAGTGTAATCATCAAAATTTAAATTATGAAACACGTTTTCTCATCATGAATTGTTTTCAAGTGATAAGAATGGAATTTTGAAACTCACCGATCAAGTCATCGAAAATACAAATGCCCCATTGACGATCTGCCCACGATGGTCGTGATGGATCCAAGAGTTTTACGAAATGTGGCGCGATTTGCTCGAAGTATGGTAGGAATCCAGTTTTCTGCGTCATGAAAAGTGAATGTAAGATATCAGCGATTTTTGCGAGTAAATAAACATCTGATTCATCTTCTTCTTCGAGTTGTTCTTCGACAGCTTCATCATAATCCTCCTCGTGTCTTGCTTGTGTTCGCTTGTCTGCTTTTTCAAAATGTTCGGTCATGAAGCGGTTGATAACCTTTAGAACTTCTTCCATCGATTCTGGTGTCAAGCAATTAGCTCCAAGTGTTTCAATACATTTAGCGAGGGACTGAAGAAGTTCTGCAATCACTTCACTTTCAGGTTCTGTGTCGATAGCCTTCAACAACTCGGGGCAGATGTACGCCCACATGTTTTCTAAATATTGTTGTCCCTTGATCTTTGCACAGATCAACAAGTAAGGGAGCGATTCAGCGGCAGCTCTTCGAACGCCATCGTGGAAGTAGAATTTAAACAATGGCACCATCAATCGAACAACTTCTTCAGCATAGTTTGCGAAACCATCCTTCAACTCACGTGCATAGCAAACAAGCATCTCACAAGCTGCTGCCTTATCTTCGAGTCCGGCTGTGCGAATACCAAAGTTTTGTTGGTCGCTGAGATTAACAAATTGCCAATCAGGATCATCTTCCACGTCTTGAACTTCATCATTGTCTAAGACTGCAACTTCAGGTTTCATTGCTGCTGTTTTCATTACTGGACCCATAACGAGAGGCAAATATTGTTCGAATTCTTTTCCAAGAATCTTGCAAATACGAGCCCAAGCGGAAATGAGATAAGTTGTTTGTGGATCATCGTCGGGAAGGTTTCCTTCGGTGTGTGTCTTCAAAAGCATGTTCATAACTTCACTTGCATCTCCCATAAACTTCTCGGCACCTACAGCCAGTCCAATCAAACTGACACATTCAATAGTTTTTCCTCTCAGCATCTTAAGTTCTTCTGTGTTGGCGTTTTGAATCATGTATTTTAAGCATGGCATTAAACTGTCGTAGTAAACGACGAAATCCTTTTCTGTCGTGTCAGCCACGCTAGCAATGGTTGTTACAACTTGTTCGAGAACCAACTTCGTTCCTCGTGCAACCAATTCGTCGAATTTCGTTTTCAGAATTGATTCAAGTTTAGTCATAATGCTGTCAAGATAGCGAGTCAGAATTGATTTTGGACAATCTTCGCTGAAGTTAACAAGTGCAGCGCCAGAATGAGCTTGAACGCGTGGATTAGCCGAATCATCGAGCAAGGCTAAAAGTCCAGGAATCACTTGTTCGTGATACTTCTTTTGGAAGGTTGGCGCAAAATCTGTTGCCATTTGTCCAATTGCATTGCACGCGGCATAACGAACTCGTGGATGTGGATCCATTAAATATTTCAAAACTCCTTGCATGATGTTATCGAGCATTGCTTCCATTTGCTTGTGACAACCTTCGCCAGCTGCTGAAATTGCCATCAAAGCTGCGTGACGGTATTTCCATTCGGGACTGTTCAACATAGTAGGAATGTTCGATAAGATGTGTGGAAGGATTGCCTTTCCCCCAAGTCCACAAGCCAAACGATCCAAGGCCGATTCTGCAATGACATTGTTCTCCCCGCTGTCTTCTTCGTTAATCTCATCCCATGAGGCCCAGTCATCTTCATCTTCCAATTCTGTCATCATTTTGAGGACCAATGGAACTAAAGCTGTAACATATTTCTCAGCCTTCTTTCTGACCATCGGAGCTGCGTTTTCAGCAAGCGAAACCATCACTTCCAAAGCTAAATGACGCCAGCTGTCTTCGATTTGTTCATCGCCAAATACTGCAATACAAACATCGAAGATCGATTCGAGTTGTGGACGCAGAAACTTGGGAACATTCTCGGCCATATCGATAAGAAGCTTAATGAGTGTCTGGTCCTCTTCTTCTTTGATGGATTCAGCTGTAATCATTATCACGTGTGGCAACAGATCTGAGAAGAATTTTTGAACCTCAACTTCCTTATCATTCATGAGGATGAATGCACACACGGCTCTCACCGCTTGGAAGCGCACTTCAGGAGTGGATGATGGGTCGAGATATCTCATCAACATTTCCTTAATGATGGGCAAATATTGGCTTTGATGATTGCCAAAAATTCCTGGCACAGACGCGAAAATGCGCAATGCTGATTCCTGGAGTTGTATGTCAGTAGCGTTGGCGCATTGGAAAAGCAATTGAAGGAAGTCAGGCCATTGGTTGTTACCATCATCATCAAGAAGATTGCGAACTACTTCAGCGACAACTTCGCAAATTTTACGCTTTAGATGATTTGACGCAGGAGACTGAAGCAAAATCAAAACTTGCTGTTTCAGTTCATTTTGCGCTTCAACAGGGAGCTATGATTAAATGAAGGATCAATAATTAAGAGCTGTCAGCGAAAATATCATCGCAAGAAGTTAAAATCCTTACCTTTGGGTAGAATTCTTGAAAATCTGATGAGAAAACTCGACGTAATAAGACGCTTGCCATTATTTGGCTGTCCTCGGGTATTTGAGTGTTTGGGATGGCTCGAATAAGATGCGTCACTTTAAGTTCAGTGGTCAAATTGTTGTACGCCTCCTGTAATTGGAAAAGGATAAGACATAAGTGACGCTCGGAATTGGAGGGAAAACCACATTTTTCAATTTAAGATGATTCCACTCTCTACGTCATTGAGAGATCAATTGAAAGATTACACGTGCATAAAGTGCACTAATAAAGAAAAAATTAACTTGCATGAATCATCATAACGAATTAATTTCTTCTTTTTCTCTGCGCGAAGCACATTTTTCTCGGTGTTCCACATTTTATCGATTTTTTCATTAATTATCCAAGTTGTTATATCAATATTTACCTCAGCTTGTGTACGTTGATCGTTGTCTATCGACATCAACGAGTTTAACAAAGCACAGAACTGTGTATCATCGGCCATTTCGATGTTTTCTTTACTAAGCTTAGTCAAAAAATTCTCACATGAAGTTGAATCAGTTTGATCCGGAGGGACGTTCAACTAAAAGACTTCTGCTCCAGCATGATCCAAAGATTCAAATCTAAAAAACGTTACTTTTTATTCTAAATTTTAAATAAACGTTAAATATTTTTATTTTAAATATTTTTAACGAACATTAAAATGATTTCATGACTTAAAGCTTTGAAGCGATTTGTTTTTGCGGTGGCCTCTACAAAAATATTATTCTAATGATGAATTTATGATGCTGACGATGGGTTCGAAAATGTGTGAAAATAGATTCTCTCCTCGTGATACGTTCGTAAAATGTGTTGTAAGAGACTCTGGGACTCGAGATCATTGAAGAATATGTTTAACGACGAGTAGTTTTCCAACATGGAACAATAAGCGATGAAAAACTTTGGAGAGCTGAGACTCATTTGGATTTGTGGCGTGCTCAGAAGTATCTTCAAGATATGTGACTCAACAAAGATTGATTCCCTCAATGCATTTGAATTGTGAGAGCTCTCGCTATGTTCCAGTAGCCACTCGCAGGCCGCAGTTTGATTGTTGCTAGTCGCGTTCAACGCTTGCTGAATCTCATCCATCGGAAATCCCATGTTAATCAGACTGTTAATCGTGTCTTGGAGTCCACTTGACTCCTCATTTTTCTCACTGTAATATCTCACGATTTCCAAAAGTCCTTCGATTTTTTGCTCTATGCTCTACAAAATAACGAGTAAAAAAATCGATATCAAAATTCATTTGAAAAGAAAAATAATCCGGATTAAAATGAAATCTCAAATAAATTTCAGATTTCAACGTGTAATCCTTAAGACTGCAAACTTACAATTGCTTTATGTTTCGGATAAAAAATTGAATTTGTAGACGGGAATGTCTTTCTGCACAGCTTTCGATAAGTTGAATCGTTGAGATCGTCAATTGATTCACTAGACAACTCGAGACTCGATGGTTCTTCGACGGAAGTCTTGCTCACGTTGTCAACGAGCCAGTCAAGAGCTAATGAATAATTGTTGCCTTGAATCTTAAGAGCTCGCATAACATTTTCTCGACTAAAGCCCATATCCATTAACAGTCGTACGATATCTTGATGATTGCACAAACTCATAAGAATTTTTTGCCGATAATACTTAATTAACTTCTCAGCAAATGGCAGAGAGCCGAGAATATAGGCCGAATATTTTGCTATTTCACTGAGAATTTTACGGAGATCATGTTGCAGGTCGCCTTGAAAAAACGCTGCATCAGTTGTCATGTTAACGTTCGAATTCGATGAACGGACGAGTTGAAGGTGCTTGGTTTTTGTTAGAATTTCTTTGTCTGTTGGACCACGAGTGTTGTGGTTTTTCATTAGATTGTCTGCTGCTCCATCAGCGCGTTTCGGAATCATCAGAAACTCTTCCATGTTCTTTACATTGTTCCCAAGAATCGAGTCGTAATCTCGAAATGGCTTCTTTGTACATGATCTGACTAGTTTATATCTTTGGGAGTCATCGGAGTAAGACGATGATGGACTGTGAGAAGCTTCAAGCTTCTTGATAACTTTTTCTTTAAGCTGCAGACCAGAATCAAAATACGAGACTTGAACGTGAAGAATACCAAGTCTCGATGTTATTATGCGCAACTGAAGTTGATCTGGTGATGCGTTATGAGAATCATTTTCCTTGGTGATGTCTTGAAAGTCGTCAGGAGGTTTTCTAAAAAGATAAAGCAGCAAGACATAAATCCATTTATTATTCAATCACAGCTGGAAGTTTCACTATTAAAAATAACTTAATTCAAATTACATTTCTTCGTTTCGCGGGCGTAACCAGCGTTGCCGTTTTATTGCAATTTTTTCTCGCAACCATGGAAGCATTTTTTACATTTTAGAATGATTTAAAATTAGATTTTTCACTTTCACTGCAGAAGAAAAATATTTTCGATCGAATCATAACAATAAAACTAGATCAACTGGGGTAAGTCGACATACGGCCTACGATATCACCGCGGATATCTTCACAAGAAAAATGGGTTAGAACCAAAGTTTAGCAAAAGAATTTGAAAAATTCTGTTTAATTTTTTGTCACACCGAAAAAAGTTTTATTTCTCCTCTAACTTCTAAAATACACAAGCGAATTTTACCCATAGTTGTATGTGAAATAAGTTTACCAAAGCTGAAAGCATTCAATACCCGAAAAACTGATTTCCAACGCTCCAGCGCTTATGTGAACACAAAATCTTCATTTGGAATGTTCCACGGAGACTTAAAGAAGTCGACAGGCAGTGGAGTACAATGTGTGCTTTTGAAATCTGCAAAGTGGCTCTTGATTAGGAACATTGTCATTTGATTCTTCTGTTCTTTCGAGTAGTCGTCGCCAATGTTCAGAGGATAGGATGCTCCGTTTTCAGAAACATACGAGAGAAGTAGGGACAAACACATTTGGTCGTCGCTAGCGCGAGCTAAAAACGAAAGAAATAATTAATAAACTTCTATTATCCATGAACTACAAACTTACAATGGTCAATTGTTCGGTTAAGTATTTCCTGAGCATAATTTAGTTGATCAGATTTGAAAATATTCGGGAATCGATACTTAAGCATTGTAATTAATAAATAATTTCCTCTGTTTGTTCCGATGTCCAATTCTTCGGTGCAAATAACTTCATCTTCTGAACGTCGAATCATTGCTACCGGGCCGTTGAATTTTGTAATAAGATCGTTGTTATTCAAGTTGCAATGGTCGCGAATGGCAAGTCGAACGACACCAGATAAAGATTCTGGCATTCGTGGGAGAGCTAAATACAACAGATCATCGAATGTGGCGTCGAGAATTACTCCCTTGATATTTGGATATTGAGTAGCGAGCCATAAACTTGAGAAGCCACCGATTGACCATCCGAATAAAAGAATATTTTCGGGAAGGAATCCAAGCTCTTGAATAGCGAATTGCATCACAGCATCAGCAGCGTTCTGATCTTGGTCGGGATAAGGAAGTCCAGTACTACCAGCAAATCCTGGATGATTGAAGCCAAGAACTGAATACTTTAACTCAATTGGGGTCGCCATGATTCCAAATTCATAGAATCCAGCATTCCCTTCAGCAGTAATCACAAGAGTTTTTCCGTGTTCGCTTTTTGTTGAACGATTGTCAATGAAGATTGTATCAATCTCATTTCCATCGATAGTTTCAATCTTGTTACGGACTCCATGATCTATTAAAACCATCTTCGCTCTTCCTTGTATCAACATGGGGTGCAAGAACTTTTGAATAAGTTTAATACTGCCAGGATAGATCATTCGAAGTCCGAAAGTGTGTATCGCCACAAACGCAGCCATGCTGCATGGTGAGATCCAATTGACGCTTCCGCGAGGAGTAATGTTTACATGCTTTCTTGATTTATTTTCTTTGGTATCGAGAGATTTCATGCTCCAGTCCACTGGCCACTGCTCGAATTCAAAATCGTATTTACGCAGTTTCTTCTTATTCGCTGGATCACTGTAATTTGCTTTCGCTTCTTCCATTTCTCGAATGAATTGACGGTATGTAGTGCTTTGTGATCTTCCGAAGCCACGAATGCAATACGAGATAACTACAATGATCCCGATCCCAGTTGAGATCTTCATCAGCTGCCCGATGTGTTCGATCGCGAAATAATTTTTCTTGTACAGATACAGCGTAATCATCGGAGATCCATATTTGGCGAGAGAGAACATCAAACCCCACTAAAAGAAATTATAACTTTCGGAAATGATGTCTGATGTCGACATAAAGAAAACTTACGAAGCTAACAAGAGAAGAACCAAATTTTTCCATTCCTTCATTTGCGTACAAAGACTGCGAATAAAATCATTGCTTAATGACCTAACTTCAATATTGAATTGTGTCTATAACTTACTGCAATGGTCGCCACATCTCCATACTCTTTAAACAACGTAGGAGTGAAAATATATTTCCAAAAACTCATCGCAATTTCTATGAATGGACTCTTAGCGAAAACGTCAATAAATCGTCTGCATTTGTGTTAGCCGCCCACTAGATGGGGTATTTTAACTTTGTCGAGGGGAGGATAAAAGAAAAATCTTTTTCTTAGCAAATTTATTCAAACATTTTCTCGATATCATCAAAAGCAGTACGCATTGCATCGTACTTAGGTTTGCGTTGATCAGTAACATCGCGATTAGCTAAGATCTCTTTGGTGAGCTTGACTGATTTAAAAGTCTGTTTAATTCCTTTGACAACATTCTGGTATCCAGAAGTTTTAGCGTATTCCTCGTTCAATCGTGACTCGACCTTCTTCTTCTCCTCCTCGAATAGTTCATGTTTTGTGCTGCGGAGGTTCTTTAATTCGTTCTTGTCTCTCTCCAATGTTTTCGCTAGCAATAAATTGAGGTTAAGTTTTACTGTAACCTGTAACAATGCAACTAAATCTTACGAATCATTTGTGCAATAAGGCCTGTATCGTTGATTTTACTGTAAGCGACAGCATTTTGATTTTGCAGGTCATTTGGATTCTTCATAGCATTTTCCGACACGCTCGTGAATCCCGATCCAGATTCCTCATCGCTTTCGTATCCGTTTTCATTCATTTTAGCGAATCTTCGTATTTAACTATTAGAAAATGCCTTAAACAATCAATTTATGAGAATTCGTTTAGCTGTTAATGCTTTCTTCTTGTGTAATTAAAATATTTTGGTCCAAGTTTGCCTTCGTGAAATTTTAGCAAAATTTGAAGTTTTAGCGGTTAAGACAATGTCGTCTAGAAATGCAAAGCCCGGAAACTAACTAAATTTTTTAAGTATTCTTTGATTTAATAATATGATTGTAAACAGTCACAGAGGAATTATTGAATGACCGAATTGCTGATTCTATTGATTTACTAAATTTAAAAACATTCTTCATCGTCAGGGCTTTTCTTTTAGAAGACATTGCACTTGTCGTCACAACAGAAAATTAAACAAACGCTTTGTATAGCTCAAAATATTAATCCTAGAACACTTTATAACTTAAACGACAATATTTCACATTGACTAGCATCAAAAGAAGCGGTTGACTCGACTATTTAATGTGGTAAATTGGATAAAATCTACAAGAGAAAGTTTTTGTTTTCAATGTTTTTTTTATTTCAATTAAGATGAAAAATCTTTGAAAGCCTTTAAGTCGGCTTGGGATTTCAACATGCTTGTGGCGCCAATCTTTCACAACAACTACCTGTCGCCTAAAGGCTCTGAATCGCAAACGAAACAGAGGTAAGTCTGAATGTTCCCATAATTTCTCAACCCACTTAACTTTCTCCATTTGCAGTGATGCAGTGTCGTCAAGTAGTCCATCAACTAAAATCAGCGAGTCTTCGGCCTCCAGCAAATACAATAACATTTTCAAGTCCGCTTTCAATCGCAGCATTAGTTTCTTTTCCAAAATCACGACTAGTTCAGGGTCGCCATCGACATCAACAACCAGTGCATCGACAAGCTCGAAGCCACCTCGTTCTGAGTCGAATCATGACAGCAGCTCAAGTTCATCGAGTGCGACCCCAAGTGATTGCTCATCTCCCGATTCACTGAAAACCGAAATGATTTTCTTTAAGCCAATCATACGAGAACCTAAAACACCTTCAAACGCAAAACCTGTTCTCCTTCGAATTCCGTCGATAAGATCTGCAGCATCGTCAACTGATCTCATCAGTTCACCATGCCCTAGCCCTTTCTTCATTCCAATCACGCCACGACGTCAATCTGCATTCTCTTTCGTGAGCTACGCTGAGGAAGACTCAAAGGAATCTGAAGGTCAGATTATTGCTAAACCGAAAGCGACAAAACGTAAGACTGCCCGATCAAGCCCACAGAAACCAGCCGCAAAGCGTCTCAAACCATCTCCCAAGTCAAACAACTCACGACAGATAACTACGGGAAAATCTAAAGCTGAGCAAGTGACCAAGTTGAAGCCTGATGTCGTCAAACCAAAACAGGAAGTTAAGACTAATCGAAAGACTCGCTCTATGGATAAAAAGGACTCACATGAACCATCAATAAACAAAGGCCCTGAAAAGAAACCTCTCAACGTCAAGAAATCGCCAATTAAAAAGAATCTACCGACTGCAGCAACACAACGCGTGACTCGTTCTCATAGTTTGAAACACTAAACCCGACACTTAGATAATTGAAATTGCACTTGATGAGAAAGAATTCAAACGACGAACATATTAAATCAAACTTTAAAGCACGAAAGAACTGGATCGACGATAGTCATGTAAGGAAACGCCTTTCAACAGGAGTCTGAATGTCTCGGACGAAGATGATGATAAACTTCAATATATTTTGTGATAACATGAGAGAATCCACTTATGCAATGGAGGTAATTTGAGTTGTGCCGCAGTCTGACGAACATAAAAGAATTTGTAATCTTAAGAGTAAACGCAAGATTTCGTTTTCTTTTTTTGACTTCTCATCCGTTCAGTACAATCTTTAAATATTTTAAAATCTCTGAAATCTGTAGAAGGTTTGAAACTGTGGAACTATTCGAGTTCTGAATAAATAAATGATCAAAACATTTAATTATGAATTTTTCCATCTGGTGCTGAAAGTTTATTCACAAGATGATTGATTAGAAACGAAATAATGTAGTCAGTCATTCGTTGACAGTTGAAATTTGTTCTCGATTTTCCGAACCTTGCGCATCGACGCTTCTCTTGTTTAAATCTAAAATTTCCTCATCCGTTTCCTCAACTTCCTGATTCATATTTCAGACATCGTCTTTAGACTTTTGCCTCGATGAAGAAGGAATTTATTTCGAGCAGGATTCAGCCTCCATCGCTTCCGCTTGAGCTGCAATACTCGTTACGACAAAAGCTTTCCGACCGCCAAAAAGCTCAATTTCCATTTCAAAAGCGCCTTATCAAACGGATCTTCATTTCGATTATCTAAGATTTCGTGTTTGATGACTGATGAGAAAATAAATTTTGTTAAATCAATAACTTTATTCCCGTCGTCAATAATCGAAGTGAAATGAGTTTCCTCAACGTTTCGTGTTTTCGATGCAAAGTGACTTTTATATCGACATAGTCACGTTGCCAATGGATCGTTTAAACGTGGGGTGGGAATGTGAAAAGTTGAATCGATAGAAAAAACGACACTCGAGCCAGGAACATGAAATGAATTTGCAATCAGTGAGCACACACTTGTTGCACAACTTTGTGTTCATTGTTTGCAGATTTCCATGATTTCCCTTTTCTTCTTCTTCTCGTTTGATGAAAACTTTACCCGCAAGGCTTTTGCTGTGTCAAATTGATTCTATTCGATCGTTTTCGTGTTCGACACGTCCGGTAACGAATGTAAATTGGATTCTGTATTCCACAAGGAACAAATGAATGTTCGTTAATTTACGGTTTGTTTGTTATCTCTTCCTTCTTCGGGGCGTAAATTTCCATTCAATTTTCCTGATTGAAAGCAAATCGATACGAACTGGGAAACTAATGAGAAAATCTCGCGTCTACGATCTGGAGGGAAATTATGCTCGACGCGAAACTTTTTCATTTATCACACGAACATCTCCGCTTGGGGCTCTTTCCGGAACTCAGAAGTTAATTTCGATGTCGATTAATGACAAGCTGCGAGGAGAAAGTTCACGAGAATCGTTTGAATTGTTTTGAATTGCGCCATTTCTTTTTGTTATTCACATAATTTCCCCATTTCGCTTCACAACTCGTGATCATTTTCCGTTGAAACTTTTCATCTCATCGATTCTATTTATAGCCAACGTTTCAACTCTCTGAACACACAACGAGAAAGAAAATTTTCTTATTTGCTTCCTCAATTTTTCACTTCGAAGTAAAAAGAAATTTAAAAAGGTCTTCTATCCTAATTTAATCAAATTTAATTAGAAATCGATCCATTCAATGTGGTTGTGGTAATTGATTTGACGTAGCAAAATGTGTTCGGAGTTATCTTGTCCATTGTGTTGTTTGTCCGAGTTTCCGGACATCGAAACATTCAAGCTGAATCTGATTAAAGTGAATAGTAAGCCAATCAAGTGTCCTTTGTGTAATGAGATTCTTTTGGGATTGGACAAGTTAACGATTCACCTGTTTGGACATTCGTTGCCACTTGATGACAAAACAGTTGAGGCAAAGACGACGCAACCTCCGCCGCCACCTTCAAAGCCAAAGAAAGAGCCAAAAGCAAAACAAAGCAGAGTGAAGTTGGCAAAAATGTCATCGCCTTTGAGAGCGTCTGACGAGAGATTTCGTTGTGAAATCTGCGGCTTTGTGTTTGTGGATGAGAACTTGCTGAGTTTGCATTTAAGCCTCGTGCACAATTTCACGCCCAACCACAATAACGAGAGGGAGAACACATCTGCTCAATCAAGCACGAACGAGATTATGAGATTTCAGTGTCATCTTTGCTCAAAACATTTTAAGATGAAGGGCGCTCTTCGAATTCATATCCGGGTCGCTCACGTTGGCTTTCATGATCAAAACCGTCAGCAAATCAACATTGCAGATTACTTGAAGAACCAAAAATCAATCGATCAATGTACAATGAAGACTGAAATGCTTTCGCTTCAAGAGCCCTACAGCCCTGAAAATCATCAAAAGCCTCGATCTGCTCCGGCTTCACCTGCGTCGTCTTATTTCGTTCCTTCACCACAAAACTCTGTAAACGGCGACCACAAAAAGAATTCAGACAAAAATGCGAAGACGTTCCAGTGCGATGACTGTAAAAAAACATTCACGACAAAATATTTCCTGAAGAAACATAAACGACTTCATACAGGTTCGGTTGACATGAGCTCGGTCGTCAAGACGGCACTTGAATTGAGATTTAATGGTTGAATCTCAAATGTTGTATCCCCTTGACGATGAGCGAACGAACAAACATCTCTTCCAAACCATTTATCATCCTCCCTCTCGATATTTTTCCATTTCAGGTGAGATGCCTTACAGTTGCGAGAAGTGCGGCAAGAACTTCTTCTTCCAGCAATCATTTCACAAACACAAGCTTTATTGTTACCACAGCGAGGAGAAGCCGTAAGAGCATCTTGAATTATGCACATCTAATAGCACTTTAATGAATAATTCATTTTTCTTCCCTTTTAAGTTATGAATGCGCTGAATGTGGACGAAGTTTCAAAGAGCTTTCGACATTGCATAACCATGAGAGAATCCATAGGTGAAAAGGCTTAATTACACTTAATTGCTTCAACATTTTAAATCCATTTTGTCATTGTAGCGGCGTCAAGCCATTCGGGTGCGAAATTTGCGGGAAATTCTTTCGGCAGAGAGGTAAGAGAGATGAAAATTCCATTAGCGGTGCGCGAGAAAAGCTCATTGAAGCTTCTTTATTTTCGCTTTGGGAAACATTGATTCAAGCTCCCCATCCGACTCTAACGAAATCCATTATTTCTCACGCAACGAAGAACATAAAACGCTTTTTTTGTTTCATAAAAGCAGCGAAGAGAAATATGAAATCTCGTAACTGATATCGCGAGTCAAAACGTGAACAAAACGCCTACGTGACGGTAAAAAAAGCTTATAAAAAATTTAAGGGCGATCAAATTACGCGGCGATAATCTTAATTGTTGTCCTTTTTATGTCATCCTTAGTGTCGTATCTTGTCCACTCTCGGATCCACACGGGTGCCCTTCCCTACATTTGCACTGGTTCGTAACAAATATTGCTTTATTTCCGTCATTGCCTCCCCTTACTCAACTCAATTTTTATTTCCAATAGAATGTGGAAAAGGTTTCCGTTACAAGGTCAGCCAACGTTCGCACAAGTGCAGTGGAGTGTTGGTGAAACAGCCCGGCGAACTGATCCAGAAATTAATGCAAAATTCATCGATTTTACCATCAACCATAGTGTCGTCGTCGGTTGCTAACGAAACATCAACGAATACAAATGATCTGGTTTCCATTTCGAGTCAAACTTTACACGAAAGTCACGAATTCTGTCTCGAGGATTTACTAAAAGACGATTCCTATGAGAAAATAATGAAAAACGAACGTCCACACCTTGTGGACAATGTGTTTGGTGATAACTCGAGCGTGATGTTATACAACAACAACAACAACATGACGACGGGAACTATGTTAAGTTCAAGTTACGATGTGGCGAGTCTGGGCCATAACAATAATTACAGCATGAGCTTTCCATCGACACTCGAGACGATCAACGAAGACTCTATAAAAGAGCTTTTGGGAGCTCTTAGATAACTGAGACTCCTCTTAGAGCATAAACTGTCGACTTTAGGCTTTTTACGATGTGTCAGCTGTCACCTGTCGACAGCGCGTCTCGTAAAATTTTGTTTTAATTAACCAGAGTGCCTTTTATCGAGTTTCCTTCGAACAGCTTGAGTTGAGATAAAATAATGCAATAAAGGATGAAATGATGTTCATGTACATGTGACAACGTTTGTTCTATGAGTTTGTAATAACCCTGACCTCGTTACAGGAAAAAAATTCATTTATGTTTTACAGAAACGTGGATACGAGCGAGTGGCTTGGAATGGAAACATTGGCAAACGAAATTATGCTGGGATCCCCACTCCATGATACTCAGAATTATTGATTTTCACAAAGAGCGTAGAAGAAAAGCTTTGAAAGTTCTTGGAAACTTTCCTAGCGAAAAAGAAATTGTATCAAATTACTTATAGTCAGTCTGGATGGCGTTGAGAGTTTCAAGCTTCCACGCATAGAAAACTCGCACGACACAGAATAATTTCCTGTCACTTGAACCGTAGCGTTGCTTTCTTTCACGATTCTTCGCTTTGTTTGCCAAAAATTTGTGTTTTATGGTTGGCGAAGAAGGAAGAAAAAAATACGAAAGTTTCGAAAAGGAATTGTTCATAAATCGCGTAATCCACTGGAGAGCTGTAACTCAGTTAGATGAGAAGTAGTAGCAAGAGTTTCACTTCGCCAAAGTGAATACGAACAACCACGTTATTCATATTTAATGTGACGAGCCTAAACTTCTGTTTAGGAACACCCCCTAAAGCTTTAACCATGTGGGGGTCGATGGCAGTTTGTACGAGTTCAATCCTTTACATTCGTTCACGTTCTTAGCGCGATTTGCATAACAAATCAATTCCAAATGAACGTGGGGTGGAGGAAGCATGGATCGCGAAAATGAGGCTAAATTGCTCATGAAATCAGACACGCTTTGTCTGCTGTTGTTTTATCTTCCATCGCTTTCGATGAGTTATGAGGATAAGAAAGCGTGCGCTCACAAATTAGATCACAAATTATGAAGGGTGCGCAGAGCTTTTTTGATTAGTCAATTGAATAATCAAACAAACGTGACCTTATCTCAGATGAAACCGTTTGAAAGTTACACGACAGTTTAAATAAATAAATAAATTCACTTGACTGAGCTTTGGCCATAAAAAGCCGACATAGAAGAATGATGACGGAAACAAAAAAAAGTTCAGACATAAAGCAAAGATTTTATCGCTATCGGCATTCTCTTGGTTTTTATTTTTACTTCGAGCTATTGTCATCAACCACAGATTCCTTTCGAATAAATCATGATTGTGTCATGAATTATTTCTCAAGTGCTATCATGGAAAATAATCATTCTCCCACTCTACCAAAGTCAAGCGAAAAGAAGACGAAACACGCACATGTGACGCGACTTCCGCCAAGTGAATTATCCTGGAAATAAAAACTCTTCTTTACTATCCGGAAAATAGAATTCTTTGCGAACAAATATGATAATTTTCTCATCGTAAAACTGGATCGGTCGTTGAGGCAAAAGTTACGTAAGGCAATGTCGTAGAATTAACTCCAGGACGCCCTCATTTTGTTTGCTATGGAAATGAAATGAGACTTTTATTTATTCAAAGTTTCGTATGACCAAATGTAACCTTGAACCTTGGGCGGTCTTGAATGGAATGAGAATGACGAATGATGAGAACGAAGAAAATAGAAAAAAAAACTTTTCATTCTCATCATCATAAACTTCACATTTTCCCCGTAAGCTTATTCTTTTTCCCATTAAAAGTAAGGAAAAGCCTTGCTCTTTCTGAAACGCTCCTGTTTGGATCGTTTATTCCCTTCCCACCTACCTGTTCGCTATAGTTCAAGAGCATAATAAAGTTTCATCGTCGTTGTCACTCTCGCGAAACAAAGCCGGTTAGCTCTCAGGGTGGTTCATGGCAACTGAAAATAAATAAAAATAACATTGAGTTGCATCAGGCAACGAATGAAAATGAATTTGTGCCTTTATTAATGTTGATATGATTTTCATTCTCGGCTCAGCGCTCTCGTCGTTACATTTCGCCTCCTCTTTCCCTTTCAAGCTAAAGCTTCGTGTTGGGTGAGACAGAGAGTAAAACTGAATTTTCCTCCCCAAACAACAACGCTGACTTCTCTGTGTATGCATGGAGAACATTTTTACGTTCCACAAAATCAGTCTCGTGAGTTTTTCCGACCAGTTAAGACGTGTTTTCTCTTTCTCTCTTGGCTAACGAGAACGTAAGCGAAACCCCGTCAAGGCAAAATACAAAAAAAGAACTTGGAGAAATCCTCTGATATCGATTTTCCAACTTGTTTTATGTCAAAAAATAGAAATAATTGTTTTTCGGTGAGAAAAAGTCTTTGGGTAAACAGTGCACAGTGATAATTGAAAACAATGCCAATTATATCGCCCAAAATCCCCTCTGGCTTAGAAGAGCTTATGAGAGGCCTGGCTAAGAGCGTTATAAAAGAAAATCCTCAAAACATTTATGAGTTTGCAGCTGAATATTTCGAAAATCTTCTTAAAGAACGTGATGGCAGTTGCGATCAAAGCTACAAGAAGTTTGCAACTTATAAGGTTTATAAGAAAAACAAGAATGCACGGTTGAAGCGCGAGAAGGAACATTCGAATGACGTCAATGACTTTCGCCCAGATGATATTAACAGCTTCAAGCGGGATGTCAGTTATAAAAGAGAATCTTCATTGGAAGAGTTTATTTTGCCAGAGGCAAATCAACCACCGATTCAAGCTCTCACTCAGACATTGATTAGTTCAGATGCCGAAGTGAAGCATGAAGAGGAGGAAGTCGCTTCCGTGACAGAAGACGATGACATTAAGAACATGGTTCTCGATGATGATATGGAGAAGGCCGCCCTGAAGATTCAGTCTTCGTTCCGTGGACACAAAGTTCGACGGGATATAAAGGAAACGAAGTTTGACGAGAATATAACTGAGCAGGTTGAAAAGGAAGCTTCCGACCCAGAAGGTGAAACGAAAGAAAAAACTGAAAGCGAATTAGATGATAATGACTCGCGAGGGTTGGTTGAGTGTTCGGTTGAAGGAAATTCAAAGGATGAGAGTGCGGAAAATGATCAAGGTTTGATTGCTTGTGAAGATAAGGAGCCATCGCCGCCTCCTGAATCTGAAGTCGACGACGATATCGCAAACATGGTTTTAGACGATGACATGGAGCAAGCAGCGTTGAAGATTCAAGCTTCATTCCGTGGTCACAAAGTAAGGAAAGAAATGAAAGAACCTGATGTCACTGCGAACAATGAAGATTCGACGATTGCTAGTGAAAGCGAGCAGCACGAAGAAAGTGGCGTAATCGAGGAATCTGGGGATTTGAAAACGGATGAGAATGAACTTGTCGAGATGGAAACTATTGAAGATTGTCCACAACCTTTGGACGATGAAGTCGAGAAAGAAGAAAAGCTCTCAATTCAGGAAAGTGTTCATGAGAATGAAATTGTTCACCAAAGCGAAGAGTCAAAAGAAATTGAAGAGCTCGAAAATGAAATTGAAGAATCGCCTGAGCTCGTTGAAGTTAACGAAGAGGTTATTGTGAAAGAAATTTCCAAGGATTCATTGGCTGAGCCTGAAAGCAATCGAGTGGCAATTTGCGAAGCTGAAGCTGAAAATGTTGAGAACGAAGCTACTGCGACTGATGAAGAGAAGTTACTTGACGATGAGAGCGTCGTTATGCCTGAACTCTTGAATGTCGTTGAACAAGAAGTTGAGAGTGTTCTCGAAGAGGCAATTGAAGCTGTCGATGGGCAAGAAATTGAGTCGAATATTATAGCAGAAAATTCTGAAGAAGTTCTTGTTAAATCGGAAGAATGCGATCTTGAAGAAAAACTCGAAGAAAAATCTGTGGAAGAACTAACTGCAGAAGAAGAAAATGCAGAAATTCTTGAAGAAACGAAATCTTCAACTTCAGTCGATGCTGAAATTATTGAGAAAGCTGAAAGTTTGAAATCAATTGAAGCTCCGGAGTCAACAGAAGAAGTTTTGAACTCAGTTAACGAAGAGAAAAAAGAAGATGAAGCGAGCGTTGAGAATATTGACACAGAAATTGAAAAGCTTGAAGATGCAACTGCTGAAGGCGATGAGAACGATTCAGAAAATGTTGAAACTCAAGAAGAAACACCCATAGCTGAAGGCGAAGGCATAAGCGAAGCTTTTGAAGAATCGAAATCAGACAATGCAACCGACGAAGTTGTAGAAGTGCCCGTTGGGAATGAAAATTCCGGAGGAAATTCTATAACCACAGAAGCAGAGGAAACTGAAGTTGAAGGTAAAGTATTTTTTCAAATGTCTTCAAGGGCTTTTTATCCTTTTTGAGCCCAATCCAAACTTAATTAAAACAATCTACGACAAAAATCTCGATAAAGTTTATGGGACATATTCCAATTAACCCGAGAAATTTTAATTAGAAAAAAATCTCATTTCGAAAATTAAATGAAAATATTTATAATTGTTACATCATTCAGGCCTCAGGCGTTGTTATCTTTACAAAAAGTTTTTAAAACATGTAAAATATCCTTCGGATGAAAGGCCCTAAAATAAGAGACTGATGAACGGGAAAATAATGAAGACTAAATAATTTCAGAAGTTATTTCGGAAACTCAGCAAAAAGCGGAAGAAATTGAGCAGGATTTGCCAGAGGGTGAAGATTTATCACCACAGCAAGTCGCTTCAATCGAAAAAGATGATGGCGAGAAATTGGAAAAGGAACCGAGTGTCGTTGATGAAGCGGCGGAAAATTCAGAAAATCTGATAGAGAGCGAGAATATTATTGAATCAAACGATAATATCGAAGAAAACGTCGTCGAGAGTGAAGCAGTTAATGAAAGCGAAAACTCGGAAGTACAGCAGCCACAAGAGCCCATTCAAAATGTCGAGGACGGAATAAACATCGAGCTTAATGAAGGAGAACCGCAAGAAGGATTAAGTGCGTTGCCGAACGAAACTGAAAATGAAAATTTAGAAAGTGATGAGGCTGAATATGCCGACGCCAACCCTGTTGTGGAGGAGATTTGCGAAAAGAAATTTATTGAACAATTGGAGCCCGACCAAGAAATCGTTGAAAGTGAAATTGATGAGAATGTTTCGGGGCGAGACTCGTTAAATCCGATTGAGGGAGATCAAGAAATTCTCGGGGAGAGTGGAGCCGAAGTTAACGATAATCTAGAAAAATTGCCGTCGGGTGAAATCGAATATTCAACTTTGAAGGAATCCATGTCAGAACATGACGACGGATCACCGAATGAATCGATGGATGAGGGAGATAACAAATCACACGAATTAACTGATGAAAAGTCAATCGATGGTGATTCAGCGGGCTCAAATCGTCAACAATCTCTCGATGAAGTAGAAGACGAAGTAATTGATAAAGCAGAGGAAGAGAAATTGAGTGGCAGCTCCGTCATTCGCTCATCAACTGTTGATGACAATGAAATAAATGAGAGTCAACAAGCGGAACAACTTGAGTTGCATTTAAATGAGCAAGAGCCGAGTGAAACTGTTGAATCGATTTTACACTCCACCGACATCTCCCCAATTCAACTAATGGACGAAGTAGTTAATGAATATGCGGGAACTGTTGCCAGTGAACTTTTCAGCGAGGGAACTGAACACCTGGATCAAAAATCCAATTTAAAAGAATCCGAGGATATCGCAATCGATGAAAATCAATCGAGCGAACACGTTGAACCGAAGTTAAGCATTGAAAATCCTTTGGAAGCTATCGAACAACCAAAGTCAATCGACTTATCAAAAGAAAGCGTTCAACTGTCGAACGAAGAAATCGAACCAATTATCGATGAGATTTTGCAACCAGAGACGGAAGAGTCAGAAATTCCTGAAGAAACAGAAGCTCCGGTTGACGAGAATATTCCGACAGTTTCGATGGATGAAAAATGCCCGAGTCTCGAGAAAGACGAAGCACCATTGCCCGAGGAAGAAAAGGATGAAAATTCTTCTGACCCTCAACTTAAACCGGAAGAAGAAGATGTAACTGACATGATTCTTGACGAGGAAATGGAAGACGCCGCTTTAAAAATTCAAGCAGCGTTCAGAGGTCATAAAGTCAGAAAGGAACAAATAGTCGAACCGAATGAAAAATCGAATGAAAGTGCTGACGAGATAAACATCGTGATTGATCAATGTTCAGAGCAAACTCAAGACACGCAAGATCAAGAAGAAACCGAGCAGCAAGATACGAGCGCTGACGTTGAGGAGATTCAAGAGTCCGAAGCAGTTGATGAAGAAGCGGAAACAAATGAAGGTGAGAAATTAACTTTTATAACTTTTTTAATTTTATCCTCGCAATTAGCGTGAAGCAAATGAACGCAGCTTATCGTCGTCATCATCATTAGCCGTTGCCGTTCTGCTGCTTAAAGATTAAAACAACTCAAACGGAAGTTTTTCCTCGCTCAAACTGTTTATCGTTTAGCTTTGTCGCATTGTTTTCAACGGATGTAATCAAGCCTTTCAGTCTCCTAATACTTGCAATCAAAATTCATGTTCATGAAGTTATTTCGTTTTGTGTGCCAAAAAGTCTTTTCATCCACTGATATAATTCAAACGATGGCGTCAAGAAGAATCCTCACTCGCAATAAACGAAGCAATAAAATTTTATCACCTTCCTTATTAGCGAAATATCATGTTGAGTGTCTCTAACTAATGTCTGCTTGTAATGCATATTTTATAGAGCGTCAAGAGGACGAAGAAGAAACCGTCGAGGAAGAAACTGCGGTGGAGGATGAAACAGCAGAACAAGGTGTGTACTTATCAGCCGAAGGTTATGAAAATAAAGTTTTGAGAGAAATGCTAATCAACGTCTCACATCGCTCGTAAAACTTTAAACTTTCCTGTTTTCGCAGATGAAGACGATCCTGAAGCTGCGCCCGAGGAAGGAGAAACGTCAGAACAACAAGCAAACGACGACGACGATGTTGCAAACATGGTTTTGGACGACGAGATGGAGAACGCCGCTTTAAAGATTCAAGCAACGTTCCGTGGCCATAAAACTCGAAAAGATATTAAAAAGGATGAACCGCAAGGAGAATCCAGCACCGCAGATGAACCTCAAGAGACAAAAGATTCTGTCCAAGAGGTTGACGATGAAATTGCAAACATGGTTTTGGACGACGAGATGGAAAATGCTGCGTTGATGATTCAAGCATCTTTCCGTGGCCAAAAGAAACGTAAAGACGTTAAGAAGGAAAGTGAAGGCGAAGGTGAAGAAGAGAAAAAGAAGAGGACGAATCTGAGGAGAAGAAAGAAGAAGAACCAGAGACACCTAAAGAAGAAACTCCAGCATCTTCATCAACTGAGAAAACAGCTAAGCAATTGCAAGACGAAGAAGACATTGCAAACATTGTTATGGACGCAGAGATGGAACAAACGGCCAGATTCAATCGGTCTTTCGACGAAAGAAAGGACCGAAAGATAGCAATGAATCAACTGGCAGCTCAGCTGGCGATTTAACTGATGAAGAAGACGAAACAGAAGAAGAAGAAGATCCCTTTAAGCCAAATGAAGAAATTGAAACTGCTGACAGATATTACGACGATGAGAAAGGATCTGAACACTCAACTGCTCGTTACTCGTCACTCGATGATGGAAAATATTCACTCGAACGAAATGATGAGTTCTATGATAATGAACCAATTGGTTTGAATTCAACGATTGACGATATAAATCTTATGCAAGGCGGTGGAATCTTCCCTGAACCCTCCGGCTCGTCATCAGACATTATGTTGACTGGAAGCTCCGGAGAAGATCGCGATCCCGATCGCAATTCCTCTTATGAAAAAGTTCCTTCAACTGAATCTCAGAAAAGTGACGAGCCGATTAGTCAAGAGAAAGCTGTTGAATCACTTGACGACGACGAGAAAGTCATCGAGAACTTTGATTTCGTTGCCAACAAGGACACAGCCGAGGCAATGTATTATTCATTGAAGAAGAATGAAATAGAAACACAAAAGCGGCTCTCATCGGAAAAACAATTAAGCACAGAGCAACAACCTGAAACGGACGATGAGCTTGCAATGTCAATGGAGATGATGACGAATTTTGAAAATCAATCTTTGGAGGGCGAAGATGATGACGACGTTGTAATTGGACGGCCAAAGCCATTGTCATCGTCTAAACGATTGAAGTATGGAATGAGCATGGATGATCGATTGTTGGGCTCGATTTTGAGTCAGGATTACACGAAGAAAAGTCGTAAAGAAGGATATCCTGACGACGGCTTTGATCCCCTACTCGAAGCTACTTTGAGAAATCATAATTTCTTGGAGAACCTTCACGAGATGTCATACAGCGAAGATGACAAATCCCCGACTTACGATGATTACCCTGGCGATGACGAAGACCAATTCGATAACTTCTACGACTCGAAAAGTATTCGTGAAAAAATCATGGCTTCATCGTTTTCAATTGCTGATTCAGATTATTTCGATCCAAGCCACAACAAGTCGATAATCGACGACGATAAAATTCGGACAGCTCTGGAAACAATTCATTCAACTGATTCAGAATCAACAATTGCATCGGCTGCAACGAGAATTCCATTAGGCGAACGGTCGAATGGCAAGCGCACAAATCACTCGATGCAATATTCATCGATTGGAAATGCGGCCATCGATAAATCGCTTGACGAATTCATACAGTCGCAAGAACTTCGTATCGAGCGGTTCGACGAAGAACTTGAAGGCTACAGCAGCCCGCCGCGCAAGCAAGAAAGTGTTGACGAGTGGACGGATGACACCACGACCACATACACTGACTCAGATAAAAAATTAGCAGGGGCGGGTGGCGTAATTGAAATTAAATTGGAGCAGAAGACAAGTTTCCTAACAGTCGACGAGCGACGTCGAACATTACACCGTGAAGATGCTATTCAACGGAACAGCACGCGCGAAGATGAAGATTCATCAAAGTCGTCAAATGTGTCGGGGGAGAAATTGTTGGATAAGGAGATCGTTATAACTGTGGAAACCGTTGTTTCTTCTGTTACAGCTCAGGACTCTGTCATTGATACGGAAATTGCTGTTCCTGTCCTAGGTAAACAAATCAGAGAACACAAATTTGTGCGTGCGAATGTTAAAACACTCTTTCTCTTCTCTCCACAGATTTGACAGCAAAAGCAAAATCACCGAGTCAAATCCCAGCTAAGCCTCACAGAATGAAACGTCAGCACACGATGCCTGTTCAGATTCAGACAGATGTGATTCGAGTCATTCCAAAGCACTTGCGAAAGAGGTAAGTGAATAAACGAGCCTTCGAAATGTTTTTAAGGATTTTTCTCCGAAATTTCTCTCAACTTTTCTAAAACTACAAAAAATTATTATCGGGTCAGAGAGTTGAGATAAAACCCTCCAATAATTCTTCGTTTACGAAGTTTATCCTCGAATCCTTTTTTGTGACACACGAAACGAGAGATTTGCGATGATAAAAAGCTTTTCGTTTGATCGACGACGCACCTCTCTCTTTAGAGAAAAATGTCAAATGTATATTTAATGAACTTTAAATTTGCATTTTATTTTTATTCTTCCTCCATTACAGAATAAAGAGTGCGGATGGTGAGAAGAAGAAGCGAGGCTCCAAATAAACGAGTCAACAAAGACGAAAAAACCATTTTTCCGGAGACGATGAGAAGGAAAATTTCATTGTGCAATTCATTAAATTGATAAAATTTGAAGAGAGACGAAGAGTTTCGCTAAAAGAAAAATTTGTTCGCATCCTTAATTAAATTAGAGGTAGAACAATTGAAATGAAAATTCTTTATTCTTAGATATCAACACGAGTTGAGCTGATTAAATGAAAGTGGGAAGGAATTTCTAAGAAAAGAAAAGAGAGCAAGCAGGGAAATGAAGAAAATATTTTCCCTCGCGTCATTCAAGGCACGACAAGATAAGAAGAATGTCATTATGTTTATCAAATAGAGATTGATGTTTCTCGTAATCTAAGCACTGAATGAGTAAGGAAAATTGAACGAAGGAGCGCATCGGAGGCTTCGATTGTCATAAGAAACTTTAAAGCTTTCAAAATCGAGAGATCCTCGAAACTCCTATTGCTTGTGAACCTCTTAGACTTGTGCCCTGCTTGTGAACCTAACAAAGACTATAAAATGAAGTTAATTACTGGAAAATCCTTTAACGAAAATTAATACTAATTTGAAGTCAGCAATAAAAATAAAATAAAGAGTTACAAAGTTATAAAATGGAATTTATTTCATAGTGCAAACAATTTAATTCTGACAGTTACGATTTGTTCTCCAGCATTCCTTTCAAGATCTCCACTTTGTAGTCGAATTCTACTTCCTTCTGCTTGAGCTTTTCGTGATATTTCTTTTCTCTTTCTTTCTGTTCCTTGTGAAGCTTCTCGACGGCTTCATAATAAACTGTTTTTGTTCGCTCGTGTTCTTTGCGAAAATGATTTTCTTTGTCCTCTGAATACTGTTTGTAATTCATGGCAGTTTGCTTAGCCGTCAAATACTTTTCGTTAAGTTCGTTGATGAACTTTTTGCTTTCATTCTGAAGCTTTTCATATTTAGTTTTCATTTCTTCTTCTCGTTTATTCAGTGACGCTCTTTCCTCGTTAATTTGTCGTTTCAAAGCTGCGATCGATAAACGTTCTTCTTGTATAAGTTCTTTGTTCTCGTTTAGTTGTGAAACCAATTCATCGATTTGCTGCTGGTTATTTTCATGTTCGAAGCGATATTTCTCAATCGCCACTTTAAAGTCTTCGTCTTTCTGATGAAGCATTCTTGACGCTTCCTTGCGTTCCTCGACGATAGTGAATTTAAGAACGTCCAATTGCTCAGAGCGAGTCATCAGTTGGTCGGTGGTTTCTTTTAAGTCGTTACTAAGAATGTCGATTGCGTTTTTCATCTCTTTCGTTTCAGCATGGAAACGTTTTTCTAACGACTGGACATCAGCTGCAAAAAGCTTCGACATCTCATCACGAATCTTCGTCTCTGTTTCTCGTTGCTTGCGGCTTGATTCTTCTAACTCGGATACATCTGTTGAAGCGAAAGTTTTCGTGTCCGATGCGTTAGATTTGTTTGAGGCTGCTGACCCACTTCGAGTGTTTGTTCGCATAAATTCTTCAAACTCTTCAGCTTTCTTCTTCAATGTTTCGATTTCTTGATCACGCACTTTCTTCAGATTCAACTTTTCTTCCAGAGTCTCAATAAATTTATTCGACTCGATTAGCTCTTTGTTCAATCGTTCGATAGTTTTCAAATGTTCAATATTTGCTTTTTCAGTTTCTAAACAGGAAATCTCAAGCTGTTGATTGCGAATAAATAATTTAATGAGAAACTGAATTTTAAGTTTATGCTAAGAGTACAAACCTTCTCCAATTGCTGCAAATATTCTTCACACATCTCACACGACTTTTCCTCTCCTCTTGCTGACTTATCATGAGATAAACTTGTTCGAGTCGCTTTAAGAAAAATGAAAAGTTAGGAAATGTATAAATTTGACTCTATTAAAGATTTTTTTACCTTCAATGATGCCTTGAGTTGCTTGATCTGTTCTTTGAATGTTTTGATATTTACTGAGTTGCTCTTCAAGATTTTTAATCTTGTTACGTTCGTGAATCAATTCTTCAACGACTCTCGAAGAATTTTGAAGTGAAAGCATTTCTTCTTGTCTTTCCTTGTCGAACTCCATCAATTCTCCATTCCTAATTCGTAATCTCTCGAAATCTGTTTTAATACTGTTGAGTTCTGCTTCAAGACTTTCCTTACTCAGTTGCAGATTTCTTATTTTCTCTTCTTGTTCCTTATCCGAAGTGCAATTATTTGTAACTGATTTTTGGAACAGCTCCTGGCGTATCTTGTCAACCTCTTTCTCCAAAATATTTGTTTTGCTTTCGAATCGAATCATCTCGTCGCGATACTTGTTCATTTTAACGAGTGCTGTGTTCTCATCAAATTTAAGTTTCTTTATTTCCTCGTCTTTCTCGCGAAGCTGTTTCTCGTAGATTTTTATTTCTTCTCTTTTGTTCTTGATGTTATTAAGGGATTTGCATAATTCATCCTTAACACGGGCCAGTCGAGCTTCAGGGGCCATTGGAGTACTGCAATTGACATTCTTCAACGGATCACGAGTAATGAACTTTGAAGTTTCAGCGAATGAATTATTATTCCCTCCGCATTCCTTCACGATGCTATCCATCAACTCCATTTCAGTTGTCTGCTCCTGCAGTCGCTTCTGAAGTTTATTAATGGTGTGACTAAGTTCATCTTTTTCACTTTCCAATGACCGAACCATGTTTTGTAAATGTCTATTCTCTTGAGAAAGATTTGGACGTGAAAGTAAGTCTTGACATTGTTGCTGAGCGGCTTCAAGGTTTTTGTTTAGTTGATTGATGATTTCGCCTTTCTCAATCAAAATACTCTCGCGAGACTTGTTCGACTCCCTATATCGAATTTGAAGATTTTTGTGTTCGTGTTCTAGTTCATCGAACTTCTTTCTAAGACCGTCGACTTGCTGCTGCATCATCTCGATTTGTGCGGAATGTTTTTCTTTAGCTTCTCTTAAGATCTGATCTGTGTTACGATCAGCTTTGTATGTTATGTTTTTCTCAACCATATTGTACTTCACTTGAACATCTGATAGCATCAACTTTGTACTTTCCAGCTCACCCACCAGACTCGAGTTTTCTTTTTCCAACGATTTAATCTTTGAGTGAAGCTCTTCATTGATTTCTTCAATTTCACGAGACCTTCCTTTGTTTTCAACCAAAAGTTGATGTGTCTCTTTCCTTGTCATCAGAGCTCGCTCCTTTTCTGACTCAGCAATCATTAAACGCTTTTCATATTCAGCGACCACTTTCTTATGTTCCTCTCGTAGTTTCACAAGTTGATTCGTGACAAATTCAATCTCACGAGTTTTCGATTCTAAATTATTCTTTCGGTGAGTCTCCTCATCTCGGAGATGGAAGGAATTTTGTTTTTGATGAACAGGAATTCGACTGAAACTTGTGAATGCGTTTCCATGCGAATTCTTTGTGTAATTAACAGATTCATCGTCTTCGTCATGTTCCAAATCATCGAAAGCATCTTGGAGCTCATGATTAAGCTAAAATGAGAAGCGTTTAAATAAATTTATTTGGTGAAATTCAAATCTGACGCTTGTTTACCTCATCGTGCCGGCGAAGTTGGTCTTGCGCTGCCTCTTCCTCTTCGATTCGTTGTTGATTGTTATCAACATGAATTGAGGGACCTCCTTGAAAGATTGTTAATTCAGTCCCTTTCGAGTTCATCTTTAATCCACTTTAATTCACTAAATGCAATTGTCAAAAAAAAATACGCTCAAATCAAACTGCCCGGATCTCGCTGACGATCAGATGTTTAAATTCACCTTCACCACAAGTTCACCACTTGGATCAAACTGGAGTCAAGTTCGTCGTCCCTCAGTTAAAACTCTCGGAAACTTGGTCTTCAATCTAAGCAAATAACTTCAAATATATTGAAGATTTAGTGTGAATAAGGTGCGAGGAAGTTAAATAATCGTTCATAGCAGTCTTTGGATCAAATACCAGGTGAAATATTTTCAGTGCGAGTGATTTTAAGGGAGAAATTCAAAAAAGAAAAATTTTCATAAAAACGTAATTGAAAAAATCTTGTTCTCCTTCCATTGAAAACTTAAAATTCTTATATTTCATTGTGAGTCACTACTCGAACATTCTCTTAAAAGTCTAAAGCTTTTCTTTCAACGACTAATTTAGAAAAAATCTGCTTCCATTGAAAAAGTTTTCTTAATTCCCAAAATGGTTGGTTGCTCGATGAGGAAATTTTTTAATTTATGTTCGTCACAAACGAAAATATTTATTTAACTGTTTGAAAATAGTTTCGGCTCGTGCCCGTGCAATAAAAATAAGTTTCCAATCAAACATAAGCTCCACTTCTATCATTACGGAAGCTATGAGGGTCTCATCGCGAAAAAATCAATAAAAACTTTCCGTCTCAGTGATTGACTTTTTTTTTCTTTTCTGCTCTGCGATGCAACACACGGAAAGCTTTGTCTAGATAGCTCGCTTAAGTTCATTATCGAATCAGGTGTTGAGCACTGATCCAACAAACGTAGACAACTTTGCTGAGGCGTAAAGTCGAACGAATCATTTTGAATCTAAAATGGCGATGAGAGGATTTGTTCGCTAGTGATGTTCAGTTCAAGTGACTTTAAGTGACAACATAACATACAAACTCCTGTAAATTCAATGAATTGCTAAGTTAAGATTGACACGATCGACAATCATCATCTAACCACGTAAAAATATCTCAAGTTCCAATGAATGTTTGTAAAGTTCTCTTTGTGTGCTGCGCTCGCCTCGCGTTTGCTTCAACTGGAGTTTTTCCATTCAATGATGTCGACTTGACTGAAGGTCCCAAAGTCGAACGAAAAAGTATTCTGATATTTCTGTTTTTCTCGGCCTCAAAATGAGCGATAACACAACACGAATAAACGAGAATTCGGGCTCATTTCTGAAATATTTGAGGAAGGCAGAGAGTCGAGAGGAAAAAATTGATAATTTTTCACTAGACCAGCACAAATATTTCGTTCAAACACCTACAATCACAAGTTCTCTCATACATTTTTCTTTCTTTTCGCCACTGTGGGAAGTGAATTCTGATATTTCATTACGTTGCAGTTGTCAAGAAGAAAAAAAGATCCTTGCAATAGTTTTCTCATTATCTTTCTTCAATAATAGAATCGTCTTAAAGAACCTTCCGACGTAGAGATAAGATTATTTGTTTTAGAATCTTTCTCGACGAACATGAGAGAAAGAAAATTGTTCGTTTTAAAATAAGTTTCTTTTGACATTTTGATCATTGCATTTATTTCTCGCGTTTTCCACGAATGTCTCTTCTCATGCTTGTTGGCACGAGTTGTTCTCCTCTCTCTCTCTGTTATTATTAACGAAAGTTCTTTCGAGAATTTTGTGTGAAATCTTCGTCGTCGATTCATTTGCTTTGAGCTAAATGAAGAAATAAATACGCGACGAACTAAAATTATACTTCCGATGAGATCTCCTCAAGGTCTTCGACTCTGCGGCCTTATGCTGTTGCTGTTTAGGTAGTTAATCGCATTCATTGTTACTTTGTTCCCTTTGTTGAACATATTTCGGCTGTCTCTTGATTTGTTCGGCAGCATAAAAGTATAATTTCCATTTGTCTCCACAAACTGTGAAGCGAAATGATAATGTGATGGTGTGTGCATATGGAAATGTTGTCGGAAGGCAAGCAGCAGCATAAATAGGGTCACTAACCCTTCGCCAGGGAGGGAATAAATTATTATTATATTGAGACCGTCGACTGGGGCAGAAAAAAAAACAAAAATTCACCTCCATAAATTGATACATAAGTCAGAGTACTTCAAACATTTATTTCTATTCCTCACACGGTGCTCGCTCTCTGCTTCATCCATTTCGAGTTTCGAAACCAGCCGATGTGTAGAAACACATACGAAAAGTTTTTTTTATTTCTTCTTCTTGCCTTGTATATGGATCGGGTTTTCGTTGAATATATAAAGACGATGAGGAACAAGTATATAACGGGGCACTGGGTAATAACATTAAGTAAACAAGGGAATCACATGAACCTGAATAGTGAATAGACGGTGAATCTCAATGGATCAAGTTTTATTCCCCTGACAATTGGCAGAGGAGATCGCACATGGCTTTTCCTTTTAATTCGATCAAGCTCGACCTTTTTGCTCCGGAGGGTGAAAAACATTGAACTGAGATTCTGTTGGCAGAAAAGTGCTGATGACAAGAATTTGCTGAGCCAAAAAGTTTATCGATTTTGTGTTTTCTTCACTCGTTCTGCCCGAAAAAAAAAATATAAATGAGCAGAGAACAGACGATTAATTTGCGTGTGTGAGTTGAGGGCCTCGATAGTTATTGCGATGGATATTTCCGAAGAAGACCAGCACAAAAGAACAAAGAACCGCACGAAAGAAAAATAAATCCTTTACGTCATATTACACAATTTCTAACTTAAAATCATCATCATCTTTAATTTCATTAATTTATGCAATGTAATTAACAATTTTTTTATCTATTATTTACAGATTCTCCAACTTCAGATAAATTAAAATTAAGTGGCAATATTTCGGAAAAAAATCAAGTTAAGACTTCGTGAAAAGTTTGATAAATTTAAAATCGGACTGTCTCGGGATCTGCGATCCATTTCCAAATTCCTTTCTCAAGAGACTGACGAAGAACAATCTGGAATCACAAGGGTGCGAGGGCATTTAGGGAATGTTTAATGGCCAGCAGCAGTTTTTATGCAATAAGTGTCGTCTATGGCCGAATCCGCTAGTAAGCAGTTGCTCTCTGCATTGACGGAGGGGCAAGAGAAGGGAAATAACAAGGGAGGAGCGAAGAAAAATAGTAAGGCATTATCAGGAAAAGGTGCAGGCAAAGGAAGCGGTCAAGCTCAGGTGGTCGCAAGCGGCGGACACTCAGTCACATCATCATTAGCAAAACGTGAGTTGGAATAGTGAACGACGAACTAAGCAATTGCATAATAATAAACTTCTATTTTTAGCAATAAAAAATCTTAAAACTGAATCATCGTCATCATCAAACACAACCAACACAACAGCGTCAACGACAAGTAGCAGCAATCGCGGTCCACGAAAGCGCTTGCTCAATATTTTAGTCAACCCAAACAGCACAACTGAAGAAGATACAGAGGAGGAGATTCCAGCGACTGCATCAAACAAGAAAACAAAACGACGACGTCGAAATTTCTCCAGCTCAACTTCATCTTCATATTCATCATCGTTGGCAACAACTTCGACAGTTCAAAGCAACGCAACGCCATCAACTTCAAAGAAACCCGAGGATCAGAGATCTAACAAAGATCTCATCGCATATCGAACTCGGTCTCGGACGCAATCTGTAGAGCGTGGTGTTGATTTGGAAGCTCCAACAAAGAATTTAAGAAAGACATCGCGTGCATCGCGATCTCAGTTAATCAGTGAAAGTGAAAACGAAGAAGAAAGCCAAGAGGAAAGTGTTGATAAGACGATTAAAGACAAAAAGACAAAATCACTGCGATCATCTCGCGCAGCTGGTACCTCGCGTCAGAGTGAAAAATCAAATAGTAACAAGAAAACAGTTGAAAATTCCTCAAAGAGTGTAAATAGTAATAGAAATCAAACACAGAGTTCTTCACGAACTCTACGCTCACGAGTAGCTGTCGATCAACCGTCGACTTCATCAAATCTTCGTCGCAAACAAACAACGAGCGCTACAACAGGCGCTATACCAAAGAAGCGTCAGCGTATCACCGAACAAGAAACAAGTTCCGCTAATCTCGAAAGTACGGGTTCAGGTAGTCAAGCTTCGAACCTGGGAGCGCGTTTAGCTCGTAACCACAGTGGTCGGGAGCCCCAACACACAACAGATCAACAAGAAGACACATTAGCACAAGCAGAAGCACAGCAACAGACGGGCCACCCACCACAAAACCTGCTTAGACGCAGTTCACGTGGTAAAGGGGCGTCATCTTCATCAACAACGGGGTCTTGCGTAAGTTTCTATTTGATTCAATTTGAATTTTAGATTCTTAATTGATTATGTATTTTTTTTCCCTCTAGGTTTCATCATCAGCTTCCACGAACGCTGTCGCCACTAGTTCAACAGTCGCCGTAGCAACTTCATCGCGCCGAACGGGAAACAAGGGAACTTCCAAACATCAGTTTGTGGGCGGTAGCACGAGTGGAATTCTAGATACTAACCGTCCAAGTACTTCAGCTCAACCTACAAACATGGCCAACGACGGATCGCGAAGCAACGAACATCAACAGCAATTGCCCGCTGGATCACAATATTTACTCTTCAAGACAAACACACCAGCAAGTGGATCAAACGACGCAGCAGCAACACTTTATGTTCCATCAGCAACATCTTCAACGCAAGGTGGTGCATCAGCTCTTGCCAGCAATTTAGCTGCTGGAAGTTCAAGCACACAACCTGGAACATCTGGTCATCATCCAGATTCGGAAAGTGATGATAGTGAAGTTGGTCGATTACAAGCTCTTCTAGAAGCTCGTGGTCTTCCGCCTCAGCTGTTTAGTGCGCTCGGACCTCGAATGCATACTTTACTTCATCGAACAATGGGAGCAAACAGTTCATCAAAAGCACAACAATTGCTTCAAGGATTACAGTGTCAAGACGAAAGTCAGCAACTTCAAGCTGCTATCGAGATGTGTGAGATGTTGGTTATGGGAAATGAAGATACTCTCGCAGGATTCCCAACCAAACAAGCAGTGCCAGCTCTAATCAATCTTGTACGAATGGAGCATAACTTTGATATGATGAATCACGCTTGCCGTGCATTCGCTTATATGCTTGAAGCTCTTCCTCGATCATCCGGAACAGTTGTTGATGCAATTCCAGCGCTTTTGGAAAAGTTACAAACTATTCAATGTATGGATGTTGCTGAGCAAAGTCTCACAGCCCTCGAGATCCTATCAAAACGTCACAACAAAGCTATTCTTCAAGCTAATGGTGTCTCAGCTTGTCTGACCTACCTGGATTTCTTCTCGACCAACGCTCAACACGCTGCTTTGGCAATCACTGCAAATTGTTGTTTGAACCTTCACGCTGAAGAATTTCAATTTGTCAAGGAATCACTGCCATTGCTGGCCCGTTTACTTGAGAACCATGACAAAAAGAGCGTGGAGCGAATCTGTAACGCTTTCTATCGTCTCATCGATAGCTTCCAACACGAGCCAACGATTCTTCAAGAGATTGCCAGCATGGAATTGCTCAAAAACTGTCAACAGCTTTTGGTTGTTACTCCGCCAGTTCTCAATTCAGTTACATTTACCAACGTCGTTCGAATGCTCAGTGTCATGTGCGCTAACTGCCCTGACCTCGCGATCACTCTACTGAAAAATGATATCGCATCAACACTGCTCTATCTACTCACGAACTCTGCTACACGAAGTGCAAATATCGAAGTTGACCTTGTTCAACGAAGCCCATCAGAGCTTTACGAAATCACTTGCTTGATTGGCGAATTGATGCCTCGTTTACCGAACGACGGAATTTTCAGCGTTGACGCCTTATTAGAAAGATCAAGTAGCAATTCACAAGATGCCGTTCAGTGGCAATGGCGTGACGAGAAAGGTGTTTGGAGATCTTACTCTGCAATTGATTCACGAATCATTGAAGCTGCACATCTCAACACGGATGAAGAGATTAGCTTGAGTACAATGGGTCGAACTTACACCATCGACTTCCATGCAATGCAGCAAATCAACGAGGATAGTGGGACGACTCGTGCCGTTCAACGCAAAGTTAACACTCACATTGAACCGCCACCTATTGTTGGCTTGGACAATGAAGGATTCTCTGGGATGATGAATCTCGCAGCACGACCACCAAATGCAACTCGCGATGCACGTATCGCTTGTTTGAAGGAAGAACGAGGATTAGCAGCTGAGTTTATCAAGAACCTTTTCTCAGTGCTCTACGAAGTATACAGTTCGTCAGCTGGTCCATCTGTTCGCTACAAATGTCTCCGTGCACTTCTTCGAATGGTTTACTTTGCAAACGCTGATTTGTTGAGAGATGTTCTCAAGAATCAATTAGTGTCATCTCACATCGCCGGAATGATGGCCTCGAATGATCTCAGAATTGTCGTGGGAGCTTTACAAATGGCTGAGATTTTAATGCAGAAGCTTCCTGAAGTTTTTGGAACTCATTTCCGTCGCGAGGGAGTCATGCATCAAATCAATCAACTTGCAGATCCTGCAATACCAATCTGCACTGCTCCGTCACCAAAATCAACGGCTCTTGCCGTTCCAAGTACAAGTGCTCCTCCTAGTGCACTCGTTACCAATTCCATGACCCAATTTGACTTTGACAACGCAATGGCTTCAACATCCAAAGGTCCGCAGTCTCACGTTAAGAACTTGAGCGCGTCGATGGTAATGGCAAGCAAGATGTCAATGTCTATGCCTTCAACAAGTGCTTCCCTGCTTCAACCGTCTCAGGCCTCAGCTGCCCCAGGAACATTCGCTATCAATCTGAATGCATCGGCTGCTTCTGCCAAATTAATGCAAAACAGTGTTCACATCGATCCTCACAGTGGACCATCAACAACTCCATCGCCATCGAACAGCGGTAATCTTTTGATGAATGCAATTTATCACAGTGTCAACATCCCTGATCCATCTGCAGTGCGAAATTATCATCCAGGGCTTCATGGAGGAAATGTTTATTCATCTCAAACTGCTGGTCTCTTTCAAACTGCAGCAGCACCAACTCCAGCCCATGAAACATTGTCGTTCACTTCGGTTGAACAACCAACAACAAACGAAAGAAGCGGAAGTTCAAGTAAAGTCTCAGATATATTGAAACGCAAGGTGCCACCAAAGAGAAAGTCTCAGCACAATAGTAAATCAAAGAATCGTGCTGAGGACAATCAGCCAACTTCCTCTGTGCCAGCTTCAGGTTCAACTTCAGGCAACGTTGTTCAAGATTTTATCAATAAGGCAAGCAACTTGGGAACAACTGGTCGTAGCACTCCATCAGCAGGATCCTCATCATCATCGCGCTCACGATTTTCTGGAGCTTCTTCAAAGACTACCTCGTTCTTGGCTTCTCTCAATCCAGTTCGATGGGGTCGCACATCATCATCTCACTCAACATTCAGTGGATCAAGTAATGCAAGTAAAGATGGTTCAAGCAACCTCAGCAAGAGTGCTTCAAATTCAAACTTGATCGCTGCCGGTAATCGCGAGAAAGCTCGTCAATGGATCCGTGATCAAGCGATTATGTTTGTGAAACGCTATCATGAATCATCAGGAGCTCATCCAGCACTGACCATCTTGGCTCGTTTGACTGCTGCCATTCAAAAACTTGAAGGCCAATACGACACTTGCTTGAAAGCTTTGGAAGAGCTTCGCAACATTTTGATTGAAAGTGACATTTCGCCATTCGAAGTGAACCATTCAGGACTCATCAAAGCCATGCTTAATTACATGACATGCGAAAATGGCAATGTCTCCCGTAACGATCGTCTTCGATCGTTCCTATACGTGTTTGCTGGACTTCCACTTGATGGAAAGTAAGTTAAAGTTGTTGAAGAAGTTTAACGTACAATGTTTAACATTTTTTTATATCAGTTTCAGTGGAGCTATCATGCCAAGCCCAGCAGCTTTTAGCGCCTTCGTTGCTAAGCTCAATGGTTGTGTGACTCAACTTGAACAGTTCCCGGTGAAGGTTCATGATTTCCCTTCGGGAACTGGGGGACGTTCGAACACAAGTGCTCTTAAGTTCTTCAATACACATCAGCTGAAGGTAAGCCATTGAATTATTTCAATTTAGCAAATTTTATTAACAAATATTATTTTTAGTGCAATCTCCAAAGACATCCTGACTGTAGCAATCTTCGTCAATGGAAAGGAGGCACAGTTAAGATCGATCCACTTGCTCTAGTTCAAGCTATTGAGCGTTATTTGGTTGTACGCGGTTACGGTGGAATAAGGACAGATTCAGAGGAAGATTCCGAAGAAGACATCGACAACATTGACACTGCTGCAATGATCAGCATGGTAAGACAACAATCAAATATTTAAAAGACCTTTCCCTAACTCAATTTTCTTTTTAGGGTGGTACAAAGCACAAACTGCAGTTCCTAATCGGAGATCATGTTTTACCATACACGATGACTGTTTATCAAGCCATTCGTCAGTACTCGCCATTAGTTAATGACCAATCCGAGACTGACACAGACACAGAAACTCCAATCGGTAAGTTTTATATCACAAAGAAGTTCGACAGAAAGTTTAATTGATTTTTTCTCGATCATCAGGCAATGCAAGCATTTGGATTCAACAGCACACAATTTACTATCGGCCAGTGGAAGAAAACTCGGCAGGTGGAAGTGCAAGTAAAAGTGGCGTCAACACGTTGGCTGCATCATCGTCGAGCACATTCAATGCATCGCGCAAGAACAGCAAGAACTCACTTGCCAAAATTCAAAACAGACGCAAACCAGAGTTTTGGGCAGATGGAACTGCTCCACTGATTGCTTCACCTCTCATCCCATTCTTGGTGCCAAAATTACCCGATTTGGAGACAGTGGAAGATGCTTCAATTGAGGTTCTCGCTTTATTGCGAATCCTCAATGGAATCAACCGTCATTGGTCGTCGCTTTACTATTCAGTTCCACATTCGCACATAATCGGACAAAGTGACTTCATTCACTCAAAGGTAAGAAAATTTCAAAACCAAATTACTGTTCAACAACTAAATTGAAAATTATTCTAGATTGCTGCCAAAGCTAGTCGTCAACTTCAGGATCCACTTGTAATCATGACTGGAAATCTTCCCACCTGGCTTCAGGAGATCTCAACATCTTGTCCTTTCCTATTTCCATTTGAAACACGCCATTTGCTTTTCTACGCAATTTCTTTCGATCGCGATCGTGCTTTGCAGCGTTTGATCGACACAACCCCTGATCTCAACTCAGCAGACACTTCAGAACGTGTGACTCCTCGTTTGGATAGACGCAAGCGAGCAATTTCCCGTGAAGACATCTTGAAACAAGCAGAAGTGATTATTCAGGTAAAATAAATATATAAAAAGTAGTTTCACAAGTTTCTAACTTTTAATTTTTATAGGACTTTGGACATTCGAAAGCATTGCTTGAGATTCAATACGAGAATGAAGTCGGAACTGGTTTGGGTCCAACACTTGAGTTCTACGCTCTTGTGTCAACGGAGCTTCAACGAATTGAATTAAGTCTGTGGAATGACAGCGACAGTTACAAACATCAACAAGTTATGGCCGATGCTGTTAAATCGCCAGCTATCCCTGCATCGGATGAGCAGTCACAGATGATTTACATTCATCAACCGAGCAGCGCATCGTCGTTGACAATCGAAGACAGTAGTGGAAACAATAATAACAACAGTGATAATAATGTGATGAATAATAATGAAATTAACATGTTGATCGAACAATCATTGGATCAGCAAAATGAAAATGAAGGAAGAATTGTCGAAACCCCGCGACAAACGAGCGCTCTTACGACAAGTGGTATAGCTCAGTATGTGAACGCTCCGTGTGGACTGTTTCCACTTTCGTTGAGCAAAACGGCAAAGACTTCACAAATCTCAAGACTTAAGTTTAAATTTAAGTTCTTGGGTAAATTCATGGCTAAGGCTGTAATGGACAGTCGAATGGTGAGTTTAATTGTTAAACTTTAAAATGATTTATAACTAACTGCTTTTTTCTTTAGTTGGATCTCCCATTCTCGATTCCATTCTATCGATGGCTCTTGACTGAAGAGAATTCTCTCAGTCTCGCTGATTTGGGACAAGTTGCACCTGAAGTGCAAGGCACTCTGCTGCGTTTGAATGAAATCGTTAAACAACGAGAAATCATCCAAGCTGATCCAACACTTGACTCAATGGAGAAGACTGAAAAGGTAAGATCATCAGGAAATTATTGATTTTAGGTCTTTAAATATTTAATTATTTTTTCTTCTTCAAAAGATTGAATTGCTGGACCTTGATGGATGCACGATTGCTGATCTTGGATTTGACTTTGTGCTGCCAGGTTTTCCAAACATCGAACTACGTCGAGGCGGCCGTGATATTCCAGTGACTATTCACAATCTACACCAGTACATATCGCTTGTGACACATTGGTTTTTGGTCGAAGGTGTCAACCGACAATTCGAAGCATTCCGCGAAGGTAAGAAGCTAATAACTTTTAAATATTGAACAACCACTAAAATTAACTATCAATTCTAGGATTCAACTCTGTTTTCCCGCTGCATCATCTCCGCATTTTTTATCCAGAAGAATTAGAAAATGTTTTCTGCGGATCGGGTACTTCAAACTATCAGAAATGGGACACACGAATGCTCGCAGATTGCTGCCGCGCTGATCATGGATTCACGCAAGAGTCAGCCGCTATTCATTCATTCTACGAAATTCTAAGTCAATACACTCGTGAGGAGCAACGTTTGTTCTTGCAGTTCGTAACTGGAACTCCACGTTTGCCAACTGGTGGCTTCAAATCATTGACACCTCCATTGACTGTCGTTAGAAAGAAGGTTGACGGCAATCAAGATCCTGATGAATATTTGCCATCCGTAATGACTTGTGTAAACTATCTTAAGATCCCTGAGTACTCGTCGCGTGAAGTGATGAGAGCAAAATTGAAGTTAGCTGCAAGCGAGGGTAGCATGAGCTTCCACCTCTCTTAAATAGACATCCGACCGAAATCGAACCAAAAACCGCCCTCCGATGAATGATACAAGAAAACTTTTTACAGTTAAACCTGCTGGAAGAAAGAGAAACATTTAAAAAAGAAAAATTTCTGCTGATTTTTTACGCTAATTAAAATATATTTTTTGGTAGAGAACGAAAAATTAAAACAAACAATTGGTGATTAAACGAGAAGCAATGCTGTTCTTCGTTTTCCTTATTTAAGTGAACACTCACAATTCACTCTGATCGGAGTCGAATGAAAAAGAATATAAAAGGAAAGAAAATGTGAATATTTTTTTATTAACGACCGCGGTTGACCGGGAGCATTTTAGTTTAGTTTTCCAAGTGAAAATTTTCCGATTTGCGATAAGTTTTCTTTAATCTACTTTTGATAAGAATTTATAATCATTGTTTCCTTTAGATAAGATGAAGCTTAAGTGCAATGGCTAAGAGAGCTAAATTTTTGTTTATTGAGATTGGAAAGGGAGACATCGACGGGTCTGATCTAGAATTTGATGATCTCCTCAAGACTTTGCGCTTCTCTCGTGTCAATCCTCAAATACGATAACAAAATGTATAAAATTCAACATCCAACTTTATGTCCTAGAATTAATTATATGATGGAATAAACTTCAAATAAAGAATTTAAATTAAAACAAATCTCTTTTTATTGAACTTCATTCAGAATCTTTTACAGTGAAACACAACGATCTAATCTAAAGATGCAAATGGAATCTTTGTTATTTGCTGACTTAGAAGAACATCATCGAAACCCAAGCAAGGATCAAAGATGTCCCACCCAATGGAGCAAGTCTGTTGAATTTTGTGTCACCGGTAATTGCGCTGTAGTAACAAGTTCCCGAGAATAAAATGATTCCTGAAACCATCAGCGATCCTGTTAGCCATGGTCTTTTCACCAGAGGTACTGCCATCAAAGCTAAGCTGTTGTAGAAGTGATATTTGTTGGCCACCTCAAAAATTGCTTTAGGATCACGTTTTGGATCTTCCTGTTGTGGCCACTGACTCTTGTGAGCCCCATAAGCTCCTAAAATAACAGCTGCCGCTCCTGGAATGGAAATAACTTATTGTTTACACAATCTTCAAGAAAATCAATAATTTTTACCAGAAAATCCTGCAACTCTAAGGAACACAGCAGATGCTTTTCCTCCTTGTTGGTACAATGACAGAACAACAGGAGAAGCTATTTGCTTCGTTGCAGTTGCCACAGTCGACGAGTGCACAGAACTTCCATTTTTAAACAAAATGTTCTAAAAAAAATTAATTTCAAGAATATTTCAACAATTTCAAGAATTGTGCAATTACCTTTGATGTTGAAATTATCTTCTGGCAAAGCGGGTTGTTGTACAACAAATAATTCAATGAATCAACCATACTTGAGTTCTGCATTCGGTAAACACTGAAAAATATTTATTTCGCAGTTCGAGAGAATAACAAATCAGCGTAATCCGCGAATGGAGATTCGAATTAAACGATTTAAAAAGAAAATTCAGCAAAATCTTGAAATCATTACCAACTTTATTAAGGAATGGATTTAGAATACAGAAATTATAAAAATACAAACGTGAATAGATTATCTTCAATAAACAAGATGAACATGAAACTTTGCAATTGTGCGTTACATGATGATTGATGGCTCGGGGACACTTTCTGAAATGCTTTTGTGAGGAAGAACTTGGCCTCCGTTCACAAAAACTTCATCTTTCACGATTACGTCCTCGCCAAGAACTGTTATGCCTTCAAGACGAACCCAACGTCCTACGATACATCTCCATCCGATTATGCAGGAATTCACCCAAGAATGTGACTTGACAATTGCTCCTAAGAAAGAACAAACATTAATTTATGAAACGTTGAGTCCTTAATGAATTGTTACCCTTTAAGACTGTACATCTCTTGATGCAGACACCGTCTTCAATCACTACATCAGGTCCGACAGTTACATTGGGGCCTATTCGACATCCATTTCCAATCTTTGCTGTTGGATCGACGAGAACATTTCCAACAACACCAGGTCCTTCATAAAGCTGTGCAGGATCTCGTTGCCTGAGCGATGTCAAGTAGAGGCACATACCTTGAATGAAATTGAATCCTTAAGTTGAGAGATCTTGATAAAATATTTAATCCTTACCGGTTAAGAAATCCTTTGGTTGACCAATGTCCATCCAAAATCCATTAAGTTCGAATGCGAAAAGTTGCTTTTCTTTTGCCATGAAGGGGAAGACTTCCTTTTCGATTGAAGTTGGTTTGAGCTCGATGCGAGACAATACTGAAGTATTGAGAATGTACATGCCCGCGTTGATCTTATTACTAACGAATTCCTGAGGTTTCTCGATGAAGTTTTCAATGCAACCATTGCTATCGTAAAGGACAACTCCATACTTCGATGGCTCTTCAACCTTCGTCACAACGATCGTGCCTTCTTGGCCATGGCTTCGATGATACTTCTCCAACTCTTGGAATGGAAAATCGCAGATGACATCAGAGTTTAGTACAAAGAAGGGCTCGGTGCTAGTCATAAGAATATCCTTAGCGAGAGCTAATGGTCCAGCAGTTCCCAAAGGTTCAGTTTCATGAGAGAATATAAGATTTATGCCCAACTTCTCGGTCTCTTCTTTGAGCTCAGCTTCCATTTGTTCAGCTCTGTAAGATACAGCAAGTATCACCTGAAAAGTTGCGCAAATTATGTGACACGTCCACAAGTTGATTACAATCTAATTACCTCTCGAACGCCAGCTTCTTTCAGTGCTTCAATCTGATGCAATAAAATTGGTTTGTTAGCAAACTCAACTAGTGGTTTAGGCCGTGACAACGTAAGAGGTCTCAGTCTGGTTCCATAACCACCGACAAGAATCAGCGCACGCATATCACTTTTATTTGTTGAATTTGTCATATTTTTTTTGTAAACAAGATTTTGTTGGATGAAATGTTTATTTTCTTTTGCAATTAAAACGAATCCTTATGAACTCCTTTCAATTCTTGATGCTTACTTATTGCACTTAGCTATTGCAGTGACACGTTACGAATTTAATTGATTACTCAGCTTTACGTAGAAAAGCAAACAGAGATAAGAAACGACTGATTCACGAGGGGTCGACAGTACGCTAATCAAAACAATGGAGACGGTAAGAGATCGATGAATCATTTTTATTAATTTCAATGGGAAATCCTTTGATTTTATAGCAGGAAGTTAATCAGGACGATACTCAATCCAACGAACTCTTGTTCGACAAGCACGTAGACTATGTCGTGAACCATGGAAACGATAAGAACGATTTCGTAAGTAGTTTGACATTTTTTTCATCAATTGACTTGATGAATCTTAATTGATTTGTTCGTTTTAGGAGTACACAATGACAGAATTTTTGCGTGTGAGCGGCATTTACTGGGGAGCCACATGTCTCGATATCATGGGCCAGTTAGATAAAATTGACAAGAAATCAATTATCGAGTTTATTCAAAAGTGTCAAGACAGTCAAACTGGTGGGATCAGCGCTTGCGATGGACATGACGCTCATATACTTTATACGCTGAGTGCTGTTCAGGTGGGTTGACTTCCCGTTGATGTTAACAATTTGTTTAACTCTGATTGATTTTAGATTCTCTGCATTTACGAGTCGTTGAAAGAGATTGACGTAGCAGCTGTTGGACGATACGTAGCGAGTCTTCAACAACCTGATGGCAGCTTTTTTGGTGATAAGTGGGGAGAGGTCGATACGAGATTCTCATTTTGTGCAGTTGCAATCCTTGCGTTGACAAACCAAATGCATCTAATCGATGTAGACAAAGCTGCAGAGTTTGTCTTGTCTTGCGCAAATCCAGACGGAGGATTCGGTTCGAAGCCTCATGCTGAGAGTCATGCTGGATTGATTTATTGCTGTGTCGGTTTTCTCTCAATTACTCACAATCTGCATAGATTGGAATGCGAGAAACTTGCTTGGTGGCTATGCGAACGTCAATTGAAATCTGGCGGCCTTAATGGTCGACCTGAGAAACTTCCCGATGTGTGTTACTCTTGGTGGGTTCTCGCGTCTCTAACAATCCTTGGACGTTCTCATTGGATTAGCGCTGAAAAACTCAAAGAGTTTATTTTGCAATGTCAGGATACTGAGACTGGTGGGTTTAGTGATCGACCAGGAAACATGCCTGACATCTTTCACACTCTGTTTGGTGTCGGAGCATTGTCTCTTCTCGGTTTCCCCAATCTCAAAAAGATTAATCCAACATTCTGCATGCCGGACGATGTCGTACAGAAAATTTTTCAAGTTCAGATTTTAGATTCTTAGTTCACGATTATTCACGACTCGATCGAAATTATTTTTGTTCTTAACCTTACGCTATGATATGAAAATTTAAAAATTTATTCCACGAACAATTGTAACATCAAACTAAATAAAAATATCTGAAATCACATTTCAATAGAAATTGAGGTTTCATAAATCATCGTTCTCTCTGAATTGTTATTTGCATCTTCTGACACGGGAACTTCAATGAATGGCTGACGAAAAGCTTCAAATCGACGGAATGCCTCGAATCCACTTTTATAAATGGTTTTCTTGAATGGCTGATGACGAATCTCAATTGTTGTCTTGTGTCTCACTATCTCCATTGAAGGCTGAATGAAAACACTCGAAATAAATTGCTGCACTTCTTCACCGTCAGAAAGTTTCCGTTCTACATCATAGACAACTTGATCAAAGGCATTATCCTTCATTGTTGTATGAAAAGTATTTCTAGTAAATGAAATATGGAGCAATTAGGAAGAAACGTTATCTTAAAAAGACTTACACTTCGACATTTCTTTCAAAGCTGTAAACGTTAATCTCAAAACTGTTGTCGATATTCTTGTGAAGTAAAGCTGGAATCAATTTTCTGTTGCAATTAAACATTTTGTAGTCTTCAAATTTTGATTTATTTTAACGAACAGGCTTCTCTTGCGGAGATGAATAAACGACTAAAGAGTCAACCAATGAAGGTTTGGCTGATAGTCCCTTCGTGTTAGATTCGTGATTGGTTTTTTCAGTCGTCCTTTCACTACAACAACTCGTTGGTTGAACGACCGCAATGCTTCGGCGTTCTGACGAACTTCTTTCTTTTCATCGGCTTTAGCGTGAGTCTTCTTCATCTTCTTTGTTGACACTGGGTGGCCGTACTGAATAATGATTGGTCGAGCTGTTTGCTTTAATGGCCTCGGCGGAACTCGTTGATAAACTGAAGGATTGAGTCGTTGAATTCGATATCCGATGAGTTGAGTTCGTTGAGAAATTTTAAATCTAGTTGGATCTGACTTCTCAGCTTCCAACCTCAGATTATTTTTCCTGTTGATTCTTAACAAGAAATCTGTGGTGAAAGATAATTGATTATGATTATTTGCTTTATGAAATTTGAAATATTATTACTTGAGTAATACAGCAAGAAAGGAAGCAACTTGTCACCGCACACTTCGTAGAGAAATTCGTAAAAGAAAATATCCTGTTTTCCTCGCAAGTAGACAGCCGAAGCCTGTTGATTCGGAAAATCAGTTTCATTTTATGAAGAACTGCTGTTCGTACTCACATTAATGGAATTTGCGAAGCTTGATGTTCCTTTTAAGTTTTTCGTGTCAATTTTTTCAAAGAATGCGAGAAGTTCACGAAATGCAAATTCGCCAAGACTCCACAATCCTTTTGCGATTCGGCCAAACCATTCGTAATCTGAAACGATAAGTGATAAATCAAAAAGAAGACAGACATGAAATCCTGCTGTCTTACCGCTGTCAATCTTAACACGTTTGTTGATTTTAAAGAAATTTTCAACTTCGCTGATGATTAAAATCGTCAAGTAGTTTTCAACTCCGCTCCATTTCGAGGCGCACATTCCAATCATTTCACAAATCGATTCGACATAACTATCTGCGCATTTAATTGTCGATGCGCAATTCGTGGATAAAAGAGCGTTGAACTCATCCTCAATATCATTTCTTCCTGTTAATGATCTAGACGATGCTGAGTCTTTCGATCCATCTTCATGATTCTCAAGTTTCAGCCTCGAACTATTCAAACTTTGAATTTCAAATCCCTCAGTCAATTCGTCTCTCAACGTTCGTCCGATCTTTTCTGACTCCAAACTAAAATTCTCCATTAAAACTCCATTGCTTTCTTCAAACGCTTTCATGTTTGAATCACTTGACATCTCGTCAAGATCCATTCCGTTGTTGTTGTCAATAATTCCGTTGTTTCCATCGTAAGAAACAATATTTGGATCATATGTTGAATACTCCGAGACTTCTGGCTCTAGAATCTCATTATCGTGCCCATTCTCGCGGATCTCGTCGTTAATTGATCCTACTAACAAGTTAACAAGCAACTGACAGACATGCTTCAGCTCAATATTCATTTCACTGTTAGTCGTGTAAGGATTCCTGATAATCGACACTAGAAACTTAATGGATCTGTTGAGAATGTTGTTGGAGTAGTTGACAGCAATCATATCAACCCATTTGATAAGAAAGTGTTTCACTAAACCAGCGATGTGCGGACTTGAGCTAAGAATCGTAATTGCCATTTCTCGACACTCGTCGTCGCCATTGAAAATTGAATCGCAGATGCTGTTATAGAAATCAATGTAATCTTCGTCAATCTTCTCGTCAAGTAGAAAAGATGTGGTTAGGAAAACCGGTCCATTCACATTTTCTTCTGTGATGTGCTTGTTGAACTCTTCAGTTAGATCAAACGAATCATCGCGATTGAAGAATATAGATTGTCGGTAGTCGTCTTCTACCGTTTCCCACTCAGGCATGTCGTCTGATCCAATAATCGGAGCGCAATTTGAATCCTTAAGAACTTCATTTGTGATATCAAATGTTGCTGTTCCTCCAGAATGTTTTGCATAATTTTTAATGTTCTATGAAAAAAGATTTGGTCAAAGCAAATTCGAAAAAAGATTGTAAAACTTACGTTCACAATTTCCATTAACTTATAAGTCGCATCTTCAGCAAGTCTTGAGTATACTTCGGGTTGAATTTCTGTGTTGTCAACTTGTTCGCAAATATTCCTCACAGTTCTGCTCGAGAATCCGCAGAAATAATTTTGCTAAAAAAATAGTTTTGATTTCAATGATTTTTTTTTAAATAAATGCTGATCTTACCTTTTCAGATCCATTAGACACTTGTGGACTATTGCTTCGAACCTTCTTTTTCTTGCTTTTCTTCTTCGGCGGGTTTCCGTTCTCCATTTCTCAGGCTAAAAGTTATTTTTTATTTTCTCGAGTTTATGTTTTGATCCGCATGATCCGGATCAGTGCGATCCGCAAGGGCATTTAACTACAAATTTTTGATTGAATTTTCTGTAAAACTTAGACGGAAAACTCATTTAATAACAGTCAACATTGAAATGGAGTGGAGTGAACATAAGGCTCCTGATGGGAGAACATATTACTACAATAGTCTCACGAAGCAATCGCACTGGGAAAAGCCAGAGCAGTTAAAAACACAGGCCGAAGTAAAACGATTACAATTTAATTTTTGATATGCCGCTAATTTACTTTTCTTAATTTTAGCGCTTGTTGTCGACTTGTCCGTGGAAGGAATATACCTCGGATTCTGGTAAAGTTTATTACTACAACACTACAACGAAAGAATCGCGATGGATTGCACCTCCGGAATATTTGGACGTGAAACAAAAAGTGAATGCAGAGAAGTCTGCCGCACCAGCAGGAATGATGCACATCTCGCCTCAAGTTCCGATGGCTACAACTCCACTTACGTCACCTTACATAACGGAAAATGTAGCGAAAACTCCTGGTAGCAACGAGAATTCTTCATCTTCCGCGATGGATCATGCGATGGCCGCGACTCTTGCTCAGCTTGATGCGATTGAAGTCCCAAATCTTCCAAAAGCTGAAGAGATGCCGCAGAAACCGCCACCGGAAGTAATTGAAGAACCAGTTATTGAGTTCAAAGATAAGAAGGAAGCGATTGAAGCTTTTAAAGATTTTCTCCGAGAGAAGAACGTGCCAGCAGGTACTTGGGAGCAATGCGTAAAGATTATTGCAAAGGACCCAAAGTACAATGCTTTTAAAAAGATGAATGAAAAGAAACAAGCATTCAATGCTTACAAAACTCAAAAGCAGAAGGAAGACAAGGAGGAACAGCGTTTGAAAGCTAAGAAGTCTCGTGAGAATCTTGAGAAGTTCTTGATGTCACACGAAAAGATCGACTCAACTACAAAATATTATCGCTGCGAAGAGATGTTCGTTGGTACAGATGTTTGGAAAACAGTTCCCGAGCCAGACCGTCGAGATATTTACGATGATTGCATTTTTAACTTGACTCAGCGAGAGAAGGAAGAAGCCAAGGTGCTCAAGAAGAGAAACATCAAAGTTTTGCGGAAACTTTTGGAATCAATGGACTCGATAAGTTATCAGTCGACTTGGTCAGAAGCTCAGGTTCTATTGTTGGATAACAACGAATTCAAAAGTGACATTAGTCTACTTGGCATGGACAAGGAAGACGCATTGATCGTCTTTGAGGAACACATTCGAGCACTCGAACTAGAAGATATTGAGGACCGTGAGAGTGAAAAGCGCAGGCAAAAGCGACTTCAACGAAAAAATCGTGACAATTTCTTGACTTTACTAGATGCACTACATGAAGATGGAAAACTTACATCAATGTCAACTTGGGTTGAACTTTATCCTGTAATCTCAGCTGATTTACGCTTTTCAGCAATGTTGGGACAGCCTGGATCAACTCCACTCGATTTATTCAAATTTTATGTTGATCAACTGAAAGCAAACTTCCATGACGACAAAAAGCTGATCAAGGAAATATTGAAAGAAAGAAAATTTATCTTCGAAATCGCAACTTCCTTCGAGCAATTTGCCACAGTCGTTTGCGAAGATCAGCGTTCAGCTTCGTTGGATGCTGGAAACGTTAAACTCACTTACAACTCTATGCTCGAGAAAGCTGAAACGGCTGAGAAAGATCGATTGAAAGAAGAAACTCGTCGTCTTAGAAAGTTAGAGAACGAAGTGAAAAATCATTGGGTCGATGCAGGATTAACTGTTGCTGATCCATGGGAGAAAGCTAAAGCAGCAGTTATTGACAAGATTGACTACGAAACCTACGATAAAGAACTCAAGATAGAAGAGCTTTGGAATGAGTTCATCAACGAGAGTGAGAACACCTGCACGCATCATCACTCTCGCTCCAAGAAATCTAAAAAGAATCGGAAGCATAAGAAGCGGTCTCGCGAAAGCTCCGTTTCATCAGAAGAACTTTCTAACGTCGACGATTCACCAGTTGAAGAATATGACGAAGCCTCGATCGAAAAGAAACGCAAGAAGAAAAAGAAGCATAAGGCTCGTTCACCAAGCTCTGAAGATAGATCATCTGCTGAAAAGGAACCTCCATCACGCGAACAAAGTCCAGCAAAAAAGGTTTGTTAATAATTTTGTTTCCAATTGAATTGCTCTAACACTTATTATTTTTCAGAAGAAGAAAGAGAAGAAACGCAAGGACAAATCAATCTCTGGAAGTCCAATCAGCAACGTCTCCGAAATCATTTCACCCAAAAATGGAAATGATGATCAAGCGATGAGCGAATCAGAGCTAGAAACAAAGCGTTTAGCACTGCTAGCGCAACTTGCAGAACCAATGGAAGATTGATTGTAAACTTTTTCTATTCCTTAATTTACTCAAAAATAAAAAGAATTGAAATTACATGATCAGACTAGTTTATTTATTTTAAGTTCCAGTCTTACAGATTTTTAACAGAGATCAAGGGATTTAATGAAAAACTTTTCAGAGTTGTCTTCTGAATTACATTTTTAAATTAGTCGTGGAATGTTACTGGAAATTTATGTTTAAGATTAGTAGTTTTTGGGTTCATTGCGAGCTTTTGTGATGGTAACCAACTGGCCGTTGATGTAGTATCCAATATTTTCTGTAAGAAAGTTACCTAATAAGGAAACTCAAAAGATTTGATATCTTACCCAGAGCCTTCTCGACTGGTCCAGTTGAGGTAAACTCGACAAATGCGTAATGACAGGTTTTCTTCGTTGTAGAGTCAAGGAACTTTCGGACTGACTTAACTCTGCCGAATCGAGAGAAGAACGAGGTGAGTTCTGCTTGTGTGATTTTTTTGATGATTCGTGGACAAGCAGAGACAAGAAGGGTTGTGGATTCTCCTTTGAAATGACTAACGTTCTCGTTAGAGACTTGTACATGAGTCCCATTGATAACGTGGTTTCTAAAATCAAAGTTTGTTTCACTTGGCATCACAACAAAGCCATATCCCTTCGATTCGCCAGAAACGTAAACGGTTGGAATGTAAGCATCGAGAACATTTCCGAACTTGGAGAAGTACGTCTTAAGAGTATTGGGCGTAGTGTTCAATGATAGATTAGTGATAATTAACTTTATCACGTCTGCAGCGTCCTTTGACTTCTTGGTTTGCTTAATGGCAATGGCTTTTTCTGGTTTGATATGATTAATACCAGTAGCTCGTCTTATGTCTACTGCGTACCCATCAATAAGGTGTCGCTTCTTTGCGATTGCTTTGTTGACGCCTTCAAACTGTTTGAAATGAACGAAAGCATATCGAGCGAATAATCCATTTTCCTTTGAACGCGTAACGTGCTCGATATCACCAAATTGTCCGAAATGGGTTTGAAGAGTAGAGTCTGATGTTTTTTGAATCAGACCTGAAACCAACAAAGTTTTCGTTGGTAATCCGTTGTCTTTGATAGTGCAACTGGTGTCGACGAAAATGGGCCTGAGAAAATTGTTCGATCAAAAACTATTTTGGGACTTAAATTTGTTACTTACAGGTTATCGATTAAATGACCTGATAGTTCCAATGGTTTGTCTCCGTGGAGCTTTGAGAAGGAGATGAATCCGAATCCTCGATGGACTGAGTTTATTTTGGGCATGAAAACATCAACAACATCACCAAATTTCCCAAAATATTCTCTGAGAGTTTGCTCATCAGTCCAGGACGATAAGCGACCGACGAAAAATCTTAAGTCTAGAGGTGACTTGTCGACATCTGAAGTGATTGTTGAAGTTTCTGAAGTGGTTCCATTCACTTCATCAGAATTCTTAATAAGACTTAACTTTTCTGCGATCTGTTGACACTTCTGTCTCTGTTCTTCTACATTTGATTTGATTTCACCATTTACTTTTGGTCTGTTGACTGGCTGTTGGTGGCTTGGAATTAATTGCGATAAGTTTTCGCAAGATTTGGATTTGAGAGTTTCACAAAGTCGTGAGGACAAAAAGAGATTTTGCTCTCTCTGAAAAAAGTGAATAGGGTTAATCTTCTGATAGAATTTGTATCTCAGACTTACGAAGAAATGATTCTCGGACTTGATGTTCTTTATGACTTCCTGTTGCTCCTGAATCGTTTTCATATGATACTCCAACTGTTTCTGTCCAATCATCAGTTTCACTTGAGCATCGCAAAGTTCTTTCTGAATCAAGTCCAAACTTGTAAGTTTTTCTTCTGCAATTCTGAAAATAAGCATTAGACTTTGTCCTCGACTTCTCTTGTTATGAGCACTCACCTTAGTTGCAGTCTAACTTCAGCAAGCTCATGTAACAGGCCATTATCCCAATTAAATTGTTCCATGACCTTCTCTTTTTCCATTTTACTCTCTCACATCCGTTGTCATCTGAAAAATACGTTTGGCGCCCTTAAATCTCTTTTAACTTTTTTAACGAAAACAATTTATTCAAAAAGAAAAGAAACAAAGCGGATTTCACGTATTCACGGATTTTGCCTATCAAAGCATTGAAAATTTTTAAATCGTGAATAGTATTGTAAAAACATGGCAGACACAGAGAAAAAGAAGTTAAACGATCTACGAGTTGTCGATCTTAAGAGTGAACTTGAAAAACGATCGCTGGAAGTAACAGGAGTGAAAACTGTTTTAATCGAGCGTTTACTTCAAGTAAGTTTTATTTTTCAACATTTTTACTAACAATGTGCGTGATTTTACATCAAAGACGAAGTCTGTGATCAAGATTCAAGTATTACTATTGCAACTTCGTCTTTTAAAACGCTCACATTAGCTTATAATTAAATTTCAAAATTTCAACTCTTCGCCATATTGATTTTCATTTTATTAGGCGATTCGTGACGAAGGCAACGATCCAGATGAATTTTTGTTTGAGACCAACATAGGAAAGGGAAAGCCGGCAAAGCCAGTTACACCGTCGAAGGCAACAAAGGAAGTTGAGAAACCTATCGAGAAGGAAGAAGACCAAATTGTAGACGCACCAGCAGCAGAAGAAGTTGCTGAAGAAGATTCCACCAACAACAATAATAATAACAATAGTAGCATGATGGATGAAGATGAACTTATCATAAAAGATGACATTGACCAAGATTGCTTTGAAGAAGTTGATCGAATCGGTGATATTGAGAAAGAGGTGAGGCATAAAAACTTTTTGATTGACCAATAAATAAACTTTTGATTGTTTTAGGATAACATTGAAGATTGCAAAATGAAGAGCGTTCACAAAGATGAAATTAAAGCTGACGATAATATTGAAACCAGCAACAATGACAACGAAGATTCACTCAATCTCACTATCGGAGAAGAAGAAGAAAGATTGCTCCGTGACGAAGAAAATGACATAAAGTCTAAAGGTGAGTTGCATAAGAAGACAAAGTAAATTTTAATTTGGTGGTGGAAACTAACAGTACGTAATTTCATTTAATCCTAACAAAATATTAACTAAACAAAAGAACTGGTAAATAATGAAAATCCTACACCCGTTGAATCAGATTCGAAGCCTGAGGAAGTCGAAACACCGAAGGAAGATGTTTCTGTTGCTGACAAATCAAAGGCGGAATGGTAAGAAGACTAATTCAAAGTCTGAAGATAAATCATTCATTTTTTCCGTTTAGCGAACCGAAAGCTGTCACTACTTCCACGGCAAATAAAACATCCGGCAAAGATGGTAAGTCATTGAACTCTTCATTATTCTTTAAAACCAGAATTGTGTTAAGTTAAGTCGAGAGTGATGATAGATTTAAGTGATAATAGATAAAGCATAATCGATGATTGATAATGTTCTACATAAAAGAAAAATGCAACATACAGCGACCTAATCTTTGTTGGATGCTTGCTGGCTGGGTAAGAAAACATGTTTGAGAAGCAGCAGAGAGCGATTGCGAGCAAATGATACAACGAAGCAATCAATTTCTTTATTAATATTAATTATTAACATCACACGAAGCCAAACCAATTAAAAATCAATTTCCTATTTTCTGGATTATGCGGATAATTACAGAAGTACCAGCAGCCTCTGCTTCTGTTGCGTCAGCCCAAAATACCAGCACTTCAACAGTGAAGACAAAAATTACAGCTCCATCACCAACAATCACCTCAGCTGGCAACAACGCTTTGAGTCGTAATCTGTGGGTGTCCGGGTTGTCATCCTTATCAAGAGCGACGGACTTGAAGCAGTTGTTCAGCAAATATGGAAAAGTTATTGGCGCCAAAGTCGTCACAAATACTCGAACACCAGGCCAGCGATGCTTTGGCTATGTTACGATGGCGAATGCTAAAGATGCAACTGAATGCATCAGCAATCTTCATCGAACCGAACTTCATGGCCGAATGATATCTGTTGAGCGTGCAAAGAGTGACATTGGACCACCAAAGTCGAATGGATCAGCTACATCAGCAGCCAAGCCAACAGAAACGAAGATTTCAACTAGCAACAACAACAACGCAACCGAGAAGAAGAAAGATGATTCAAGCTCCTCGAAGAAAACCGTCGTCTCGAAGGATTCAGAACGAAAAGATGTGCGCAAGTCGACAGATGAAAAATCAAAAGACAAGAAGAAAGAAGATGGTAAGAGTTCATCTTCGAATTCCACTACAGCAAAGTCTGAACGCAAACGAATTTCACCACCTCGTCCTGACTCGAAAGAAAAGACCAAACCGAAGCCTAGGGATCGTCCTTCCGCAGTTGAAAAGGTTCGCTCGGTTCGTAGCAAGTCTTCTATTCGTAGCAAATCCGAACATGATGTCTTGGCTTACAACAAGGCTCGAGAAGCAAGAGAACGTCAGCGATTGAAGGATAAGGAACGTGAGTTACGTGAAGATGAACGCAGACGTCATGAGATCCGTCGTCGACAAAGAGAGGAAGAACAACGCCTAGCCCGTGAGCGTGAGAAGCTTGCAATTGAAAGACGACGCATCGAAGCTCAAAAAGCCGAGCTTCTTAGAATCGAGAGGGAGCGCCAGAAGTTGGAACGCGACAAGATCGAACTCGAACGCCTGGAATTAAAAAGACAACAGCGGAAGTACGGTTAAGCCTTTCTCCCCATATGCCATTGAAAACTGAACTTAACGGTCTCGATTAAGTATAAATTCTCATTATCTCAAATCAATTCAAACCGCCACTTAGATGCGAGACAAATTTTCAATTGCTTCTTTATTATTGATCAAGAGTAGTGATCATAAATTTCTTTCAACGTCTCCTCGATAGCAGATCTATTGTTAAGAATTGGCGAAGTTTTTTTTAATAAGAAAAGTCTGCTCTAAAGCTTGTAGAATGTGCTAAAGCTTCGCAAGAAAAGAGACGAATATCATGGAGAGATGAGACCTGGATTGGAGAGACATCAATCGGAGTTGGATCATTATTAGCAATAGAAGGACTTCGTCAATCGGCAAAGGATTGAAGGGCAAACGTCAGCCATGCAGATGATGAAAGAAGCACGATTCAACCTGGAAACATTTTGGCGAGACATCACAAGTTATAGCACATTCTACGAAGCTCGTTTCATCATTGTTTTTCCGAACGAGTTTTCTTCGTCGAAAAGGCGAATCAGTTTTGATAAGAATTTCGTAAATTTTCTATATTTTTGTTTTGTTCTCGGTTATGAAGTCGAACTTTCCGTTTGCTTTCAATCTTCTTTACAATTTATTAATATTTATTTTCCTCCCTTTCTTTAATCTTGAATTATCGCAAATTAGGATTGAAGAGGCGAAGCGGGCAATAAAGCGACCGATTTCTAATGATCGTTATGACGACGACAGAGACCGAGACAGGAAGAGATCAGCTGTTGACTCCAGAAGGTTTGATGCTAAGTTTGATGTTCCACCACCTCCTCCTCGCTTCGATACGGCGCCAATCAGGTAAATCAAACTTGAATTGAATTAAAAGTTTCGTTACTAACTTTATAAATTTAGGAGCTCAAATTATGATCGAGACCGTGGAACTTCCGACATTAAGAAGCGTTTGGATGATTTCCAACCAAAGCGAGACGATTCGTATTCTTCAAAGCGCGATTCTTACAAGAGCAGCCGCGATGATTTCAAACGAGACTTGGATTTGCCTCGTCACGCATCAAGCTCCAGTTACGGTGGAGGCTCAAGTCGCATTGAATCTAGCAGTGCTTTGGTGAAGGACAGATATTCTGATCGTTCAACATCTGACTACAGATCAAACATTGGTCGCAGTGATGACCGCGACTCTCGAAATGGTTCGAGCAGCAAGCAAAGATTCCTTGATCCTCCGGTTCAAGATGTCAGATACAACGATAGACCAAACATGCCAAGTTCGGGAGCATGGAACTCTGACACATCAGGACATCAGTCGTTTGGAGTGAACACAGGAGCAATCTGGGGTGAAAAGCAGCAGACAGACACTAACTCAAGTGCTTGGCGTGTAGATGACAATCGTTACGATCGCAAAGCTGTGGTTCTTCCAGCAACGCAGTTTGTTAACACCCCAAGAAATCCATTTATCGGAAACACTTCGACAACCTCGAACGTCGGAAGAATCGGAGGCGGAAACAATCGATATGATGATAACCATCGTTTCCTTTATTAAAAAAACTTTGGGCATTTATCGAGAAATCATCACTTACTTATTACTAATTAATCTGAATGATTATCACTTGATAACACATTTTGCTTGAATAAAGATAAATATCATTCAAGATACTTAAAATATATTTCACTCTCTGATATTTGTGGAAATATTTTTTGAAACAAAGACGAAAACGAAACAAAAATTTTTGGTTAAAAAAATTATTTGAAGAAGCTTCACGGATAATTAATCAATGTCCAGCAATGGAGGAAGGTTCGGAGCCATTATTCGGTAGATATGAACGCGTCGAGCGCTATCATTTTTTATATTTCAGTTAATTATTTTTAATTTCTGGCTCGGCCTTTTTCGCTGTTTGTTTTATGATGGGTCGAGAGCAATTAATTATATCTGAAAGATGTTTTTTTGTTGGTTTTCGTTGTTCATTTGTCTGAGCATATCCTCGAAGAGATAAAATTCTGTACATGATTAATTGAAATCCATTATACAACAAAGTGAGTTACGCAATTATTCAAACCCGCTCATGTTTTAAATTGATTGCACAAGCTTCCTTCTTGAAATCAATTACTAAGCGCTTCCTGCGCAGTTTTGATAACTCAAACGTTTGATTCCGTTAAGTGTCAACGCTTACAATTGAATTCAGAAGTTTGGGAGATCTCGATGAAGCCCAGGCATGCTGAGCTTTGCCGTTAATATGTTGAAAGGAATCAACAACGAATCGACTGGAATTTGATCTTGAAAGCAGCACGCTTTTTGTCAACTTCTTCTTTCATTTATTACGTTGAAAGGTGAAAATCTTTTCGATCAACGTTTTGTGGTTCTCGTCGCGCGCGATTTCAATCAAATTGAAATTAAAAACTCTGCGAAATTCTTTTTATTTTTTCATAGGAAATAAAAATGTTTGCGGTTTATATTTCACAAACAAGATCTAATCGAAATGATTCCTATTAACATAAACACAAGCATACGTGCTCAGAATTGATGAAAAGACATCGAGCTGAGTGCTCAGGTAACATTCAAGACTCTGAGATTTATGAGGCAAAATTAGCCGGTAAGTTCCATTCATTTATATCGATTTAATGAGAAAAATGCAAATTTATGATGAGAAATGCCGAGTTTACACTTCTGTTCGAGATGTGATGCTTTCTTGCATCGTTTCGATCTCCCGTCGATGTGCATCTCCGATACTTTCGTGAGCGAAATAAATCTTCTGACTTTGCAACGAGCTCAATGGAATGCAAGTGCATGGATAGCAAGAAACAAAAAGTGTTTTATGCAAATTCAACAAGAAAATTATGAGGAGGAGAAGTGTGAAAATGTTTTGATATAACATGAATGCTTTTCGTTTGAGAAAATCACGAAATTTCAGCGTCATTGCTTGACATGCTGGCACATACACGCGGTTCGTGATGAAAATACTGAAGCCTTAGCACGATAAGTAAGTAAGCTTAAAGAAGCAACCTCCCCTACCATAATTATCGAGCATTTTATTATTGATGAGTTCCATCAAGTGAAAACGAGAAAATAAAAAAACAATTTCCCCCTCGAGTCGAGATTAATGGTTTCAAGTGGAGGAGAAGAAATGCACTTAATAATTGTTTACAATCTTTTGGAGAAACAAAACACTTGTTACGCAGTTGGAGATTTTCCTCATCTCACAGACAGAAGAAAAATTTACTTAAAGCCTACGTAACTAATTTCGTTTCTTTATGCCGTGCATTAAAATGTGCACTGCGGTGAAAGATGCAGCATCGTAATTGCGTGATCTATTTTCATTCAGAAGGTGATGTGAAAGCATTTGGAAACCGGAGCTGGTTGAGGTTCTTGTCGCACGTCGCAGAAACATTTGAAACTTAAGCAATAGGTGAGGAAGTTCTAAAAGTATCGTCACAATTAAGCTGGCTTTACTAACAACAACTCTCAGTAATTGAGACTCAGTCAAAACATTCCAATTCAACCCTCAATCTAAACAGTTATGATTGGAATTATTATTTCATTAAATGCGCAATTGCGCAAAAGGGAAGTTGATATTTGCATGATTAAGCAGCATTACTAAGAGGCAACTTGAGTTTCTGTAGTTTGTCAATCGTACAATGCTCATTTTTTCACTCCCACATGCGCGCAGCATAAAATTAATGAACGGTTTGGGCTTTTCTCTTTCTCGCGCAGCAGCCAATCGGAATCATTCGATTCGAAGCGATTCCGAAACTCATCTGAGAAGCTGATAAGACTGCTTGCTCCACGACTTGCGCATTAACGACTTCTGTGCCTGTGTGAATCGCGAAAATAAACGGCGAGAAGACGAATGGGATGATTGCGAAACAGGTATTTTCATCAACAAACTTCGAGCTTCTCCATTGTCTGCGCCTTTTTGCAATTGCTGGAGAAAAATTCAGTGGCGTTTTCTCATTTAATTGAAACGATTTGTTATGGAGCTGACGACGAATGTCCTGCAAAATAAATTGCGGTCAAAATATCTGCTGCGAAACCAAATAAATTATCAAAACGACGCATTAAAAATGACCAATTGCAGTTTCTCGCATGAAATAAATTGACCATAAATAAATGGAAAGTTAAAGATCGCAGATGAAAACTCAAGCGATTACGAGAGTCAATGGAGAATTTCTAGAAGAGTTTCCTCAATTTCTGTCAAAATTTACCATCCTACAAGTGACTCACAGCGTTAAACGACCGAAATATTTCATTTTGACGATAACTTTTTATAATTTCTTTGTTCTGGGAACTTGTTCTTTCAACTTCACACAAAATATCTAAGACAAAACTTTAATTTATGCAATGTTTGCTCTCAAGTTTTCCCATTTCGATTGCGAGACTTCCTCCAATCAATAATTTTATTATTTTTATTGAAGTCTCGCTCTCGAACGACTTTGTTGTGGGCGAGTCTTGACTGAAGTCGATTAAACGTCTGAATGCAAATTGAAAACCTTAAAAAAGTTGAGTTGGTTGTTGATTGAAATTAGTTCAAGCTCTAAACAATTTCGGCTCTCATGAAAGCGATGACAGAGATTAATCAACGGGAATGACAAATGACGCCGCGACTTAATGAGAAAGTCCCCCATGACTTCCACGTCTTCAAGATGTTTTGCGAAAAAGTTTAAATTAAAAAGTAATATTAATTAAGAATCACACGGAGCGACGAATTCCGCGAATGTTTCTCCTTTTTTACACTTCATCGCTGCTCCTGCTTACCTCCTTAATTTAATTCCTTCACACTCTTTACTTGTTCTTGCCTTCACTTTTTTCCAGCGACTTGAGACATGCTCGCGAACAGTGAGCTCGAAGGGAATATTTTGTCGCAAAATTAACAGCGACGGGGTTTCTTCGCAACGATGGGAGACAATGAAACTGCTTCGAGTTCTCTTAAGTGTAAATAAACATTTTTTTGCTGCTTCACTTATACCTTTTGTTGCACGAAGTGGAAAAAGGCGAGGAATCATGTAGAAGCGTGAAGCTTTACTAGGAATCTGCATGCTAACTGCAATTAAACGGAACTCATAGCATTGAAGACTTTTCTTGTAAAATGTCTAACTCATTAGCGAACTCTTTCAACCATCGCCGAATCGAATGGCTTTTAATTAAATTCCTAAATCTCATTACGTCTGAGCATAATTTAAAATTTACTAATTAACCATTGAAAACTTTTTTTCTCAACAAACCAATCACGAGCAAGAAACTCATTTTGTAGCGATAATAGTAACAATAACTAACTTTAATTACAGCGTAAAAATTTATTGCCCAACCAAGCAATCGCAAGACATCGAGCTGCTTGTTCAAGCAAACTCTTTACAGGATGTAAATTTTCCCTCGTAAACACGCTCCCGTGTCCGACGGCCCACACTCAATTTGCCATCGTAAAAGCTGTTTAATTGTGATAAAAAATTTATAGATTGTCATTCGAATAGGATGAATGAAATTAACTGTTAATCTCGCTATTCATATTGCGCAATTAACTGTTGGCGGTGTGTTCATGTTCCGCCACACTTAGCTCAATGATGAGTCTGCACATAAATTTCTGCTTTTCACGATTCTCTTGCGATGAGAAATTTACGATTTTCTTTCAGTTTCGGGGCAGGTTTTTATTTCAGAAGCTAAAGTCGAAGCGAGCGAAAACATGAGAATCTCGAGAGCTTGAGAGCTTCCCATGCGCGATTCCGACGTGAACAATCAACTGACTTGGCGATGTAACATGGGATCTCCTGCCAGCATCAAATAATGCCAAAAAATTTCATTTCATTTCGCTTCGTTTCATTCTTTCTTTATTGATTTGATTTGTTGCGTTCCATTCAAGAGGCAGAAACGTCGCTGCAAAGGCCAAAGCATTCACCAAGCAAAAGGCTTTCACAAAATCGGGAACAACAACAGTGAGCGAAATTCAATTACGAGTTTCAACTTCGTTTTTGTACACGAACTTAAATTGTTTCCAGAAGTCGACGAGTCAAAACATTTTGAGGCGTTTAAGACTTTCACTCAATCGTGGGTAATTCAAACGATAATTGAAAGCATTTGACATCGCAAGGAAATGCCATGGCGTGGCCTCAATGGCTATTAACAACTCTTAATTTAACTTCATCAATATTTAATTCTAATTAAGTTTCTCTATTCGCTTTCTCATCAATCGATGGCTTCGATCTTTCGTCTCATTTCGGCAGCTTCTTATTGGTAGCAGAGAATAAGTTCGATGATTGCCTGGAAGTGAAATACAAAAGGAAGCTCACCGGGGGCAGAATATTCGAGCGATCCAAAAGCGCAAATTAATAAAGTGCTGAGGCGGTTGAACATCAAATGCTTCACAGATGTGAAACCTCTTTTTGATTTTGAAAGTTGTGCTGTCAATAGCTTTACCACAATCATCGCGATGAAAGAGTTTTTCCCTTGACTTTGGCGGGAGAACTTTCAGCAACTCAATTCTAAGTCATCGCGAGAGACTTTTCATCAATCTTCCAAGCTCTTAAACACAATTAAGATCAACAATGGCATCGGAATAATTGTTATCTCCTCCTCAACAATGAAGCAGCTTAGAAAGCGAGAAGACAAGAAACAAATTGATCCGAAAAGATCTCCGCAATCACCGCCGCGTGATTTGACTACCAATTTAGAGTTAATAATATTTTGATTGTTATAATTCTTCTCCGATCCAATTGAAAACGATGTTTCATCGCATCTCATGAAATGGCTTAAGATCTTTCACTCTTCAAGCACATCAAAGAGAAGCCCCGCGATTATTAATGAATATTGAATGGCAGCACCAACAACAAGATATTTGAGTAATAATTTTTGTTAATTCCAATTCAATTGATCCATAATAGCTTTTGGTCGAGTAAGCGAGAGAGAGATCGAAAAGCCATCATCGAGTGAAAAAGATTCAATTGTTCGCATCTGGTTCATTGTTGAAATCCTATTTCATTTCAAAGGGTTTCGACTCTCGCCTTGCACTCTTCATCTTTCGACTTCTTTATAAAAACGTTTTTTTTTGTTGTGGATTTCGCTTTCATAACAAGTTTGATTCCATTATTTCGCTCTGGCGATGAAAAATAGATTCGATTGTTCACCGATTTCTCGATGGTACTCAAAGGAATCGAAACATTTTGTCATTTTTAATAGTTTGACTTTTAAAGAGTGTTGAATAATGATTTCTTGAGAGAGTTTAGCTCAAGGCTACGTTGGTGGCATTGATAAAAAATATAAAAAAAATGTATCATCCGTTGAAAACTAACCGTATTTATAAATTGTGAAATTAATAATATCTCGGGAATCGAACCCGCATCGCCGTCTCTCGGACGACGCTAAAAATGCTCTTTAAAGAGCTATCAATAACTGTAAACGACGAATGACTAAATTCGCTACAAATCCTCTTAGAGAAATAAATTCAAATTGAAAGTTTCATTTCTCAAAATCTAATTTGTAACAAAATTTATTTAATGCTGGCATCATCATCGAGTGAATTCTCTTCAAGTTAATTATTCAAATATAAAGTTTTGAATTAATTTCCACTCATTAAACATTTCAAATTTGTCGCAATTTCGAGTTCTGAACGACTCTCGACAATGAGAGTTCAAATTTGTGATGCCCTAAGCAAGGAGATTGCGAATAATGAATTACTTCATCTCGAGGAGTTGAGCACAATGAAAAATTTGTTCTTAAAATGCAATTTCCGGTGTCGAATTACTTCTTTATATTTGGCTTTTAAAGACGCTTCGAGTAGAGAAATATTTTTTGTTTGCCTTGGGCAAGGGACGAGGGGTTAAACGTTCCTTTGAGGTGTTTTCACTTGAATGTCCCGCGAGCGAGAAGGATCTTGCCTTCTTGATTTCTGCAGCTCAAACCATGAGGGTTCGAATAAACTTTTAAGGTGTAATTATTTTGAAGGAAAATGTTTAAATGCCACATCAGATGGAAATGTAATCAACATTTAATGAATAGTTACGATGCGAGTCATTGTTCCGTTTACGGAAAGTCGGCCGATTAGAAAGGAAGTCAGCAGTCTTTTACTTTTTCCGTGATTTTTCTTAAGAAATCTGAACAATCGAGAGAGAGACGAAGTAGAAATCATTGTGCATTTCGATTTGATGGCTAAATGGCATGAGAATTTCAGTTGGAAACTTCGCTCGTAACGACATTTGATAATAAACTCCATAAAAGACTAAATCCGCTGAATTGCGCAACTGCTCGCCTATTCCACTCGAGTTGATTTATTATGCTGGTTCCTTTCGATTCGGATCTCGACGCTTTTCTCTGTGAATTTTCCCACGTTCTCTGATTTGATAAACTCATCTCATCTCGAACTCAGCTACCTCAGCGAAAAGTAAACGAATTAAAGTTCGCCCCAGCAAGGCTCCCACTCCTTGGGATTATAATTTAATCACAACGATAATATTGAGTCTCGCACCCACTTGAGAGGCTTCATCTCTGAACATAAACTTGAGATATTTATTACCATTATCCTTAATATGATTTGTGAACACTTTTCCTGCCTTCGCCTCATTCAGTTTGGCATCCGAAGAGATTGAAACATATTTTATGCTTTCGGAAGAGTAATGTTCTTGTTCGTAAAATTCACTTAAGGCAAGAAGACCACCCTCCGACTTGTTTTACTCGGAAAACACATTCAGACATCCAAACATTGTCGTCATGAGGGTGGAACATGTGCAATGCTCTTGCCTTCGTCTTTCGTTTGAAGTAGGTGAATGCTTTCGTTATTGAATCTGCGGCAGGAAACTTTTATTGAGGGTTTTGTTATTAGACTTAATTGAGAAGCGAGCGGGATTGTTGTGAGCTGAGATAGATTTAATTAAAATGAACCTACACGGACTCGCTCTTGATTCTTAATAAAGAAATTTTCAGAGAACTTTACGTCGCTCATTAGGAGTTGTTGAAAGCGCAGTTGTCAGTTTGAATGCTGAGCATTACCGTTTTGGGAAGTTTACGTCACTTCTTATCTTTCTTTTAACGACTCCTTACATGCCGTGACTTGTTTTCGTTTCGTCGCATAAGAAACGCTCTTTAATTATTCTTTACGTGCAGTCAATTAAAAGTACTCGAGACTTGAACGGAATTGTTGATTCAAGACATCTTGAGTCGATCCCGAGAGATCTTATCAACGCTTTATGACATTTATGAAGCATTTTTCGTTGCGGGCACGTGGAGATATAGCGCAAGCCATTGCGCAGGTGACTCTCGATTCGCGAGCAATCATTGGCACTTGGAACTAAGTATTTCACGGCCCGCATCCTCCCCGTGTTAATGATCGAAATAAATTCATAACGCACAGAAACCTATATTTATGTCTCACGCAGCGAAGGGGCAAGCAGGAATTTTATTATTGCAATTGAACAATTTGCTGAGAGCAGAGCGCATTAAAATCTAAAAGGCGTTTTCGAGAAACTGCGATGTTAAAACTAAAATTACAGCCTTTTAGCTCGAGTTCCCATGGTGCTATTGACTCGAGAACATCAACGGACTTTTCTGCTCTGACTTTTGCCATCGAGAGGGATGAAATCGTTTGAAGATTTTAAAGTTTTGATAAACTTTCCTGATCGCTCTATTCATTTGAAGGATGCAGTGTGTCCTTTTAAACGACTCTATTCGCTCGAGATAAGATCACTCGAAGGAGCGAGAATAATAACGAGAAAATGCGTGTAAACAAGAAAGATAATTTGATTGGAAGATAGCGACAGCCTTCGTTTCGCTTTAATCAAAATGTTTTTGTTTCTTTGCTCCCTTCGATTTTATGAAATATTTGTTTGCATTCATCGAAAATATGAGAGACATTTATGTCAATTCGAAGAGATCTCATGATGCTGATAAGATGCATAAACTTATGTTGTGACTGCAATCTGTTTGCCTTTTGTCGAGAAAGAAGGGAGAAGAGTTAGCTCAATCAGTTTGCTTTACAACTAAATCCGAATTATCTTTAATGCTTTTGTTGATTAGCTTGAAATCAAAGTCGAATTGTTTCGTCGTTGCCATGAAGACTTTTACAACTTCATTAAACCACTTTTATGATAGAAGTTAATTGACCGTAATCATAGGGAAAAGAAGTTGAATCCAAAATTGGAATTGATGATAATCTCGTTTATCCAATCACTTGCATTAAGTAACGACTCGACTCATGACAACCGCAAAAAAAATCTGCTCGAGTTAGTCTCCGACTGCTGTGCTCGCATATTTAATTATGAATTGTGAGTTTCTCATGAGGTTGAGTTGAACACATCACACAAAACCTCTAAGCGCTACCCAAGAAGTCGACTCAAAATTAACGCGTGCTGTGCGTCCCATCAGACGAAACATGTTTGTTTTTACTCAACGAAACGAATGCAAAAAAATAAAACTAAAAGCGATTCTGATGACTGCCAAAGAAGAACGGCTGAGACCTGCTGAGAGTCCCAGTGTTCTACTTTTTATAAAAATAACAGAAATATAAATCACACATCAATATTAATCAAGAGATTTTTGGTTTTCCTCTTTCTTTTCGAAGGATTTACGTGATCACGCATGTCGACTGATTGTGATTAATTTAAAGAAATTTATTTCGACAAATTCTGTAGAGAAATTAATCCGTTGGAGCTTCTATTTAAACAAATCGTTCACGCTCACTCTATTTCCAATTCGAATTCAAATGGTTGGTCATTTATCGAATTCACTTTCGAACAAAACAAACAAATTTCTCTTGCTTAAGAGAGTTGAACAAACAAACAAATCCTTCAAGCCATCAAACTAATTGGAACAATGAGAGCTGTGAAGCTTCAAAGCCGATTATTATTATTCTCCTCATTCAATTACAGCTCTGGCTGCTGTTAACTTTTCAGGAGACCACCTTTGACTTCTAAGCCCGGGGAAGCAACTGGAGCGCTGACTTCAAATTACCAACCGCAATTGAACAAAAAAATAAAACTTTAGAACTTTCAACTCATAAACTCACTCGCCCCCTAATGTTTCCCGCACGGTATCCGTCGGTTGTTGTTTGCCAGGATCGAAGACTCACCAGGACAGTTTTCCGTGTGACAATGAAGGGACAACGAATTGCGCAAAACATTCTACTCGAATGGCTTGAAAAAGGAATCAAATAACTGAACAATTAGAACTTCGTGCTACGGCCTTTTCGGTTTGGTAAATTTTCTACTCCAAAGCTTCCGAACAAAAATGTTTTGTTTATGAACTTGCGATTGGGGCAAATGAGGTTCAATGATGTGCATTTGAGTGGAAGTCATTTGACTGCAACAGTTGGCTGGCGGGAAATTGAGACTTTCATTGACTGCTTGTCTCGTCATTCGGAGATTCATCGAAACTTCATTAGAACAATGTTTGCATTAGAATTCCATCAGCGACCAACAGAAGTTTACCATTACATTCGATTCTATTTCCTTTACATTTCTCGCTCTACCGTTGTTCATTCTTTTAGACGATGAAAAAATAGAGGAATGATGTAGCATAGAAGGGTTTCGCTTTGTGCAAGAAGAAAATATGTAATAACATGCACCACAGGCAAACATTATTCATTTTGATTCGATTCTTGCATCGGGCGAGAACGCAGAGAAATTTTTCCAATATCCAAATGTTTGATGAGATCAAAAGGAGTAAAAATTCACTGACGCGCCAAGGGAAAATAAACAAAGCTCCAAAGATAAATCGAAATTGGCTTTTTGTGTGAGGTTTTAGGAAATTTCTCGAGTTCTTCGTCGAAGCTTTGGGGGGTAATGAATTCGATATTGTTTGACTATGCCAAGCGGACCGTGGAAAACGAAAAAGTTTGATCGAATTTTATTGAATTGATCGGATTTCCAGTGCGTCGAATCTCAACAAAACTCCATTACGAATTTAAATTAATGAACTTCTCTTCTCTCCAGCCCCCATTAAAAGCTAATTCAACATCATTTACCGACAGTGGCGGCCGCTCATTACACTGATGATCCAAATACAAATGTTTCTGCTTCCTCTCGAGTCTCGACAAACTTCAATCACAGTCGACTCGTGCAGTCGCCATGGAGAATGAAATCGTCGACCTAAAATTGCGAACAAAACGAATAAAACTTCGTCTTTCTTTAATAATTATTCTCCATGTACGGCCTCGCTATCTCTCGCACAATTTTCATTTTCTTCATCAGAGGAAATTTATCATCATAAGAGAACTAATTTATAAATAATTTTTTACTGTAACCGAACTCCCGGCGTTTAGCTAATGAAAAATGTAATTTCGGAATTTCTCAAATAATTTCATCGAAAATGGAAGCTCGCAAACCGAAAATCTTAAATTAATTTTAATTAAAATTGTAGCGAAATAATTATTTTATTATTAAAAGAGTTTGCAAGTCATAATCGAATTTTGTTGAATGTTTTTCGCAGTTGTCAACAGTAAATACAACGTTTGCTGATGTAAGATACATTTCGTTAAAGATCGCGGCTTCGATTACCGGTGTAAAACGAATGTTTTATTGCACAAGATTTTTCTTTTTTTCAATCAATGATTTAATTTTCTAAGTGTCAAACTATTTTTTTTCTCTTTTCAAAATTTCTTGGATTTTATTAACAACTGCCAAAAGACAAACGACTCGTTTACGAGGGAGGAGATTTATTGGCCTCGAAATGTCGAGCAATCATAAAAATGTGTGAAGTAATTTGTTGCAATAAAATTAGACTCTCGATTGTTTGTTTGTTCTCCCATTCATCAGTGCTTCGACATTCAAAGGGTGTTGCTGACTCAATTGCAACGCACACACATTTCCAATAATAATGACGATTATTGTATCTCTGTACGTCTCTTCCTGTTCTCGTTCTCGCATTGTGAGATGTTTCAAAATTTGTTTCCGGTATCAATTCATCTTTGTTCATCGTCGACAATTACGACAATACGCTATGATGTGCATTGAGAGAGACGACGACACAAGCAGGCAACATATTTATTACCCTGAGCATCTAATGCACGCGTCAGATCTTCCTTTTGCCCTCTTCATAGCAGGAGTGCTGCGAGAGAGCATAAATAAACAACAAAATATTGGCTTATAACGAAATAATGAAGAATTTATGACTTTTCGACAAATGAAAACGTAAACGAGATGGAGTGAGAAGAAGGACGAAAGGAGGCTGAGACATGTGCAAGTTTATCTATGGTATCGTCCTTCCAATCATTTGGTTTGCCAAACAACCAAAGCTTATTTGAATGTTTCTCTTTTAAGAAATTTGTCTGTTTCAACATCACAATTGGAAGGCAAGGGCCTCAGACTCCCCAGACAATGCAATCACACGCAGGTTTCTCCGCTCTGGGTCCTTTTAAATTTCACTCACTGGCATATATCATTGCACAAATGATTTTAATTTGACGTCGCATGCTGAGGCAGTGGACGCAGTGGAACAATTGCCAAAGAGACAAAACGAGGAACATGATTTTGTTTTGTAAATGCCTTGAAAGGTGTAAAATTTAGAGAGAAAAGATGGTAAGGAGCGTGCTAATTTCCTGTGAAAATTGAGGTGACGTCGTCAATCTGATCGTCTCTTAACTGATAAATCAGCAGCAGACGAAAGTGTGGTTGATGTTTTGTCGTGTGTTCCTCCTTAAATGTCAGTTTATCTCGCACGTATCATCAACTCAACCGTTTAGAAAGAATCTTTGATTCCTCTAAAAACAAGACAAGACGAAATTTGATATTTTTACTCGGCAGAATCCGAGAAACGTTGATTTATAATTAACACAAAGAATTAATTGAAATTTATTGCGTTGAACAAGGAAATATTGTTTCGAACTTACAAACTTGCAGTCGTTTTAATTAAATTTTAATGAGTAAACAGGAATTAAACTTTTCAAGACTTCGAAGAAGGATTGTGAAGGTTTTTAAATTTTCTTGCCAGAAATGTGCAATAAATTTCGAGGTTTTTCATTAGAAGGACTGCAAGCTAATGTAGATGAAGGAGAAAAGAGAGAAACTCTATTGCACATTGTCTTCTTATTTTGACTTTGCTTATGATTTATTGCGGGGGTGGCAAAGAATGTTCTTGGAAGAAAGTCTTGGTTATTGCTTTTTTTTGCACATCTTCCAGCAGGTTTATGGCCACGTTAGGTCATAAAACTTGACTTACGGTTTTAATTTTCTTCCCGAGATGTTTATGCGAAAAGAAACTATCGCAGGCTATAAAAAAATATTGAGACAATTTTGATATGAAAAAATATTTTTAACTCTTAGTTTGCCTAGAGAAAGTTTCGCTGAGCACTCAATTTCAAAGGAAGATGAGTTTCCTAATAGAGATTGATCATGAAAGGACTCACAAGCGAAATGCAAAGAAGATTTCAACAAAAGAAATATTTCTTGGGTGTTCTCGAATGAGTCTCGTCTTCTGACAAATTTTCCTTTCGATTAGTTTGTCTTGTCTTTTCAACGAGGATGAATTTCAAATTCCTTAAACATTCTTTGTTAGGCAGAAAATATTCACAATTGACAAGAAAGAAAACTGTTTCAGATTTCTGTCTGACAGCAGAAACTTTTTCTGAAGGAAGAAGTGATTAACGACTTGTCGATGAGACAGCTGCTTTCGCAAAACATATCGGCTCGTCATCATGTTGATTATTAAATCATCATTTAGTGCATGAAATGTTGAAGCGAATGCCATTTATGACGTCTCTATTGTTGAATTATTTGGGTTGGTTACTCAATGTTCAGGTTGATCATGATTAGCTGTTTTTCTCTGCTTTGAATCCGTGGGGAAAGTTTTCGTAAGCCGACGAGTTTGAGGACTGAAAAGATTTGTCTTAATCAAAAGAGAACTCGCCTCGAGTAAGTTAATTGCCTCAATTATCCAAGTGCTCCATTATGTGGAAGCAAAAGGCAGCTAATCAATTAATCGTTTTCATAAAACAATCAAGATGGGTTCAACCTCGAGCACGCCCTTTTTTAGCTCGACGATGTTTCCTTTTGTTTCAGTAAATTCGTTCAGGGAAGGATTTGTTTGCTGTTCAGTTAATTGAATGATTAATTGTTGTGTATTTAAAGCGAATGAATACCATCGCGATGATTAATTGGTCAGATCGCTGGAAGGAATGAAAAAGAAGAACAAATTGATTTCTGAGAATCATCAGGACCTTGGAGGAGGAATTCCAATTATGATCGGAGGTGAAAAATTGTTCTTCGACCATAAAAACATGAAGAATAGTTTCGAACGCTTCGTCGGACTTTGCATGCCAAGCTTCGTCTTTATTCCACACATGAGCAATGTGTCTGACTTCGAGCAAACGGAAAAAATATTACGCTAACCAATAATTTATCACGAAAAGAACGATCGTCGTCGTCGCGCAGGCTCCAAACAAAAACTCAACCCAAATCTTGAGAGAGAGACGAAAAAAAAACTTTTGTGTCTTGAAAATCTTTTGAAAAATGTTTAATTCATTAATAAATTAATAAGAAAATGTTTAGAAAACAAAATAAGGAAAGATCAGAAAATTGAAAGTAAAAGAGTTTGAAAGGGCGATCGAGACAAAGCCTAAAGCCTTAAACACTTTAAAATGAAACGAGCTTTAACACCAAACACACAAAATGACATAAAAATTCTTGAACAAAACGACGCGAAGCTGAAAATAAAAGAAGAAATGTCTCTCCGGCTCGGAAATCTTTATCGTTAATATTTAATAAATTCGAACAAATTTTTTATGATAATTTTATCTTTTTCGAAAGGAAAAAACTAATAACATTCACATTATTTATAGCATTCTGATTTGTTTACTTTTGTATTTCATTTTATAATTGGATTTGGTTATGCTTAATTCTCTCTGCCCCTTCTCTCCCCCGAAGAAACATTTTCGATTCTTTCCGAAGAAAACATTTGAAGCATTAATCAGACACAAAATCATTCCGATTATTGATTCTCGCGAGATGATAAGAAATATAATTTTGTCATCAAAGCGATGCCGTTTCAGCGACAGATCAAATTTCCTTCATAAATATTTGTCAATGAATCATAAACTTTCTGTTAAATCTTTTGCGGTTATAACATTTAATTGAGGTTTGTCAAAAACTCAATAAATATCAAGTGAGGACTAGGCTTCTTCTGTGATCATTTGTGGGTACACACTCCAAGCTCCTCTAAGAACAAAATAATTAAATTAGAGATGCTTGTCTCATTCAATTTTAAATGGCAAATAAGTTAGCTAAACTTTCCTTTCCCCAAACTTACAAACAAACCTTCGCAAACAAAAACGATTGGCTATTAATGAATCATTAAAACAATCAAGAGCGAGAAGATTTGTCGGAAACAATAAATTCGAAAGCCGTAAAAGACAAAACCTCAAAAGATGAATAAGTAATGTTCTCTTCTAATTTCTTTATTGGCTTCATAATTCTTGTCGCTATTTCAATAAATTCTTTGCTTGTGATATGTGTCCGCGCGAGTCGTTCGCAAGTAAAAGAGAAAAAGATTCTTAATAAATGATATTTCTTTCAACTTTTTACGACTATTTTATTTAAAACACATTCATAATTTTTTTTTCTTTTTATTCCTCATCTCTGTTTTAATAAAATATGTCCATCATATTTGAATAAAAACGATAAAATATTTAAAAGTTTATTCTGTTTCTCTTCTTTTATTGAAACTCCAAAGACAAAAAATGTTTTTGATTTATATCGAGAATTTGTTTCATCTTTAATATCATCGGAGATTGCCGAACTCTGCAAACCCTCTCAAGTCCATTGACACTTCAAATGAAATTATGATGATGTCGTGTGCCATTAGCAGTTTCAATTTACCGATTTTTATCAAAGTGATGAAGTTTACGAGGAATTAAAGAAAATTCTGTTAAAATTGCAACAAAGTTGAAAGTGAAACAAGTTCTTCTTAGGAATCATTTCAATGCACGTTATCACTTAATAAAGTCGATAATACTCAGATCAAGCTTGTTGTTTGTTCCATTTTATGATGACAATATTGAAAGCTCTACATTAAGAGCTTAACAATTCTGTGTGGCTTTGTGATGCAAATTCAGTTAAGAAGATTATTTCAATTTATTTTCTTTGTGATTGTGAAGCTTACGTTGATGTGCATGCTTTCGCTCGTTTTCTGCTTTACGTCGTTTGTGACGCGAGAATGGATACACAATGAATCAATCACACGAGTTAACTCTTCTTTAATTGAATGAATTCCTTTTGTTTTTCTTTGCGTTCAAGTCTTGAGGAGACTGCTTTAGTCTGATGAACTGACGTTTAAAGAATCAAAAGAGACCCATCAAGAAATTCTTTCATCTCAAGCATCACGAACAAAACGAAAAGCTTCGTAGAGAAATGTTCCACCTGGGCGATGTTTGATGGAAACTTGAACAGAACTGAAATGATTAAAAAAAGTTATTGATGAATTATGGAACCGCGCGGGGTAGATTCAAACCATAAATTAAAATCGTTCGTTTTTATTTCTTGTCTCTCGTCGTAAACAAACAGTCGTAAAAAAGACCACAGAAATGAGAGAAGACACATGAACAATCGTGGTTTGTTTTTGGGGAATAAGAGTGAAATATATGAAGTTATGGTCACATAAAGATGCGTGCAGTCATTAAATTGAGTCACAAAGAGTCCCTCAAGGATTCGTTATCGTTAAAAACAAACGCGGATCATAATAATTTTATTGTTAGAATGTTCGACAAGTTATGACGGCTCGAAGGGTTATCAGAAAGCTGTTTTCGACTTAGACCTTGCATCGTGGGGCGCTCATCGGAGACGACCAGGACAATTCAATTTGTCACACATTGATTGCTTATTTGCCGCAGCGGTTAAGGACAGCAAAGGTGGATTTCAATTTCGAGTGTTTGAGACATTAATTGGATTATCCCGCTAGCTTTAAATTGGTTCCTCTAATGCTGGTCTTGTGTCCTGCTTCGGTGTCTAATTTATGTAATCGACGGTCATAAATTTATTATTGTTTGCGCTGGGCAGCAGCTTTATGATTAATTGGATAAGATTAAGGCGAACGAAAATTGGATTTTGATGCTGGGAAACTTCTGAAAGTTCTCACTTCTCTACTGTGCTCCGACAGCTCAGTGTCGTGACCTATAATCACCGGGAATTCATCACGAATTGTAAACAAACACATGAAGTTTAATCAATTCAGTAAGAGAGCGGCCGAGCTCAGCTTGTTGTAATGAATTTCAAACAAACGAAAACAAATGGCAGAACATTAAACGGTAATTAATTAACATCATTTTCCTTCTCTCAACTTCCATCAAAAGCTGATATCTCCGAAAAGCTAACAACGCAGCGCCCGGTTAATAAATTTCTCTAATAACATGGAGGAATATCATTAGTTTATTAATTTCATCCGTTGTTTCTTTCATTTTGTTGGTGAAGCAGATTTATGTTCACAACAAGACGAAAAGTAATCGGTGGACAAAGATCTTTAAACAAACCAACGAATGGCTTCATCTATGAACTCGCGAATGAAGTTGAACTGTCGTCCCTCAAATTCTGAAACTCGGCTTCCTCAACAAAACACATTTTTCATATTTTAGTTTAACATGTTTGCATGGCTAAGCGTGATTGCGGTTTGTTTTTCTCCATTCCACTCGCTCGCCTCACATTGATGGAACGAATAAATTTACAGAAATTAAAGGGAGAGAGAGAGAAATGAATTAAAAATCCGAAATCCACGTTATGTTCCATCATTTGTATGAACACGATTCGTTTTTGCGTCATGAATAAATGATTTAATTTTCGGTCTGGAAACTGGAAATCGATGATAAATTAATGAACCGAGCCATGGAGCTTCGTGTCTCGCTAAGGAATCTTTGGAATTTGTTTTCTTTCCCTTCTCTTGTTAGAGTTTGCCGAATGAGACTTTTTTTTTGTTTACCGAATGCGCGATCATGATCAGCAGACACCTAAAGTCCCGTGAGTATCGCGAGTAACTTTACTTTCGTAGCATTCTGTTGATTGATGACTTCTGCCACCCATGTCATTAAGTAAAACTGGAAATGTTTTGATTTAATGGCATTTATTGATCGCAGAACATAGACGACTTCGTCTCCATGTCCCCAGCAAAACTAAATAGCAACCGTCTCCCTCCGCCTTCTCTCTCCGTCCGCTTCGTGTAAAAACTATTATGAGTGGCTCTTTCGCCGTGTATTGCCAATATAAATGACATGAATTATGTGCCGGGGAGAGGAACATGAGAAATAAATTAATATTTCAACCCTGTGCTGCTGAAGCTTCGCAGAAAATCGAAGGAAAGGAGAAGAAATGCAACTGGAAAACAGTAGAGTCATTGTCGAGAGTAAATAAATAAATATTTTTTGGTTGAATGTAAAACATTTAATCGACCGCTGTGCTCTGATCATCAATATTTTTTCACATATCGAGCTGCGCACTTTTTTTCGTTGCCTTTTCGATAAAGACTCGAGCATTATTGCCTTTTATTGCGTTGATTCTTATTTAGCGAACAGTTCAGAGCTTTGATCTTGAAGGCAAAGTTAAGAACGAAGAGTTGCGTTGATATCCCTGGAAGAGTTGTCGAATTCATCAAGAGAGAGAAGCTCGATTTGCGGTGCTCGTAGTTTATCATTTCTTATGTTTCGAACTGAATTTATGATAATTAAACAAATCAGAGATTCCTCAAGTCAACAGCAAAAACAATTTATTTACGCGGTTTGCAGATTTCTCAACTTAACCAAGGTAATTACAAGATCATCGGCTTGGAATGTAAATGAAGGAAAGGTTTCGGCAACCGTTTGGTTAGAGAAAGTCATAATCCGTTGAAGAAAATTCGATTTGTCAGGATTATCTATCGTAGGAAAGTAAATTTTTTCTTTATCCTCGAAGCGAAACAAGAAAGAATAAAGAATGGTGTGTTTGTTCAAGGATAAACTTTTACGGTTTTCCACAGAAGACATCGTAAACATATCGTTTGAGGGCCGCAACACCTTCAGCCCCCAAAACGAAAGGGTTGAATGTTTTATTGTTTTATGAGATTTTTCTTTCTTAAAAAGTCAAACAGTCAATCTCTCTTTTCGTCTTTCTTGACTTTTAAAGCGAAAGGATTAAAACGAGAAAATATTAATAAGATAATGTCAATGTAAAACTCTTAAGCTCTTTTATGGTTTAATTATTTCTTCTTCTTGTTTCTGACCTGCTCAATTATTTTCCATTACCTACGAAGAAATTTCTAAGAAGCTAGAAATTATTTTACATTTCACAAAAATATTTTAAAAGTTGTCTAAGGAATGAACATTTCGAGCGAGAGAAAAATAAAATCTTTATGCTCTTGCGTGAGTTTTATGTTTTAGACGCGCCCATTTTTACTTCGCTTCGGATCGTTGATCAGATGAGTGTTGTGCAACTGCTCCAGCCAACATTAACCAATGTGCGTTCGGCTTGTTTATGGTTGTGTGTGAGGTCGCGAGTATCTGTTCATCTCTTTCATTTAAAGAGCAACGTTCTCGCTTCATCAAAAGACTCTTCTGTCGTTGAACAAGAAACAAACCCATCACTTTAAGATGTTGAGCGAGCAATTAAATTATTTAAATTTACATAAAAATAAATAAACAAATAAATTGTCGTCGAGTTAAAGTCTCATTCTCATTTTTATCATAACAATCTTCTCAAGTCATCGGTCTCAGTCGGGTATCGAATGATTAACTCAACGAATCGCAAGGTGTTTCGAAGACGATCTCTTGGTAGGCGCTCCGTAATTGCTTTGCAGCGCAACATGCAAAAATCGCTCGAAACATATCAAAAGCCATTTGCCTATTTTCCAACGACTTCGATATCGCAGACAATTATTTTTTACGATCTCTTTTATCACTCGATTAAAAGGAACTAAACATTAATGATTTCATTTCATGCGTGAATAGCAAGCCTGTGGCTTATTGGATGATATTACAGGAATCAAGAGCGAAGTTCGAGGTGAAAATTGTAAATTCTTATGAAAACACACAGAAACATCGTAAAAATGTCTCATTAGGAGAAATAGCCGCGAACTAATTGGATTAGCGTGAGCAATAAAAATATGAAACTGAATTGGAATATGCAAATAATTTCAGTTACAATGTTGGGGTTGCGATTGAAGCTCACGAAACTAAAGCAAAACGTCGAAGTTTCCTTAATGAGCTGAAAGCTCTCACCAAACAAATGTTAACATCGAAATGATAAATTGTGATCTAAACGTGCGACAATAAAGACTTCCAACTGAGACTGCAAAAAGGAGATTTCTTTATTCTTTATTAAATAGCGCCTCTTGACAAATTTCATCTCTTCTTCGATATTTTTGTTCGTCGCTCGCTCTGTGATGAGATTAGTCTAATAAGATTGTTTGTCAAATATTTTTCTTAGGAGAGCGAGTGAGTGAGAGAAGCGAAACGACAGCAGACAAATTTGATTAATTCGTTTCTTGGTTTTTTCTTATGGTGAGCGGTCGCAGAGAGATTGAATTAATTAAATTTCCATGGAGAAAATGTGAATGAAAAGTTTCGGCGAATTTGCGACACGACGTGAGTCTGATCAATGAATTTTTCTCATCGAATTTTCCGCATTCAAGAGCTTCACGCATGTTTCTCCGATTGTGAGAGAAACTCTCGAAACAGCAATCGATTTGTTTCTGTTTAGCTCGTTGAGTCAGAATGAGACGACGAGAGTTGCATACAGTTATACACAAAGAGTAGGAGGGAACTTTTGTGTGATTTGCTTGCCAACGGAGCTTCGCTCACTATGAACAACTGATTCCTGTTGAGAAGCCGGGGTCAATCTTGATAGAATTTTTCAGAGTTTAGTCGTTAGTTGTATTCCCGCTGCGTATGTCGTTGATCCGCAGGCAGAGCATGCTGACTTTTTTGCGCT